>JAZHEH010000222.1:17025000-18225000 GCA_036589455.1 Ateles fusciceps
TCTCAAAGAATTCTTTTTATAATTTTTCTGTATTGCAATGCTACTGGTGACAAATTCTCTGTTTTTGTTGATCTGAAACCGTCTTTATTCTGTCTTCATGTTAAAATATATTTTCACTGAGTAAAGAGTTCTGTTTGCAGTTATTTTCTTTTAGCACTTTGAAGATGCCACTCCATTATTTCCTGACTTCTACTTTTTCTGTTTAGAAGTCATTTGTCTTACGGTTGCTCCTTTGAAGATAGTATGTCTTTTTTCCTTTCTCTGGCTTTAAGATTCTTTTCTTTGTGTTTGGTTTTCAATGCAGTTTTACTATGATGCACTTAGGTGTAGTTTTCTTAGTACAGTCATGCATCATATAACCATGTTTCAGTCAATGACAGACCACTTATACAGCAGAGGTCCTATAGGATTGTAATGGAGCATATATAGAAACCTGATGTGTGGCACTTGATATTGGCATTACAAATCAAGTAGGGGAAATGATTGATATTCAGTATTGGTGCTGAGATATTTGGTTTTTCATATCAAAATATGTGTGTGTGTGTGTGTGTGCGCATATATATATATGTAACTAAAAATATGTACACATCCAGCTTTGTGTAAGTACACACTATGAGGGTCACACAGTGACAAAGTTGCCTAATGATACATTTCTCAGAACCTAGCCTGTCATTAACTGACACATGACTGTATTTATCCTGCTTGGTGTTTCTAGCACTTTTTAAACTGTGGCTTGTTACCTTTCAGTAGTCGGGGAAATTCCTTGGCTATCATCTCTTTGAACATTGTTCCTACCTATTCTTATTCTTCCCTTCTGGAACTCTGAATACATACACAGTGAACCTTTAGCCATGTAATCTTACATCTCTTATGTTCCTTTTTGTATGTTTCTGTACATACCATTTATAAAAAAAACAAAACTATTTTATTATGGCTATTTCCTCTGATTAATCTTCCAGTTCTTTAATTATTTTTTCAGCTTTTTCTCATTTACTATTATATTCATTCATTAATTTATCAATTTCAATTCAAGCATTTTTCAGTTACATAAATTGTCCACTTTCTTCTTTTTATAGGTTAAAGTTCTCTGCTGAGGGTTTCCCCATAGCTATCTAATTTCTTGAATTTATTGATCACATATATTTTCAACTCCATGTCTGATAAATCCTGTGAGGCTATTTCTTTTCTCTGTTGATTTCTCTCAGTTTTCTGTTATGCGTTCATGTCTCCTGGTGTATGAAGTAATTTGCAATTAAACACAAAGCATTTTGTATTAAAAAATTGTTGAAATAATTGAGGCTCTGTATGTTTTGAAGTCAGTTGGGTTTGGAATGACTTACCCATGTAGATGCTGGAGTGATTAGAGTCTGAGTTTTAGGACTTGTGAGGCTGTTCCCTAAAGTATAGCTCTCTGACCATCCCAACAGAAAGCCTGTGCTCTTTACCAGCACCTCTTTTCTTTGGAGAGGGCTTCACTCCAATTTTGTTCCTGTCTCCTACAAGACATGCAGAAGTTTCTTGGCTTCTCAGAATCTTTCTGAGAATCAGAAAATGCCTTGAGGAGAAAAATTAAGTCATGGACATATGTCAGACTTATCTCACGTCTCACTTCTTTTTAACTTTCCTGTTCCCCCAAGATATTGGCTCCTCAAGTCCTTGCTACTTTGGCTTGATATCTACACACACACACACACACACACACACACACACACACACACACAGAAAGAGAGAGAAGTTATTTAAAATTGCTAATTTTTCTCTGTGTGAGTGTTAATTTGCAACACACTGGGGCTGAGTTTTAAAGGGTACAGGCCTGAACTACCATACATGTCATTCTAAAGATGCCATTAGCTCTGGTAATAGCTTAACAAAGATGATCCTTGCATGTTTGCCTTATGTCTGTTGGGCAACACCTTTAAATTCAGCTTTGGGTTCAAATTTGAACTTTTAGACAGCTTCAATGTTTCTTACATGGATTAAGATGACTAAGAAACAAATAAGAGAAATAATAAAATGAGGAAAAAGAAATTCTGGAGGCAGAAACCTTGAAAACCTACTTTCCACAATCCAAATCAATAACTTCACCTAACTTGAGGGGTAGGCAACCTGGTATGCTTCTGAGAACCAGTTCTGTAAAAACACAGATCATGCTTATGATTTCAGCAAGTGCATCAATTTAAACTAAAAGTTGAAGATGTTTAATTTCTTTTTCCTCATTTTATTATTTCTCTTATTTATTCCATAGTCATCTTAATCTGTGTAAGAAATATTGAAGCTGTCCAAAAGTTCAAATTTGAACCCAGTGCTGAATTTAAAGGTGTTGCCCAACAGACATAAGGTAAACACGCAAGGATCATCAGTGTTAAGCTGTTATGCAATACGACCTGGTCCTCAGGCTACATAATTTTGGAGTCATTCTTTACATTTCAAGCTCTGGCAGCACTTGGAGAAGTGGTGTTCTGTGAACTCTTACTTTTTCCTGACTTTGTGATGTTCTCTTTTGTCAGTGTAACTAACTGATTTTGAATCAGAGCTAATGGCGTCTTTAGAATGACATGTATGGTGGCTCAGACCCATACCCTTTAAAACTCAACTCCAGTAAAGGGAGATTTTGAGCATTTTAACATGCTGGAAATTGAGTTGAATCCTGCATTAAAGGTGTTTCTTTATACAAAGTGTAGGACTCAGTGTTAAGGCAGAGATGGGGAGAGCCTAATGGGCCATTCTGAAAGAACTACCCATTAAACGATAATGTACAGTATGTTTTAAAGTGTCAAACTCAAGAGCTGAAAACGACTCTTTGATGTTTAAAAGGCTCATAAACAAGGGCAGTGTACTTTTGGACCTATATTTATGTATTCAAATATTGGGAGGAAATCCAAGCAGAGTCTCAAGACTGCAGGACGTTGCAATTTAGACAAAAAGAGGCCAGGGAGGAAGGCAATTACATCAAAATTTTTACAGCATAAAGCAAGTTTTCTTCTCTCCTTGTTAATCAATGAACTAGCATCTCGGTAAGGGCTTGCTTTTTAAGTGGGATTTCAGCCAATCTTGACACAGATGTGAGGTATTTGTGAAGGAAGAAAAAGACAATTGAAACCAAAAGCAACAGTGTTTTGTTTTTGAATTGAATCTGTGGTTGGTGCCATCCTCTTTTCCTTTGGTGAAGGGTCTCTAACCATGTCCTACTCCTCAGTGCCCACACGCACATATCCCCATTCCCTGATATTGAAACCATTAACCACATCCGGGGGACTAATCTATGGACAACATGCCTATAGCCTCTGTTTCATGGAACAACCTGAAAGGGCTCATATATAACTACAGGGACATTGTAAGGGCTTTGAGGATGGTGGTTGTTAAGAAACATTCAAAGAAACTCAAATGACCACGTGACTTGCCCTGATGAATACTTTCAGCCTCTATCACGTTGGCGTTTTCCTCTGACCCAAATGATGCAACAGAAATAAATTCTACCTTGCACACAAGAACCACAGGCACTGGAATGTGGAATCCAGAACTTTTCTACCTGGTTCCCCTGGTGACCACAGGTATTTATTGGTCACATTACAGTTCAATTTATGGGATTCCAAGAGGGCTATGGACCAGAGCAAACTCAATTGATCCAAAACTGAGTTTTGATCATGTTAGCTGTCTACTTGAATCAAATTTTGTGGCTAATGACAAAATAAAGATGCATACTTTAACCACCTAAGCTAATACATAGGACAACTGAATCCCACAATTCTCCATGCCCCTCCTTCTGCTACTAAATGTAACTAAGGATCCTAAATTTTGTGTTAATCATTTCCCCCAGTTGTTTTTTTAAAATATCTACAAATGCTCCATAAAAAATACATTATTTAGTTTTGCTTGCTTTTGAACTTATATATAAGTGGAATCATATGCTATGTACTGTTCTGATTTTTTTCCCCATAACATAGTCTATTCCTTTTTTTTTTTTTGAGACTGCAATGGTGCAATCTTGGTTCACTGCAGCCTCTGCCTCCCGGATTCAAATGATTCTCCTGCCTCAGCCTCCTGAGTAGCTGGGATTACAGGTGCCCGCCACCATGCCCAGCTAATTTTTGTGTTTTTAGTGGAGACAGGGTTTCATCACGTTGGCCAGGCTAGTCTTGAACTCCTGACCTCAGGTGATGCACCTGCCTTGGCCTCCCAAAGTGCATGAGCCACTGTGCCCAGCTTATTCATTTTTATCTCTATATACTATTCAACTACAAGAATGTAATACATCTTATTATGTATTCTTCTGTTATGGACATTTGGGTTGTTTGCCAGTTTTTGGCATTACAATAAATGCTGCTATAAGCATCTGCATACATTTTCTGGTACACATGAAAGGAGCTTATGAAGTATTTTTCTAGTAGTTGAAAATACTACTAGAAATAGTCTTAGGAATATACTAGGACTTAGCATGTGTTCAGTTTTTTTAGGAGTAATGTCATATTATTTTTCCAAGTGGTAATATCTATTTATACTCCCACCTGTAAAGTATGAGAATTGTCATTGCTCTGCATCCTCTCTGACGTTTTCTGTTGTCTTCCTTTTTATTTTTTCCTTTCATTTCAGTAGCGAAATGAGATGGACATCTAAAAACCTGTACCTTACATGTGTGGAAGCTGAGACTTGGAGATTTCAAGTGATTTGACTATGTTTGTAGAGCATAGGTTCTAGAAATGTGTCATGTGTCAGGGAGCATATCACTCAAAACCAATTCATAGACAACCTGCCTAATGATTGAGCACTTAATGGCCAATTCTCTTAAAATTCATCTCTTTGACAGTTTCACATCTGTAAGCTCTTCATGTAAAATTAAACACAAGGTAACATAATTGATTAAAACTAACTAAAAAATATTAACTAAAATTTGAGAAAAGTATCTTTAGAAAATTTGGCTTAAAAGTCTCTCATTTATTCATAAGGAAAAATGAAACTGGCTATGTTCTAAATGTGTGCATACCCTCTAAACTCATATATTGAAATCCTAACCTCCAAAGTGAGTATTAGGAGATGGGGCATTTGGGAGGTGGTTAGGTCATGAGAGTGGAGGCCTTATAAATGGAGTTAGCACTCTTATAAATGAAACCCAAGGGAATTCTCTCACCCTTTCCACCATGTAAGAACAAAGCAACAAGTCAGCTTTTTATAACTCAGAACAGGGTCCTCACCAGAACCCAACCACGTTGCCATTCTGATCTTAAACTTCCCAACCTCTAGAACTGGGAGAAAAAATTCCTATCATTTAGCTGCCCAGTCTATGATATTTTGTTGTAACAGCCCCAATGGACTAAGACAACACCCAAATTTTTTTAAAAATTTCATTATCTATAAAGTACTGCAAATTTGATGACTGCTTATCGAAGATTTAAAAGAGTTAGAGAAGTGCTTAGATATACGGAATATTTTAAAAAGCAAGATGGCAAGTGAAAGTGTCACATGGAAAATAATGCAAAAACCTTTAAAGTTGGATGGAATTTTAAGGGCATCTGTCAGGCATGTGGATCACAGTCAAAGTGGTTTCCAACAAACCCACCTAGACATTTTAGGGTTGTTAGAAACTTGGAGCAGAGTTGGGGATGAACTAGCAGGGGAAGCACCTTATGGACGATGCTAGTGCTGTCCCCACACCTCCCCTTGCTGCCTCATTATTTTCTAGTCCTTGAACACCCTGAAGGGCTCTTAAGAATCTGGAAGGACTCAGAATCTGAAAGAAGATAAAGCACTTTTCTCTCCGGTCAGTGGTTCTGCCAAAGATGACTGGTAGAAACCATTTATGTGTATGTCAGTTAAAATTAGGTTTGTTCTCAGTGACAGAGAACCCCACATATGAATGGTTTATGTGAGAGACAGATGTTCAATTTCTTTCATGGTGGATGAATCCAAACACGTAATCCAGAGGTGGGATGGGGCTCCAGAAAGACATTGGGCCAGGCTCCTCCTAACACTATCCACCCTTCTAGGGATGTGGTGCTCTTCCTCTAATCATTACCTCTTCATTCTAGGCAGAAGGGCTGGAGCAGAGATGGAGAATGGGTAAAGCATGTAAACTTTAAAGGAAGTTTTCTGGAAGCTGCCATACACAACCTTTATTTAGATAACATTGGCCAGAAGTTTGTCACATGGGACGCCAAGGTGTGAGGAAGCTAGATGGTGTGGTCTTCTTCCAGGCAGTCATGTCAAGGGAATCTATTACTAAGGAAAACAGATATTGGGGTAGGCAACTAGTAATTTTTGCCCCTCTAAAGTTCATTAATGGAGGAAAGGTACATGTATTTCAGCTATAAAAATCCTATTGCTTTTGCAGGTTTTAACACATAAGGCATTCTGTTTGACAATCAAACTCAAGGCACACATAGGCTTAGTGGAGTCCTCCTTCCATTCATCACTGCCAGGTGATGCAAGGAGAAGGTGGAGTCAACACTCAGGCCACTGCTGTGGGTCTCCCCGCCTGTGGGCAGTAAGGCCAAAGGAAGAGGAAATTCCTCACCTATCAACAGACAATGAGACCATGGGGAGGAAAGTTCAAGTGTCTTCCAGCTTTGCAAAGGGTTAGGTCTGGATCACTGAATACATGTTGGAAGGTGGAATACTGCTTTCTTCTTAAGCCCATGGAGATGGCTCCCATGCAGCATTCCAGACAAGGGTGGACCAGTTTGTTTACAACTACCATAGTTTCCACCTGGGTGGATTTTTCATAGTTGGACCTGGAAGAAATCTTGAAGAGCATTTAGTTCAGGGTCCCCTTCTGCCCAATTATCAGACTGAGGTTCCTAGATAAACTTGCCTTTCTCCAGATTTTCATCTCAGAGAATGGCCATTTCATGCTTCTAGTTGTTTAGGTGCCAAACCGTTTTTTCTCACGCATCATATGATATGGTTTGGATCTGTGTCCCCGCCCAAATCTTATGTCTTATCATAATCACCAGTGTTGGAGGAGGGGCCTGGTTGAAGGTCACTTCCCCTTTGCTGTTCTTGTGATAGTGAGTTCTCATGAGATCGGTTTTATTTGTTGTTTTTGTCTGTTTAGTTTTTTTTTTTTTTTTTTGAGACAGGGTCTCATTCTGTCATCCAGGCTGTAGTGCAGTGTGGTGTGATAGCTCACTGCAACCTCAACCTTCTTAGCTTAAGAGATCCTCCCACCTCAGCCTCCCAAGCAGCTGGGACCACAGGCACATGCCACCATGCATGGCTAACTTATTTTTGTATTTTTTTTGTAGAGATGAGTTTTGCCATGTTGCCCAGGCTGAGATCTGGTTGCTTAAAAGTGAGTAGCACCTCCTCCTTCTCCCCTTTTTCCCTTTCTCAGCATGTAAGACATGCCTGCTTCCACTTCGCCTTCTGCCACGATTGTAAGTTTTCTGAGGTCTCCCCAGCCATGCTTCCAGTGTAGCCTGCAGAACTGTAAGTCAATTAACCCTTTTGTCTTTATAAATTACCCAGGCTCAGGTAGTTCTTTACAGCAATGTGAGAATGGACTAATACACAGTATCTAATCCATCAGCACATCCTGTTGGATCCACTTTCAGAATAGATTCAGAATGCAGTCACTTCTTACCTCTGCCACTGCAATAATCTCCTACATGGAGGTCCCAGTAGGTGAATGGGAAGTGAAGCTCCCCCAGTGGGTGAACCCAGCCCTGCTCCACTGGCTGAGCTGTGTACCTTTCTCCAGGGCTGCATCTACCTGGAAGAAGGGGCACTCTTTTCCCTGTATACCAAGATGCCCTCTACAGGCATCTAGCAACTTCTCAGTAGCTCGTGTTACCTCTCTGCTCAAAACCCTCTCACTCAAAAGAAAAGCCAAAATCTCACAATGCCAGCCCAATGGGATTTGGCCCAAGTACCTCTGTGATGACATGTCCTTCAGCCACAGTGGCCTTCCAGCAAGCTCCACCTTTACACTTATTATTCCTTTTGCCTAAATTGGCTCACTTTCCCACATCCTTTCCGTTTCTTCACAGGGGTCCCCTTCCCTGGATCGTAGCACCCTGTTCCTGGTGTGTCCCATCTCCTTTGCCCGCCATAGCCACATCCTCATCTATTGTGAGTAAAATTGTGTCCCCTAAAAGTTATGTTCAAGACCTAACTCCTAAGACTGTGAATGTGACCTTATTTGGAAATAGGATGTTTCCAGATATAATCAAGTTGAGGTCATATAATCAAGATGAATCAAGATGGATTCAGGTGGGCCTAATCCAAGGACTGGCATCCTGGTAAGAACAGAGAAATTTGGACATAGAGACACCCAGGGGAGAATGCCTTAAGGAAGGGGGCGGCAATGGGAGTGATGCATGGAGGCGAATATCCTAGTCCATTTGTGTTGATAACAAAATACCTGAGAGTGGGCAATTTATAAACAATAGAAATGTATTTGCTCACACTTCTGGAGGCTGGGATATCCAAGATCAAGGCAGCTGAGGGTTTGGTGTCTAATGAGAGCTCAGTCTTTGTTTCCAAGATGATGCCTCGTTGCTACCGGAGAGGACAGATGCTGTGTCTTACATGGCAGGAGGGATGAAAGGGCAAAAAAAGGTTTGGCTAGTTCCCTCCAGTCCTTTATAAGACACTAATCCCATTCGTGAAGCCTCTACCCTTAGGACTTAACTACCTCCTAAAGGCCCCACTTCTGCCAGTACTTCCACATTGGTGATTATGTTTCAACATAGGAATTTTGGGGGACACATTTAGACCATAGCAGCAAGGAACACAAAGGATTGCAGAATCCACCAGGAATGGAGAAGGAGAAAGACCTGGAACAAATTCTCCCTCAGAGCCTTCAGAAGGAATCTACCTGCTGACACCTTGATCTTAGACTTCTGGCCTCTGTAACTATGAGACAATACATTTCTGTTGTTTTAAGCCACCAAGTTTGTGGTTCTTTGTTATAGTAGCCCTAGAGGAAACAATTACCCCATCAGCCATACAATATGTTACTTATTAATTTGCTTAGAATCTGCCTCCCCATTAGGAGGGAGAGGATTCTGTCTGTGTTTATTGCCACGTCTCCTGTGGCTGGCATGGGGCCTGGCACAGAGTAGACACCACAAATACTTCCTGGAAAAATGAATAAAAGTTCACTCAGCTGAACGTGGTATGTGAGTCTCCCAGCATCTCCTGTGGCCATTTTTGCTGCATCCTCCACCGCTCCCACCTACAGTGGGTGACTCACTCATCCGTGACAGGAGCTGTGCGCAGTCGGCAAGATGCATCTTATGTGGATGTCTGAACCTAGTGCCTGCCCAGGCTGCTAGATACCTGAGACTGTGATATGTTTTGGCTGTAATCCCACCCAGTTCTCATCTTGAATTGTAGCTCCCATAATTCCCACATGCTGTGGGAGGAACCTGGTAGGAGATAAGTGAATCATAGGGGCAGGTCCCCCATACTGTCCTTGTGGGAGTGAACACGTCTCACAAGATCTGATGGTTTTATAAGGGGTTTTCCCTTTCACTTGGCTCTCATTCTATCTTGCCTGCTGCTATGTAAGATGTGCCTTTGGCCTTCCGCCATGATTGTGAGGCCTCCCAGCCTTGTGGAACTGTGAGTCCATTCAACCTCTTTTTCTTTATAAATTACTCAGTCTCGACTGTGTCTTTGTCAGCAGCGTGAAAATGGACTAATACAGACTGGTATCTAGAAACTCACAGATTTTATGAAGCTCTTCCTGCCAGAGATGTGGTTCTTTTCTCTGGAACTAGGACACAGGGAGAGTGAGTTATTCTAGGGCATGATCTGGGTCTTACTCACTTTGGAATCCCCAGTAACAGGCAGATAGAAAGCACTGGACAGAGAGTTGTTGAAGGAATTACTGGATAATAATAGCTTATATTTCTTAGAGCATTCATAAGGTAGCAGGCACTATTAAAAGAATCTCACATGCTTCGATGCATATCAACCTCACAATAAACCTATTATCTCAATTTTACAGACTGGGAAAGTGAGACCCAGAGGTGTTTTGCAAAGTGCCCAAAGAATCCCAGAGAACCCATGGTGGAGTAACAACTGTGCCTCAGGGAGCATTCTCAGGCAGCATTCTCTTATGCTTCACAGTCTCACAGATGATTGGATTTCATTCAAGGACTTTCAATAGCAACTTGGAGGGAGAACATTCTCAGCGGCTGGTACATGCCATTTGCACTGAGTGGGATGATGAAGCCCGATTCTGGAACAATTCTGCTTTCTCTATTCAATGCATTTTATAAATGTCTTTGCTTACCAAATTGACCCTACTAATTATGTTTTGCTTCGTGACCATGGTATGTCATTTGCATTCCTTCAGCACACACTGACGGATGGGGAAGAGATGTTGGGTGACCCAGGCAAGCCAAACAGAAGTAAAGCCTGCTATCTCACCAGGTGGATAATCCACTTTGAATGCTTAAGAGGGGAGTCTTGAGATCACCCCTCTTCCCATGGGACATTTTTCTGGGAAATAAAATCAGTGACAAATACGAAGCTTGAACACTCACATGGACTCTAAGTGCATGCTGAGCTTATCTGGTGCAGAGGAGTAACGCAGAGACAAGGCCTGGGCCAGCGCCAGGCACAGGAAGGGGATGTAGGATGCACCACAGTCCATGCCTCTTAGGAGAAAATCTGGACCCGCTTCATGGCTGTGACTCTATTGATTTGCTAAGACTGCCCAAACAAAGCACCACACAGGGTGGCTTACGTAACAGAAATTTATTGTCTCATGGTTCTGGAGGCCGGCAGTCTGAGATCAAGGTGCTGGCACAGCTGGTTCCTTCTGAGGACTGTGTAGGAGAATCTATTCCAGGCCTCTCTCTGAACTTCTGGGTGTCACTGGCCATATTTGGCATCCCTTGGCTTTTAGAAGCATCACCCCAATTTCTGCCTTCATCTGCACATGGTGTTCTCCCTGTGTGCATGCTTTTCTGTCCAAATGTTTCCTTTTTATAAGGATACCAGTCATATTGGAGGTCTACCCTACCCATTATGACCTCATCTTAACAATTATATCTGCAACAAACCTATTTTCAAATTAAGCCACATTCCGAGGTCCTGAGAGTTAGGACTTTAACATATGAATTTTGAGAGGACACAATTCAACCCATAACAGAAACTTTGTCTCTCTCTCTCCCTCTTCTCTCTCAACATGATAATGACCCTATGCAGGGGATATTTCTAGGTGTCTACTGTCTGTGTGTGTGTGGTGGGGGGGTTTCTAGTACTGTTTTGGATTAATGTTGACAGACTGCAACCTGGAGGTGGGAAGCAATTTGGAGCCGTGACTTAGAGCAAAGCAAGTAAGCTTTTCCAGGAATTTGAACCCAGAATTTCATCCCCATGGCACTTTAGTCCAGTAAGAGCTCAGATGACCCTGGCCTTATCAGCCTGGTGCTCTAAGCAGTTGACCTAACAGTGTGTGCATGGGTATATGCACATGCGTATGTTATGTGCGTATATAAGTGTGTACACACAGTGCTGGACACAGAAATATCTCTGAGAACTGTCTCTTTATCACCCTTCAGATAAAATTATTCTCAGCTTGCTTACTTACAGTGTTTCCTAATTTGCATCTCCTAACGCTTTCATGCATTTCTCCCGAAGTGCATATGCAAAGAGCTTCAACCTCAGTGTCAACCTGGCCATTTTACCATGATCTCTAGGAAACAATGTGTATTATTGGTTCATGCCCTCCTTCTATGCAGATTACAATTCTCCTTTTTTTGGCATGACAACCTCTATCTGTCTTTTGAAAGCAAATGTCACCTATTTATTAAAGTCCTCCCCCAACTTTTTCAGGTTGACTTTCACTAGTACCTTTCTGGAGTTTTTATACCTATGTTATGGCCCCATATGCTGTACTTTGGTGGTTTATTTACCTGTCTGTAAGACTGCATAATTCATGGGCTTTGTGCAAAATAAAAATGCAGGGATTCTTGTTAAAGAAACTACTAAGAATTTCAAGATGGAGAGAACAGAACAATAAAGTTAGTGTGGGGTCCTGGTAAGAGCGTGGTCCATGAGCTTGTCCTTGTCTACCGGCCTGGATCATGGATTGTGACTATTCTCAGTTCCACAGTGCCCATCATCCAACAAACACTAGATGAATAAATGAATCAATATGTGAATGACTATAAAAATAAGCTTTTGATGAAAGGCAGCCATTTTGTAAGAGAGTCATTGCCACTTTTAATTGCCTGCAGAAACCCTCACAGAATCACTGAGGTGAGAGTAAAAAAAATGGCTGCCTGCAATTATTTGTAATAACAAATAATCATACTTTGTATGCATGTAAGACTTTTCATGTCCAAAACACGTTCAAAACATTAATTAATCCTTACAACAGCATCAATGAAATGGAAACTAGAGGGGAGAATTTGAGGTATGCAAAATTTAATTACCAATATTAAAATCTGCCACATGACTCACACTCTCCCCACTGGCCCAGGACACACATTCCATGCCGTCTCCTCTCCCTCTGAAAAACGAGAAAAGAACATGGGAACATAGTTCTATTACATCAGTCAGGAAGGTGGCAAAACTATCTGCCGAGAAACCCCAAGGGGTGGGGAGAGGTATTTATACATCTGAAGGAGGGTTGCATTGATTCACGTCTGAGTTCCCTTTAGATTCTGGGAACCCAGGTAAGCATCATCATGACCACAGGGTGAGCTTGTTTTGAATAAAGATGTGGGGAATAAGGTTATAAGATAAAGCCCAGCCAGTTATTTCCCCCCTACCCCCAAGAAATGGTGCTGACTTCTTAGACTCCTGAGCCACATTCGGATACTCTGGTGGGGACTTTGTCTACAGTATCGGAAGGTGGGGTGGAGTGTGGGGTGTGGAAGAAAGCTTGGCCTTGTACAAAGACAGCCTAAAGTGACTGGGCAACACGGATCTCCTTCTGGTACCCTGAACATTCTGAACTTTTGGATCCTCTAGGCTGGAGGGGTGGGGACAGGTATTAGTGCACCTTAGCAGGGGAAGGAGCTGCTTCTCCTCTCTGGAGCAGAGACAGCCTTCACACGGAGGACACCTGGGTTCTGTATCCCACAAGGCACGAGGCCATTGGGTGAGGGTTGTCCTAGTGTCCTCAGCCAAGGACTCCTGCCTCCTGAAGGGAACGAGAGCGTAACTCCACATTTCTCAAGTGGGGCTACACATCGTGACTTCCTTCCAGAGGGGACAGTAAAATGTTGGAGGAGATAAAAGGATAACTTTCTGGAAAAGAGATCTAACAAACGCTGCTTCAGCCAGGGGATCGAGGTCAACATCAAAGCACAAATGTTTGTTAATTTCGTCTTCAGGCCTAGGTTTCTCCTCTGAAACACTTAGAGCTCTTTGGAAGGTACAAAATCTCTCCGACACTAAAGTTTGGGTTTAACAACCTCTACAGACGAGGTCATCAAGCATCTCCCTGGCGAGCCTGTTTCCTTCTTCTCTGTGCACGACCATGTCCACGTACAGTCTGATCTACCCCCATTCCCTACCTGTGCTCAGGAGCCATAGCTGAAGACTTCCAGGTCACATCCTTTCTTGCTGATCCTACTTTGGTTCCGTACATTTTTTGTGGTCACACTGCAGACCATTCAAGATCAGTATTAAAGTAAAGTAAATATGGCCTAAGAAGGACTCTGTACTTCTATATTTGAGTGGATGAACTGCAACCTAGCTTAATGGTCAGACAATATTGAAAACCTAACTTAATAGTGTACACCTGTAACAACAACTGAGGGTTGGCCAACCCCAGGGGCCATAATTCAACCAGTCATAGATTGCTGAATGTTCAAAAGGTGTCCAAATAAGGCAAACGCCGAGCTGTAACCACTCTCACTGTTTCTGTACCTCACTTCCGATTCCTGTACGTCACTTTATTGTTTTCGTCTATAAATGTGTTCTGACCACAAGGTACCCCTGGAGACTCTGTGAATCTGCTGTGATCCTGGGGGCTGCCCTATTCACAACTTGTTCATTGCTCAATTAAACTCCTTTAAATTGAATTTGGCTGAAGATTTTCTTCTATCATCAGTCATGAGGTCCCATGAGACAGCAGTGACAGAACTGGAGAAACTTTAGACAGTAATTCTTAGTGGAAGATAACTTGAGTTGAACCCATAGTCTTGAGACTGAAATACTGAAGATATTTTGCACAGGGGTGGTGGAGAGAGAAGTGTCTCTTTTAAGAAACTCCCAACCACTACCCGCCTGACTCCTGTAACTTACGGCAATGAAGGCAGATGAAGACGCCTGGCCTTAGGTTGAACATACACTCTTTCCACTTTGTGTTTGCTAATCTCATGTAACTCCTTTTAGTTTCTTTATTATGATTATTATTATATTAAAACAAGCATTAAAAGGTGCTTTGGTGCTCTTTCATGTGGAAAGGAGCAACCCTGGGAGCCTGTGCCTTTTCCAGGCCCTGGTGTTCTTCAGAAGCCAGGGTGTGCTGGGAGCACTGGGGGTGAGGGTACAGCTTCAGCCTGAGTCTGTTCCCTGGAGGTGTCTTCCTAGTGTGTGCAGTGGGCTTTACTTGGCTTCCCAGCCCTCCATCTCAGAGAAAGACAAAACCAACTGGATATGGTGTATGTACTTGTCAAACTGTTTATTTGCCATTCACACTGATTATAACACTGGATTTACAGAAGAAACTGTGGTACAAAGAGAGGAAGGCTCCGGCGGCTCCTGAACAGCAGCAGTCCAGCTGCCCTGCACAGGCTGGGCAGGATGAATGCTCCCGGGGAGAGGGGAGGCGGCCCACCTGACTGAGTACAGTGGAGTACCTGCTCTCCTGTGCTGTCTAGAAACACCTTGGAGAGGGGGTTTTGGGGTATTCTCTCATCTCATCTGGCTGAAGACACGAGCTTGACAGTTCCCCTTTAGGAAGCAGTCAATACGTTTGTACCAGGGAGAAAGAAACCCACGTATGATTTTTCAGGATGCTTTGAGACCAAACCCAATAACTGCCACACAAATAGACCCTAGATGGGGGCTTGTTTAAATAGGACTACATTTCCCGTTGCTTTTTCAATAGATGTGTTATACCGTCAATTCAATTTGAAAGTTTATTTTTTTCCATTGATTTTTATACATCCAGA
This sequence comes from Ateles fusciceps, assembly GCA_036589455.1. Classification (NCBI taxonomy): domain Eukaryota; kingdom Metazoa; phylum Chordata; class Mammalia; order Primates; family Atelidae; genus Ateles; species Ateles fusciceps. The sequence goes on from JAZHEH010000222.1 coordinate 17,040,084, forward strand.
ATAACACAAATATCCAACAGTTCTTTTTCTTTTTTGCACATTCATTTTCCCTAGAACAAAAAGTAAACTTAAGAAAGAATTGGAACCATGCTATTAGTTGTTTACAAAAGTGAATAAGAAGTAGCTCATTTTAAAGTCTAAAATAAAGTAGAAAGAAGCATTTTTTTCCCCTACAGTATTCAGCAAACCTAAGAAAAAGTCCTTAGAAACACACAAAAAAAATTGAAAAAAGTTATAGGCATTAACAATATTTTATAATGAAGCTTAAAATCTATTTACATACATAAATACAATTAACTTTGTTGATGCAACTCTTCTGGAAGGAAAAAAATAAAAAGCCAAATGATCAGCCTTATCAATACTGACCTGGCTAAAAACAAAAATCCCCAACAAATAAACAAATATCCCAAAACGAATGTATATGCTAGGGTAAACAAAAACGCATTTTGTTCAGATGTAAAAAAATGTTTTGTGAAATTATTGTCAAACAAATTTTCATGTATAAAAGACCCAAACGTGTCATTCCCCCCCCCACCAAAATAAAAACCAACAAAAATAAAAATCGCCAGGACGGAATGTCCTAAGGAAACAGGTATTTCAAGGCAGAAGTCTGCAATCCTAAATTGCAGGACATTTGAGTGAAACCATTCATTTCCTTTCTAATCAGAGCATTTCTGTTTATCTGCACAGAAACCCGAGGCAGCAGAAAGGCTATTTACTCACTGATTGTGATTTGCCCAGGAAAGTTTTCATTGCTGCATTTGGACTGCAAGCAGATCCAATATGGTTGGCAATGTTTCTGTTCTGCTGGAAGAAACCCATAAACAGGAGAAAGGCTGACTCATCATGTTCCTTTATGTGAAGGGGGAAGAACTGGACCCCCTTGTGTTCTGAAATTTGGTACTGGGTGGAGGTATGTGCTATCTTCTTAAGAGAACATAGGAAAATGAGGAGGGAGAAAGTGGAGTTCGGAAGATAGAGGAAGAAAGAAAAGAGGGAGATATTGGGGGGGAAGAGAGAAAGGAAAATGTATTTATAGATAGTGAGAAAAACAGAAAGAACTGAAATATGTGTCCATGTTGAAATCATAAATAGGGACATGAATAAGCAGTAGAAATGGCTTATTCAATACTTCTCCTGGACCAATGCTTCCCAAATACATGTGGTTATCACATGATTGGCATAAGGGTCTCATTGATACCTTAACTTTCCTGAAGGCAATGAATAAAAAGATACCTTAATCTACCTGAAGTCAATGAATGCAATTTTTCACACACACACACACACAAATGTGTTGCGTGAGACCTATCTCCAAAACAACTAAGGTTTGATTTTTTTTTTTTCTGAAACAATTAAATACTATATATGCTGGTAAGAGTCTGTGAAACTCTAAATGACCAAACCAGTGAATCCACAATAGTGACAAGCCCTCTCCACACATAACTTTGAGAGTAAAGGTTCAATGTGAAAAATCATCTAATTCACCTTGCAGAGCATGAGGCTGATTTTGAGTTGGAATATCTTCAGTACCAGAATTAAACTGAAAAATATAATTTTTTACTTCGTTTTTCTCCAGCATTTTTGCAGGTCAGACATGGCAATATATGCTGAAAGGAACATTTACGTTCAATTTAGGGGAAACGGGCTAAAGGTCCTTTTCAGAAATTAAATTTTTATGTTTGCTGACATTTGATGGTAATTTAGCTGCAAAAATGTAATATGGAATAACATATGAAACTGAGTTGTGGAGGGAATTCTGTCTAAAATGAAAGTGAATATATTCTGAGTTTCTCCAAGATCTGCTATAGCTCTTCTCTAGATAAGAACGACTTGACAACATAAGCTGCTTTACCCTTTAACTCTTACCAAAGTGCTTCTGCATGTGTGTAAAACAAATAATCAATATATATATAAGAAACCTCAAAAACAAGTTGTTTTAAATAAGTCCAGCTGTTTTTGCTGCCTGCAGCCAAAGATTTGTCTAATTTGAATGCTTAAATTTATAAAATAAAAATCAAACACTGTTCTGAAGTCCTGCTTTCAAATACTCTTCAGAGTTGACCTGAAATAGTTTCAATGAATTTTAAGAGGTACGTTAAATAACCACCAGATCATTTGGAGCACACATATGTCAGAATCAGCGGTTAGTATTTATGAGTTGTACAACAACTGCATTCTGACCAAATCCTACAATAAAAATAGTGCCATAAAATTTACAGTGACATTGGATACCTTTGAATTGTAGCCACCGACAGCAGTGACATGAATCTTTCCTGTCACACTGGTGCACAGGTAGAAGTCCACACACCCCATAGGGTAGGGTCTCAGCATGGTGAAAGCAACACAAAGATGTTGTGAGCAGCAAAGGCGGGGGGGGGGGTCTTGCATAGGTGGGACCATGTTTTCCCATTTGACTCCACTGAGGCACACAGAGGGAAACTGGCTCCTTGAGGCCTGCTTCTGGTGGGCCCCTAAATTGCTACAACCATAGCCCCTAAATTCATTGATTTGGTTCCTATGTAAATGTGGCTCCCCTACACAGTTTACTTTGGATGTGTTCTGTTACACAGCATCTGTGAAATTATCAGATGACCATGGGGTGAGCAAATCCCTGGGCAGAAACTGAATCCTCTCCAAAGGTGTAATTATTGGCACCTGCCTCAACCCTCTGGAACTCGATTGACCTTCTCTGTTTGTAAGGAGGAAGTTAGATATGAGACCCTTTGTTGAGCCTGCGAGACAGTTCCATACTTCTGATCCTCGGAGTGACCCTCAGTGTCTAAAAATCCTATTAAAAACATTGCTGCGTGAGCTACCCACTTGTTTGATGAACATGAAAGGGAGTTTAATGTAAACAATACTTCTAGATAACCAAGTGATCACATTACTCATTCTTTTTTTAGCCTTCTTCAATGTGATACATTTAACTTTGGCTACTATCAAGAACAAAAAAAAAATGTAGTACTTGATATTTTTCTTAATATAAGTACATTTAAATAATTAAAAAAGTATCAACACATAAGTAAATGTCTGAACATCAAGATACATAAATATCTGGGGATTCCTTGTGGGAATACAGTAGTTAAAAATGACCCAAAGCTGTAGCTGTTTCTCAAAAAAAACAACTACCCAAAAGTCCAAAAGAAAAGTTAAATAAAACTTAAAGAAAAGGGAATCATATTTCTTTCCATGGTCAAAGCAAGAAAGAAGCAAGCTCAATTTATATATATTTATATATACGTATATAAAAATAAAAACCACCCAAATGCAAATACGCATTTTGCAATTGATAAGGTGCGGAAAAAATAAAAATAAGAACTAGATGCCAAACAGGGCAAGTTGCATCCCCCCTCTCCTCCCACCCCAACCAAAATTCCACACTCTTTGGAATAAACAACTTGGTTAAAAATTTAAGTCAAGGGTATAAAATCTTTCTTTTTATTCACAGCATTGCTAAATCAGAAGCATTCACAGTTTCCCTCCGGGAATCTTCCTGTTTGCTTTGCAGCGCGTCCCCTGGGTGCTGGGGCTGGTGGACACCCTCGAGGTGCGCCGGCTCGGACACTTCCGCGAGGGCCTGGGCGCAGGCGGACGGCGGCGGCGTGGGCTTCCGGGCGCAGGAGGCTGCGCGGGCCCGACCTACAGCGAGATCCAGGCCGGGGCGGGCTTGTCGAGAACAGGAGGCCCGGGCCCGGAGGAGGAGGCGGCGCCCCGCGGGGCCGAGCCGGGCCGGGCCCGGCGCCTGAGTAGGGCCTCCACACGGCCTCTTCCAGGCGCGCGGCGGGCGCCATGTTGGTGGGGGAGTTGCTGTGGCTGCCCTCGGCCTCCACCACGTCGCTCTGGTTCGGGAGGCTGGGGTTGAGCAGCGCCGAGCCGGTGGAGGCGTTGGTGCAGGGCGGCAGGATGCGCGGCGGCGAGCGCTCGCCGCCCACCATGGAGAACTGGTAGGAACCGGCGGAGCGCCGTAGTACAGGTGGTAGGAGGGGCGAGCTGGCCTGGAACGGGCCGCCCTGCGCCTGCGATGAGCCTGGGTAGGGCGGCGGCAGGTAGGTGTGGTAGCGTGTGGCCGAACTCATGGCCGACATGCCGATGCCGATGCCCGAGGTGACTGGCGTCGGAGAGTAGGTGAAGGCACCCGGGTAGTGCATGCGGGGGTCGGAGATGGAGGGCAGCGCGGGGAGCTGGCGCGGGTCGCTGAAGGCAGTCAGGTCGGGTGCCGCTGCAGGGCGGGCAAGAAAATGGAGCGGGGAGTGAGTGGGGGGGCTGCTGAGGCCACGGCTCTTGCCTCTGCCCCGGGGGGTCCACCCAGGGGTCCACCTAGGAGGATGAGAAGCCTAGGAGGATGGGAAGCCACCCAGGATGCTACTGCCCTGGAGGACGGGGACCACCTAGGATGCCACCTCCTGACAGGGCAGGGACCACCCAGGATGCTATGCCCAGGAGGACAAGGACCACCCAGGATGCCACCTCCTGAGAGGATGAGGACCACCCAGGATGCTATGCCCAGGAGGACAGGGACAGGGACCACCCAGCATGTCACCTCCCAAGAGGACAGGGACCACCCAGGATGCCAGCCCCTGAGAGGATGAGGATCACCCAGGATACTATACCCAGGAGGATGGGGACCACCCAGGATGCCAGCCCCTGAGAGGACAGGGACCACCCAGGATGCCAGCCCCTGAGAGGACAGGGACCACCCAGGATACTATGCCCAGGAGGATGGGGACCACTCAGGATGCCACCTCTTGAGAGGACAAAACCACCCAGGATGCTACCATCTGGGAGGATGGGGAGCACCCAGGATGCCATCTCCCAAGAATATGGGGACCACTCAGGATGCCACCACCCGGGAGGACAGGGACCACCCAGATGCCACCTCCGAGAGGAGCGGGACCACCCAGGATGCTACCACCTAGGAGGACAGGGTACACCTAGGATGCTACTGTTCAGGGAGATAGATTTCTACCCAGAATCTACAGCCCAGGAAGATGGGAACCACACAGGATGCTCCACCTGGGAGGATGGGGGCCATCCAGAATGCTACTGCCCAGAGAGATGGGTTTCTACCCCCGAATCTGTCACCCAAAATGATGAGGGACCACCCAGGAAGCTACTGCCCAAGAGGATGGTATAATGTACAGTAATATAATACAGTAATATAGACTATCATGTAATGTAATATGACATATGATATGTGAAATGATCTCGTATAGCGTAATGTAATATGTATAGTATAGATATAATATGCAGTAGTATATACTATAATATGTATAACATATATAAAATGTTGATATAATCCCAGAGTTGGCAAACTGCAGCCTGCCAGCCAATGTGGCTGCCACCAATTTTTGCACGTCCCAGGAGGTAAGAATGCATTTTACTTTTGTTAAATGGTTGAAAAAAAATCCAAAAAGAATACTTCCTGACCTGTTAAAATTATAGGAAATTCAAACTTCAGTGTCTATCCATACTTTGGAACACATCCTCACTCATTCTTTCATGTACTGCATCTGGCTGCTTTAGAAACACCCCTGTGAAGTCAAGTGGTCAGTACAGAGACTGCAGGGACCACAAAACCTAAAATATTTATTATTATTCTTATTTATTTTTTGAGACAGAGTCTCAATCTGTCGCTAAGGTTGGAGTGTAGTCACGTGATCTCAGCTCACTGCACCTACCACCTTCTGGGCTCAAGCAATTCTCCTGCCTCAGCCTCCTGAGTAGCTGGGATTACAGGCACCTGCCACTACGCCTGGCAATTTTTGTATTTTTAGTAGAGATGGGATTTCACCATGTTGGCCAGGCTGGTCTCGAACTCCTGACCTCAAGTGATCCACCTGCCTCAGCCTTCCAAAGTGCTGGGATTATAGGTGTGAACCACCGTCCCCGGTCCTAAAATATTTATTCTCTGGCCCTTTACAGAAAAAAAGTTTGTTGACCCTCTGTTTAATCAATATATTAATATGCCAATAATAATATCTAATTTGTGATATTAATATAACAAGTGATAATTTGACACTGTGTAATAATTACTAATGTAATGGATAAATATGTTACTACTAACACAATATGTTATACATAATATATATCCTAACAATATTAATGTGTAATAATTCATTACACATAATATTTAGGTTGAATCATAGAAAATTGCCATTTTTGTAGGCCTCCGACAGTTGAAATATTGATAATTGCCTAGTATTTAAGTGAATGCGTGGCTCAGTAATGACTGTTGAGTGAATGTCAGGGAATATCATTACCACTCCTCCCTCTCCATATCTACCTTCAGACTACTTCCACAATTTTAGAAACAGTACAGCCTTGAGTTCACCTGGTATTCCCTATTATGTACTTCACTGGTTTGGCAACACAAGTAGATGTAGAACCTTGATTTATCTACTCTATTTTTTGCACATGTGGAAATTTTACCAGAAATGGCAAAGCTTTGTCTCTAAAACTCACTTTGTTACGACTATGAATTATTTTGTTAGGATTATGCATTTACATTTTCACCAGCTGGCTTTAGGGCTGTCCCATGGTTCACTGGCTCTGTCTGCATTTTTCTTACCTACAGGCCGCCCTTGGGAACTACAGAGGATTTGTGTGCTAGGCAGGGTTCCCTGTCTGTAGATGACAGTTTCTCAACTGTGACACTATAGATATTTTGGGCCAGATCATGATTTGTTGGTGCAGAGGGGGGCTGTCTTGTTCATCACAGAATGTTTGGCAGCATCTCTGTTTACCCAGTAGATGCTAGTAGCATCCCCCTCCCCTCTTGTGACAACCCAGAATGTCTTCAGACATTGCCAGGTATCCTGAGGGTGGGGTTAGGGGAGTGAAGTCACCCCAGCTGAGAACCACCACTGCAGATGTAGGAGGGCACCCTGGAGTAGTTCAGGCTCCTCAGAATTATTCATTAAATGACCAGGCTAGGACTCTCCTCTTTACATCAGCAAATCCACAGACAGCAACAAACGGTAGAGACAGGAATTAATTGTTTTAAAATGTGAAGTTCTCAAATCAACACACAAAATAACTCTTAAGCTCAGATGGCATGTGGCCTGTGTCCTTTTGAGTTCAGGCTGATAGAGAAAGTTGATGGAGCCAAAAGCTTGCTCTGAAAGGAAAGCTACCAGGGTGGATTAATCTGTTTTTGGAAGGCATCGGCAGTTGATCAACTTCCTCATATTTCAAGCCTATTATTCCAGCAGGGAGAGCTAGTGTGTTCTCTCTCTCCCTCTCTCTCTCCCTCTCTCTTCCACGCCCCATCCTCCCTCACTCTGATGGTCTTTTATTGCCCTCACTCATTTTTTAAAAATGAACTCCTCTGTACCTTTGGGGTGAATGTGATGAGGGGGATACACTCTTCATCAGAGAGGTAATTAAAGTTTATAGAAACAGCCCAAGTCTGCAGCAGATCCCTTCACTAATGAGGAAACCAGGAGTCTGACTTTCAAACAAACACTCCTGTTAATCTTTTCAAAGCCAGGCAGACATGTGGGCAGGGAAAAAGTTGTAAACGGACAGTGGTTCTGAGGCTGCCCTTCCTTGGCCACCTCTAGTCATTCTTGAGCCAGGCCACACCTCATTCCTCAGAGTTCATCCCTGCCCGCTCACTGGGGCAATCTGTGAGCAAGCCCTGTGTCACCTGCTTTTGCTGACATGGAGAGCGGTGACATGTTTGAGAGTTAACAGGAAGCTTTACTCCATTTTTTTCCAGTTAGATTTACAGAGTCTACAGAGAAGCTGGGACAGGAGGAAAAGCATTAGGCAAATACAGTCAGTTTGTTGTCATCTGATGCAAGACTCTGGACACAAATAAATGACTCTGCCCATTATTCTTCTTGCTTCATTTGCCCTGAGACAAAAAGGTGAATCCACTGGAAAATGAAAGGTTACCCTGTTTTACAGCAATGTCTGGACATGCTCTGCCAGTAGGTTCCAACTACGACATGGTAATGTGGTGATGGTACCAAGTTCCTGGAATCTGGAGTGAGTCTGTGATTTGTCACGGACATAAGAGCTGGAATGATGTTACAGTGTCAGCTGTTGTGGGAAAATAGTTCTTTCACTTGTGGGCAGACCATCCAAAAACAAGAGCTGAAATGCTGCCTATGGTCCTTCTTCTATGTACACATGAACAATGTGATACTACGAAAGACCATCCATTTGGTCAAATTAACTTTTTTACACACATTTTGATAATAAAATACCCTCTGCCCTCTAGATATGCTCAGGTTCAAATGCTCTATTCAAATGTTGGTTTTCATCTTTATGTCTTGTCTCAGCTCCCTTATTCAGACCCATCAGTCTGTACAATTCACCCATCCAGTCATAGCTCTTCTGTCCTTTTGACTGGCCTGGTGTCCCCTGATTCAGCAGCAGTGTGGGTGGAGTTGGGGACTCCCAATATTCACAGGGAGTTTTTAGGAGTCAGAAACCTGGGGCTTTGGAGGTCCAGGTATTTTGGTTGGAAATGTTTTCCCATTGATGGGGCTAAATATTTGCCATGACAGATCAAGTCTTCGCTCTCCAGCTTGACATGGATGAAAGCAGCCTCGCTCCAGGGCCCCTCCCACTGCCCCCAGAGGATTAAACAACCTGAGCAGGTAATGACTGCCTTAAAAGGAGCTTTTGCATGATTCAGATTAATGCATGCTGTCTGTCGCCCAGGTTGGCAGCTAAACATTAATTTTTTTAAAAAAAGAAAAAAAAAGAAAAGTGAACCTCTAGATGACAACTCTTTTCAGACAAGGCGTGGAATCTGTCTGCAAAGGATAGAGAGAGACAGAGTCCAAGTCCCCAGCACAGAAGGAAGCCCAGGTGGGGCTGGGGGTGGGGGAGAGGGGCAGAGCACAAAGCTGTCGGGCCGGATTAAAAGGCAAAGCAGTCACAGAGCAGTGTCAGGTTCTCAAAGCTGTCGGCCAGGCAGCCACTTTCCTTTTATGTATTCCACCCCCTCCTGCCTCCAGGTTTATGACAACACTTTTCAGGCCTGTGCTCCAGGCTTGATTTCTCAGAGGGAGTTCTGCCAAATTGAAGAGCAGTCTCCCATACTGTTCTGTGCCACTGCGAAAGCTCATCTGGAATTCTGTCCTCCCTTCAAGAAGAAAATAATCATTCTTGGGTTCTGAAATGGGACATGGTTTTTATCTACTTCACACTCTCATGCCATAAAATGTTCTTCCTTACTGCTTGGGTGATAGAAGTCCAGGGTATTCACAAGTGTAGCTGTGATATGGGACTTTGGAGTGCACATGTTACTGACTCCTTTTATTAAAAAAGTCACCCTTCCATCTGAACACCAGTCAGCTGGAGGAGTGGCCCTGAGGGTTCTTGGACTATAAGGTACGGATCTTGGGTGATGACCAAGTCAAAAGACTTATGTAATAAATTCCAAAGGATAGACCCATAGCAGGAATATTTCCAAGAACAGGCATCATTTCAGGTGAAGACCCTAGCCAGTGGGCAGAGGGGCGCCACTGAGAAGAATCAGTAAAAGCTGACAAGTGCCTTTGTTCTTGAGGGATAAGCTTCTAGAAACCACAAGCTAAACAAGATGCCATGACACCTGTGCTACTCTCAACGCTTTAGACCAGCACGTACCATGAAAATATTGGCATTCATGCCCAAAAGGAATGTGAAAACCGAGCACCTAAGTTGGCTTTCCTATTTTTACTATAGCACCCAAGAATACTGGAAGGGAGTGGTTCTCACCTGGGGGCAGTTTTGCCCCCTGGGACATTTGGAAATGTCTGGAGACATTTTTTTTGTCCTAACTGGGGTGGGGGATGCTACTGGCATCCAGAGGCCAAGGATGCTGCTAAATAGTCTCCAGTGCACAGGACAGACTCCCCAAAGAATTACTTGGCCCCTAATGTCAACGGTACTGCTGTTGTGAATCTCTGGGAAGGCATTCTGTGAAGCTCTAAGAAGCAGCTAAGGCATCTGGTGAAACCTGAAGTAATCACAACTGTCTGGAAAACACAATATTACACAACATTTAAAATGGCAGACATGACTCCACTGCCCCTGTGCCTGCCCCCCTAATCTGCTATAATCTGATCCCAAGAGCCGAAAAGCAGGACCCACCCCCCTCCCCCCAACACACATGCAAGTGTGTTGCAGGCATCATAACACTGAGGTTCTCTGAAGTATTTTCACAGTTTGGTGCGGCTCCAATTTCAAAGCCCCAAACACTAAGTTTCTTCTTTTGCCTTCAACAAAGGAATTTTTCTCTGTAACGCTGATTTCCCTGCCCACGAGCAAAGGTGAGTGCCAAGCCCAAAGGGCCCATAGGTTAAATGACTAATACTTAATGAGCTCATATTAACAACAATTATGCTAACCATGACACCTGAGCTTTTCATTCTGTTCCTCTAGCCACTGTATGAACAGCACTTAGTTGGAAATGTCTCATCTGGGGTATACAGTTGGTTCTCTGTATCCATGGGTTCTGCATCTGTTCAACCAATTATAGATCAAAAACATTATTTAAAAAAGGATGGGTGTGTCTGTATTAGACATATACAGACTTTTTTTCTTGTCATTATTCCCTAAACAATACAGTATAACAAGTATTTACATAGCATTTACATTGTATTCGGTATTACAAGTAATCTAGAGATGATTTAAATATATGGGAGGATATATATAAGTTATATATAAATATTATACCATTTTATATGAGGCACTTGAACATCCATGGATTTTGGTATCCATGGGGTGGGGGCAGATCCTGGGACCAATCCTCCATGGATACCAAGGGGCGGCTGTATTTACTTCCCATTCTACATGTACCCCCGTCTGCTGTCCATGTGGTCTGTGAAGATTTACCACCACCACATGGACCAGTCCCAGCAGTCCAGAGTTCACTTGGAAGAATGAGTCCTAAAAGGTGACTACTTTGGCTTTTTATATTGTTCTTAACCCTTCAGTCACCATCCTTTTTTGCCAGATGTGAACAACTTTAGAATGTCTAAGGAATCTACTTCTCCCAGCCATTTCTATCTTCACATCCACAATCTCTGCCTCTAACTGTGCAAGAAAATCAGTGCATGGGCACCGGACTCAGAGTAAAGATAGGTCACCTTGTCTTTAAACCATATTTTACTCATTTAATAATGTTCTGCCAACCCATTCCTGTACCTCTAGTCTCCTGGACCTTCCACCCCAGCTCAGCTGCAAAGAGTGTGTTTTCAAGTGGCTTACTTGAGAGTCGACTGGAAAGTTCTGCAGAGAGGGTTGTCATGCCGCTGGCACGTCCAGGTGAAATGGGCGTTGCTGGGTGCACAGAAGGAGAAGCAATGGATCCCAGGTACTGGTAGGACTGATCGTAGGACCACGGTGGGGATGGCTGGATCTGCCTTGTGTCTGAAGAGAATCAGAAAGGTCAATTATACGTTAAGTGGGGTGGGCTTTGAAAAATAAAATGTCTTTTAATAAGAAATGAGTAGCCTTTGTTTAAATATGTCATACACATGTATGTGGCCTATGTCCCAGGGTTTAATAAGCCTACTCAAGTCCAAGTATCTGCCTCTGTTGGATTATTTCCCCACAGGAGAGACTGAATCCTTGGAGACTGTCAGCTGATAACTGTTCCTACCAAAGATTTTATTTAATCATGCTAACAATGATGAGAGAACTGGATTACGCTTTCAAGGTAGAAATATTAATGTCCAGACTGTTGAACTGCAGCACTTGACAACTTCAAGTATCATATGACTGCTGAGACGATTTCAGCTTTACCAATAATTACAATTATCATCATCAGAAACATTTTATAAACTTAGGAGATCACCTCTCTGTATTCAGTAAGAATGTAGAGTTTTTGGACTTTTTTTTTGTACCTTTGGTTAAAAGTATTCCATGGGCTGGTAAATGTTTTATATTTAGATGAATTCTCTCCCAAGGATCAGGAAAGAAGGTCTGGCTGGGAAACTGGCAATGAGGTCTAATGACTAGTTCACAAACCCGGCAGTAGAACTGGCCCTATCAACCCAGGCCTTCTGTTCCTTTTCAGGACTTCAAGTTTGCAACTTTTAAAAGTCAGTTTTTGAGCAGATATTTTATAGATTGCCATTATAAGAGGCCTGGGATAGAGAGGAGACGAAAGTCTGACTTCAAAAGATTTAGACAAAATGGATTTTCTAAATTTGACTCCAGCATTCAAAGGAGTCTTAATTTTCAAAAGCATCATCCTGTTTGCAGATGAAAAGGAAAACCAGCTCCATTCTTAGGCAAATGTGTAAGGAAACTTAAATTGGACAATGTCCCACTAGAAGACAGTTTTACATTTCTTTGGAGTCAAACATTAATTTTCTCTTTATGTCCCACCTTCTTGTGGACAGAGATAATTGTGAACTACCATAACTCCCACGGGTCTTTACCAGAGCTTCATGATCCTGCAAGTAGTGGCGTAGGAAGAGCAGACTTCTTTAGGAAATACAGGGTATAAGTTTTGTATAGGTCATGACATAAAGAAATGAGCTATTCCTACTCATTATAAAATATTCAGATCTGCTTTCTCCAGGGGCTTTTCATTTCTAGCAGTTCAAGTTTGCCTTTCTGTTTATCTCTTTGAAGCTGCCACAGTGGATAATAGAATCAGACATTTGGAGATCAAGTCTTCCTCCCCAGTATTCTGCTGACAGCCTCCCTCCCTCCCTCATACTGATTCATTTCTTTCTTTTCTGTGTGTGCATGAAAATAACTGATTTTTTAAGTTTAAAAAACCAGGTAGTTCCTGGGCAAATGTTTTAACTTTTGAAAATCTAATATTAAAGAAATATTCTTTAATTCTAAATATAAAGAATCTTTGAAATCTAACATTAAAGAAAGGTCTTCATTGTATTCCAAATTTTAGAGGATTTAAAGAGGTGGCAAGAACAAAAGAGCTGGTCCATTTTAAACTCAGCAGAAAATAAATGTTCAACCTTGGCTGAAGCTCCTGTGTAACCTTACAGCTAACAGTGTTTCCAGTAACTAAAGGCAAACAGAAATAGCAGACTGTTCAATAGTCCCATGCTACTCCAAGTATTTTGCTCCAAGTGAAAAAAATATATATATACCTAGATATTTTCTATAAGACGTGTATGTTTTAGATACACACATTTACTAAATGAATATATAGTACTCCAATAGTTTAATCATTTAAAAAGCAAACAAAAGAGGTTTTAGAATTGTCATAAAAGCCCCCCAGGGTGTGAATTGCCGTACACTAATTCATGCCTTATTGTGTAGACAGCCTCACACCTCTAACCTCACGTCTAAAGCCACACTAAGCATAAAGTATTATTCCATGATTCATGCTCTGTCATGTTTTACTGTAGTGAAAAAGTTGTGCTAGGCTTTTCTAAACTCATAATTAAACCATGCAAACGTTGCATAATATTTCACAGCCTTTAAAAAATATGCTTTGGTAAAATGATCTTTATGATTGAAGTCCCAGTTCTGTGAGTTTTTTTTTTTTAAAGACAGGCTTGCAGATTCCACATTTTCTGACTTCACACCATAACTTAGCTTCTCAGGTGTTGGATTGGGTGGGGGATGGCAGTAAACACCCTGAAGCCCACCCGCCCCCTATCAGTTTTCTTTCATGCAACCACAGTGACCTGTGCTTGGGTTCATTGCCAGTGGTGGGCCAGAAGGTGGGGGATGGTGAGCCTCTGATGTTGGGGTTTTAGTTGTTTCCTCTTCTACATGTCTTATTAATAGAAAACAAAAACAAAAAGGCCTGATAATATGGTGCATTCTCAGTTTAATATTCATTACTGTCTTTGGTCTGATGGGGCCAACTTGAACTCATGGGCCACTTGAGCACTGGATTAATAGGCAGGAGAGGTGGGCTCTGCATCTGTGTGGTGAGCAACTGGGTGACCTTGAATTGCTCACTTACACTTTCTTATTCTCACCTCTGAAGGGAGATGATCCCTATATCCTTTCCAATGGTGACAGAGCAGGATTCCAATTCCAATAGGTCCTACACAATACTTCTTTGCTTTACTTGTACATTAAGCAGAGTGAGGGAAGAATCAGATGTGGGGTGAAGAGTGGTGCCTGTAATAATAAATTTGTGTATTCTGGGAGGAGGAAGTAGAGGGCAGTAAGATGGGAGTTATCCAGGAAAGGCCACAGGCTGAGGAAGAGAACCACTGTCAGTCATTCTCCAGAGCACAGGACTACTTGTTCTTGAAAGACTTGCCTCTGATAAGTCAATTGAAAAGAACAAAAGCTTACTGATCATTTACTGTGTGCCAGGAATGTGCTAATTTACCTGGTAGCAGAGTGATGGTGATGAATAAGACCAATATGGTCCCTGCCCCACTGGCACTTACAGTCAGTGAGGATCTCAGGACCTTGTGATGCTTGGAAAGGCATCTTCCTATTGCATTAATCATCATACTGGGTGTTGCTTCATTCATTCATTTATTTATTCATATGTTCATGAAGTTACTTTTTCATTCACTCATATTTCCAGCAAACATTTTTCTTCACTAGGGCAACTGTCTTGGGGGACTCACTAGTGTATGGAAAGTTCCTGCCTTCTAGGAGTTACAGCTACTGGGGCGCCTAAGGGCTGTATCTGGGCTAACTGCTAGATTAGCTGCCTAATTTGGACTTGCAAACAGCTGTTCCCAAGGTAGAAACAAGAACCCTAGTGGTATTTATTACATGCTTATGTTCTGCCTCTGAGAGGAGGAGACCAGGGAAAGCACCGAACTTAAATCACAGACAGATTTCAGTTTGCACTCTGCCTTCACCATAAACCAACTGGATGACCTTAGGCAGGTCACTGATTTTCTCTGAATCATAGTTATAATTCTGACTTCAAAGGGTAATAGGAATAAGAGAGATAAGCTATATGGAAAGCAAGTATCACAGTTTCCAGCCATAGTAAATGCTCAGTAAGTCTGAGTAACGTTTATGATTATATTACTAAAAAGGAAGAGAAATCCATGCCAAGGGACCTATCTGATGTTCATTGGTAAGACCACACACATTTGCTCCAGGATAAGGCTCAAATAATAGTGTTTTGTTCACAGCTAGAGGCTTGGCAGACACACTCTTCAGGCTAGAGAGGAGCTGGGCTCAGGAGATTAAATGGTAAAGGGGCAAGGAAATTGGAAATTTGGGATTAGGTTGGAGAAGGCAACCAATTCATGTTTCCATTAAAAAATACTGGATTCAAAAATTTAAATTTGAGCTTCTGTGCATACTGGTTTTCCAGGCTAAATGATGTTTGATGCAGCCACTTTTACTGAGCCCATTTTGTGATGGGTTATTTTCAGCTTTTTAATAATCAAATAATGGGTAAAATAGGCGCCCTTTCCACATTCTTGATCCTATTCCCTTCCATCTGAAATGGGAAGTTAGGGATAAGGTAGAGTTGAGGTTAGTGGTGAGCTCAGGGGTGTAAATGGCATATATCACACGAGAAGAAAGGAGAGTGCTTTTATCTTTTGATGCAGCAATATTAAAATGTCTCTAGAGTCATCAATGACCCTACTAAATAATTCATGTCAAAATGTCCTGCTGCTTCAGTTTCAGTTCCAAAATGTAAAGAGCTTGAGAGTCATCACTCTTGTTTTTATAAGAAAAAATGCTGAACAAACTAAAAATCCATGACTTTTCTTAAGTCCCCTGGAAAGCTCAAGTTGCAGGGCAAACTGCCACCCCAAGATTTTGAGACACAGGCCAATACAGAGAATCACAGTGAGGCCTGCTTGCTGGGAGCAGAAGTTCTGAATTCATAAACTGATAGGAACACTTAATGGTGATTTTGACAAATTGTTAGAGGGTGAGTAGAGACTAGTGTGAGAATAAGACACTCCTGGGGGCTACAGTTTCAGGAGGAAGTGCACTGTTGTGGGCTTTTCATTCAGGAACTCCACCAGATTCTCACAGGATTCAGTATGTTATAATAACAGTGGGTTATACGCTGAAAGAGCTTCAACATATTGACTATTTAAGGAGGAGTTCATAGAGAAGCTCACAGATGACATGGGAGACAAAAACAAAGACACTAGAGGAATTTGAAATCTCTGGTACCTTCTGCGGACATTAACTATAGCCCAACTCTTAGCTACGTGAAAATAATAACTCACACTAAAGGCCTGTTTGCTTCAGTTCCTATTACCTGATAAATCATGTCCAGTTTTCAATAAAAAACTACAAGAAAGGCAAGAAAAAACAGACAAAGCAAGCATCAGAACCAGACTCAGATGTGACACAGATTTTGGAATTACCAAACAGGGAATTTAATGATGATTAGCATGATAAGGGCTCTAATGGAAAAAGAAAGACAACATGCAAGAACAGATGGGTAATGTAGGCAGGGAGATGGAAACTCTTAATACTCAAAAGGAAATTCTAAAAACTGAAAGCACCCTAACAGAAATGAAGAATGGCTTACTTAATAGACAGGACATGACCGAAGAATCAATGAACTTGAAGATACAGAAACATACCAAACAAAAAGATAAAGAGGAAAAAGAAAAAATATCCAAGAACTGTGAGACAATTTCAAAAGGTGTAATGTGTAATTGGAATACCAGAAGGAGAAGAAAAAGACAACAGAGTAGAAGAAATATTTGAAATATTGATGGCTACGAATTTTCCAGAATTAATGACAGATACCAAACCACAGATCCAGAAAGCTCAGAGAACACCAAGCATGATAAATACCAAATCTGCACGCAGGCATAACATATCTAAACTGCAGAAAACCAAAGAGAAGAGAAAACCTTGGAAGAAGCC
This sequence comes from Ateles fusciceps, assembly GCA_036589455.1. Lineage (NCBI taxonomy): Eukaryota > Metazoa > Chordata > Mammalia > Primates > Atelidae > Ateles > Ateles fusciceps. The sequence continues at coordinate 17,056,842 of JAZHEH010000222.1, forward strand.
AGAGAGGGGGAAAAAGCCAACACCTTACCCACAGAGGAACAAGGATAAGAATTACATCATCTTTCTCTTCAGAAACCATGCAAACAAAAAGAAAGTAGAATAAATAAAGTGTTGCAACAAAAAAAGCCACCAACCTAGAATTCTACATCCCACAACATTATCCTTCAAATTCAAAGAAATAAGGATACTTTCTGACAAACAAAACTGGAATAATTCATTGCCAGCTGACCTGCCCTATGAGAAATGTTAACAAGAAGTGCATTAAAAAGGAAGAGCATTAGAAAAGGACTATATTAAGGTAAAATAAAGTCTTATTTTTCTTAACTGATCTGAAAGACAACTGTTTATAACGATAATACTAACAAAGTATTGGGCTAGTGTAGCATGTGGACAAATGAAAGGCAGTGATGATATGGACAGGAAGGAAGAAGTGGTACAGTGTTATTTGATCTAGATGTAGATTAGTTATACATGTACTTTGCAAGCTCTAGGGCAATCACTAAAAAAAAATATATATATATGTATATTTAATGTATATATTTTTATTGCATTTTCGGTTTGGGGGTACATGTGAAGAACATGCAAGACTGTTGCATAGGTACATACATGGCAGTATGATTTGCTGCCTTCCTTTAAAAAAGAATAATTAACATGCTAACAGAGGAGATCAAATGGAATTATATAAGATGTTCAATTAAACCTATAAAGGCAGAAAGAGAGGTGTGGGGGAAGAATCAGGTGCAACAAATATACAAGTTATAAATATGATTGGTACTACAGTTATATTAATTAGGTTAAATATGGATACTCTAACGCACCAATTTAAAGACAGAGATTGTCAGTGTGAATTAAAAACAAGACCCAACTACACATTGTCTACCAGGGACCCACTTTAAATAAAAAGACTCAGAGAGATTAAAAGTGAAGGGATGGGAAAAGATGTGCCACGCTAACACTGATTGAAAGAAAGCCAGTACAGCTATATTAATTTTATACAAAGCTGACTTCAGAGGAAGGACAATTTTCAGGGATGAAGAAAGGAATTACTTTGATATTGTGGGTGAATTCTCTAAGAAGACTTCATCTTTAATATATGTCCACTTAAAAACTGAGTGTCAAAAAACATGAGGCAAAAACTGATAGAACTACAAAGTGAAATAGGTAAATACACTATTACAATTGGAGATTTCAACAACCCTCTTTCAGTAATTGATACATCAAGCAGGCAGAAAATTAGGACACAGTTGACCTAAACAGCATGATCAGTCAACTTGATCTAATTAACATTTATGGAATACTCTAGCTGCAGCAGAATACACATTCTTCAGCTCACATGGAACATTCATCAAGATAGGCCATATTCTGGGCCACAAAACACACTTTAATACCCTTAAAAGTGTAGAAACTATACAAAGTATTTTCTCAGACTGCATGATTTTAAACTAAAAAGCCAATAATAGAAAAGATAATGAAAAATCCCCAAATATTTGGAGATTAAACATACTTCTAAATTAGACATGGGTCAAATAAGAAGTCTCAAGAGAAAAGTATTTTGAAGTAAATGAAAATATAACTTATTACAACTTTTGGATGCAGAAAGACCAGTGCTTAGAGGGAAATTTATAGTAATGAATACATATATTAGAAAGAAAGATCCAGAATCAGTCACTGAAGCTTCTACTTCAGGAGACTGGGGAAGAAAACAATATGGACCTCAAGCAAGCAGAAGAGAAGAAATAAAAATTTAGACTAGGAACCAGTGAAATTAGATACAGGAAAGCAATAGAAAAAATCAATGAAACCAAAAATTTTGCTCTTTGAAAAGTTCAAAACGTTCCTCTTTGTCCTCATGTTCCCTGAAGGCACCAGGAGAAGATGGATAGAGACCCCTCTTGGCCCTCCTCTGACTGTCCACACTAGGGTCTTTTAAACACCCACCCTCAGAAGCTGGGTTTCCAACAGCACCCCTTGAGCGGAGGCACCCTCCTTCATCCTGGGCCTGGAGAAGGTTATAGTTAGAAAGCCCCTTCCTTGATTATATGGCTGACATCTTTAAAACGCCAGGTCTTTGAGTCATCTCTCAGAGCTATTTAAAAATAAAAGTCACATAGGCCACAGGGTTCTACCATCTATTTTTGAAAAAGCCAGACCAGCTTGGTGAACATACAAACCCTAGGGAGAGCCCTGGTTATTTCCCTGGAGGATTTTTCCCCCTCCTTCAGCTTAGAAGGCAGGGACATTTCCCAGGGTTCCTTCCAAGTTCACCTCAGTCATGGGGAGCTGGTGTAATGCCCTCTTGGAGACCTCAGAACGCACAACAGGATGTGACTCAGGACTCAGAGATGTGAGTCAGTTTCCAGGGTGATGTGTTAGGGCGAGCCCCAGTGGTGGTTTGCATCTCACCGTCTGGGACCCCCTTGGAAGAAAGGACTAGGCTCCCTTGCAGACAAAGAGGGTGCCCCCAGATGCTTCCCAGCATCACACCTTTAAGAGGTGTGTGATGTCAGGGGCATAGAGTCCCTGGGGGGTGGGTGACTCTTTGCTCTGAAAGGGACATTTCCCTGAAAGTTACACTGTCTTTGAGAAGCAGTGTTTCCTCTGGCCTCTGCAGCACAAATACGAAGAGTATCACCTGTTTTACTATAGGTACCCCCAGGTAGCAGACACCGGCTCAGCACACTGTTGCTATATCATTGAAATCCCATGATAACATGAGTCAGTCAGCACCAGCTCTGGATCCTGGAAAAAAAGGGAGGTTGTGAAACAGCTCCAGGATTTGCCAAATGTTCATCTCTGGCTGGCTGCAGACATCTTGGTTAGTCATGTGCAGCTTAGATGCAGTCATTGTTCCAGCAATTACTTTGAAGGGAGGCAGTCAGACCAAGCAAGGATAGAACCCTGCCTGGGTATGCTGTATTTTAAAGGCCTTCAGGTTTTGAGGGATCCCGTCCTCACCGCCGACCTGCCAGCCTGGGAGGTGGCAGGCTGCCTGCAGGAGGGAAGAAGGGAGCCCTGTGGCCGCCTTTCCACCACTCCCTGCTTCTGGGACGCATATTCCTCACCTAGTCGGGGAAGCTTTGTGGCTTTGTGGTCAGGGCCCTGTGAATCAAGAATGCTGGTTTCTCACATCAGGCTGCCCCCAACCCTGCTGGTTCACCCTGGAGTCCTTTTCTTTTCAAACCTCTGTTTCCTCACCTCTGAAAATGGGGGTAACCAGACTCACCTGCCTCACAGGTGTGAGAATTAATTAATGTTTGTGGGGCAGCTTTGAGATCCACAGATGAAAGGTGCTCTATAAATGCAAAGTGCAATTCCTCATTAGCACTGTCAGACGGTTCCCAGGGGGAAATAGTTCACCCCCGCACCATGAGGCTGCTTCCCTCAGCCAGATGAGTCTGAGATGCATCTGGAAAAGGCTCTGTATCTAGGCAGGGTTCTTTTGGAGGGAGGGTTCAAAGATAGGTCACTAGCTTCCAGAAAAGATGGGTATTTTTAGAACACATCTCATTCGCAGTTGGCATTGTGTCCCTGAGGCAGAGGGAGACTACCCTTCTGTGCACATAGCTGGAGGGACCGCAGTTCAGAGGGAACAGAAGGCACCTTCTGGTTTCTGCTGCCTCCTCCCTTGCCGACAGATTCTTTCTCTGTACTTTGTTAAATAAACATTTGTTGCAGACACCTTTTCCATAAGGATCTTCTGTACTCCCCACTTTTTGCACCTCTGCCCCCCCCATATACAACTTTCGAGGCCTAAAGGAACTCTACCAACAGGTTAGGTAAATTCCTGCAACACCAGCATATCATGGGTGTTCAGATTCTTCCACAGCCAACCTATTAATTTCCTTCCATTCCTCCACTTCCTTGTTCTCCAACATAACTCTCAAAGCATGGAGGGTAAAGATGACTTTCTGCTCCCTTCTACTACTCTGGCAACTTTGCCCTCCTTCTTAATTCCTTGAAAAAGAAGGGCCAGAAATACCGTGTTGAGGGCTGGGTTATCTCAGGCAGCCTCCATCCTGGGACTGGACCCTTGGTGGAGAACGAGGATACTCACTCCAGTAAAAGAAATCACTGACACCTCAAATGGGAGCTGGGAAGCTTCAAGCAGAAGAGGCACAGCATCTCCCAGGACTGCACACAACTAAAGAAACAGAATTTTCTGAAGAACATTCCATTGAGGTGGCACCTGATATCAAGAGGATTGTGCACACTTGACGGTCTATGCTTGGAAAGCCTGGGTTGAAAGACCATCGACGCCAACCTGCAGTCCAGGCTGGCCATGGAAGGCTGTGCTTTCTAGCCGGTCTCCACTGTGCTGATGAGGGGATGATGGGATTTCCCAGAGAGGCACCAGTGATCTCTCTGGCTAAACAGATAGAGTAAGAGCTGTCTCTGGGGAAGATCACATTAAGTAACATGGCTGAGATTTTGCCAAGGTCTTTGTAACACCTCAGGGTATCAACAGACAAAGAAGAAAAAGAAGCAACTTTATATTTGGGCTGCAGAGCTACAAAATGATGAACCCCCTAACCTATGAGTTGTCGATATTGGAGAATACGATGCTCCTGAGCCCAACTCAGATGGAGATCTGTTCCACAGCAGGGGTGTGTCATGCCAGTTTGCAGCCTGGGCTTCCTCTGGCACCTACCCCATCCATCTCTGCAGCCCACTAGCCCTCTGTGCCTGAGTGCTGTCCCTGAGCCAGACCTCTGGTGGGGGGAGGCCTAAAGGGCGTGGAGCAGAGTGACCCCAAAATCCCACCTCTACACAAACCCAGCCACGGCTTTCTCGGCGGGCATTCTCCTAGCTTCAACCTTAGTTTTTACTTTGGCACTTTTTTGATGCTGTAAAATGTTATAACTGTTTGAAAAATTCTAGAGTGGCTTGAAGCCCAGCAAGCAGTCTGTTTTCTTCTGCTCCCATGTGACATGGGCCCTAATGAAGGCTTACTGGATTTTATGCCAGGCATTCTGGTTTTAAGCAGCAAACTCTGAGGGATGGCATTCTAATAAAACCAGAAGAAAAACTCATATGAATGGGGGAAAAGGAGAATTCAAAACAATAAACATGAAAGATGGCTTAACATAAAGATGCTCTGATTTTCAGGATTTGGGAACCTCATCCCAGAGCTGTCTCTCTAAAAGCCAAAAGGGCTTGAGTAAGGATGAAATAAGGGCATAGTTCTGCAGTCTGAGAGGTGAGGACAGAGACCCTGGCTTGGCCCCTCACTCACGGTGTGCTGAAGCAAGTAACGTAACACCTTGGAGACTCAGTTTCCCCCCCATGACGAGATGTTATTGCATCTGCCCCTTAGATTCCTGGGACGGTGAAATGTGCCCTATCCCTGATATTGTCAATGCAGTAGCTGGCACCTTGAAGGCAGGAACAGTCTTCTTTCCCCTGCCCTTCCAGGAAATGTGTCTGGAGAGCACTGTTGGCTTAGCTGGTTGGTGCTCCAGGTGACAGAATAGGGAGAGGTTTGGCTCCACAAAGCCACCAGAAATGAGAACTTCCTTAGGCAGCCAGAGTTCCAAGGTGCACTAATCCAGCAGGGGCAGCACATGCACTGCCAGGATGCAAGGTAAGCGCTTCCTCCCGCAGCGCACCAACCTCCTTCAGGAGGAGTACCGCAGCCACCCTACAGAACACAGGTGTGTCAGGGCCACACAGCAGTGCTGTACTATGCCAGCCATAACACAAGAATCTGAAAGCTGCATTTTATAAACCGAGGATTCATTGCTCTTTGTCTTGCGAGGTGTGACTCACAATGAATGGCAACCGTTCTTTAAGAGCTTCCATTCCACGCTCCCAATTTGAAGGATATTCTGACAAAGGGAAGTAGAGTTCCCCAAGCAGAAGTGCCTAGTCCCCTTCAATCAATAAACGTTAGTGAAATCAAGTGTCTGCTTCTGCACTCTCTTCCTCTGTTTTTCTCATGCAGTCCTCCCGTCTGACTACCTCGTTACAACTGTTCTTTTCCTACCTGCATCCTCTTCACCTTGTTTTCCTTTCCCACACGTCAGGCCAAGACTTAGAATTCCTTGCCGCAAGACCTGGGAGGACAGAGCCTCAGGGAACTGCCCGGTGGGAATGCTTCATGTCATCTTCTACACCCCTTCTGATCTGGCCACTGCACACAGGTCTTTCACCCTGTGTGATTCCCTGGCTGTCCCTTCACCTCCAAGAGCTCTGGACATCTATAAAACTAGGAAGCCTCTGAATGTGCAGAACAATGAGTTTCTCCCTTTCAAGATGGCCTTGCCACCCCCTGCTGCTGTTTTTCTTCCCCACTGTGATGTACTAGAAATAATAGATCCAGGAAGTGTATTCTCTTCACACTAGGAGGGGCCTTGTCCCACAACTGGAGACATGCCATTCATGTCTTTACTGTCTGTTCTGATGGAAGGTCCTGAGAGATGGCAGGACAGGCAGCCTTCATTCCTAAACACACAATGCCCTGCAGACCCACCCACGCTGGCTTATTTTTTATAGGCATATTTCTGGGGGAGTATTGGTTTTCATGCCTCTTAAACCCAAGGCTTCTCAATGCACAGAAATAGCCCCCAAGAAATAGCCTTCCATGTTTCCTGGAGATAAATGCCCCCAAGAAACCTCCATGCCTGGAGAAATAGCTCTCTGGCACCTCTCTTATTTTTTGAAATTTCTTAAATATTTGCCATCAAGCAACAGAGTGAATAAGAGGCTAAAATATTCCCCCATTTGGTGGCAAGTTCCTGTGCAAGTTTTGAATTCTTTGGAATAATTGGATTTCTTTGGCTTGTGAGCCAAGAGGAATCACTATCACTTTCTTCTGTGCTATCAGACAACTCCCTCTCTTCTAAGTTTCCCTGCTGCAGTCTTCTCCCCCCCTCACCTTTGTGTGAGATCTACGCAAGGGGAATTTGTTCACTTGAGTTTGCAGTCATTTTGCACACCCCAAAGAGTTGACCTTGATGTGAACTAATTGGGATTGCAATAGATTAATAACAGGTTGGTGAGGTGGAGTTTGCAGCATAAAGGAAACATTTGAAGATAAGAGCCATTTGTGCTTTCATAAGTTCATCCCTGGTGCTCTGAACAAAGGACACAAACTAATAAAGTCAGATTCATCTAGGGGCAATCTACAGTCACTCATCCCAAACTCTGATTCAGAAAGGCAAATGGAAATCCGCGAGAATTCTTTTAAACTCCAACACAGATCTCGATTTAAAAAATGACGCACACACAAAAACGCTTGGTAATAAGCAGACCTCTGATGATCTAAAGATCCACAGCTTCGTTTATTGACTTAGAGAAAGTAAATGGCATTTCAAATACAACCTTCATACTTTAATAGATGAGGTCACCCTGAGAAAGATGATACTCAGCCCAGCAGTGGGAAACCTCCCACCAGAGAACTGCTTTGATTTACAAGGCCAAGGAAGGCTTTCTCATAGAAGCCATACGCTTGGACTAAAATAGAAGAATTTTTTTTTTTAATTAAATGTAGAGGTTGAGATAAGAGACAGCTATGGAACTCTTGCTCAACAAGAGGGGATGACCTATGGAAAACAGGAATGCTAGGACCTACAGAAGTGAAGGGTCAAACTGACTTACTACCAGGTATAGATAGCTAAGTAACTCGCATTTTTTTTTTTTTTTTGCAGGCACTGAGATCCTGTGTATATCCACTAGATCCTTGTGAATTTCCCAAAGACCCTTAAATCACAGGGGTGATTTCTCTGGAAACATTTTTGGTTGCCACGACTGGGGTCGGGGGAGTGCTACTGTCACCTAGTACGTGGAGGCCAGGAATGCTGCTCAACATCCCACAGTGCACAGTATGGCCCCTACAACAGAGAATGACCCTGCCCACAAGGTCAGGCATGCCCTAAAGTGTCAAAGAGAACCCTGCCCAGGGAAAGCACACACTGCCATAGTGACTTCAGCCACTGATGACAAGCCGGAAGATGTGACTTCCAGAGGTGCTCTTCAGAGTCGGGGGAAACCTAACACAGCATTGTTCCCTGGGCAAAGTACACATGAACTGAGGGTATGCAGAGATGAGGTGTGCGGTGAGCACCTTCTGGAGCCCTTGTGGGCGTCTGCAGCCCTTGTGGAGCCCTTGTGGGGGGTGGCTGCAGTCACGATGCACCCAGGGGGAAACTCCATCTCCATGCCAAGGTTTAAGGCGACTGCTCTCTGTCTCATGGCCTGGCACCAGACTTGGAGCTGGCACGTCGAACCCTGGGTGAGCTGCAGGTGTGAACTACTAACAAGATTGCTCCTGGGCTGACCGTTGGCTTTACCATCTGGGAAGGGACAGGCTAGCGCTTGCCCCTCCTGGGTTTCCTGGGCATGAGTCACATGTAGCTAGATAATGATGCAAATCACTGTCAACATTTCTTAAGGTTTCATTCCAATGTCTCATGGAATGATAGAGCAGAAAGCAACCTCTGAGACAGCAGAGACAACCATGCCAGCCCCATCTCAGAGAAAGCTGCAGTGCGAAATGGTGAAGGGACTCCTTCTGTTCCCCACAGCAGATTAGCAACAGAGCAGGGACAGACCCTCTGGTTCTTCATAGACTCCTGCTTTTACTACATGATGGTTAGAAACGATATGCCTCCTATCAATCTAGTTACTATATGCTGAAAAACAAAAAGACCCATCTAAACCTCAAAAAAGACAAGTCGTTGGAAAGCACATTGTCCAGACGGGTCTGAGGAGGAGCACCTTTGCCTGCTGATAGCTCTGTGAGATTCTGAGCTTGGTGAGATTGACTGGGAAGTCCTAATTTCATTTATGTCTTCTCTCCAACCTGAAACTATGCCAAAACAACCCCAAATCTCAAATAAAAGTTGGTGTCTGCTGCTATAAATGTACAAATAACCCAAAGTCAAAATTAGTGATAGAGGTTACCATTCCTTTTGCCTTCTGTGTTTTGAGGTGGTTGTGGGGAGGAGGAAGGCTTTCAGTGACAAGCAGACGGCGATAGGGATCACATTGTCACCTGTGTGCGCCTTTTCTTCTAATGGCCTTAAACTGCCAAGCGGCTGCAACATGCTGATTTTAAACCCTTTTATGGAAAGTACCATCCCGTTTTCGGCTCACATCACTTAAAATAATGAGCTAGATGCACTTGTATTAGTCTGTCTTTCAAGTGGATTAAATTCACAGGCTCGCTCTCCTCTAGTCTCGCAAGCTTTGGCCTGGCTGTCTGAACCTCCAGATTAGACTGATGAGCACATGCCAGACAGCAATGAAACGCAATTACCCAGGCAAACTTTTGAAGGATTTGAGCCCTGGGGCACAGGCTGTTTACGAAAGACTAAAAGCACCGTTTGTGCTGAGCAGGACCAGTTGCCTCTGTCTTTTCGAGTTCTGGATCCTGCCTGCCACTGGACTGCAGGCAGGATTTCTGGGGGCCTGATAACATCAAGCTTCTGTCCGCACCTCAGCACCTCAGGGTCTTTGCTCTGTTTTTCAACAAGAAAATGCAAGTACCAACAAAAGCCTATTATAACATCTCCCTTTGTGCTCACTGACTCTCTCTCCCTCTCATTGATTTATTTTTTTGTATTGTGTACTACCCTGAAAAATGCGGCCAGAAATCATCCTATGGTTGACTGGCTGTGTAACTTCTTTGGAAGCGAACAACCTTTCCAAAAAACAGGAACTTCCCGTCTCCTTTGAAAAAAAATTGAAAAGCAAACCAGTTTCAACAGCACCTCTGAAGTACTTTCCCCTTGATTTGAACAAAAGAGGTTTCAGAGGAACAGAGGCGGAAGGAAGAGAAGATACAGAAGGGGCAAAGGGGGGTTGACAAGGAGAGTGACCACAGTCTTCCCTTCTGCTGACCCACATTTTGTTACTTTTTTCAGACAGCTGTGGGTGACACAGAGGTGCTGGAATGGTTCTTCATCTAACCAGATAAAATCTAAAATGTAATTCTGCTAGCAGAATGGTAGGGTGGGGGAGGGGAGGGATTGGAGAACGTTCCTTGGCTTTTGTAGTTGGTGTGAAGGAAGAACCAAGTGAAGCCAGCAGGATGGTAGCACTGAACGCTCCAGGGCTGGGGTTGGGGGTCGTGAAGACAGCCCATAGGGCAAAGGGTGGGTTTGGGAAAGAAGCTTCCATGAGGAGTGGGGAATATACGAGGGATAGCAAGATAAAGAGTAAACTAACAAAGATGGGTTTCAGAAGTGATGGAACGAGGAACAATCTAGAATGCTTTTAAAGAAGGAGGCCACATAGGGGCACACCTGCACACCAAGGAAGGAGGAAGAATGCCACCGCCGGGAGCTAGCAGTGAGTGGGGTCGGGGTCCAAGTAAGTGGTGGGTAAATCATGCACTCTTACTCTGGGGTCGAGATGTCTAATGAAACGTCGAAATCAGGGTCAGGTACTCAGAAGGCAGCCTCTGGTGAGGCTGAGCAGTCTCTAGAGGAAGGAAGATGGAAGAGGATGGGAAGAGAGAGTTTGGCCTCAGGGAGGGAATGGCAAAAGGCAGGGAGGCTCACTAGCTTAGTTAGCAGAAGGCTGTGAAAGTGATGAGGCTCAGAAAGCCAAGAAGCACAGAGACTTCCCAGGCTCTTCCTCGTCACAAACAAGAAGGGAAAGGGTCCAAGAAGGGGCAGGTGGTGCCGGCCAGGCTCCCTCCTTTGGCTCCCAGCTGGGATCTGGGAAAGGAGAAAGGAAGAATGGAGAAAGGAAGCAGCCAAAGGGCCCCAACTGAGGGTTGGTGCTTTGCAAGGAAATAAATCGTTTAGGGTAGGAGATTCTGAAATTTAAAACCTACTATTTATAAACAGTTTTGAGCTGCTGTTCCAGGAGCAAAGAAAATCCTTCCTCAACGACTCATGCTAGCCCCTTTCTCTGGAGCTCTGGGCTAGGTTCGTGGGGGTCCAGGGAAATAGGAGAGAGAGTTCTCACCCACCTGGAAGTCTCCTTCCAACCTGTTGACCTCAGAACCCTGACGTGCCCTGGGGGAGAAGAGCGTGTAGCAGGTGGGGGCATGCTCAGGGTTGCCTGTCTGGATGGCATCTGATCGGCGGTGGTTGAGATTTGATTATCTTGTAGCACAGACGGTGGGAAATCATAGCCATGACAGTTGGTGAAGTGCCACGCAAACATGCAGCCTATCTGGTAACAGCAGAAGGGAGTGCGCGGGGGGAATGCCACAGTGACAGAGTCCTGATCAATCAGGAGTTGGGAAGGGAGTCAGTCTGGGCCTTGGTGGGGACGAAAATGTTCTGGAGGAGTTGGGGTGGGTGAGGTGCCCTGGAGAATGGCAGGATTAGGGGATGTGGTGGGGGATGACAGGAAGGTACTTCTGGGTAGGCATCCAGCATGGACCAAAGCTTGTGGGCAGGACTGGTCATGGGTGTTCAGAGATGAGGTCAAGCAGGAAGACCTACCACTCTCAGCCACCTCAGTGCCCAGCCTCCCTCCTGCTTGTTGGCTTGACTTTTTGGTAATTTCAGAGCAAGAATGAGCTTGGGAAGAATGGAGAGCCTCATGGCCCAGAAAGAGGCAGGGAGGCATGGCTAGAGAAGGAGACAGAAATCATCCTATAGCTGACCAGATGGAACTGGTGGTTCCATGGTCTCCATAGGCATCAGGCTCTCCCTGGCATCAGCTGGCCTGAAATAGCAACACCTGCTTCTTCACCTACTTTTCTCCAAAGGTGACATGTTCAGACAGGCTCCACCAGGCATGCAGGGCTGAGGGAACCTGTGTGCTGCAGTCCCCAGACTCTCTGAAGGCCAAGATGTCAACAGTGAAGACACTAGGTCTTTGCGTCACTCAAGGTCATATAGAAGGGATTCAAACTCGGGCTGCAGTGCAGCCAGAAGTCTGGGTTGTCTGTGCTCACTGCCATTCGCCATCTGTCACTCTGCTTCTGAAAAGTTGTCCTTTTGTCCCTCTGGGATTGTCAGGTGACATACATATAGAGATACAAGGGTGGCTGAGTTACCAATGATTTATGCTACAAAAAACAGACTGGTCCAACCTCATCTCTGGTAAGTCCTCAGTCTCAAATGAAATAAACAGCATGTGGCTTTTCCCTGTTGTGTCTCTGAGGTATGAGTCAGCAATGGGGCTTAGTGCATAAATAAGTTGTGTATGGATGAGAAGGACAGGGCGCCTATTCCCTATTTGAGTGCCTGCTGGCACCTAAATGCCTCCCAGCTCAGGTAAGAGCCTCCCTGATCACAAAGGGAGCTGGGAGATTTGTGGAGCTACTCAAGCCCCCAAGATCTGGCCACTACCTGTGTGAGAACTGTTTAGCTCTTCTACACAGGCTCCTTACTGTTGGCTCTTGCAGAAAAGAGTGGCTTCTGATAACTCTGGGAAGCTCTTCCTGCTCTTATCCTATGGGCCTCCACATCGTGTGGTCCTGCGTTAGGAAGTCATTTCAGGGTGGCTTTGACTCAGCAATGATCCTTCAGAGCCATCACCCTTGAGGGGTGCCAGCCTGTACCCAGAAGGACTTCTGTCTGGGGCTGCCTCATGTCAGAGCCTCTTGACAACTGGATTTACAAAGTGTCTGCAGACGTACGTCCTGGTGGCCTGCTCTGTGTGCTCTGATCACAAGGGACAGAAAGGCTGAACAGGGACCGAACAGTTTGCAGTTTCATCAATGAATAATATGGAGCCGGGGACAAGTCCCCTCTGCTTTCTGGGGCTGTCACTGAACTGTCAGCAGTGGAGGGAAAACCAGAAGAGAAAACCTCTCACTGATAGGCGCTGTCAGTGTGGAAAGAGCTCAAGTTTCAGCGCTGGGGTGGGGTGGGGGCTGCACCCATACCTATTCACCCCACTCTTCCCCGGGCTGCTCCACTCCCATGATGACTGGGAATTTATCCTACAATAGGCCATGAGCTCCTTGTTCTGCAGTAGGAAATTCTTCTTCATAAGAGGCCGAATGTTAGTATTGTTTGTTTTTTGATTTCCAAAAAATAAGAATAAGTTTATTCAATAGGAGTGGGGAAGGAAGGAGGGAGGAGGAGAGCAAAAGGGCCCCAGAGGTGGCTAAGCTGGGGCCCTTCCCAAGTCTCCCCTTGGCTTTCCCATCCCCCTTGTCCCAGGCCCCCCCTCCTCCTGCTTCTGAATGTGAAAAATAAGCAGCCTGCACCTCCTTGACTGGAGATGTGTCTAACAAGGCCCTCATTGTCTCAGACAGGTGTGAGATTGGACTTGATTCGGGGCCAACACCTCCAGTACTGGAGCCAGCTCTGTGAGCCGAAAACATGCACCAGCCCTCCAGTAATACCACTGCAGCCAGCCAGAGACTCAACAATTTAGGGCTTAACACACACAACATAAATCAGAGGAGGATGGACCAGCCGACCGGCAGCTTCTTGGGCAGATGCCTGCAGATCATACCCTGCCTGTTTGGGTTATTTGAGACTCTTTTTCTGTAATAGAAAGATGGGAAACTGGGTGGAGCAGCGTGCAGAGGCACATGGGTGTTTGTCCTGTCTTGTTCCAACAGCCCCTCTTTCGCCTAAGTGTTGTTTTGAAGGGACTGCTCAGGACGGTTCACATTGCCACATCCAAATGCCAGGAATGTGTCCAAGCTGGGGAGGATGGGCAAAGGAAAGCTCAGCGATCCGATATGGGCGGCGTCTGTGTGACCCTGGGCAAGTCTCTTAACCTCTCTGGGCTCATCTGTCTAATGAGGGGTCTCGTTTTCTACTATTCACTCATCTCTAATGCTCATAAGTTCAAAGTCACTGTAAGAAGTGCCCAAGTCGGAGAAGGTCATACCCTTGGGAGGAAACTCACCACGCCATTGAATGCTGTTTCTGAGGGAATCCAAGTCTTTGAGCAAGAAAGTCTCTCCTCCTCATATCTGTTCTTTAGAAACTTGTGGTTCTCAGACTGCTGAGGCAAGCCCTGAAGCTCGAGCCCCCAGGAGTGCGGTCACGACACGGCAAGAGCCACATGCTATGGGAGGGGGAAGATGGAGATGACAAGTCTGCACTGCTAGTTACTGCCATGCTCCAGTCCCCAAGTCTCATAATCAATTCTTAGATAAGTTTCATTGAGGAGGGAGGATCACAAGCCTTTGCTAAGTCACCAAGTCTTAGCAAAGGGAGGGGGGCCCAGAAGCCACCCGTCAACGCAGGAGCCTCCGCTCTGAGGCCTCTGAAAGAAGGGCATTTGGTCTCTGCAAATTCCTGTGACATTCCAGGTTAGCTTTTGGCCCTGCGATTTGTCACTCTGACCCCGAATTCATGGACAAGGACGTGGCCGTCACAGGGACGCCTTCATCTGGTCTCAGCTCAGTCTGTCTCATAGCCATGCACTCTGTCGGGAGCAACTGGCATGAAGTTGGCAGTGGCATCCTGAACCAGGATGACAGCACCATCAGTCAGCACCAGCCTCCTGCCCCTCCCGGCCTCGGCCTGCCAAAGCGGCCTCGCATTCCCGCAGCTGTGGCTCCGGCCTCTGCCCCGTCACAGTCGCACACCTGTTTGCCGTCCTGCTTCTGGCCCGCCAGCCCAAGCCACAGCCCCAAGCAGGCTTAAAAGGCTGGGCTTGTGGGAGGAATCCGCACAGGGAGGTATTTACTTAAAATCATACAAGAAGGTGAAACTCGGTTAAAGAAATCCTTTTGTAACTGCTTCATTAGAAACACCAAAGAGGCTGACCATTCACATTTGTTGAATGTGTCCAATTCATGCAAATAACAGGACAGGTCAGGGTTCATCCTTGCCTGCTGCCCACATGGGCCCTGTGCTCAGGGAGTGACCTGTCAGTCTCCTGCAGCTGGCTGCCCCCCACAGGAAGCAGGGCTGGGGTGCTGGGTGGGGCTGAGGAGGGTGTGTGGCTTTGAGAAGGACATCCCTTCCTTGCTGGGTGGGACTGAGGAAGGTGGGCGTGGCTTTGAGGAAGACATCCCTTCCTTGCTGGGTGGGGCGGAGGAGGGTGGGTGTGGCTTTGAGGAGGACATCCCTTCCTTGGTGGGTAGGGTTGAGGAAGGTTGGCGTGGCTTTGAGGAGGACATCCTTGCTTACTTTAAGAATCCCTCCTCCAGCCAGGGGTGGTGGCTCACGCCTGCAATCCCAGCACTCTGGGAGGCCGAGGCAGGTGGATCACCTGCAGTCAGGAGTTTGAGACCACCCTGGCCAGCATGGTGATACCCCATCTGTACTAAAAATACACAAAAAATTAGCCAGGTGTGGTGGTGGACTCTGTAATTCACTCTGTAATCCCAGCTACTCAGAAGGCTGATGCAGGAGAATTGCTTGAACCTGGGGAGGTGGAGGCTTGCAGAGAGCCTGGGTGACAAGAGTGAAATATCATCTCAAAAAAAAAAAAAAAAAAAGAAAAAGAATCACTCCTCCTTAGCATGAATTCAACATTTTAAAAGTGGAGACTCAGAAGCAGCATATGATATTGAACCCAACCACGGGGACCTAGCATCTCTCTGAGATGGTGTATTTCTAGAAAAAGGCAGTGTGAGGCACAGCATGGTTCAGTGCCCAGGTGAATGATGCACACCAACCCCAGAGACTTTGTTCCTTGGCTACCTCTGAGGCAGAACCAAACCAGCCAATGGGAAGAGCACTGGGCCAGGAGGCCAAAAACCTGGATGTTAGGTCTGCCCTTAACTGGGAAAATCACTGAAGTTCCCTGGTCCTCAATTGTCTCATGAGTAAAATATAGGTCTTTGAGCAAAGAAGTTTAAGATCCTTTCAACTTTAACAGTTTACCATTTGGTCTTATGGAACAGTGGTTATGGGAAGTTCTCCTGTTTGAGTTTATCCAAGGAAACAAAACTCAAATGAAAATACCACTAAAACTACCACAAGCTTTGTCCACTGTGGGGCTATAATCACTCCTGAGGAAGAAGGAGACACCAGGGGGAATTATCGCAGAGTAACTGTGTGACTCGGAGAAGACCAATGGGTACAATTACCTGGTGATACACTAATGCCACCAATGAGGGCACACAGATAGCAATGATAGCAAAAAGAATAACACTGACCATTTATTAAGTATTGAAGGTGTACCAGTATCCATGCTAAATATTTGATAAACATGTATCTTAATCCTTGTGATGACTTTGTGAAGGATTAATAAATAACACAATGCTTCCCATGTGCTGTACCTCAAGTGATTTCTGCATGCTAACTCATCTGATCCTCACAGTGCTCCCAGGAGTTAGGAGCTATCATTGTTACGACGGTTTGCAGAGGGGGACCAGTAACACAGAGAATTACAGACCCACGTTCTGCCTTCCTCATCAAGTGCATTCTGCAGGCTGCCATGTT
Organism: Ateles fusciceps; assembly: GCA_036589455.1. Lineage (NCBI taxonomy): Eukaryota > Metazoa > Chordata > Mammalia > Primates > Atelidae > Ateles > Ateles fusciceps. The sequence goes on from JAZHEH010000222.1 coordinate 17,073,110, forward strand.
TCTTCTGAGTCCCTTCTGAGGATGAGATGGAAAGGGTAGCTCTATCCTGGCTGGGGAGAGGGATGGACAGAAGAACTGACTTCTGCCTCCACATCTCCAGGATGCTGTGTCTTCCTCTGAGGGAGCCATGAATGACCAGGGAGAAAGTTCGAAAATAAGAACAATTTTTTATAGAGCTGCGAATGCATTCCCCTCCCCTACCCCAAGGCATGAAAGAATCAAATGAGGAAATCGGGAAGAGATTCTGGCATAGGAATAACAAGATTTCCCTTCCCTTCCACATGAATTGGCCATCAGTAATTTTGCACAAATTCAATTTCGAAGTCATGCTTCGTAATCTGCGGTAAATCATATTAAACAGATCCATGTCTGGGCAATGACTTCTCTCATTTAGGAACATATGGTGGCTCAGAGCCTCTTACACAGCAAAACTATAAATGCTTCTTCCAAAACAGCAGCAGAGTGAGGGACTCGGGGGCAGCCCTACTGGTTTTCCTGAGAATTTTCATTAGGGGTGACCATTCATTCATGGGAACTGCAGTATCCAGAATGACAGAATGTTAGTGTTTAAGACGACTCGGTTAATCACTTACATGATAGATGAGGGTCTGGAACTTGGTGGTAAAGGAAACAGTGCCCAGTCACATGAAAACAGAGCAGGCACCACAGGCAGGACCTTCCGGGCAATGCTCCCCCTCACCATGTCATGCACCTACAGGTGATTGGCGGTGGGAATTCAATAAACCAACACCATTGGTCTGTTCTATAAATATGAGCTATCATTATTTTATGACTCCCTTTGGTAAACATGTGAACCAGGCAATATCCTTGTCATAATCTTGCTGTCGTAGCTGCTCTATGATAACCCAGGTATAGACACAATCGCAAACAAAGGCTACCATTTTAAAACGGGAAAGTGGGTGAGTCTAACGCTTCAAAAGCTTCTGCATTCATCTTTAAGATACCAGCCTTCCTGGACAACCAAAAGAAGCACGTCTTAAAACTCAGGCAATTTTTATGGCTGTTCCACACAGCGGGTGATTTACAACAAAGTACAGATGAAGATTAACCGGCCTTGAGATGAGAGAGCTAAATAAACCACTTAACGGGCAGAAAGGCCAAGTCGAGCCCTTGAGCTTGTGCTGACTTTTACAGATATTTAAATAACTTTATCATTATACAATTTGCCATCTGATATGTGCAGAGAGATGCACTAATGGAGTGAGAGTGGCCACAACAGTGTAATAATCCCATGAGATTTCATAAAACCGTGTTCGCTTCCCTCATATGACCTGCAACTCCAGGAAGTGCCATCCCTAGTCATGTGATTTCTTCCCCCCTTTTCATCTTGAGATGTTTTTTAAAAAAATCCCAAAGCAAGTGTACATATGTAGTCCTTCTAGTGATGTAAGGAGGAACTGGCACAGCATAAGCTCTCTGTGTCCTGGATCTGGCTTTGGAATGACTCAGGTTGAACACATAAAGCCATAAGGTAAAGAGGACATCATCCATAGAAGGAACTGGCAATTTACAGGGCTTGGGAGACTTAACTGTCGCAGACAAGAGAGCTACTGACACCCAAGCTAGCACTGACTCAGTGGGGCCTTGAGGCCTGACTCACAGGTCTTCTCTAGGGATGCTTTGCTTTTATGACACCAACTGAAGGATACTACGGTGTCCTCCATACTTCCAGGAGGATTGAGCTGGCTGCTACAATGGCCCAAGTCTTATTAAACAGAACCGATCATGTTGACTTACGGAGGCTCAGATGACCCAATTCAGATTGGGTGGAGAACCAGGACAGTTGAAAAATTAAGCACCATTTCCATTCCTGGTGGTTTTCTTTTGAGACGGAGTTTCACTCTTGTTGCCCAGGCTGGAGTGCAGTGGTGCAATCTTGGCTTGCTGCAACCTCTGCCTCCCAGGTTCAAGCGATTCTCCTGCCTCAGCCTTCCAAGTAGCTGACATTACAGGCACTCACCACTACACCCAGCTAATTTTTGTATGTCTAGTAGAGACTTTGCCATGTTGGCCAGGCTGGTCTTGAACTCCTGACCTCAGGGGATCCACCCGCCTCAATATCCCAAAGTGCTGGGATTATAGGCATGAGCCACCATGCCCAGCCCCTGGCCTGTTTTAAAACTCAAGTTTCATGCCACCCAATAGTGGTTAGGTGACATGAGACTCACAGGTCAGGAACGCCATCTCCTCTTCCCTCTGCCCACACTAATCCCCTCTGGGAAAGAAAGGGAATTTCATCTTTAAGAAAAAGAATCCCCTTCCAAAAAAGTTAGTTAATTCCCATAATAGGATTTATAGAGATCAGAATTGGAAGATGCTTTTCAAAATCTTGAAACCCTATTTAGAAAGTTCTAAACCCTAAACATGACCCTAAGGTCATTCATATGGAATAATGATGGTGCCCAGGATGGTGGCACTTCATCCTGTGTCTGGAGGAAGTGGCTGTCTTTTCTGCCCAATCTTTCCTACGCATGATTCAGCCAAACATTTAGTGCCACTGTTCTGTTTTCTCATAAAAATGCTTGTTTCTCTAAAACAGAAAATGCTCTGTTCCATGCCATTTAGGAGAGCGTGAACCGGCTAAAACTCAACCTGAAGACTTTCTATAGCTGGCTAATCAGAAATCACCTGGATAAGAGGTGGTACATTCTTTCCCTATCAATTCTCAGGAGTGCACAGAGAGACAAAAATAAACATGATTGGCCAATGTTTGTTTTTAGGGCGAGTTCTATACTATTTTTCTATTATTATTTTGCTTTATTTACTGTGGTTGGTAACTGAATCTCTAATATCAAAACATAAGATGTTCTGCCAGAAAGAGATTACAGAAGAAAAGTCTATGAAAAGAAACTGGGTTTGTCAGGGAAGATTTTATTTACAGGAGTTTTGCAATCGGTATCTTTAATCTCCATAACAATTGGGCTATTCTACTGCTTTGAAGGCAATTGTTCAATAACGAGAAATTCCCTGTGAAGCTAAGGCTTGGAAGGAGAAATGTGACTGGGTTAGTGACAATTGAGGCAAGTGAAACCCTCTGCCTCTACAGATTTCCCCTAAAAGTCAGGGTGGGGTGTTCTGAGGGCCAGAGGGAAATAAACAAAGACAGAGGTAATTAAAACCCCTCAGCATCATTTAAATCACAAATGCTGGATTTTAAAGAGCTCTCAAATAACTGAATTCGAGCAGGCCTGAATTTCTGTTCCATAAGGCATGGAAAAATCATGCAGATGAGTAAAACCAACTCAGTCTGGAGAACTACGCCTAATAAGAAAACCCAAGGACTAACTTTCTAAGAACACAAAAAGTAGCTTTCTAAGTAGAGTTGTTTTTCATATCAGCCTATATTGTTTGTTCTCTCTCAATACAAACTTTTGGTAAACTTTGATACTACCTCATGGCTACAGTAAAACTTTCTTTTTTAAATATCCAAATTTGAAAGGCTATCTTCAGGCGATTTGTAAATCACCCTCCTTTGGAAATGGGTGTGTGAAATGGCAATAAAGTCACTTTTTTAAAAGGCAGCTTGCTTCAAAACAACATGTCTGGCTTTGGGAGGTCAGATTCTTGAGTCCATCCCAACTGGCTGGCTTTGGTCATCGTGTCATGTTCTGTTCCCATCTTTCTGTTCCTACCATCTAAACAGTCAGGAGCTTTGGGAGGCTACAGCAACAGGCACCTGGGCCTCCTGTTTCCCTATCTGGCACTGTTCCCCGGACACAGGGAAGAATGCTCTTTCTCTATCACTGTCGGGACCTCTGGTTCCATCTGCATAGGTGCTCTAGAAAATATCAAGAAATATCCGATCTCGTCTAGAAAAAAAAAAGCATACATTCTTCTGGCTGGGAAGTAAAAGTACCACGATGTTGGGTTCAAACAAATGATGGACTGAGGTTATAATAACATGATTGGGGCATTCACGCATGAGATGTTGAGTTCACATCTACCTGTCCACTGTGTTTGTTCTGGGAGATGGACTTGGGAAAGTTATCTCTGGTCTCACCTACTGTCCCTGGTCGATGGTCCGATGTCCCCTATCTTTTGTACAAAGATACAGTAGTTTGGATGGTGGCTCCAGAAAAGATATGTCCATTTCCTGACCCCCAGAGCTGTGAATGTGACCTTATTTGGAAAAAGGGCCTTTGAAGCTATAATTAAGTTAAGGATCTTGAGTTCATCATGAATTATCTGGGTGGGCCTCAATAAGAGACAGAAGAGGAGATTACACAAAGGAGGCCATAAAAGGGGGAAGAAAATGTTGGAATGATACAGTCTGATACATTCTTATACAGTCACAAGCCAGAGAATGCTACCAATGGCTAGAAGAGACAAGGAAGTATCCTCCCCTATAGCCTTCGGAGAAAGTATGGTCTTGCCAACACTTTGATTTTGGACTTCTGGCCTCCAGAACTAGGAGAGAATACATTTCTGTTGTTTGAAGCCAACAAGTTTGTGGTTATTTGTTAAAACAGCCACAGGAAACTAATATACTTATGCTGTGGTTTGATTGTGTCCCTCAAAAGTTCACATGCTGGAAACTTGGATGCCATTGCGGTGTTGTTGAGTGATGGGGCCTTTGCAGGGAGCAAATGGGTCATGAGGATCTGCCCTCATAAATGGATTAATGCCATAATCACACGAGTGGTTGTTATTGCTGAAGTGCCTTTGTTATAAAAGCAAGCTCTCTCTTGCACACTTTCTTGTGCCCCTTGCTTTCTGCCATGGGTTAATGCAGCAAGGACCCCACCAGATGCCAGCACCATGCTCTTGGACTTTCTAGTCTCCAGAACCATATGAAATAAATTTTTCTTTTTCTTTTTTTTTTTTTTTTTTGAGACAGAGTCTCTCTCTCTGTCACCCAGGCTGGAGTGCAGTAGTGTGATCTCAGCTCACTGCAACCTCCACCTCCCTGGCTCAAGTGACTCTCCTGCCTCAGCCACCTGAGTAGCTAGGACTCAGGCGTGTGCCACCATGCCCAGCTAAACTTTTTTGTATTTTTAGTAGAGATGGGGGTTTCACCATGTTGGCCAGGCTGGTCTCGAACTCCTGACCTTAGGTGATCTGCCTGCCTTGGCCTCCCAAAGTGCTGGGATTACAGGCATGAGTCACTGTGCCTGGCTGTGAAATAAATTTATTTTCTTTAGAAATTACCCAGTCTCAGGAATTTGTTTTAACAAAGGAACTAAGACAGAAAGTTGGTACCAAGAAGTGGGGTTGTTACTACAACAAACACCTGGAAGTGTGTAAGTGGCTTTGGAACTGCGTAACAGGTGAAGGCTGAACAAGTCTGGAGGAGCAGGCTAGGAAAAGTCTGCATTGCCAAGGATGGTTCTGCCACTAGGGGCAATTCTGGTGAGGGTGCTGAAAGAAGACCTCAGAACTAGGGCAAGTCTAAATCTTCGTAGAGATTAGTTAAGTGTTTGTGACCAGAGTGCTGGTAGAATGCCGGTAAAGGCCATTCTGATGAGGCTGCAGATGGAAATGTGGAACAAGGTATTGGAAACTGGAGTAAAGGCCATATTTATAAAATATATAGTTGCAAAGAGCTGGGTGAAATTGTGTCCATATCCTGGGACTTAATGGAATGTAGAAATCAAGAGGGATGAACTAGGATATTTGTAGAGGAAACACCTATAAGCAGCAAAGCAGTGAGGCTTCTGGATGGCTACTTTTAACTACATGTAGTGAGATGTGATAGCAAAAGAATGACTTAAAGATGAAATTTGCAAGTAAAAGAGAAGCAGAATGAAAAGATTTAGAAAATTCACAGCCTGGCCAAGTAAAGAGTGAAAGTGTATTTGGAAGAGAATAGTAAGGGTGTGGCCAAGCAACCATTTGCCAAAGAGATTAGTATGAATGGGAAGAAGCCAGATTCTATGCATCAAAATGATGGGAGAAAGACCTGAAAAATCATTTCAGAGATCTTGGAGGTTGCTCCTCCCATCATAGGCCCAGAGCTCTAGGAGGGTAGAATGCTTTTAGGGGACAGGCCTAGGGCACCCTCCATGGGCTCACTGCCTCTAGTCTCTGCTTCCTGCATCCTGGTGCAGCACACCTTGGCCACCCCAGCTGTGGCTTCAGTGGGCCTAGGTGTAGGCTAGGCTGCCATTCTGAAGGGCACAAGCAGTACACCTTGATGGTCTTTGTGTGGTGCTAATTCTGTAGGCATTGCAGAATACATGCTGTGGAAGCATGGCTTCCTCCACCTAGATTATGAAGGATGCCACAGACTGTATAGAAGCTCAGCCCAAGACCTACCAGAGGGGGAATACCAGTGCAGACAGTACCTACCACGGCAGTGTTGAACAGAAATGTGGGGTTGAAGCTGCCACAGAGAGTCCCCACTAAGGCTATGCCTAATGAAGACACAGAATTGGGGCTATCCCAGAGAACCCAGAACTGTAGAGCCACCAGTGTGCAACACTAGCCTGGTAATGCTGCAGACACAAGACTTCAACCTGAGAGAGCTAAAGTTTGGGCTGAGCCCAGCAAAACTGCAGAGGCAGGGCTGCCTGAGGCCTTGGGGGCCTAGCCTTAGCCTCATTGTATCCAGAAGGCAAAACATGGAGTCAAAGGAAATTATTCTCCAGTTTTAAGACTTAATGTTGTTTACCCTGTTGGATTTTGAACTTATTTGGGACCAGTTACCCCTATTTTCTTGCCTGTTTCTCTTTTTTGGAGTGGGAATTTCTACCATGTGTGTGTCCCACCATTATATTTTGAAGTATTGTAGAAAACTTGTTTTGATTTCACAGCCTCAAAGCTAATGCAATTTGCTTTACATTTTTCCTTGCATCTCACCCATGTCTGGTTTAGGCAAGATTTGGGACTTCAGACTTTTCAGTTAATGTTGGAAAGAGTTAAGACTTTTGGGACCACTGGGATGGAATAAATGCATTTTTAAAATGAGAAGCACATGAATCTGGGGAGGTCAGAAGTGGAATGCTATGGTTTGAATGTGTCCTCCCAAAAGTTAATATGTTGGAAACTTGGTTGCCATCATGGCGACGTTGAGAGGTGGGGCCTTTGGGAAGTGACTGATTCATAAGGGCTCCATTCTCACGAATGAAGTAATGCTATCATCGAGGGAGTAAGTTAGTTATCATGGAGGTTGCTTTGTTATAAAAGTGAGCCCTCTCACATATGCTCTCTTGTCCTTCCACCTATCTGCCATGGGATGACTCTCACCAGATGATGGCACCATGCTCTTGGACTTCCCAGCCTCCAGAACTGTGAGGTGAATGCACTTATTTTCTTTATATATTACCCAGTCTATAATATGTAAGATGAAGACAACTTGATATTATTGATGTTGATCATAACAGCTAACAGTTTTTCAGTGTTAACCATGGGCCGGCTCTAACGTCCACTGCTTTATGTTTCACAATGGTCCTGGGATCTGCTAGTATAATTAATTATTGCTCCCCTTTTGCAGATAAGAAGACCAAGGCTTTCAGAGGTTAAGTAACTTGCCAAAAGTCCCATAGTGAATGTGATAGAAACGAAGGCAGTTTGCCTGTTGAGCCCTCATTCTTTCTTAGCCACTGTGGTCTGCTTTCTTGGTCATTAGATTCCCAGCTTAAACCTTCGGATATTTAGCAATCGATATCAAATGAATATTCCAATTACAACTCTGTTGAAACTATTATTCTTCCAAATGAAACCATTTAGTGCTTGGGTGTGCTGGCCTGCATATTTACAAGCATAAGGGGAAAGTTCAGAACATATTCAGTCTACAGAAGAAATATTTTATCATTAAGATCAAGCCCTACAGTGAATCTTTTATTTTTCTTCTAATGAGCAAGGGTGTCCACAAGGTACTAACATCATGCTCCTAAAAACATGGTCTAATCACCTTAAATGACATCCATGAAAATGTTTGGTCTGAAAATGAAGACCCACTAAAATGTGGTTTATGATTACGATGGTGCTGACAGCTCACCATATTGGTGGCTCTTTTGAAGGGCTGATTTATTAAGTACTTAGCTGTAAGGTGCTTGTAAATACATCACAAGGGTTTAAGTAGTGCTGTTCAAGGGAGTACTGCATTGGTAACTATGTCTATCCATAAATAGAGCACAGAGAAAAAAATGTAAGGTCAGGCTACCACTCTCAGCCTGGTAAAGTAACTCAAATGAGTGACTAGAAAGCAAGGATAACAGACTAAGCCAGAAACTCAAGAAACAAAGGGCACAAGTAAACCAGGATGCAAAGGCCTTTGGGCTTTTTTCTTAAAGAAGAAAACCAAGCTTTGCTTTCCCTTCGTTCTTCTTTCTCCTTTTCTGAATATCCACAATGCAATTCCTTAGTTTGCATTTTCCAAACTTTCCTTAAATTCACACTTCATGTTGCACCAGCTAAGAACATAAAAATCAGTAACTGTGTTCTCAGTTCTGCTGTGAGAGTGCTTCTCATTCTATTAACTTATAACTTCACTGCCTGCTTAGGGAAAAGGGGGCAGGAGGCAGCTCACACTGCACAAGCCAGCAGAGGGCTCTACACCCTGCAGTCATCCCATTGGTTTTCCTTTTTTTTCTCTCTCTCCCTTTTTTCCTTTAATTATTTTTATTTATTCATGTGAACACCTGATGCAGGCTTGTTTTCAGGGTAAGATCCTAATGCTGTAGACCTAGAAAGGCTTTCATACCCTACTACATCAAGTTAACAGTTATTTTTAAATAAAATAATTCACCTTTCTTGTTTATAGCCTATCATATAGATTAATTTCTCACACTCAGAATATGTTACTTTGTGTAACCATTAAATGACCATTTATAGATTTACATATGAGGATTTCTGGTGTTTGATTGTAGCCACCACTTCCAAGGTAATCAAATAGCCCCTACCCGCTTTGATTTTATGCTTCAAATTGCTAGAAGAGTAAGGAAGAGAGGGAAGAGGGAAAGAGAGAGAGAGAGACAGAGACAGGAAAGCAATGCAATGCAGTTGGATATTTTATATCCAAGGCTGGAAAGAGCATTTATCTCCTCCTCCTACAGGAAGGTGGAAAGGTTTTCTTCCTTTTGTCTATCCAGATGATAAAGAGAGAATCAGACTGATTTAAATAACTCCATACAACTGAGAAACAGAGTCGATTCAATATCTCAGAGTTTTGCAGACAGCAACACCAGAATATAGTCTTTCCTAAGTAACTTTAATTTGGGGAGAAAATAATTAGCAAAACAAAAGTTACTTGGAATACTAAAAAATCAGGAGATGATTTGAGAGGTCAGGGGCCCCTCTGGCCATATGGAACTCTCAAAGTGAGGCACGCACGCTCATAAAAGTGGATCGACGTTGACTGGGTTTGGATGATAAGCACTTGGTCTCAATGGACTTCAAAAGTAGGAAGGTAAAGGCCCCAGTAAAGTCAGCAGAGTGGCTGGTAAGCCTTCTCCCTGCTTATTCACCCCTCTTCACTCTTATTTAGAGATTCATTATTCTGAGTTTTCTTTTCTCCCAAACTTTATAAACAAATGCACATGTACCAAAGGAGATAGTTTATTAAGGTGCCCACCACAGACCCTGGCCCCAAAGTTCTTCTTCTTCTTATCAACTTACAATAGAACACGTTCAATACAGGACTGCCAAGTGAGTGAATAGCCCAACACTTCTTCCATCTCTCCTTTGGTGACTGGGATTCTTCTCAACACTGGCCAGCCCTGTAGTAAATCGATCCTTGACCCAAGAGTGCGGGCCCAGGAACGGCCACCCCACCTGCATTGGCCTTGCACCCAGGAAGGTCTGGGTTTGTGTCCAAGTTCATCACTTATAATCTTTGGGATACTGGGTAATTTTCAACTTCGGAAGTTTGATTTCTCTGTTTATAAACCATACCAAAGGATTGCTGAAGGAATGGAATAATGTATACAAATGTCTGACCCATGTCAAAATAGCTCACAACTGGTCCAGTTAAAGAGTTAAACCTTCTGCCTACATGTTTATGGCAACCAACATGCAGAACAACAGAATGGACTTCCTGGTTTATCTAGGTTTCAGTTTTCTGTATCAGCCTCTATTACTCCATCCTCATATTTCCAGAAAGGAGGAAATTACGACACCTTAAATGTGATACATCATATTTGGTCAATCAGGGGTGAAATTTTAAAATCACTTGCTTGGGTTGCCCAAAGCCATCTCTAGGTGGGAGCTGTGTCTGGACAGGCATTGGTACTACCAGCTCTAGAATCTTCCCTGTTCCATCTTTTGAAAGAAATTAAAAAGGGATTCTAAGATTTGATCGTAGAAGTAACGATGGTGTCTTAACTGTTGGAAACGTGTAGCTCAAGGGTCTACTCATGACAAAATGGCTGTCTATTCAATTTTGAGAGCGGGTAAAATAGGAAGTTGAAATAAAACTCAGCCCTTTAATAGTTAAGACCTCAACAAATAAACAGTGGTGTAGTGGCGTGGCAACCTGTACCATGCTTCAGATAATTTGAGATGTCTATTTTGAGTGACCCTCCAGCACATGCGATTCTAGGTAAGTATCGGTGCTATTCTACATCAGTGTTTTCTTGCTGACAGAGTTAGAGGAGTTGGCATAACCATTCTGATAAAGTCCTAGCAACGTAGGGTTCCTGAGCCTCTCTATAAACCCCAGCAAGCTCCCCAAGCCCCTAGTTACTGACATTTCTGTAAAACTGGCAAACATTCACGCATCTGGACAGCACTGCTGCAGAACAGCTCTGACAACTTGGATATTTTTCTTAAAACTGCTTCTGCCATTTCAAAGGGAGCCATAAACACATGCTATATTTCTTAATGTATCTTCATAAATATAGAAACTTCAGGGCTAAGCCTGGAAAATAAGCATTTTCCTACATGTCAAGAACAAACTGAAGGTCTTGGCTGAACAAGACTTGCATATTATGCCTGTTAACTTTCCAATTTCAAGAGAAAAAGCCCAGGAGTCTACTCAAAACATGATTAGTATAAAACAGGATTTTCTTATAGGAAAGAAGGAACGAAAGAAAAAGTCGTTTCACATGAAAATATTCTGGATGCTTATTTTTTAAAAGTTGTTCCTACAATTTTACAAGTGAAATACTGAATATCAAATTCATATTTTGGAGAGAAAGAACACCAGCAATATAGTTCACGCATTCTTTAGAGCAGCAACCAAGCCCCTAGGGAACCCTAAAAGCGAGTCATGATTTCTTAAATGTTACAGAACTAAAACGTTTTCAAAAGGAACAAAAAAGGGGTGATGCTTGGTGTTAAACCTGATACTCTGCTAAGCATACAGGACTCCAAAGAGCTGATGAGTGCCCACTGCACAGTCCATAATAATGCTTTCGCCCAGCAGCTTCAGAGGGTGAGAATTCAATGTGCAACTCCTCCCATTTTTTTTTTTTTTTTTTTTTTTTGGTAAAGAGGCATATCTGGTGAAGAAGGAAATCAGGTTAGATTTCCTCGTCACCAAAAGACAAGGCAACTCAATGGTGACAATTTCAATTTTCCCTCATGTGGCTGATTTTTCCATTGCCTTTAAAAATGCTGAAGACTTTTTGTTCCAATATCAGCAGTAAAAGGCAATCCCTTCATCAACCTAGTAATATAAATGGCCAGTTAAGCAATGAGAAACTAAGAAAACAGAGCCTTCCTTTGGATTTTACACATGAGTGGCTGATGTGAATTAGTTTACTGAAGATGATGTGAATTAGTTTAAATGAACTTAAAGGCAAGATGAAAGAATCTCCTTGATAGCTGTATCCTCTTTGGAACCAAGGTATTGTTTCACTCCAAGTCCGTCTCGCTCACTTAACATACCATTTGACCTAATTTACCATCTACACTTTTATTTTGGAATTTAAAAAAATGAATGTATACATTTTAAATCATTATTAATAATTATTATGTAGTAGGAAACCAATGGTTTCATGGGTCCTCTTCCTAAATACACCTAAATGAATCTATCGATAAGAGGCAGCCCCCCAAAACATCAAGCTTTAGGTTTCTTTCTGCTTGTTTACAAAAGGGCTACTCCACAGACAGGCCACTTAGCTGTGTGCATAGTATTTTCTGGGAAGATTTATTTGGAAATTTTCCAATCAAGTATAAGAACCTCCCCCAGAAACCTAACTGTGAGAGCTAATGGCATGGGCTGTCAAGCTCTGTGGGAGACAGTGGGGGATGCCTTTTGAGAACCCATGTTTTAACCCAAAAAGAGAGCTATTCTTTTGAGAACCCACGTTTTAACCCCAAAAGAGAGCTACTTGCCTGGAAACCCAAAGGAACAGATGACACTTGTACATCCCACAATACAACTCGCATACAGAAAATTCCCGGGGAAGCTAATTCCTGCTGTCCGAGAGGGGGCAAGGAGCTACCACATCTGTTGCTGGCCACCTGCCCTTTGCTCCACGTGTTGCTTATCTGTTCCTTAACAAGCCTGCTACTTTGAGAAAGAAATATTACTGTAAACCATATCACATACAGCTGCATCCTGCATGGCACAGAGAAAAGTCTGCATTTTGGATTTTTGAAACAGTATCACAGAGCAAACAGTCATTGACGTCAGTGGTTCTACAGTGTAAATGAACTTCTTGTATTATCTAATTTGGCACAGTGGGCCCTAGGCAATTACCGCATGTTACAGTGCTTTTGCAATTGCCAGCTTGCCCCATGGGATGGGGGGACCTGCATTCTATATTGATTTGCAAATGAGACTCTCGATGTGATGGCATCCATACATTTCTACTATTTTTTAATAATTAAAAAAATTAGATACAAATCCCACAAATAATCTGGCAATAGCAAGAACTTGAAACATCCCCCATCTTCACCTTGCTTGATGTGTGTGTGTGTGTGTGTGTGTGTGTGTGTGTGTGTGTGTGTGTGTATCTGTGTTCAAGCCTAATGGGTAGGTAAAAAAAATAGCATAGCCAAAGCTAACTCTTAAAAAATTCAAGAGAGCTATCTATCCAGTATGGATATCCATACCCAGAGCTCCCGCATATCCTCTGCAGCCATGCTTCTCCTTGTGGGGATCTGGTTACAATGCAGATCTGACTCAGTGGGCCTGGGCGGGGGCCCGAGACTGCATTTCTAACAGCTCCCAGGTGGTGCTGTTGGTTCAAGGCCTCTCGCTCAGCATCAAGGGGAAATCCCAGTTGGTCTGGGAGGGTTTTTGCACACAGGACTTGGCTGTAGGTGGTGGCCCAGGTGCAGGAAAGGCGGGCAGTGGGCTCCGTCTGGTACTTACCCTGCATCTGACTCTGAGGCTGAGGGTTAAAGGCAGTGGAGTGGTTCAGGGAGGCACGAGGGTTGGGCGTGGGGGGCTGGGTGGTGTGGGCTGACCCTCATGGCTGTGCGCCGCAGCTGCTCCAGTTCACTGAGCCGCTCAGAAAAGGACAAGCTCCCGGGCTTGGGCTGATCATCTAGTTTCTGCCGATGTCCTATTGTGGGGGAGCAGGGAGGGGGAGGGGATGGGAAGAGGGAAGGGAGGCAGGGAAGGAGGGAGGGGAAGAGATCAGAAAATGTATTGTGGATTTCCTAAAATTGGGGCTTTTCTTGTCTTTCCCCTCTCTTCCCTCACCCCAACATAGACTCGCTAGAGATCTCCCCATTGGGCTAGCTGCCAGTGGGAATTTGGGGCCACTGTCCTCTCAGCAGAATGGGCCCCCTTTCACCACCCTGGCCACAGAGTGCTCCCCTAGTCTGGGCCTCAGCACCCTCCCCAACCCTCTACACCAACTTCCACTGGGCAGAATTCAGGGGGATACGGAGCTTGGTGGTGGTGGTGATGCCGTGAGGGAAAGAGGTGCATTAATTGTTGGCACATGGCCACATGCCAGGGGCTACGCTGTGGCAGCCAAGAAAGGTGGTCTCCCAGGGGCATCAGAACGGCTGTTCCTTACTGCAAACCCAACCACCCGCAAGTTTTAGAGGCAGCAAAGTGGGCCCTGGAGCTTAGTGGCAGGGCTCCCTCCAAGAGGAAATGAGGCGTTGCTGCAAACCCACAGCCCCTGGGGAGGTCAGATTTCCAGGTAAACACAGGGCATCCTCAGCCCCTCTACCTCTCCCTCTCCCCCTCCTTCTCCTCACAGGCTTTTCACAAGCATTCCCTCTTCCCTGAAGCCGACTCCCCTCTGTACCCCTGAGAAAAAAGTTGACAGGAAGGCCTCGCCTGTGACTTGTCCAATATTCCCAGCAGAATAGGCCCACAGGAGCCCAGAGGTAGCTGCCGCCCATCTGGAGAGCTTCCCCAGGAAGCTCAGGGCTCCAGGGTAGGATGGTGGGTCCCTCAGTGTCTATACAGATAGCAAGTGTCCCATCATGCTTTTCACCAAAACAACTGTCACCAGGAAGTAGCAAGCAGAGGCCACTTAAGGGGACTGGGACCTACAGTTCTCTCAAAATGTCCTTAAACCAGAGCCAGTCCTGTCAAGCAGAGCTGAGGCTCCAACGTAGGGAGGTAGCTGCAGGAGGCCTGAGCCATTCATTTCTCTTTTAAAGAGAATGGCCTCCTGCTTCCTCAGCCCTGTGGTTCCAATAAAGAGTCCTTGATCAATTGCACAACCCGTTCCCTATTGTCAAGTGGCCTCAAAGCCAGGTTGAGAAGCAGTCTGCCTGCTGCCCCCGTAAAGTGCTCTTTCACATGCCCTGACCCAATCCTAGACTAGAAAGAGGTCCCCTTGATTCCACTCCCGTGGCCTGGGGTAAGAGTGGGCCACAAGAAGTGCACTGTAGCCCAGCTCCCAATGGCTACGATTATAAAATTAAATGGTATAACTTGCATATGGCTGCAAATCTCCATGCCTGGCCATTTCTTCCTGCTGCCAGGCCCCCTGGCACAGTTGACACTGTCTCAAATTCCAGACCAGAAAAAGGGCCCACTATAATGCAGTGATTTTTATCACTAACAAGACCTGGTTGGCTCCAATATGAGGAAAAATACTTAAGCATAATATTTGTGTAGTTCAAATGCAACGCTCCCTCTTGTCATGTGTCACCAAGGCAAATCTGGACTCTGATTCAGCGCTCCAGCCCACAACACAGGACTTGAATGCAAACAGCCTGAGTCACACAGGCTCCGCACACATGTGGGAGGCCTCTTCTGGTCTGAGTATTTTAAGCACCAGCTTTGTGGATGAAAGGCCATGGGGCCAGGTCCTGGAGCAACCGCCATCATTTCTTTCCCTCAGAAGTATGAAAATGTCTTTTTTTCTATAATGCTCTGTTGTTGGTCAGTGATGGTGTGATTCAGTGTCCCTGGATGAAGCCTTCCTAGCTCCTCCCTCCTCTTATCTTTGCCATAGATAGTTGACTTCCTCATGATCAAACTGAAAAATCTGCAGTTTTCTTGCAGAAAAACAAACAATTCCAATGGAACAACCATTCAAAACATAATAACTCAGCCCTTTGCGGTGGCTCATGCCTGTAATCCCAGCACTTTGGGAGGCCGAGGTGGGCGGATCACAAGGTCAGGAGATAGAGATCATCTTGGCTAACATGGTAAAACCCCATCTCTACTAAAAATACAAAAGATTGGCCAGGTGTGGTGGCAGGTGCCTGTAGTCCCAGCTACTCGGGAAGCTGAGGCAGGAGAATCACTTTAACCTGGGAGCCAGAGGCTGCAGTGAGCCGAGATCATGCCATTGCACTCCAACCTGGGCGACAGAGCGAGACACCATCTCAAAAAAAAAAAACACAAAAACAACTTCAGCCTTTTAACTGCCTACCACAGTCTAATGCCTGGCATTATGAGTTGGGAAAAGAAGAAGGCAGGAAAATCATTGTGGAGAGCTCTACCTGCCTCAGAAAGAATGCCAGTCGGCAAAGGCTGCCGGCAAGTTTTGTGCTCATTTCAAAACTTCACATTCCTTGAGCACTTAGTGGCATTTTTGAAGAACACTGTGTCAAGGACAGTGGGTAATCCAGGGAAGGGATGTGAGTGAGGTCATTTTGAATGCATGGTGCTTGGCGTGGTAGAGTCCACAGCCAGCCTTGGAAGAAAGGCTCTGGCCAGTTGTGTCTCTCTTAGCCACCAAGCGTGGGGACCTGTGCCATGAAGACACCCAGCAGGAATCATCATTTCAAGTAAAACAGTCCTGTGACCAGGCACAATGTGAGTTTGTTTGTTTCTTTTTTGTTTGTTTGTTTGTTTTAATTAGTCCCCCCCCCATTACTATATACTTAGAAATAAGAGCTTTAACTTGTGAGCAATTTCTATACCAGCTGACACCTGCCAAAATCGCAGTCATTTACAGAGATTAACCGATGACTGTCTGCTTTAGCAGAAGTGTTCAGGCATAACTCTCAGAGAAAGCAATTCTTCACTCTAAGCTATTTTCTAAGCCCTGGGAGTCTCAGGCTGAGTTTAATGCTGGAGGATTGGTGAAGAGCCCATTCCACTCTTCCCACGTGTGTGTTCTTGGGAATAAGTAGGAACGTTATGGCCTTGGTAGGGGTCTTGACCCTCACGTTCACAAAGGTGCTGGAGAGTTGTAACACCAAGGCGCGGGGGGAAATGAGAAGCATTATCATCTTCAAGGTGTGGTTCGGATGCACTTATAAGCTAGATCAAAGGAACCCCTAATTCTTACTTTCTGAAACCATCAGACTTCATGTGCTGAATAGCGATATTTTGCAAGAAATATAGGAACTTCTGATATAAACTTTCAAGCTGGGGAAAATGAATACTTTATGTCTCCAGTTTCCTGCGTCTGTGTTCAATTAAAAGGCCCATTTGCCCCCTGAATTTTAAATAGAGGAATATGGTAAATGTGTACTATCCAATTCACTTCTCTTCTTTCTCACTGAGTCCTGGTTCAGCCCTGGGCGAAGCCATCGCGTGGAATCGGGATGCAGTTCTGAACACCTGCATGCCGGCAGCTCGGCTTCTTCAGTATGCTTGGAGTCAACTGTGAATGTTTACAGAGTGGTGCTTAAAGTAGTGGGCACATGAAGATTTCACACTGGGACATCTTAATCTTAAGCAGAGTTGAAAAGGATCCTAAATTCTTCTATCACCATTTTGTCATTTTTGAAAAAAAAAAAAGTACGTGTATAGAATTTTGTTATGTATGCAGAGTCATAAAAATCCAAAAAAGGGTGAAAAGTTTACATGATAAAAATAAGTCAATTCCATTTGCTAAACTTTACTTTATTCCAAAGGCATTCCTGTTGTTTTCTGGGTTGGCCGCTCACTAGGGCATCCTTAAATGTGATGTATTTTGTGATGGATGATGAGACCAACTTTTGCTTTTCTCCTGTACAAACTAAACTAAGCAGGTATACATATCTCATTGATAACTGAACTGCCTTTTTCAAGACACCATTGTGATCTGTGGCTGTAAATAACAGAAATATAATATATGATCTTCATTTAAAGAAACCAGATAAGGTTAAATTGCCAGTTTCTTGGAAAATTTTGGTTAGAGAGAATAAAGAATTTTCTGGCAGTCAACAACATGCTAGTCTACGTTTCTAATAAGGGTTTACTAGTTTTCTTGACAGATTCTCAGCGGAAAAATGAGGAAGGTATCTCTCAAAAGACTGTCATAATGAGCAGTTGAGCAAAATCTATGCAAAAGCATAATACTGAAAAGATATATATCTCTCTGTCTTTATATGTATAAAATTGTGGGTCTTCTAAAAGAATATAAGACTTTTGTATAGTCAATTTTAAAAGGATATCAGAAGATGTTGGCCAGTCAATTGGATACTCACTGTATGAATCTGAATATAAAAATATAGTTTTCCTTCTTTGGTTTGCTACTGTTTTATGACTTATAGAAAATAAATCAATGTATATAGAGGAGAGCTTACTTTTTCTGGTATCACAGTCTAACTTGTAGTTTGCAGGGTCATTAGGATTTCAAAGTGACAGTACTGAATGTCACCCTTCCTTGAAGCCCCTTGCAGGTGGTGAAATAAACCTCCCTAATTGCAAACCTAACCATCTGCTGGCTAATTTAATGTTGGCAAATATCATTCAATATTATATACCATATGTATATTATATATATTACATAATATAAAATATCTAATGGTATAGAGTATGTCAATATATATTCTAATTCATATGATATATACATGCTTAGATATTGTCCAATGCTACATAAACATGGGTAGCCTCACTTTCCCCAACCCCTATTTCTTCTCATATCAGTAAGCTAAGAGAATACCACAAAGTTAGAGTTCTCAGAACTGGAGAAGGGCCAGAGAAATCAGCTTTGGTTTTTAACTAATATATGGAAAGTGAGGTTCAGAGATGTTATGTCATTTGTCCAATCTCACACAGCCAGTTACAGGAAGAGGGCAGGTCTGAAAACACACCCACTCTCAATACCCATCGATACACACACACTCCAGATGCACACACACTGCACCTAGAAATACACATTTCTGTGAACCCAAAGCAAACAGAGTGGAGAGGCACACAGTGCTACATGGTTTTAGATCTCAGAGACACGAAAGCACTTGAACTTTTGCATTCTGCCTTGACCATCTCACTTCTGCTTCCTGTGTGTGTGTAGAATCAGAAGACAGCCCCTGCCACACTGTGACCTGCAGGCTGTGGGCTGCGTTTCTTTCACATGCTTGAGTGGGCAGTGGAATTACCCAGACATTCTGGCTTGGTAGGTTGGTTTGGGGTGAAGGGTCTGAGAATTTGGATTTCTAATAAGGTCCCAGGTGACGCTGAGGCTGCTGATACAGGGAGCACACTGGGAATATCTGCACCAGAGGGGAGAGCTCCTCCTGGAACTCAAGCTCCCAATGTGCATTACTATTTCCCTTCTCCTACCTGCTTCTGATTTGCTGTGTGCAGGGGAAAAAACACGTGAACTAAATATGCCTGAACTGTGTTTAAACTGTGCTCATGAGCACTGACTGATGGCCTCCTTTTGGTGATAACTATTTGGTGGTCTTCTCATTTTTTAAATTCTTTCATACATACAGAGTGGCTGAAAACGTCCAAACTGTGCCCTGCAGATAGGCAGGTGTGTGACTGTCTCTGTCTCCCACAATAACATTCTGTTAGAGTCACTGCCATGATAATCAGTCTGATCGGTAAGGTGAACCCCAAATTCTCAAGTAGGAAGTAACTTCTGCTGTGCCATCTATGGAAGACTTTGGGAAATGGCAGGGAAGGGTTATATGGAACATTTATTGCATTCCACAAATGCAGCAGTTAAGATCTCTGAGTGCCTACAGGACCAGGTGTTAATGCAGAGGCCACAATCCTCCTCCCCTCTAGAGAAACACCACAGCCCCAGGGCAACGTGAATGCCAGCATGGGCGTTAAGAATTCTCCATTCTAAATCTGCTTTTCTACCCAACTTTGCTGTGGACAAGAGCAAGTCTCTTCATCACTGAGACTCCATATCTGGAAGCCTGGAATTAAGAGACTAAGAAGGATTAGTCCAAGGGACTCTAAAAGCATCCATAACAATTACATCTGCTGCGATTATCTACTCAACCGGTTCTTGTCGGTGGCTCTAAGCAAGGTCTTTCTTGAACAACTTGGAATAAGGTTACAACTTTCCAAGTTGTCCCTTTGTCTTTTTTCAGGCAGACACCTGGCCTCCGGGAGCCAGTGCCAAGTCTAACTGTCAGGTTGGTCTCAGAGCTCTGTCTTGATCCCCACCAGGTCTCCCAGCCTGGGATCCCACCTGCCTGCTCTACCTTTCCCTGTGCTGGTGGTCAGCAGCTTTGCACGAGGTGTCCTAAGAATTCATTCTCCCTCTGCATCTAGCTGTTTCATCAATGACCTTTTGGACAGTTAGTTATGAGTGACCTTGGACTTTAGTATTCAGACGTGCTCTACTGTCTCCCTGAAGCCTTCACAGAGCCTTTTTCATGCTACCCTACTGACTAGGACATTCCATTCTGCTCTCGCCCCTCCCTCTCTATGATCCCAAGGCTAGGTCCAGAGGGAGTGGGACATTAAGCTCACCTTGAAATTGACTAGGAAGTTGTCAGAGGCTGCACCTGGGAAGAAAGCCACTCTGTGGACACTCAACCAGGCTCTCATTTCCCAGCTTCTTGTCTGGGCTGGAAAATGATGATACTTTTGGCCTGAATGTCCACCTTTTCCATCAGTGGCAGGAGGCACATAAGTCCTATATGAGTGCCCATTACCCATCCACCCATACTCCCTGTGCAGGCCCCTGTTCCTCTAGCTTGTGCCCCTCAGCCTCCTACAGGTAGATGAATCCTGGCAAGTCCCTTATGATGCCCCACTTCCTAGGAACCCCTTCTACCCACTCAGGGATTTCTAGAGAGGTGATGCTTTAGCCCCAGAGAATCTCCAGCAGGGACAGCAGAGCCTTTGGCTGGGAAGAGCTTTTGTGCTCTTGTGGGTGGTAATAGGAAAGCAAGCACGCACTGGGTCCACCTGTGCATGGGGCTTTCCTACTCTGGGCCTTCCCAAACCATGGTCCTACAGTGGCCTCTCAGGTGACATAAAGTACAGGTTTCTGAGGTCAGGTGGCATTTTGCTAAGCCTGCTTTCTAATGCTTCCTACTTGAAACTAGAATGCAGATGGGTTGAGCTCCCCTCTGTGCTCTGGCAGCACTGGCCACCTCGCTCTTGCTCCCCCTGTCACTGGCCTGGGCCTCTGCACTTGCTGTTTTCTCTGCTCAGGAAGCTCTTTCCTGAGATTCCTGTGGATCTCACCCCTCCTATCCTTCAAGTATTTGCTAAAATGTCATCTTCTCCCGAGGTGTTCCTGGAGACCCCCTTTTAAGTTGCAGACTCTCCCCCATCCAGCCAATCCCTAGCCCTTTGGCTTAGGTTTTCTCTATAATACATGCTAATGTTACTCAGGGTCTATTTGCACCTACGGGACTGTAAGGTCTATGAGGACAGAGTTATTTATTTATTTTTTTTTGAGAGAGAATCTCTGTTGCCCAGGCTGGAGTGCAATGGTGCGATCTCAGCTCACTGCAACCTCTGCCTCCCGGGTTCAAGCGATTCTCCTGCCTCGGCTTCCTGAGTAGCTGGGATTACAGGCACCAGCCACTATGCCTGGCTAATTTTTGTATTTTTAGTAGAGACAGGGTTTCTTCATGCTGGCCAGTCTGGTGTCTCGAACTCTTGATCTCAGGTGATCCGCCTGCCTCAGACTCCTAAAGTGCTGGGATTACAGGCATGAGCCACCACACCCGGCCAAGGACAGGGATGTCATACTTTTTCTTCACAGCCATGTCTTCAGCACCTACAAAAACATTTGGAGCCTAGTAGGCTCACTAAATGTTGGCTGAATGAATGAATGAGTACTCAGGTCTTTCATGATTGGTGCCATCTAATTGCCCCCCCCACTAGGCTGTGGGAAAGTAGAACTCATTTCGGGCAAAGGAAGTTGGAATTAAAGTTTTCAGCTGAAATGTAATGACAGAGAAACTTCCTGTTGAGAAAAATATATCATAACTGAGCATATGAAGTTTCATGGAGAATTGTCTCATTAGAAGTTAAATCAGGCCGGGTGCGGTGGTTCACGCTTGTGATTCTAGCACACTGGGAAGCTGACACAGGCAGGTCACTTGAGATCAGGAGTTCAAGACCAGCCTGGTCAACATCATGAAACCCTATCTCCACTAAAAATATAAAAAAATTAGCCAGGTGTGGTGGCACGCACCTGTAGTCCCAGCTACTGGGGAGGCTGAGGCAGGAGAATCTCTTCAACCCAGGAGGTAGAGACTGCAGTAAGCCGAGATCGCTCCACTGCACTCCAGCCTAGGTGACAGAGTGAGATTCTGTTTCAAAAAAAAAAAAAAAAATCAGTCAGGAAAACTCATTTGTTTTCATAGTAAAGCAAAGTACGCCAACTTCTCTTGTTTCTTTGTAGTGAGTATCCTCTCACAGATGCACACACATACAAAAACACACGGACACACTCATGCACATAATACACACATACAGACATGCATGGACAAACATACACATGGACACAAACACATAAAAACGTATAGATACACATGGACACACACAGATGCATGTACACACATACAGACATGCACATAAACACATACACACATACACAGACATGCACATAAACACATAGACACACACAGACACCTGAACACACAGGGACATACAATACACATGGGGATACACAAATATAAATACACACAGACACACATGTACATATGTCACACAGACACATTAATACATGCACAGACACACATACACATACAGACACACACAGGGGCAGACACATATAAACAGACACATACATGTATCACACAAGGACACACACAGGCATATGCACACAGGCAGATACACATACAGACATGGGTACATACACATAGAAACATACATACTGACATACACACATACACATACATAGATATACACCCATCATACATCCATACGTCCACTCACACACACACCATTCCGTGATCACCCTCAGGATATGGGCCAAGATAAGCATAGCAAGCAGCAGTCAATGGAAAGGAAAGGCTGGCCGCGGCCAAGGCGAGATCAACAACCGACACAGCTCCAAGCCAGAGACGCACACAGACCTGCCCCTCCCCCACCCGCCCCGCACCACGCGCCCAAGACTTAACAACCCAAACAAAACTCTGTTCCCTGAGTCCAGGGCTCATTGCCATGAGCAGTGGAGTTTTTCACCCACTCACATGAGCTCTTGGAGACTTGGGCCTCTCCTAAAAGCAGAACACTCAAAATCTAAATCTGCCATCCCTGGTCGCCGGGGCTCACTGTCCATTTCTGTCTGGTGCCTAAGGAGGTAACTTGAGCTCAGGGCAGAGAAGCCGCCTGCTGACTTTTGCTCTTGACCAGAGGTAGCCCTGGGTGGGGGAAGTGGAGGCAGCTTCCTAAGAGGGGTGCAGAAAGCTCGCAAGTTCAAGGTTTGTCTTCTGCCAGCCTATAATCCCAACTATTAACAACCCTCCCTGGGTTAAGGTCTTATCTGAAAGAAACCCCCCGTTACAGTGTAACTGAAAAGTAACCAGAGAGTGATAACCACTAGTGACAAGTGACATGGATTTGCTGATCAGAGTAGCTCCTGCCCAGGGACAGATCCTAAAGAGAAGGAAGCTGCAGAAGGGAAAGGAAGTGTTGGTGGCGGGTGGCAAGCTGTGGAGAGATGAGCAATGACTCACAGAACACTACTTGGAGCTTGAACCTGGCTCTGGAGTTCAGGGCACAGGCAGGGCTAGCCCTGGCATGGACAGGCAAGACCTAGGGGCCAGGAGGGTAAGATCTCGGAGGCCCCCACACACCGCCTGCGTGAGTGTGTCCCCAGCACTGCAGCTGTCCACACTGGCCTCCTAACCTCCCTGCAGGAGTCTCTGTTCCCCTCCTGCAGCAGATCTCATGCACAACTGGCAGACACTGAGCGTGTTTGGACAGGACTGAGGTAAATGCAGGGCCCTTCCAAGGCTGGCCCTCAATAAATGCTGGACAAATGAACGAATGAGTGAGTGAGTGAACGAATGAATGAATAAGTGAGCCCCTTTCCCGGACTAGACTTACTCTGGAATGCTCACCCAGCAGCATGCAGGATGATCTCTCCTCCTCTGCACTTCTAAAAGAGGGGAAGGAAATTCCCTTTCTTTCTTTCTTTTCTTTTTTTTTTTTTTTTTGATATGTGGTCTTGCTCTGTCTCCCAGGGTGGAGTGCAGTGGCACAGTCTCGGCTCACTGCAATCTCTGCCTCCTGGGTTCAACCAATTCTCCTGTCTCAGCCTCCCAAGTAGCTGGAATTACAGGTGGCTGCCACTATGCCCAGCTAAGTTTTTTGTATTTTTAGTAGAGATGGGTTTCACCATGTTAGCCAGGATGGTCTCAATCTCCTGACCTCGTGATCCACCTGCCTTGGCCTCCCAAAGTGCTGGGATTACAGGTGTGAACCACTGTGCCCAGCTGGAAATTCCCTCCTATTACTAAAATCCCTGCCCACTGGACCTCAGGGACTTTCCCAACAGCAGGGGAACTTGACTCTGACTCTCTCTCCTGTCACAGATGCCAACTGAAGTTCTAGGCTGTCCACGCAAAGCTCTTGGACAGATGGCTGGTACAGAAGGACAGCGCACCCTGGCCACTCACAGCTCCTGAGTACTCACTAGCACAGAAGCCAACAGCAGCTAGTTGTTTTGAACAGAATGTAGGCCCTCCCTCTCACACAAGGCTTCCGGTTGTTTCTGGCATGACAGCCTCTTTCAGCCATCAGGCTCACTTTTATGCACTGTTATCTATATGCCAGAAGCAGCCACCTGCTGAAAAGGGGCATCTGTGAGGAGGGAGGCCTCTTCTACCAGTGACTGAATGGGTGAGTGGCTGTTTGCCGAGACTCCCAAAGAGCTATAGCATGGTGATGAAGATGCTGGTCCCACTGTCTGCCAGGTAACACTGGGAGGGAACATTCTATTTATTCCAAGACACAAGTGCCTCCTGTTCACTCTGGTGACCACATCTGAGCCAGTTGGAAATGAAGGAAGAGAAGGCTCCATCCTTGCCAGGGATGGAGGCAAGGAAGGAGGCCTAGGACAGCGTTCTGTCTGGCAACTTTCCCCCTCCTCAATCCTTTCCTGATTCAAAAGGTACACACTTCCACCTGGGCTGTCTACCTTGAGTCTCTGCCTGTGGCTGGCTGACCTGGTGAGACCAGTCTCCCAGCTCCTCTCTGTTATGCATGCAATAGGAGAGATGCCTTTTCAGTGAATGTTTTGAACTTTCCTCTCCTTTTAACTCCCTCTTCTGTGTGAACACTCTGGTGTGTCAAAGTAAAACCTCAGCTCAGGGAGTCAGCCCTCGTAAACTGCCGGTCTCCCAGCCGGAGGGGGAGCCGTGCCCCACTCCCTTCCCAGTCTCTTCCCCCCTCCCCAACTTTTTTTTAACCACTTCTGCTTCCTTCATTTTCTCAGCAGCTGCAGCGGATAGATATAGTAAAGCTACTGTATAGGATTTTGAAAGCAGGGCCTCCGAGAGCTTTCCAAACTCCATACAAGCTGGTTATTCTCTGCCTTGTTTTCTTTGGCTTCAGGTTAGTAACACAGAATGAGTCAAACAGTATTAACTTTCAATAGGGAAGTGGTGTGGTCAACCGAAGCTGTTTGCGGCGAGATTGTGAAGATAGGTAGGGCAGGTAATGCAGAACAGCCCATAATGCTTCGAGGAGGCAGAGGAGGGAGGCGGCCCGATCAGAAACACTCCAACAATTAAGTCAACAGAACTCACACCATCTTTTTTTAGTTGGCCGAGGAATTAACACCAAGGTCTCTGACCGGCCAGCTTTGGGAAGTTGGCCATGCTGGGGCTTGGACAATTGAGTACTTTGTGGGTTTAAAATGTCTTCTTTTTTTTAAATATTGCCAATGTCATGGGAACTCTAGTTAGGATGATTTGCTCCTACTTACAGCATGTCACTCTGGTGTGGACCTTCATTCATCTCTTTCCCCCCACCTGGGGTGTGAGTTGATCCTTTCTCCCTTCTTCCCCTTTCCCCCTGCCCCACCCCCACCTTCCCAGTCACAGTCTTTGTCATCCCGGTTTGACAGGACACCCCAGTGACCCCTGGGCGAAACTTCCTGGGGTTAGAAGATGGTGCTTGGAAAGAACAATTGCTCCTACAGACATCAAATGAAACTTTTAGGAGCTGATGAAGACCTTACAAATCATTACATCTTTTCTTTCTCCTTCTGTAGACGAGGAACCTGGGGGTCTAAGAGGAGACAGGAGCTGCTGAGACTCACTGAGCCAGGCAGGGCCAGACATAAGATCCACTGGCAGGCCCGCAGTCTCTCCACTAGGCCAGGCCGCTCCCTTGCCCAGGGCTCAAGATTCCTTTCAGAGTTCAACAGAGCAGCTCCCGAGAACAGACCAGCCCTCAAGACTCAAATTTCAGTGATTTCCAGTTCTTTCTCCCTGTACTCAGCTACCTATTTATTTTGAGACTGGCTGAATTACCTGAAGAATAGAACAGGTTTCTCTGAACCTGCTCCCGGCGGCATGTCAGCAAATGAACAGGACAGCAAGCTGGCCTCAGGAGCCGAGGAAGATTCTCACCTCCAAGCAGCTGCAGTTTTTGACTCGTCCTGGGAAACTGGCGCCGAGACTCAGGGGTGTAACATTTCACCTCCCTGAAATCGAATCCAGAAATCTCAGGCGAGCAGCGTATATAAAAAGCCACAGGGGAATAAAGGAATACGGACTCAGCAACTTTTAGGTGCTCTGAGCCTCTTCCCAAGCCTTCTAGCTCTGTGAGCGTTTCATTGAAAGAAAATGGAATAACAGAGTTTTAGAAGAAAAAAATGTATTTGGTCTTGCAAGAGAAAGGTATATTCAAATAAAACTCAGTTCTCAACTATTTGCGAACGTTGCTTCTTTTGTTTCCAACATTTAAAAAGGGTATCTAGTTGTAGGCAGGGCAAATATTAGGATATTCTAAAGGCAAAAGGTACAATTTCTAAAAGTATGGATTCACAGTGGGGGTTGATTTAAATGTTTCTATTTTTTCTCTATAATTTCTTCTCACCAATCCTGAAAGACATGATGAGATACAAATCTACTTTCAAGAAATCAATTATTTAAAATCCTAAAGATTTTAATATGGTACATGTAAAATCTGTTATGATTATTCTATTTTTTTCAATGATCGAATTATATTTCTACTCTCTAATTGACAGATGACTTAAAAAGCACATTGACATATACGATCTCAGTGTATCCTAAAGAACCCTGTGCAGTAGGTGGAACGCATAGTATTATTCCTATCTTGTGGATGACCCACGGGAAGCTTTTAGATGCTAAGCACTTTGCAGGTCACACAACAGCATAGGTGCTTCATGTTAAGAAGCAGAACTGCATTTTGATAAAACCTTTATTTGGAAAAAGATCACCTCTCCCTCAAGAAAGTAGGGGAACATGGTTAGCAAGCTTATGCTTCAATGAGGAATACATTTGTTGAAGCCAGTTCAGTGATGCAGTATTTGGAATTAATAATAGGTAGTATTGAAGGAAAAGAGAGAAAAGCCCTTATTGTACTGTATCGTGAGGGCCAAATCTGCCAAGTTTTTTTTTTTTTTTTAAGTAACTTGGCAATGGTAAATATTTGGCCCCCCACTTGGACAGAATTCCATTTGTTTCCCCTGGTAAGGTCTCTGGGACAAGGGCAAGGGGCTTACCTGTCCAGAGCACGTGCTTTAGTAATAGCAGCTAATATTTAAGGAGTACTTCCGTGCCCAGCATGGTGCTATGTCCTAACGTGAATTACTTTATTCTATCTGTACAGTACTCCCCAACACAGGGATATCATCTTCCTGGTTTTATACCCGAGGAGGCTGAGCATGGGGAGGTTAATCTGACCCCAAAGGGGGAGGTCAGGCTGAATCAGGAAGCCAGCTCTGAAGCTTCACCGTCAGCCACTGCCCCAGCTTGCCTTTCATGCTGTCTCACTTAATCCTCACATCCCCCAGCAAGGGAGGTATCATGCAGTCCATTCTACAGATGGGAAAACTGTGAAACACCATTTTAGACTTGAAGGCAAGTTGGTCTGGTTCCAAACTCCTTTCTCACTCACTGAGGCCTTTTGAGCACCCCTGGTTCACTTTTTTTTTTAATTATAATTTTTGGGATGGAGTCTCGCTCTGTCACCCAGGTTGGAGTACAGTGGTACAATCTTGGCTCACTGCAACCTCCACCTCCCAGGTTCAAGTGATTCTCCTGCCTCAGCATCCCAAGTAGCTAGGAATACAGGTGTCTGCCACCATGCCTGGCTAATTTTTGTATTTTTAGTAGAAATGGGGTTTCACCACGTTCACCAGGCTGGTCTCAAACTCCTGACCTTAGGTGATCTGCCCACCTCGGCCTCCCAAAGTGCTGGGATTACAGGTGTGAGCCACCACACCCAGCCCCCTGTTCACTTTTGAAACACTGGACTATGCCTGGCGAGCAGTGTCTGAGAGGCGCGTGGGATGTGGCTCTGTGTATTTCTCCTAGCTCTTTCAAATGAATGAACTGGAAATCTCACACAACCACTTCAAAGGTAAGTGAAAGTAAGGTGGTACCAGGAACAAATTCAAAGGGCCATAAATGTCTTAATATCTAGGAACTTATTTCAAATGTTTACTCTTTATTTTAAATAATAAGAAGATGGCTTTTAAGCCATGGCGAACAAAAATAAATAGAAAATCAAAGTATCAAATGTTCAACATTTTAGTATATGGAAGTACACTGAGATTTCAATAGCGGTCTGGGTTTTTGTCAACAATTGCTTTAATGGAAACAGTATATGTATATCATGAAAGTACCAAACGAATGTACTGCCTTTAATTAACTTTACAGGGGTCTAGAGAGTTGGCAGATTGATTCCATTGTGTTACTTTTTAAAAAGGCAAACAGAAAAGAACTTTGCTTTGGGTATATATATATTTTAAGCTTGGCTTTCACCTATGAATGTGAATCCAGAATATCTGGCTATTCATGATAGCAAATTGTCCCAGTGATACTGCATAATTTACATGTAGAAGTTGATGGAAATATACCACATGTAAATCATACTACAAAAAAGGCATTTCACATCCAACTAAATGTCAGTGCCTTGTGATATGTCTGATAATACAAGCATAATGTACAGTAATCGATTATACTTGATTTTACCCCTTCTGTATTGCCAACTTTTCATAATTAATACTTTGATAGCAAAAAAACCAAACCTTCTTTAACAGTTGCCTTTAAAGGAAAAGAATATGGAATGAACAGGAACACAGAAATTGCCAGTTAGCTCAAATGAATTTAAACACAGATATAGTGTAAGGGGGTAGCTTTTACTTAGTTAAGCTAAACTGGAATTATTATTATTATTATTGTTATTTTGGTGGTGGTAGTGGAGTTCCTTGAGACCCAGTATATAAAATTCTTACTAATGATTTTCCTAGTTACATGGCTTACAGGAAAAAAAAAAACAAAAAAAACCCCAAGCCTTTAAGGAAACTTGAGGAGAAATTTTTGAAAATGAAAAATGGAAAGTGGCTAGGGTATGAAAAAAATTCTAAATCTACCTGAAAGCAGAGAAGCAGATGTATTATAATGTGCTGGGATGCTGTGACTGCCAACCGCAATCTATCTGCAGGCTGTGGGTCCACCCATCCCCATGGGAGACCTGTACCCAATGATGAGGCCTGACCATCCCGGGTGGGGGCTGCCCCATCAGACCCCCAAAAGTCACAGGCAGCAGACAGAGCTGCCTTGCACACATGGAAAGGTCTCTAGTGCTGGTCATTGGTTTAGGAAACTCAGTGGGTGGCTGGCCATATTTCTGTGCCTGCAAAGCTCGGCTGCAACGAGAGATCCCAGGCACCCTTGGGAGATGCACTGCATTTGCCTAGTACAAGAATTCCGACCCCAAGAGACTTGCCACATTTCATGTCAGTTTCTAGGACAGTGTGGAGGAGACTTTTGTAGCTGTGTCACGCCTCTACTGAACAGGACTCACGTGTTAGATCTTAAGCACTGACTTTTGATGTTACTCAGACATGATTTTTCTTCCTGACTTTTTCACAAAGTGCAACATTTGGGGGGCAAGGCCATGTTACCCGTGAGAGGCTTAGGAACAATGCCCTGAGTGTTTCTAGGGCCCATAAATATACCAAGAAAATAAATTTTACTGGGTCTAAACACAAAATGAAATCCAGGAAAATAAATCAAAATGTATAAATGTTTAATTAAATGTCAAAAAAAAAAAGTGGGTGAGGGGCAACATTATAGCAACTTCATGAATTTTTAAATTTAGGAGCCACAGATCTTTTTGGTTTAGAGTTTTCTCATTTCCAAAAGGATTTCAAGACTAAATATGAATTATACCGGTCCTCTTTTGAATACATATTATGTGCCAGGGATGGTTCTAAGCCACAGAAGTGGCTGCATTCAGCCTTCCAGTGATGTGACTGTGGTCCTGCCACTGTCCCCGTTTTAGAGAGGCTCAATCAAACTGGCTGCTCCCCCCAGGTATCGGCTCCTGTAGTGGGAGCAAGTGCCAAAATGGAGATCTCAACCCCTAGTCTTGATTACATGGTGGTGGCAGAGAAGTCAGGGCCACTTACAGCCAGAGAATTTCAGAACAAATTAGAAAGCCCTTTAAAAAATTTACAGCAAAAAAAAAGACATCTATCTCATGTACCACCTGGGTGCATCTGGATGTGTCTGATGTGATTTCGGACGACACTGCCCAGGGAAGAAGGCCTGGAGGCCGCTCTCCTCTAAGGGGCCCTGTTTATGGGAATGAACTTATGGCTTTATTTTGCTGACCATATTTTGTTACCCATTATGAGTGAGAACTAATTTAGAGATTATCTCTTCCCATTGCTTGGTTCAACAGGAAAGGAAAATGAAGACGAAAGTATTTAAGATAATTACTCAGGTTCACACCCACTGGCCTGATGGCGCCAGTGTGAAAATCCAGGTCCCCAAATTCAGGATCCAGAAATCTTTTCACACGTTTTAAGGTTAAGAAACAGAAGCCTAAACACAGACAGCATTTTTTTTTTTTCTTATGGCATGTCATATAATGAATTCTAACAAGGACTGCAATATATTAGTTTAGATCCTGACCTCACTGGTATGGCATTCAAAATAGTGATATGGTTGTGCAAGGGTCCAGATAGAAAGAGAAATTCGATGTAATGGTGTAAGTTTCTTCCCTCTTCTCTGCCACCACGTTAGATTGAGAAGGTGCCTAGATCATTTCTTTGGGTTTTCATGGTACCTGGAAGGAACTCTTCTTCTCTTTCTTTCTATAGCAATACAAATGCCATCTTAAAAAATCTCAGTGACTTTTGTATAAGATAGGAAAAGTTACCAAGAATACACAGGCCACACCCGCTCACTCAGAGCTGCATCAGGTGGGTTATGGCTGCTTCTGAGACAGAAGCCTATTCCCTTTAGGATCCTCTTATGTTCCCATTCACCCCAGGGGCCCTTTCAGACCTTAGCCTCCACTCCAGGGTCAATGAAACCTACATGCATAAAAATTCTTCCTGGTCCGGTTTGATACTACTAAAAATAATCAACAGAAGTATGTTCTAAAATTTGCTGGAGACATTTAGGCATGATGATTATTATTGCTTTAAAAACTGCCTTTGCCAAGTCATCAGGTAGTTGAGGAGCTTAGCACAGAAGGAATTAACGTATAGGGGGAAGCTCCCCCAGAATTTTCAGCTTGGCCTGAAATGCCTTTCAAAATGGGGGAGGAGGGGGATATGAGTAAGTACAGCATTTTCCTCCTCTCTGAGCCTCTGCCTTGCTCCTGCATTAGGTGGGAGGGAAGGAAGAACTACTTTCTCATTCCTGTGTGGATCAGGATTTCATCTAGAAAGAACTAAAGTCCAAGTCCAAATTTGACGAATTCAAGGGAAGAGGAATTAAGTAGCTCACCGTCCATTACCTGGAAAATACGCATGAAGCAATTCCCAGTAAGCGATGTGATTGTGGATTGGTAATTATAACCCTGAGATCACAGATTCATAAAACCATCTGACATTTTCATAACCATTCAAGAGCAAAGAGTGACATGTCTTTTCATCCTCCCGACGGCTACATTCTGTGCACACGGGCCCTCTAGGAAACCCTTTGCTAAAGGGGGAACCGGACTTGGACTGCTGTCCTGCAGGTCACTTCCACCACTTTTACCCATGTTTCCTGAAGACCAACACCGGAGGAGGAGGTCTTTGTTGTACAACACCCCAGGTTCAGGTTCCCATTCATGCCAGGTCCCCAAGTGGACCCTGGTGACAGAAGCAGAACCAACCACTGGCACCTGTGACCAGCATGGCCATGGCTATGCATTATGAACTCCCAGGAGGAATGGGAGGAAGGGTATGTCCTGCAGCCCTGCCAGGGGGAAACGTTGACTCCCTCCTGTCAGTACAAAAACATGATGAATGCCAAAGCAAAAGGGCTCTGCTTTCTTGAAGAAAACCATATGTGACCCAGAACTTTATTGATAAACTCTCCTAATAAAAAAATACAGGAATTACAGTACCACGAGGCTCAAATAGCAGCCAGTGCAGTTCTTAAAAACAGACACTGGCGTCAGTGCATGCCAACATCTGGACGCCTGACTTTACATTCTGGCTTACTAGTTGTGTGACCCTGGGCAAGGTATACAATTTATTTTTTCTTCAACTTCTCTGCCTGTTCTTTTGAAGATTATACAAATTAATATGCGTGAAGTGCTATGAACAGTGTTTGGCAAATAACACTATCTAATGTTAGCTATTGCTATTATCAAGTATTTTTATGATTAAGAGAAAATAACATTGTGAACTAGGCGTTACTCAATCCAAAGAGCAATTATTTTTAGGTCCATTATCACCATAAGTTTACAGGTTGGTTCCTTCCTTCCTTCCCTTCTTCCCTCCTTGCTTTCTTCCCTCCTTTCCTCCCTCCCTCCTTCCTTCCTTCTTTCCTTTATTTTTTTTTGAGACAGGGTCTCACTCTGTCACCTAGGCTGGAGTGCAGTGGCACCATCTTGGCTCATGGCAACCTCTGCCTCCTGGATTCAACTGATTCTCCTCCTCAGCCTCCTGAGGAGCTGGCACTACAGGCATGCACCACTACACCAGGTTATCTTTTATATTTTTTGGTAGAGATGGGGTTTCCCTGGGTTGGCCAGGGTGATCTCCAATTGCTGGCCTCAAATGATCCACCCACCTTGGCCTCCCGAAGTGCTGGGATTACAGGCCTGAGCCACGGCACCTGACCTACAGGTACCTTTCATCCAGTTTCTATTCTTCACTTGAAACACATTCTCCATATATAAAGATCCTATTTCTCATATTCATTTATATATAATAGGTTTGCTATATACACTCAAAGTCATAGAAGAAAATGATATTCATATGGCATTATCTCAACCAAGTACTTTAAAAAGTAGCTGAGTGATGAAGATGAGACCCTTGGATCAACCTATTTTAACTATAATTTCCTGTAAAAACAAACCAGTCCGGCAGAAGGCTGGTGCCCCAGGAAGCACTCTAGAGTTTGTAAGTAATGGCTCTACCTTGCTGTCCCTTATTGTGAACATCAAGAGCTCAAGCAGAACACAGTCGCATGAAGGACTCTTTTAACCCGGGGGATGGACCAAAGTTATCTCAGAAATGAACAACATATTCATTAATCTTTTTGGTTTTTAATTCAGCTTCTCAATGTAACAAATACCTGACCAGACAGGTAAAGCCTGCCCAATCCATACCATCAGGACCAGTACCCCAAGATGGGTCAGTTAGGGTCCCCATTGCTCCCACTCCTCAATCTCTCCTTGGGAAAATATCTTCCTCCATAGCAGTGAATGAAACAATTTCTTCATTCAAATTATTTAGTGAAACCTTTGTAGAGAATATACTTTGGGATCTCAATATTAGCACAGAGTCACCTAAATTATAGCTGTGTGAGCTGAGAGATGGAATTTTTCATTAGATCCTAGAAATATAAAACATACATTAAAAACAACTCTCAGCCATGTGTGGTAGCTCACGCCTATAAGGTAGGCAGATCATTTGATGTAAGGAGTTCGAGACCAGGCTAGCCAACGTGGTGAAATCCCATCTCTACTAAAAATACAAAAAATTAGCTGGCTGTGGTAGCGGGCACCTGTAGTCCCAGCACCTCCAGAGGTAGAGGAGAGAGAATTGCTTGAACCTGGGGGGTGTGGAGGTTGCAGTGAGCCGAGATTGTGCCACTGCACTCCAGCCTGGGTGACAGAGAAAGACTCTGTCTCAAAAACAAACGAACAAACAAACGAACACTCTCAAATATCCTTTTCTTGAAAATTCCTTTCACTATGTCTTTTGTGCTTAAGGAGGAGACACTCAATATATCAAAAAGCTACTAAGTGCTCTACCTGCTAACCAAAAACAGAGCCCACCTTGGTGCTAGTAAGAACCCATTCCAGGCAGAGAATACCTTCTAACGGTGCTCTTTCTCCACGATAAAGTTAATTTTTCAACAATTAATAACTTCTATATTACTCTAAGATATTTCTTAAAAGCCTATGGAAGATGAGAAAAACAAGTTTTGATTTTCTAAGGGGCAGGTCCATTACTGAAATGAAAAGCATCTGAAATGAAAAACACTTTAAATTATCTTTGGTGTATACTTTGACTTGAGCACTGAAAACCATGGAAGAGGCAAGGAACACATCAAGTTATCCCATCGGCATGACCAACAGATGGGCTGTGGCACAGCTTCTCATTCTCAGTCCTTAACATAATCAGCAGAATGGCAGGATGAACAGCAGTTTGTCTATCCAAATACCAGGACAAAATGCTAACTACTTTATTTAGTTAAGCTTGCACGCATACCTCAAGTCAAGGCTCCATGCCTGCCCTTCTATAACAGACACAGCTGAGCCAAATGTACCAGCTAATCATAAAAGCCAACTCCTCATTTTAAATGTGAGGATACTGAGGCCAGGTCAAACAATCTATAAGAAACAGATGCTGTACAGACAGTAAGGTATGGATGGAGAGATGAACAGATGAATGGACAGGTAGACAGATGAAGGACAGAACAGAAGTAGACATCAGGAACTCCTCATTCTGTTTCTGCTTCATCATCAACTATTTCTTTTAAAGCTTGGCAAACCATTTCATTTTTCTGGGGCTGATTTCCCTTACCTATCAGGTGATTATCCTAAAGGCTCTCTCAGGCCCCTCCTAGCTCTCGAAGTCTTTGACACTATAAAACTATTGAATTTTCCAAAATGATTCGAT
Organism: Ateles fusciceps; assembly: GCA_036589455.1. Classification (NCBI taxonomy): domain Eukaryota; kingdom Metazoa; phylum Chordata; class Mammalia; order Primates; family Atelidae; genus Ateles; species Ateles fusciceps. Next base: position 17,107,813 of record JAZHEH010000222.1, read on the forward strand.
CTGGTCTTGGCAATATCAGGGCCATTTTGCCAGGATTACCCAGAATTCATGGCACCAAAATCATGGAGGGGGACTCAGGAGGTCTTATTCATGCAGAGATCTGGCAACATCTGGGCATCCTGATTCACATGCCGTGTCCTCTCTTTATGCTACATTGGAAAGCAACTGTGAGCAAAGCTTGCTATAGAGAAGTTCCCACCCTGCATGAAGACGTTCAAACAATAAGAAACCAGCATACTAAAATTAGCAGTGATGGCCCCTCTTGCTTCATAGGGCAAACAGAAAAGCCAGCATTACCCAAGCCACCCTCGGAGTCTGCGTGCACCTGACTTTTTTCTAGAAGTCCCTTGTGAAATGTGAGACTCTCTACCTGAGGCTATTGCTCCTCTTTATATCATACTTATACTTATTCCACGCATTTAGTTTTTCCCCCAGACCCCAAATTCCACTTGGCAGGGAAGACTGTGTAAAAATGGATGCCTCTTTGGCACAAATCCCTTCTGTCTGCTCAGAGGGCGCTTCCCCATGTAACAACTGTTTTCTTAAGTTATAAAACAGCAGGGGCAGAGTAAACTGTATATACAGGCAGACTATTACAATCACATAGACGTTTTTTCCCCCTCTGACTGCCAATTCTTAAAAGTCAGAGTAGCCACCATTTGTTTTCTGAAGCTCAGCCACTTCGTTATTTCTTTGAATGTTACAGGAAATGCTGGCGGTGAGGCAAAACCCAGCCTTCTTTATGCATGAGGAAATAACAGAAGTAGAGGGTATACCGAGGGTCACCTGGCCTCAGCTTCTTCAGGCTGGTTGGCATTTGAACTGCCCAAGAGATGGCTGTGGCTTCTATTTCTAAAGACAGTGATTCTATAGCCTCTTGAAGGAGGCTTTCTCTAAGTGCAGTTACCCACAAAGTTAACTTTCTTACACCTAACAACTGCCTCCCTCCCAGCCAGGCATCTTGTATAATTCAAGCCTGCTTCCTCTTTGGTCCTCAGTGGAGAACAAACTCACTTTGGTGTTTATGTTCTGTTTAATGCACGGTTACATTAATGCAGGAATGTCCAGGTTGCCATTCCTACTCTGGAAGCCTAGAAGCAGATCCCAGTCATTCCTTAGACCTGTGTGGTCCTGTCTGTGTCTATGACCTGCTTCTCACCCATAAAGAAGAATCAGGGTCTGTTATCAAGTCCCAGAGTCTCCCAAGTCTAGGCATGGCCAGAAAGTCTTGATCAGAAAAAGCTGAGAGGACCCTCCGGGGAAAAATACACTCAAATGTGGGAGGGAGTCACTGAGCCCAGCAAGCGGAAGGAGGGGGATGTGGACAAGGAACACCACATCCTGGGGGGGGCTGTCCCTGGTGGCCATGTTCTCTGCAGAGCTCCATGCACTCAGGGACTGTGGGAAAGTAAATACAGCATGGGGAATGGTTCCAGGAGGTGATCCAAATGCCATGAGATTGTGGCCAGGACCAGAGGGAAGCTGCCAGAAAAGCTGCCGTGATCACAGGAAAGCCTTCAGAGAGCTACTTTAAAAGCCCACCTAGAAACCACCACATGGACAAGGGCACCTAGAGGGGCCTGGAGCAGTAGCCAGAGATGAAGACAGGGACGTCCTACTGGGGATCACTAACATTTCCTGCCTCCATTCTCTGCATCAGACACCTAGCGTCATTTGGCTTGATCTCATGAGAAGCTCTCATTATGATTCCCATTTTACAGAAGAGGAAAATGAGGTTCAGCAAGGCTCTGTAACTCACTGAAGGCTTAAGAACTCCACTGGCTTGCCCGTTAAGCCCAAATTCTTAACCATTTCATTTTATGACCTGACCTCCCTGCATCTTGGCTTTTGGGGACAGTAGGAAGCACTGCTTTTCAATAGCCCTCGCTCCAAGATGAGAGTGTATTAATTTTCCACCAGGGGACCTGATACAGTTTGAAGACATCTGGATGCTGGGTGGGGGTGCTGGGCAGCTCCACAGACCTGGAACTATAACCCAGCCTCAGATCCTGGGGGAAGGGTGTGGTTCTGGAAAAGAGTGCTACTCTGGTGTTTACTCAAAGATAGTCATTAAGTCACTGTGAAGACATCTTTTCTGCAGACTAAACGACCTCACTCCTTTTTTCAAAAGCTTTCTTCACAGGAGCTATTTTTTGGTACTATCTTTCTATATTTACTGGTTTTCTCCAGACATTCTTCTACCCTCCCACTCTCTCTAAACATGCCTGTAATAAGATTTTGATGTGTGCCATAGAAAGAAAAGGGTCATTTTCATAGGTTTTATCTCTGGCCCTCATGAATTAATAAAAGGCCAGGATAGAGGGTAATTACTCCCTTCTGGTCTACTCTGACCCTCAGGCCTCTTTGGGCTGCCTCTGTGCCTGGCCCATCTTCCATTTACTGTTTGTTTCTGATCCTGTTGAACTTTACTGTATATTGAGGAAGTAGTCCTTAGTTTCATGCTGCCCTGAATGGTTGTAACAGGCAGTTGAGTCAGCCTAATTTCCTTTTGCCCTCTAAAAGGATGCTTCAAAAAGAGCCCAGTGCGCAGAACAAGCTTTGAGTAGCAAGAATGTTGACAATGCAACTTTTGGCTTTACAGGGGCCTGACATCTCCCTGGGGGAAAGGTTGAACCCAAGGATTCTGAGACATGATCCCTGAGTATACCAGCCTGGAGGTGTACCAGCCTGGAGGGGGTACCAGTCTGGAGGGTGTACCAGCCTGGAGGGTGTACCAGCCCCAAGAGGGTGAACTTACTTCGAGGTTCTCGGGGCCCATCCACTGTGATTTTGATGGCTCTGTGGTAGGTGGCAACTTGCGGTGGGTTTGTGAAGACAGTGATGGTCAGAGTGAAGCTTTTCCCTGTTGGGACACAATAGAGAACAAAAAAGAATGAGGCGGTGGCCTGATCATAGCTGTTGAATAGCCAATCATTAACCTATGCTTTCCAGCCCTTCAGCACAAGTTACCAGTTTTAACGACACTCCCAGGATTTTAGCTTAAATTCTGGAATGCACATTTATGATACTTGCGTAGTTGTAACATGTCACATAGTTACATGGCTTTAATGTAATCATTAATAAACAATACAAGATCGAGAACGATTGGGATTTATTTTCTGTTAAGTCAAGATTTCAGGAAACCATAGAGTCAGATTGGCAGCTCTCCACTCCTGGTTCCTAACTTCCCTGCTCCCATCTTCCCCAATTATTTATAACTCAGAGCAAAGAAGAGTAGAAGAAGCCATATCTATCTTTCTCTTCTTACTTTGTTCTTTTGAAGATTAGGAAATATAGAATTTCTAAGTTTGAAGATGGGCTAAATTAGAATTATTCTCTCTATATTTTTAAAAGACTAAGTCTGCCTGATTTTAAATATTATTTGAAAATGTCAGATGTTATCAGAGGTACTCATGGGATCAGCCAAAACAAAACTGAAGACTCATAAATGCACTTAAGCATATGCAACTGACAGACTGAGATTTGATAAGTACTAGTAATAAAAAAATGCACATAATTTCCATGTACACGTTTTATGTATATTTATAAAAGGTGAGAGCATCTCCATTGCATATATTTACTAATCTAAAAACATTTCTTGTTGGTCAAGTAGTCAGAGGATAAATCTGGCTAGCTGACCTTTGGCAAGTCACTAGACACCTCCATGTTCCTCAGTATTCTTACCTGGAAGATGGGCACATGCAAATTTTCCTACCTTAGAGAGTATTGGGGGGAAATTAAATGAGTTACTATGGGTTACACTGCTAAAACAGTATCTGGCACATGGTATTCAAAGGGTGTGTGTGTGTGTGTGTGTGTGTGTGTGTGTGTGTATGTGTTGTGTCTGCTTTATTTATTTCTCTTCTCTGCTTCTCACGGGTCTAAAACAGGACCCTAACATTTGATTAAGTCTGATGTTCAATCTTCCTACATCAATACAGTAGTTCTTTAATCAACAGTTTCTCCTGTTAATCACGTAGCACAAAGTGAAATCAAAGGTAAATGAAAGTAAACCCAAACGTGCCCATCCACTCCCTTACCTGCTCTAAAAACCATTCACCATTTTAAAACTCAATGATCTTTCCTCTCCAAGTTAGAAAGAGCAAATCATTTTCAATTGTCACACGTCTTAACACAAAGGAAGGCCACAGAAGAATGCTCAATGAAAACATAATCTTTGGCCACAGCAAGCCACGATTCCTAATCGTGAGAAAGCTCCACCAAACACTCCCCAAGGATGTGGATTTTATCTGTATTAAAGTCTATAATAAAAACAGCAATAGCAAGTAACCAATTATAAAGAAGCCGGTTCTGCCCGGTGTGCCTTTATAACAACAGTCTCAGCTGACCTGTCTAGTAAACGAGGTGAGGATACTTCTGGGGAGTGATTTCCACCTGGTAGAACATCAGGGGTGCCAGGTGGCTCTGCCTCCAAATCCATCTTTCCCATCAGCTAGCCTGTCCCCAGATCCTAGAGATGAGTCTTGTTGGGCTTTGGGGATTTGCCAGCTTTTGGACATCCTTCAGATGCTACCAGGTGACATTCTGGATGCTTTCCTACCCTGGCATCTAGCTGAAGGAGAGGAGTGGGCAGAAGAGACCTTGGCCAGGCCGCGCAAGCAGGGCACCTGATGTGACGTGGAGGAAGATGCTACCACAGAAGGAGGCGCATCCTGAGGGCTACTGCCCATCTCACTGGGCAGTCTCTGGCTTTCCAAGATCAGATCCAGGAGCAAGGGCAGTCAGAGCCTGGGAGCAGCCACACCCATATGATCCATAGCTGGCCCTACAAGCCTCATGCTTAGCCTGTTCCCTCTCTGTCAAGAACCCACGAAGTTTATCACCTGTGTCATCAAGACTGAATTCCAGAACCAGTTTGTAGGATCTTCTCATTAGTAAGACACTGCCTGAGTAATTTCTCACTCACCCCCTCCCCTCCTCACACCTGATTCCCGATGTGCATCCTCCCAGTTCCACCCACAAGCCATGGCATTGAGACAGGGAGGTCTCCCTTCCTCCACCCACTTTGCCAGCCATCCAGGGTTCCTTGCTGCACTCTTTACGCCAGGCTTCCTGCCTTCAGCATTTGGCAACGGGCAGTTACTTGTTTTCCAGGCAGCCTTCCCTGATGACTACATTTTGCTTTATGGCTGTTTGGGCTGCCTCATAAATCATCCTTCACCTTTGATTATTTAGGGTGTCAGACTGAACAGGGTTTGTGGCTGCGCAGCCCTAGTCTCCCAGAGGGCGGGGATCCTTTTCTATACACCCACGTAGCCCTCACAGAAAGGTAGGAAAGGGTGCAAGTGGGAAGGGGCTTTAGGAGAGAAGGGGCATTTGAAAATCTTTTTTTAAAGTACCCTGAAGGCATAGCAATAGATAATGCAATTGCCCCTGTCCTGAGTAGGTGTAGGGGTGCATGTGTGTGTATAGAGAGAGAGAGACAGAGAGAGATTGAGGTGGTTCTTTCAGCAAGAGAGTTACAAGTTTGAGGATTCAATACAAATGATTTAACTCTTCAGATCTCAGTTTTCCCATCGGCAAAACAAGGGGGTTCATGAACGCACGCAATATGCCTTTCAACTCTCTGATTTCATCTTCCAAGAATGCAGCTGGCCAGGGATGCCCACAGCCACGTGTAGGTGGGCAGGTGCACGTGTGATTCTTCTGCTGCCTACGACTTTAGCATCTCAATGACTTCATAAAAACACCGTATTCATTTCCTGGGGCTGCTGTAATAAATTATCACAAACTGGGTGGCTTAAAACCACGTAAGTCTAGACTTTCACAATTCTGGAAGTCAGAAGTCCAAAATCAAGGTGGCAGCAGGGCCACAGTCCCTCCGAAAGTTCTAGGGAGGATCCTTCCTTGCCTCTTTCTAGCTTCACATGGTGGCCAGTGTTTCTTGGCGTTTCCTGACGTGCAGCTGTAGCACTCCAACCTCTGCCTCTGTCTTCACACGACTGTCTTCCTACTGTGTGCCCCCGCTCCTTGTAAGGACCATCAGTCATTGGACTTAGGGCCTACCCAGGTCCAGTATGACTTTATCTTAACTTGATTACATCTGTAAAGACCCTAAGCCATATTTTGAGGTTCTACGTGGACATACATTTTGTAGAGAACACTATTTAACTCAGTACAAATAGCAGATGTCATAAAAGCTCCCATCGTGGCTCTACCAGTGACAACTGCTCTACAGGTACCCATGTGTTTTACCCTCTGGAACAGTCCTGCTCCGACGGTGACTCTCCTACCACCACCCTATCCACGACTCCCCAAATGACAACAAAGAATGGTTGCGTTCATAATATTGGCATTTTTAAGTCATGTAGAACTTACAACTTTTTAAACATGTTCCCATATACTGTTTCATTTGGTTCTCACACCAATCTCATGAAATAAACAAGATGCATTTTATTGTTCTTGATGAATAGGTAGCAAAGCTAAGGCTCAGAGAGGTTAAGTAAATTTCCCAAAGTCACACAGCTTCGCTATATGGCAGAACCAATACCCTTGAGCTTTCTCCTCACTGTTCTTCCAGTTATTGTCCCTGAGGTCATAAATCTCTACCTGCAAACCCAGCAGCACCGGTACAAGGAATCCGACTGGAGATACTTTATCCATGCCTACCACTGCCCCAAAATGTAAAAGCTGTCCCTGTGATTCTAATGTACACATGGTATTCAGCCTGGGTTATAGTTCAAAAGCATTTTCTTACTGAGCTGCATTTGGGCTTCTGGCAGTTGAACATGACACCCCACCTGGTCAACCACAGACGAATCTATGTCACCAGGAATAACACTTCATCAGAGTGAATACTTGTGAAATTGTTGTTCATTATCTGAATTCTCCTTATTTCATGCCCATTACTTTATGCGCAGTCACGAGACGTTTCCACCAAGCACGCGCTAATAGGTGGGGGTGTTTTGGCCAGTCACGTGGTTCACCAAGGAGAAGACATTCTGGTATTCTCCCTCACGATGGGCTCTCGTTTACAGCTTTGGGTACAAGGATATTTGCTTATTATCTTATAGGCAGAGTGGTGACTTCTTCACACATGTAGGTGACGTTTTTCCACTGCGCGAAAACCGCCTTATGCTTCCTTTGTATTCGTCCAATGAGACCCAGCACAGCCTTGACACTGGGATGCAGCCAGGCACACCTGACGGGACCCATGTGCTGTGCCCTCCACGTGGCCCTGCCCTCTCCACGGCCCTGCCCTCTCCGTGGCCCCACCCCATGGCTGCTGAGACTCAGCCCCTTCTTGGCCAGCATCTGCAGAAGTGGGATCTGTGCCTCAGGGCACACATATTATGAGCCAAATTCCCTCATTAAAATGACCTATAGGTCTGGTATTTTAAGTACATGGGTGTGGAGAACGAAAGATTCTCAAGTGTTTTTCCCAGCGAGCTGCAGCCGGAATAGTGAGAAGTCGCAGGAGAGCAAGGGAGGGCAGATGGATTAAATAGCAACAGCTCCAAAATGGGCTTTTTGGGATCAAGCGCAGGGGTGGGAGGACGGGGCTGCTGCCGAGAGAACCAGTGTTCCTGTTGGTAGCCCAGAGGCTCCAAGGCTCCCCGAAGCACTCAGTGGCCTTGGTATGGTGAGGCCAGCAGAAGCTTTGGTCAGTGCACAGATGGCCCGGCACTGTCCCTGTGTGTGCTGCTGGAAGTCGGCAGCTCTTGGCTCCCGAGGGGGCCGCCACAGGGTCACCGGTGGCCTTTATGGGAGGAAGCCAAGGAAAGGGGTAAATGCCACGTCCTTCTTTCTCCTGCTCACTGAACCCTGACCACTGCAGCAGCCTCAGCTCCAGCCAGGGCCTGGGTTCCAGGAGGACCCTTCTTTAGAAAGAAGCGCAAACACTTATACTGAATAAGAAGGTGGGAACAAAAACAACAGGGGGAGATGAGGTTTGTTTTGACGTAGGCTTGGAAGTAGTGGAGAGAATTCCGTATAAAATCCCATGAAGGTGGAAACACACAGAGGTGATTCATTCAGTGCGGACTCTCAAGCCAACCTACTTAGGTGCAAAACCTCGCTCTGTCACTTGCTAGCTCTGTGACCTTAGACAAGTTACTTGATCGCTCTGGGGCCTCAGCTTTGTCATCTGTAAAGGGGGTATTCCATCTCATAGCATTATTCTGCAGCTTCAATGGAATACTGAATTTAAAAGCAGAGCACAGAGAAGGGTCTCAGTAAATGTCAGTGGAATGATCATTAAAGACAAGATAAAGGTGATTCTGTGAAGACCAGAGCTGTGAGAGATCCTGTGAGAAGGAGCCGGGGAAGAAGTGGCACTGATGTCTGATGTGAGGAGGGGTGTGTGTGTGTGTGTGTGTGTGTGTGTGTGTGTGTGTGTGTGTTCAGCAGGTGATGCAGCTGCTACCAGGCCTAAGTGCAACTTGAACTTCAAGTTCAAGTTCACTCCTGCCCTGCCAGCTGGCGACCTTTGTAAGGCACAACTGTGAGTGGCTGATAGGCTATGTAAACAAGCCAGGCCAGTGCTCCTCACGGCAACATGTGTCGTCTCCCTCGACGCCAGTGTGTCCATCCAAATGCCAGGGCAAAATACTAACTGCTTTATTTAGTTGGGAAGAAGGTCACGGGGTGAGTCTTCCTGGACATTGCTGCCATGACACACTCCCCAGGGCCAGGCAGCAGGGAGGCCCAAGGTTTAGGCTTGATTAGTCCTGACATTGATGGCCCTAGGGCTGGTGAACTCTGACAGCCAATTGTGGTCAAATAAAGCCACGGCTGGAACCTGCAGTTCCGCATGGCCCGGCGCACTCTCCACTTCCTCACCACATCTGGGAAGTGGCTAAACCTCAGGATTGCTGCAAATGTGCAGACTGCTCCCCAAAGAGCTGAGGGTGGCCAGGAGGTTACAAAGCAAAAAGACATGCAGCTCCGGGTCATTGGCTGCACAGGTGGGAAGAGCATATTTAAAAATGCAGCGAGTTCACATCATAGCAGAATCCTTCTATACCACCCCATGTCTGATGGGGGAAGCCGCCACTCTGGCCTCCTCTGGTCCGGTTTGCAAATATCCCCAGTCTACCTGTCTTGGCTCTGCAGAGGCCTCTGTTCCTGTCACTCTCCTTAGTGTAGGTCTGGATGCATGAGTCATCTTCTCCTTTTTGGGACAGTTTCAGGGGATGTAAAACTTGCTGTTTGTCACGAAAGGAAGGCTGCAGACACAAAGGAGCCCTCTGCCCTGGGGGCTCACTGTCCTTACGAAATGCAATCACAACATTTTTCACTCGCTTCTCTATGTCTGCAGAAAAGCCAGTTGTGCCCAGAGCCTTGAAACGCCCAAAGAGTGAGAAAGGAAAAATAAAAGAAAAACACCGCAGCCTTTGAAAACCAGAGAGTCAGTGAATCAGGCTCGAGTTCTGCTCTTTGCAAATTCAGGAAATCCCACAAGATCCTGAAAGGTTGCAGGGAGATTTCTCCTTTCACAATAGATGGCTTTGGGTCTAATTTTAACGGTGGATAACTAAACATAAAAATTAACATGCTCTCAGATTCCGGGAGTCGTCTGCATTTGGAGTATTTTTTATGAAGTATTTTTAATTTGGATTTCTCACTTTTCCACTGGAACTACCTAACGGCCAGATTCATGCTTACAGTCCTCTTCCATTTCCTTACCCAAACATTTACCACTATTTTTGACAGTGGAGCTGTATAATTAATTTATTTGGGGATTTCTGGACAGGGTACAAATCCTTCAACTTGCACATAATTTCCTGGTTCTCTAAACTGAATTGAATTAAGATGTCGGCGTATGGTATATATGTGTGTGCAAAGTGCCTGTATCTGCAGATTGCTTCATCCAGTCGCACTCACATCACACATGCACAATGCAGACTTGAGGCCTAAGCTATTGGCACCAGGGCTACCCTCAAAAGCCAAACTGAAAATCAGGTCCTTAGAATACAGAACTCAGTTTTCCATGGAAACAGCATTTGTTTGGAATTACAGGTTGTTTGAAAAATAGCTGTTTTACTTGAAGAAAATCGAAGACATGCAGAGCATTTTCTCTGGAGATGTTCTCTGAAAATGAGTTGTTTGAGGAAAGAAACAACATCTTACTCATCTTTGTATCTCCTATTCTGAGGCAATAAAGAAAAGTTTGATAAATGAGGCCAGGTGTGGTAACACAGGCCTGTAATCCCAGCACTCAGGGAGGCCAAGATGGGAGGATCACTGGAGCTCAGGGGTTCAAGACCAGTCTAGGCAACACGGTGAAACCCCATCTCTACCAAAAATACAACAACAACAAAAAATTATCTGGGCTTGGTGTCACACACTTGTAGTCCCAGCTACTTGGGAGGCTTAGGCACAAGAATCACTTGAACCCAGGAGGTGGAGGTTTCAGTGAGCTGAGATTGTGCCATTGCACTCCAGCCTGGGTGACAGAGTGAGACCCTGTCTCAAAAAATCAGTGAATCACTCTGTAAACTTTCAGTTTGATAGCCGGTCTTTATGACAAAAAATTTCATTTGGAAGGCATAGCTTGCTTTTTCCAAGTCACAGTGTGCTGGGTTCAACTGCAGGCAGGGAAGAGCTCAGGCTTGCAAAAGGGGTGTAGGGGCAGGCCTCTTTCTTTGGCAGAATATCACCTAACCCGCAAAGCACCACAGCGTTCTCATACAATTTTGCATTTCCTTCAGACTTCATTTTCCCTTTCTAATCTTCCTTTTCCTTTTGGTGTCACAGTTCCCTAGGATCTCAGCCTGGGAACCAAGTTTTAACCCAAACACCCCAACACCCTGAATTCACAGCCTCCTCGAGACCAAGGCCACACCTGCTGCCCTGTGCTTCCCCCAAGGAGAGCCACCAGGTTCATCAGTCTCCACTCATCCATCAGGCTGTGTCTTTGAGCCGGGGTCACACAGGGCAGGTGACCAGAGTGACCTCCTGGGCCTGGTCTCCTCCTGACTCTGATAGTGCCCCTAGCCGGGTGCCTCAAACACACAGCCCAAGGCCACATGGAGCTGCAGCAGGGAGGCCTCAGGCATGGACATTCTTCAGGGAAGGCAGCCTTGGGGGGCGTCAGCTCCTGCTCACTAGCCGTGCAGTACCTGGTGCTGCAGGTAGGAAGAAGGGCAGGTGTGTGTGGAGGTAGAGAGGGAACAGAGGGAAGCTTGAGGCAAGCTTGAGGTGAGAGCTGACTTCTAGGTACAGTGCCATCTACCAAATGGGGTATTTGCAAGCTGGATATACACATGCCTGCGCTGCCTGAAAGGAGAAAGGAGAGCTTTCATTTGCTGGATGGGTCTCTAAGCTCCCCATGCACCCTCCAAATGTCCTTTCTATTCTTTAAACTGCAAGCCAAGTATCTTTCCACAATTTGTATCTGGAGTCAGTTGTAAGTGGTTCTCCATTTCGTTAGGATCAGACCAAATTCCCAGCATGGATGTTAAGGCAATCCCTGCCCTATCTCTCTCTAAGGCTCCCCACAATCACCCCCTAATCCTGGCCACTGGAGCATCTCTCAGCTCCCAACAGGCCAGGTGCTCCCTCCTCACTCTGCTTTCTCTGCTGAGACATGATTCTTCATGCCTCCACTGGGATAGTCTCCTTGTCACCTGCAGGTCTCAAGTGAATGACAAGTGGTCCAGGTAGACCTGGGAACCTCCACTATGTTCTGCACCGCTGAGCCTTGGCTCCCACCACACACGCCTATCATGTGTTATCTAGTAAGAACAGGATGGCCTGCTTAATTGCTGTGTCCCTCACTAGCTCCCAAGGCTGTGGCTTCTCTTTGGCTGACCTTTGTATCTCTCATGCTAGCCCAGTGCCTAGCACACAGTAGGTGCACAATGTATATATGATGAATGAAATGAATCAATGAATAAAAGAAATGCCCTCAGTAAATGACCTTGGTGGGGGCGGGGCAGAGGAAGAGTTCTAATAAAACAGGAATCGATAGTATATTTCCATCACAGGGTCGGTGCCCAACAAAGGTTTGTAATTATATATTATATGGGCATTTATTTGTGAATATTCGTGGAATTCCTGCTGTATCTCATGTAATCTCATTTTAGTAGGTCTTTAGTAGGACAAAGGAATATAAATTCCTTGCCATTGAGGAGTGGGTCTTGAAAAATAGCATCATTCCCAACTTTTCTGATTCAGAAAGACCCATGCTGCCTCTGGCCTGCTCTCTCCTCTCCTCCCTCAAGGATTCTCCCTATAGAAGGAAGAACATCGTCAAAAGGGGTCATAGCTCTTTTTCCTAAGTCTTGATACATGCATACCATCTCGCTTTTATCATCCTAACATAGATGATATGAGTCATAAATGAAAGGCATTGTTTTACCTATTGTACAGATGGGGAGACTGAGGCCAGCACATCTAAGTGAATCCTACAGGTGTCCCGCCTCTCATATTACATCATGCTACTTTCCCAAGACTCACAGAATCATCGCTATAGAGGTGTGTGTTTTCTATGTCATTATTATGAATCAAAGGAATACTAAATGGGACACATGGGTTTGGTGTAATCTAGAGCTCAGGGATTTGGCCAGAATGCAAGACGATGGTGTAGTAAGAACCTTTCCAAGTAACAGCTAGATTAACCACTGCTCAGTTTATATGTGGCCAAAACAGAAAAACATGCGTGGTTGTTCACTTGCAATTTATGAAAATGCTGAGATACAACCTTAAGAATGGCTTCCAGAGGAACATCCCGGAAGTCCTCAAGTGCAGTCCAAGGCGAGCTGCCATGGCACTGCTACAAAACCCCTTCAACTTGGGTGGAGGCAGCAGCGATCGCTCAGGAAGAATGCGATGCTGCCGGGTGCCAGCCTGTGTAGCCCAGCGACAGGACAAAGGGATTATTCTGCTTCATTATTACAGTGCAGTGTTTACTGTTAAAATACGACTGGGAATTAAAAGGGGCACATATGAATCATAAATATTTGCATGCCACTAATATTTGGACAAAGAGTCGGAAAGGCTAAGTTGGGAGAACTTCTTTTCCCATGAAAAGCAGTGCTTCAAATTACAGTACATATTTAATTTCGCTTCTCCCATTGCTAACTGGAATTTCAGTGCCTGACGCATATAACCCTTTCGCGACCTCAGAACTGTATGGGGTGCTGAAATAAGGATAAAGGTTGTGTTTTCTCCTCAGAAGCTCATCCATTTAGACAAACAAAAAAGCAGACCCCTAGTTGTTGTTGCTGTTTGCTGCTGTTGGCTATTTACTCACAGAGTCCCCACTGTCCGTCCCATGGTGTGGGTGTCACAGCAAAAATTAACAACTCCTAACCTATGTCTTGTCTCAGGTAATCAATCCTCACTGTCCCTCTGTCTTCCTATGGACAAGGTCAAAATCGGGCTCAGACAGGTCAAGTAACTTGTTCAAGGACAGATAGCTCCCAGCCGGTGGTTCTCAACCAGGGGCAATTTCCCCCAGGGGACATTAGGTAATGGCTGTAGACACTTCTGGTTGTCACAGCTGGGGGTGGTGGGTGCTAGTGGCCACAAGGTAGAGGCCAGGGATGCTGTTAAATATTCAACCATGCCCAGGAAAGCCCCTCACAGCAAAGAATAACTGGCCCTAAATGTCAACAACATCCAAGTTGAAACATGGTGGGGAAGTTAGTAAAGTCCACGTACTGACCACCAGGCTGCACTGCCTAACATCAAAACAGTCCTGAAAGTCATCTGTTCACAGATGCTGTGTCAGGCAGCATCTAGTCACTCATGATACCACCTGGAGCTTTCTAGTTAAGGGCTGGATCTCTTGTTTTTGGAAAATTCCTGGGAGCCCACCTCCTCGGGGCTCCTCAGCACATCTTCATTTCCTTTCCGCAGTGCTTGGGTCTCCGTTCCCACACACCCTTGCATGCCACAGCTGTTTTCAAGCTTTTTCCCCAGTGACCTTCTCTCTAGAGCACACCTATGGCAAATCGTGAGCTCTGTGCAGACCCCCAGCTCAGACACCGTCTATGAGCTCCCATTTGGATAGTTAATGCTTAATATCACAGATTATATGACACACAAGTGATTTCTATGTCGAATCTAGGAGTGTTGCTCCACTGTGGGGGAGCTTAAAGGAAGCAGATGTATACATGGAGAAGGAAAGTTAGACGTGAGGGTTTCCATGGAGCACAAAAGCAAGCAAACAGACAAACCAACAAAGCAGACACAGCCAGAGTTATTCCAGAAACTCATCCTGCAGCAGGCTCTACCTCGATGTCCTGGGAACACCTAGGGGAGTCTCCCTGAGGATTTTGTTTTCAAATTACCGTCCCTGAACCTCAGTATAAAAAATGAAACAAAACTGACATGCTGGGGCAGGTGGGAGAAAGCTCTGGAGGAACCCAGCCAACTGTCTGCCAGTGGCATCTCCAAACCCATCCTGTGGGTGGCAACCCACAAACCTTGGTCCTGTCTCATCTCCTGCCATGCAATGCCTTAATTTTTATTTAAGGTATACAGACTGAGCCATTTTGGTGTCTGAGAGTTGTCTGTCAGTGACACACACCAGGACCTTGCTTTTACTACTTTTTTTTTTTTTGAGACAGAGTCTTGCTCTGTCACCCTGGCTGGAGTGCAGTGGCACAATCTTGGCTGCAACCTCCGCTTCCCTGCCTGGTTCAAGCAATTCTCCTGCCTCAGCCTCTGGAGCAGCTGGGATTACAGGTGCCCACCACCACGCCAGGCTAATTTTTGTAATTTTAGTAGAGACGGGGTTTCACCATGTTGCCCAGGCTGGTCTGGAACTCCTGCTGTCAAGTGATACTCCTGCCTCAGCCTCCTAAAGTGCTGGGATTACAGGCAAGAGCCACTGTGCTTGGCCCTTTATCACTTTTTTAATACGAGTAGACACTGTCCACTGACATCAATTCCCATTCCTAGATCAGTGGTTCCATGGCCTCTCCACTGGAGTGTTTAGGGAAAGCAGCGAGCCTCCGGCAGAGGGCTTTCTAGTTTCTGCAGTCCTTGTGGACCTCACCGTGTGTGACATTCATGAGTGGGCAGCTACAGTGGGGAGCCTTCTCGGAGAAGCTGCCCAGCTGTGTGCACCACCCCACCTGCAGCCAATCCTCCAGCCACCATGCATCCCCGACCCCAGGATGGCAGGCAGGGTCAGCAGAGCCACGGAATGGTGCAATTGTATCCATAGAGAACACAGGTATGTTTTTCTTTTTAAAAAACTTTTAACATTCAGTGATGTTCTCTATTTCTTATTCTATGAAAAGTTTTAAACAGAAATTTGTCATCAATTTTAACATAAGTTTTTTTTTACATTTTG
Source organism: Ateles fusciceps (assembly GCA_036589455.1). Lineage (NCBI taxonomy): Eukaryota > Metazoa > Chordata > Mammalia > Primates > Atelidae > Ateles > Ateles fusciceps. Next base: position 17,123,084 of record JAZHEH010000222.1, read on the forward strand.
GTAAGTCTGTAGGGAGGCAGAATGTCAGACTAAAAGGGGTAAGAGAAACATTTTACAACCATGGATGATCAGGGCTAGACCACGCACAACTGGAGCTAGAACAGTTTCTAAGTCGCAGCACTACTGACACTGGGTCTTTGCTGGGGGAGGCTGCTGGGTGCACGCTCGGATGTTTGGTAGATCCCTGGCCTCTGCTTCCTAGGTGCCACTGGCACTCCCCCAACCCAGTACATGACCACCAAAAAATCTACAGATATCGTCAAATGTCTTCTAGGGGGTCAAAGTCACCCCAGTTGGGAACCATTGAGCAAAATTATCATCAAAGTTGATAAGCAGGGATATAAGATACTAAAAATGAACTGCCCAGTGGTTTCAGATAGAATAATAAAGGCAGGACATTTGTTGTAGGCACTAGAGACACGCCATTTAAAGAGGCAGACAAAGCCTTACTATGATGTGAATTTAGACTAACTCCTTATTAATTACAGATAGATAGAAAGATAGACAGATGATTGATACTGACTATCCTCTATACAATAGTTTCAAATAGAATTATGGAAAAAAATCTGTAAAGACCCCAAACCAATGCCTTGAGCAAACTGGACTGTTTCCACCTCCAGAGATCTGATAAGCACACAGATGATCAATTATGCTCAAATTGCCCATATTCCTGTGAGTTACCTTTGTTTGCATAAGATGACTCAACTAGGGCCACATGCCACCACAGACTGCTGGCCAGCCCTCCTATTAACTGGACAGGCACGTCCTTGGGTTAGGTGACAGGGGAGGTGGGGTAGTTCTGCAGTTGGCCCTGCCCGTATGTTCTTAACGATGGTCTTAAATCTCAAGGTAAAAGCCTAAATTAATCCAAGGTGAAAAATAAACAGGAAATTTACTTACATCTTCTTTGAGAAAAACACAGTTTAAATGACTGCTAAATGAATGCTTCCTCACTAAGGAAACCAGAGGACAGGCATTTTCAGTCTAGCAGCAAGAACGGCCCTGAGCCTCTCAAAGGAAGTTGCTGGGATTCTTCTATAGCCCTCAATTACCTGACATCTTCCTTGGAAAGTTCAGTGGCGTCAAATGGAGTTCCTGAGCGGGATATGCTGCCCATTATAGGTTAATAGGGGCTGGGCAATGTGCTGGAATCCCCAAATCAGTGCAGTGCAAACTGAATGCCATCAATAGCTCTGTCTTCCACACAGACCAAAATATATCTCTGTTGAATATGGGACTCACAGCAGAACCAGTGATGGAGCGTAAGCACTGCCTGAAGTCCATGGATGCATGTTTATAAATACCTAATGTTGAAGTGCTGTAATCCGTCCCCATGCCCCACCAGGGAGCCAACAAAACGAGCACATGGGAAAGTATTCACAGGCAGCTCATTCAAGCCACACTGCGCCTTATTACTCTCCGTTAACTGCTTGATTTGGGCTTTAGAAGAGAAGATGTTATTAGCATGAATTTAGGTCCTCAGAGATAATTTGGCCCAAGAAGTCTCTCAATGGAAGTATGGACATTTTCTCTCTCTCTCTCTCTTTCTCATTTCTCTCTCTCTCTCTCTCCATTTCTCTCTCTCTCTCTCTCTCTCTCTATCCACACACACACACACACACACACACACACTGCACTGGCTAAGAATCCAATGGAGCCTTCGAAACCACACACCCTCTCCATATTGACAGTACATGGTTATTCAGAAACATCTCCTTACTGATCTGAACTTATTTCATAATTATTGACTGAAAGTAAACAGCCATAAGACAGTACACCGGCTGGACGCTTGGCCTCCCAGAACTTTGGAAGGCCAAGTCAGGTGGATCACCTGAGGTCAGGAGTCCAAGACCAGCCTGGCCAACGTGGTGAAACTCCGTCACTACTGAAAATACAAAATTATCTGGATGTGGTGGCAGGCACCTGTAATCCCAGCTACTTAGGAGGCCAAGGTAGGAGAATCACTTGAACCTGGGAGGTGAGGTTGCAGTGAGCTGAGATCATGCCAGTGTACTCCAGCCTGGGCAACAAGAGCAAAACTCTGTCTCAAAAAAAAAAAAAAAAAAAAGAGTACACCATCCCTCCTTGTCAACAAGTAATTTTTCCTAAAAAATAAAAAAAAACCAGAAACACAGAATATGTTCTTTCAGCCAGCCTTCTCCACCCTCTCTTGCCCCTTGCCAACCAGCACAAAAAAAGAAAATACAAAAGTGATTTATTAGAACCAGAGCAGGGTTGCAGCCGTTGGCTGGATCACTGTTTATGTCTATAATGCTTGTTGCTGAAACAGGAAGCTCTAAAAATCACTCAACCATTATTTCTCTTGCAGGCACTTTCTGATGGATAGTCTTCTGTCTGACCAAAAGAAATGCCTCCACCAAACGCAAGCCGGCTGGCAAGGAAGGGGTTGAGGATGGGTGGAGAGAAGTGACGGCTTCTGCCCATCAAACTGTAAAATATTGTTCATACAAATAACCGCAATTTTAAAAAGCTGTGTGACACCATCAGCAATGCCTGGCACTTCATAAAATCAGCAAGAAAACTATGAAGGGATCAACTGTGAAACTATGAGTTGCAAGCACAAGCAGTTTTCAAGAAAGCTTTTCCTGCTGGTCCTTGCCATGACTGGGCCACCCCCAGGTTTTAAGCAGCGCAGGGAGTGACTTGCTTTAGGAAAGTGTTGCTACCCTTTTATTGGCAAATGGGAAACAGAATGAGAAGCCTGATCTCTAGAGACGAATTCTACATCAGATCATGGATGCAAGCTTTTGACCTGCCCATCAAAAGGCAGTATCTGTTAGGGCTGGTGGAGGCTTGGTATTATCAGAGACTGGGTCTTTTTTTATCTGTATTTGCTTGCAGTGAGATCTGAAAACAGATTTCAGCATATATATTATTTCAAAGTGTAGATCAATATGTAACAGAAAAAAATGGGAAAATGGGAAGAGTTGATTTTAATGTAACTCATGTCTTTTCCTTATATTCTCTCCAGATCTGACTGCCAGCTTATACCATGAACATTATCTGTGAAACAAGTCTGGGGTGTTCAGATGATTTTCCTTCTTCTATTATATGAATCTGTGATAGAATAAGAGAAAGACTTGGACCCTACAACAATACTGTGAGTCATTCAGATCATCTCGTGGTAACAACCACTACATAAAGCCACGTCTCTTTGTTTAGAATACCAGCACCGTTTATCCTTCCCTAAATGTACCTTCTCTTCCTCTCGACCAGTCTTCCACTCACCTGAAAGGCAAACTGTTCCCCAAATCATGTAAAATAACTTAAGAATGAAAATGCCTTAAGTAACTAACATTACACAAATATGCAATAACGCAGATTGTGACAGGATAAATATTATGTCTGGGAAGATATTCAGAGCAAGAACATACTGAAGGAATTTCATTGTATAAATGTGTTGGGAAAGGGTGCTACTCTGAAAGTGGGCGGGATGAAAACTGCCAGGGAGGTCAATGTAAACACAAATTCCGCCAAGAAACTCAACCCCATCCTGACAGGCCACAGAACACTTGGCCTCATGGAGTTGAGTGTGGACACAGCACGAGAGAAGTGACTGTCCTTTCAATGACAGAATGGGCCCCCTCCCCTTTACCAGTGATGACATGTGTGCGTACCTGATGGCTGCCCAAAGGCCTGGCTAGTGGTTTCTAGGGGATCTACTTTCTTAATTATACAAACCAGACGCCGGCTATAACAAAAACACAGGTGTTACCGAAACAGCACAGGTTCAAGAAAACGTCCAGCTCATTTGTTCATCTATTTATTCATTTTCAGGTATCTACTCTGTGTGGCATAGGGCTACGCTGGCCCTCCAGGACCAAAGCAAAGTTCCAAATTAACAGATTTGGCCTGGGGTCCATGGGTCCCCAGAAGGTCCATGAACGGGTTCTGGCAGCCTAGAAACTGAAATGATATAGGAAATTCTATGTGTAAGTGAACCCGTGTATTTTTTTTATCCTTGGAAAAAGGCTTCTGAAGGGTTTTCAAAAGTATCTATGATACTCCCAAAAGATTAAAAATCACATTCTAAGAAAAAACTAGAAAGAAATGTGCAGTGGACTATCTTCCTCCCCCATTAGCAATGATGCAGCTGAGAATGCAGCTGGAGAAATTTCTTCTTTGGTTCTGAAATGAAATTACTAAAGCTGTATTTTCTGATTGATCAGTTATTCTCTGACTGATTAAATACTCCAACAGGGATGAAGCAGTCACAGATTTCATTGCTAGAATTTTTCTTTCTTTCTTTCTTTCTTTTCTTTTTTTTTTTTTTTTGAGACAGAGTTTTGCTCTTGTTGCCCGGGCTGGAGTGCAGTGGCATGACTTTGGCTCACTGTAACCTCTGCCTCCTGGGTTCAAGCAATTCTCCTGCCTCAGCCTCAGCCTCCCGAGTAGCTGGGATTACCATGTCTGAATTTTTTTTTTTGTATTTTTAGTAGAGATGTGGTGTCCCCATGTTGGCCAAGCTGGTCTTGAACTCCTGACCTCAGGTGATCCACCCACTTCAGCCTCCCAAAGTGCTGGGATTACGGGCGTGAGCCACCGTGCCCGGCTACCAATTGCTAAAATACCTTAAAAGTCTCTCAACTGAAGCCATGATATACTTTCTTGTCATTCTAAAGGTGGCAGGTGATGTAGCACCTGCCTCAACTGCAGATGTAAACTGATTTAAGCTGCTCAGTGAATTCGTTTCACCCAAGAGAATCCCCTTTGACCCTGAACTTTGACCTTTTGGGAGTGTCATGGAGTCCCAGTCCATTTGGCTAAAATGTGAATTGTTCTGAACAACAACCTCTGTGCTCACATGACCTGTGGAGTTCAGCCTGATCCTCAGAGCTCCCTAACCCTCATCTCCTGGGAGCTGCTATCTCTTCCTCCTTTGTAAAGGAGCGGTTGATTTACATAGAGATACTGAATCAAAGGGAGACACATTCCAAGGGTGACATACACCCTGAACCAAGATTTAAACTGCCAGGGAGAAAAGAGGAGGGAATGGAAGAAAAGAGAGAAAGTTCAGGCTTCTGTGGGGCCAGTGTAGCCAGCAAGGCCGTCAAAGCCGGACAGGCAGGTTTTCCCAGTTGCGGACGGAACCCGAGGTTAGGAGCTGTGATCCTGGATGGCAGCCAGCGCCCAGATAGATCCGTTTTGTAGAACAGAGAAAAACCCTTCCATGTTCAACCTCTGGCAGTTTCTCTGAGGTTTACAATCCCCATGGACCGGCAGCTGGTAACAGAAAGAGAACTTCTTTTTCTACGTTTCATTTTGCACCATGTACAAGGCCCCTTGGAGAAACCATCAGACCGGTGGCTTTTGACAGAATTCAAAATTGGCATTGAAAGTGTGGATGAGCCAAGAGCCAGGGCCTTCTGAGCCACGGCGTGGTGTGTCCATGCCAAGGGTATATTTTCAAGCACATTTTCAAAAACAGAAAATGAAACAGTCATCTTAAGATCGCTTAATAAAATGTAATAAAACTTTTAAAGGCTAAGATTCAGCGAAGAAGATTAAGACTAATTGTCAAAATTAGTGAAAATCATCTGCTCTCTTCCTAATGGGAAGCAAATTGCAAAAAAAAAAAAAGAAAAGAAAAAGAAAAAAAATCTGGCAGGCTTCGGTGTTGACACTTACACTTGAAAGAGAAAAATCAAATTATATTTTATGACTATGGAAAGAAATTATGAGACAGAGTCAAATCGGGCCTTCAGACAGCTCATTTAGTTTTGCAGCACTGACCGGAAAAAAAAAAAACATATGTATAATATATGTATATACATATAATTCAAGACCAACAATATTCACATCCATAGTAATTATGTTCAATTAGGGTTCCTGTATTTTTTATTGCTCATTATCACTGGTGGGAAGGATAGCCTGTTCAAAATATTGTCCATTTATGGCATTTCAATTAATTTTCTCATTCCAGAGTATGGAAGACAGCCCAGCCTTGGTTGCAGATATTTTACTTTTTGGGGTTTATGCAAACTCAAGGGCATACTGGCACAAATCCTGCAGCCAAATGCAAACACTCCACACCTTGGGGAAACAGTTCACTGTTACCCAAGTAAACACAAGCACCTATTAGTCACCCACTCAAAACAGAAATGGCCAATGAGGGATGCAAGATCAACCCTCAGCATCAGAGAAGAAAGCACGCTGCTTTCAAAATCTCATTTTTTTATTATCACTGATTTACTGTGCATTGCCAGAAAGCCACTACTGAACTTCTTGTGGGAAAATGTCACTGGCACGGATCATTAAATAGTTTTAAAAACTTCTGTAACCAAAACCTAACATGTAGACCTACACAGATGCATAGTATGATGACAATGCATTCTCTAAAAAAGCAATTCAACGATACTCAGCTATTGATTCCTAATAGCAGAAATCCACAAGAACTGAATTAAGAGAGTTAGCTAGGCCGATGGGCATGGACTAGGCTGCGGGGCCTTTGTTTTTTATTGGCTTCTCACCCGCTCTGCCAATTACTCATCCGAAGCCTTTAAGATGTTTTCTGAACACACATCTCTGAATCATAATGCAAATTCCATTTACTGAAAGGTGGGGACTTTTAATATAACAAGGGAACCCATTTAATGATTTATGCTTTTATATCTTACAGCATCACTCATGCTTTCAAAAAGTGGATATAATTTTCTTTGCATTACCCTATTATTAATATAGTATTATGAACATATATTTTCAATCACATATATAAATTTTTTATTTTCTCCAGCTATGATTCTATTATGAAAATGCTCTAGACAGCTAGGATAGCAAAAATAATCACCAAAATAATCAACACACATTTACTCCTTTCTCCTTTCTGACTAATCAAATTCCCTGAGAACTGAGATTTTCTTGCTTTTAAATGTCTTTATAAACAGTAATAATTTCTTTCACTTTAAATGTTGTTTGGTTGGTGCTTCTATTACTGGAAGTCTTTTTATTATACCTGAAATAACTTATTTGTAAGCTTATTCTGTACTATATTACAAAAATGAATTTAAAAAACTATCTTACTTCCCTCAACTTTTAGTACTTGTTGCTGTTTATAAAATATGATTTAGTTTTTAAATATACAGAAGACATAGTACTTGAAAATAATTAGAAACCAGAAAAAATTACAATAAGCCAAGATTCCTGTTTCTGCTCTAATACTTTGATAATGGGTTAAAGGCAAAGAAAAATAAAACCACACATAGAGCTGAACTAATGCAACAGTTTCTTGGATAGTCCAGTCTATAATATTATTAGTATCTAAAATGTTAACGAGGCCCAACCCCTCCTCCTAAATAAGGCATTCAAAAAAAATACAACAGGAAGGTCACACTGCCATCAATGGTACTAACACTATTTCTTCATGTCTTTTCCTAAAAAGGTAAGCTTGCGGGAAACCATATTTCAACATCATACAAGAGATCCCCAAAATTATTAGAAGTGATCATTTGAAACTCTGTCACTTGTCACGGATAGTCCACAGATCATACGTCAACAGTTTCCATTAAGCAGATTTTGTATTATTATCAAAGAGAGAACCCTAATTGTATAATCCTAGTTTCCATTAAGGTAAGTTTTATATTATTTGCATTTTAATAAAAATCTCAGGGGTTTCTTTGAAATTCACAATTCCTACTTTGCATGTTCCAAATCAGTCTTAAACCAACTCAGTAACAGAAAGCAAATAATGTAGAGTGAGATTCTGCTAAAAATATTAAACTTTAAATCAATATTTTTAAGAGCTTGACATAGCAATAAGAACTTTAAGACAGACCGAGTTTCTAGGAATTCCATCACAGAAATCACTAGAATTCTGAAACATGGGTTTTTAGCATGAAACGTGTTTCAAGCATAGTTTTGACAGATAACGTACCTCTTCCACTTCGACCGACAAACCTGAGGTCATTGAATCTTGCCACTTGGTTCTTCATGGCTGCGGTAGCGTTTCTCAGCTCAGCAGAGTAGTTTTCATCATTGCCGGCCATCACAGTGACCAGGGTGCCATCTGGAACGTCCCCTAAGGCCACCACCTAAGCACCAGTCAAGAAACAAATGCAGACATCAGGAATGTTATACATTTACTTTTAGGGCACTTGTCTAGTGATTATTCTAAAATTAAATGTATATTTGACGATTTTTTTTAGGTTGTAGAGGAATAGCAATCATAACTTAAGGAAAACAACAGAAAAGTTATAATGGGAAGACACTTTTTATTGTGTTTTAGGTTGATGCAAAAGTAATTGTAGTTTTTGCATTTTTTTTTAATTCCAAAAACCACAATTACTTTTGCACCAAACTAATACATTATGCATAACTACATGTAAATTTTCAAATAATGATACATTTACTAACTTCACCTAATAAAGCCAGATAAGGTCATATAGTACAGTTGGAACAAGACTAACCATAGCGAAGTATCCAGGATTTTGAGTAGCTATGCCGTCTCCTGCACACAATCATCTCTTTTAATTCCTCCCACTTGAGAAACAGAACATCCTGTGTTCATAAGTTTATAATCTAACACATCTTTTACTTGCTCAGACCTCCACTGACAGACTGAACAAGGCCCAGACTTTACTTTTAGAAAACAAACCAACAAACAAAACCAAAATTTATTTCTGCTACAATTAGATTTCATCTTGCTGACGATGCTTAAGTAATTTAAACTATCCCTCTACTGTTCATCTTTGATACCTCCTCCTCATTCCTGTTATCTTGAGTTTTACTAGCAATGAATTCTAGCACACAAGAAAAAAAAAATCAGAAATGTATCCTTTGTTTATTACTCATTACAAAATCAACAGACTTCAGAAAGATGGGGCATTCACTTCTATGCACTCCTGTCAATTCAGGGGTGAAACCGGGTTGCATTTTTGTATCTGTGAGTCCCAAGGTGTGTCAACTCATGTCCTCACAGATGTTTGAGGTTTTCTGCTAGCCCAGCTGATCTTGACCAAGAATTTCTTTAATGTAACTGAATAGGTATGAAGTCTTATCAGGGCTATTGGAGAAAACTGGTAGATAAATATTTTTTATACTCAGGTAATCAAGAAAATGAATTTCAAAGTAAAATGCTCTGAAGAGCATGAGCTAAAGACACTTTGCACAATAGTAACAATCGCTTGGCTATCATTCAGCCCTTATAGAAATGATTTTCGTGCTCTAGATATTTATTATTGCTATATTTCCATTGTTTCTATTTTTCAAAGGAGTCATGCAATTTCAAATCGAAATGCCCCAAGCTGTATTTATTCTGATCAGTTCTGACATTCTTTATGGTACTTTCTTAGTCAGTAGTGACATTTATATTAACTCATTCCAATTACATCATCATTTTTGGTTGCTGTTTTTGAATTGGTAACAGTAAAGCATTCCTTAATCTGCTATTATTCCTTCCTCTGACTCTTACTTTCCCAAAAACAAAAAATTGCTACGTAATTTTTTTTGGTAGTGTATATTTTCAGGCCTCTTTTTCTATATATAAAAAAAGACTGCTATGGACTCACTTGTATGATATCAAAGTCATGTTTCTCAAGATGCCCATCTTCATGATCCGCCTAACCATCACCTTTCCCTGTGGCCTCCAGATGACCATCTATTGTTTTTATTCTTTAGAACTGCTTCAGTCCTGTGGTTCTAAGAAGCATGGCACAGAACATGAACTAACTCACTATGAGAGATGAACACGCTTCCAACCCCAAGACTACACCAGGATAATCTAGTCTCATGGAAACAGGGAGGCATTTTCCTCTATTTTATCTAACTTGCACTGTCAAACAAGGTATTCCAATTGTTGGGCATGTTTTCCATATAGGAGATTTTAAAACACTGCTATTTATCCCCCAAGTATCCTCTAATTAGCTATTTAGTTCCCATTATAAGTGTGTTTGTTGCCATTTCATTAAGAGCAGTAATACAATTCCCTTTTTGTTTTAAAAAGATATCATTGAAATAAATCTCCCTGATCAGTTATTTGGTTATTGCTACTGTTTTTTTTCCCTATTCCCGAAAAATGGGCTTGCTTTATTTTGCCCTTTTTACTCTCTTACAACAAATTTTCCCCCTTTTTTCAATATTTTCACTTCCCTTTGTAAAGTTAGCTCACAGTGTTGAAATGCCCTTTTTGAACACATATTTTTACTTCCTCATCTTCATCTCCCTGTGGTGACCCAGGCTACAATTTTAACTCAACATTCAGAAGGTATACAGGGACTGCCTCGACTACGTGGGTTTCAAACTGAATCACTCATTGTTGGGTCTGAATCTGTAAAAAAGATTAAAATAAACAAATCCTTTTTTTATAACTACAGGAATGTGTTCTGAATTATCTGCCTCCTACTGCTGGTTCCTCTCACAGTGCTCCACGCCTGTTCCTCTCTCATCTTTCCAATACTATCCTCATTAGTAATCTGGCAAATTCACGAGACCTTCACCAAGTCGAAACAAACAGGATAAAATTATCATGGAGGCTAAATAAGAAAAGATTGTCGATGTTGGAATTTAAGAATTAAAAAAATAGAAGTTTAACTCCCGCTCCCCCTCTCTCTCTCTCTCTCTCTCTCTCTCTCTTAATAAAGCAGAATCAAAGATATTTGGGCACCTACATATCATTTACTTGGCCTTGTATTGATCTCTGAGGGATTTTTTTTTTTTTTTGGCAGCGGGTAGGTACAGGGAAATTATTAAATCCAGGGCAATTTCATTAATAACGTATATTGCCCAGTTGTTAACAAGCATACTTAAGCTAGGTTTAAAAAATTTTTTTAATTTAAAACTAACGTGTGCTAATTGATACAGGTTTTGTCACTGATGGGCAATATGGGGAGAATGAAACAATATCTAACTTCAAACAGAAAAAGAAAAAAAAAAAAAAAAACTGGAATGAAACACTATAAACAATAGGTAAGGAAACACAAACATTTACATTTTAACACAGACCAAACAGGCAAGAAGGGACTTGCTGGCCAAAGATATCTCATATTTTGTTTTACTTCTCTGTTTTTAAAGTATCAGGAAGTTGGGCAAAATATCAACTCTCTTCTATACTACATGGACCTCCCAATACTGTTCTTGGCTAGTCTGTTCACAGTTCAAACTGGCATTTTAAACCAGTTCTAATTAGGTTGAAATTACAGTTACAATTCATTTACTTCAGATCCCTTAATCTTCCAGTGCTTCAAAGAAGGCTGTGGAGTGGAACATAGAATTCAGCTGAGATGACATTTAAGGCATAGCTAGGGACCGTGATCTTGCCGACAGAAATATGACTTGTTTCCTTTTTATGAAAAGAATATTACCATGAGAATCCAAGGTCTCTGAACTTCCCTGCTGAAGGCATGTTTACGTCTTTGGACTCTGGTGTACCAGGGCCTGAACAAGCTATAATACTATGGTATTACAAAATACATCCTAAGTCATCAAAACAGCTTTTTAGGCTACTTCTGTAAATACAGCAAAACACACAGCAAATGTAAGGTTTTCTTAGTAGTAAAAGCCATGTATATCTCATACTCTAAAAATAAAGGTGTTCTATGGGAGGGGAAAGAGTAGGAGGAGAACAGATTGGGGTCCAAAATAAGCAAGTAGGGTTATTCTAATCTATTTTAAAGAAAATTCGTAATTTTAACTCTCTCTCTAATTCAGAAGATTGATATAGAGGATTTACCTCCAGAACTTCAGAAGACGCCTAAGAAGCCCTTAAATGATATTTTCATCAATATCATCAGGCCTTATCATTGTTTCACATTTGCTTCTTTTATCATGGAGAATATAATAATTATTTACTGATTTACTTCCTAGGGAGATTGCCTTCGGCTTATTTAAGATCCAAATTTTAAAATAATAATTTCTGTAGAAACTGTTTGGGAGGTAGTTGGGTGGGCGGATAAATAGAGGGAAGCCAGGGACATACAGTAAATGAGCCCGTGATGTAGGCAGGTTTGGATATTTTGCTTCTTTTATCCCTAACGTTTTATCCCTTCACATTTGCTGTCTCACTGAACATTTTGTCTACTCTTCTAGTTACGCAGAGAGCAGGTCTCCTGGAGAAGAAGTCTCTTTTTATGAGGATTGGGGTGGTGACAGATATTAATCAAATGGTCTGATTTCTCTGTTATCCTTTCCTTTCCCCCCAAATGTTCTCAAGAGGCCTGCCTGAACTTTTTCAAGAGATCTATATTTTGACTTTTAGTAGCCTACAGATTATCACTCAATAAAATAAATTAATTGTTTTTAAGTGAATTGCCAAAAGTCATTTTAAAAAGGAAACTCTAGGGTTACTATGATTTCTGCTAAAAAGAATCCTGATGGCTCATAAAAGCAGTATGTAAGATTTTTCATTTTCTTTTTAGAAGAAAATAAATACTTTCAGGTAATGGCTTGAGACTCTGACTTGCTCCAACTCCTGAAGATTCTTGATTAATCATTTAGTGTTTTGATATATTTGCGTGTGGGTTCCCTGGCAGAGGAGGGGAGTTCAGAAGAGACCCTGATTTTCCCCCAAAGGAAGCCACAAATCTCTTGGAGCCCTGGTGCATTGGGGCAGCCAGGTTTAAATGGCCTTTGCTGGTTATCAGCCTGTCTTGCCTCTGCTCTTATCTGATAGTGACCCCATCGCCCAACCCTGTTGGGTCCCCCTCTCAATGCGGGTGCCCTAAATATTCACCGCTGAGTCCATTTATGTAAAAGGTTAGAATGATGTAAAAGTAAAATGGTCTCCCAAACCCAAATCCAAGTAAATGGAGGGAGGGAAAAAAGAGTCAAGCAAGTCGCTGCATTCCTTCTCCTCATTTCCACCCCCACTAAAAAACAAAACAAAACAAAAAACTGCTTTTGGAAAAGTGAGTGGAAAAAGAGGCAAATCTACAGACAGACACAACTGAAAATTTCGTTTTGTTTTAGAAATCACAGTCTAAGTGTGGAAAGTGTATAAATCTCAAAAATAACTCCAACAATACTTTCTTAAAAAGTGAATATAATTTGTTGTAATAAGATCAAGACCCAGTTGAGGCCTGGAACTATAAAAAACTTAATCTCCCCTTAAAGGGGACAATTATTTAAACATTTTTTAAGTAGCTTATCTTTACACTGGGAACTACATACCTTGATTAGCCCTTTAAATGAACAGGAAATGACCCGCACTGATTTTACTCAGTCTCATCTTTTTAAACCCACCAAAGACAAAACAGAATCTCCACTGCAGAAATTAAATTCCCACTGCTGGCTGTTAGGGTAATAGGGTGGTTGTTTAGAAACGCCTGGGGGTTGTTTTCATACCCCTGTTGAAGGCCAAGGTTTTTAAAGGCAGCTCAAAGCTAGGGGATGATCAAGGGTGAAAAGTGAAGGGAGATCTTTGGAGCCGACGCACTGAAGTCTCGGGCTACGCGCCGCCCCCTCCTCTAACAGGAAAGAGGGCCGCTGCGACCCCCGGCTCTCCGAATACAGCCTCGTCACCTTTCCCTGCTCCAGGCTTAATCTAGGTGAGCTGATGATAGCATTCAGAACGGTTCTGGGAAAAGAAACAGGATTCGCTACTATCAGCCTCTGGCAGCAGCAGGCTAAAACGCTCACAGAACTCTTCAGAAAACTTTTGCAAACTTCACTACGCCCGCTGTGGACTTTGGACATGCTAATTCCTATAGGCGGTTAGAGGAGGGGGGAAGAAAGTCCGTGACAGTTTCCCTTGTTAGCTTCTTTTCACTGACTCGAAGGTAGAAAAGTATCAATCACTGTTTTATTTCCTGATCCCTTCATCCGAGGAAGACAAAATGGTTTGGGAGTTAAGCCAGCGGTAGGGACAGCAGTAAATTAGTTAGCAGACGGGCTGTCCCTGCCGGGGCTGGGTTACAACTTTTCCTACTTTGTATCAAAGCTAAGGCCCCTGACAGGGAGGTCCCAACCGGCCCCCAGCGGATGTCTTTGGGGTCATCCTGATGTGTTCAGCCCTCCCGGGAAGACCGCCCCAAAAAGCGGAGACGAGTCCCTCCCGAGGGGTCGCCTCGGCAACACAGCATCCCCCGCATCCCAAACTAGGAAGACTGACCCGGGGCTGCCGGGCCCGTTTCTAGAATCCAGCCCCGCCCGCCCGGCCGCTGCCCTCGCGGATCGCCCCGGGCCTCGCCGGCCTCCGCCTGTCCTCCCACCACCCGCTCCGGGCCAGTACCTTGAAAGCGATGGGCAGGGTCTTGTTGCAGCGCCAGTGCGTAGGCAGCACGGAGCAGAGAAAGTTGGGGCTGTCGGTGCGCACCAGCTCGCCCGGGTGGTCGGCCAGCACCTCCACCATGCTGCGGTCGCCGCTCCTCAGCTTGCCGGCCAGGGCAGCGCCGGCGTCCGGGGGCGCCCAGCGGCAGCGCCTCGCTCATCTTGCCTGGGCTCAGCGCGGTGGAAGGCGGCGTGAAGCGGCGGCTCGTGCTGGCATCTACGGGGATACGCATCACAACAAGCCGATTGAGTTAGGACCCTGCAAACAGCTCCTACCAGACGGCGACGGGGGCGCGGATCTTCAGCAAGCAGCTCCCGGGAGACCAACATACAAGTTCAGAGGCCTTTATTACTGCGGGGGGAGGGGGTGGCTGGTTAGGGGACCGGGGGAGACTAAGTTACTAACAGTTCGGGGTGGGTTTTGGGGGAGGACAGTTCTGGTTCGGCCGATCGGCCTCCGACCCAGGATGGGCTCCTAGCAACCGACCGCTTAGTGCATTAAAAAGTGGAGACTATCTTCTTCGAGTCTTGCTTGCGAGTTTTAAGTTCAGTCTTTGGCTGTTACAAAAGGTCCTGAAGGCAAAATTCTCATACACTTCCTAAAATGTTTATGCGGAGAGTAAAACAACCAGCAAACACATTATTTGGAAGTCCCCGTAGTTACTGCCTGTCAGTTTTCTGCAGGTGAATTTTGTCTAAAGTCCCAACAGAACACAAGTATCTCCCATACACAAGGCCACTTTTATCATGCAAAACTGGCTTCAGTCCTGAAAAGCAAGAGCTGCGACATTCAGAGGTCGTGCTCCTAATGTATGTGCACGTATATATAAATATATACATATGCTCTACCTCATAAAATATTTACAATACAATCTGTGGAGAATTTAAACACAACAGAAATCCATTAATGTACGCTGCAGATTTTTTAAGTAGCCTTAAAAATCAGCTTCAGTAGTTGGAGCAGGGCTGAACCAGAAGTACTCGTCATGTTCTCTGTTCTCTCAATGAATTCTGTCAAAATGCTCAGTGCACAAAATTCAGCATTTCAAATGTCTTCAGCTAATCTTAATAATAATAATAATAAGAAGAAACAGGCCCAGTCGATGACACTCAGGGTACTACAGCTCTTCACATCTGCGAACTCGCGTTTGGGGATGTTGGTGAAGTTTGTGGCTGGTCCTGTGGTTTGGTGGGAGTTGAGCAGCCGCGGAGTCACCACACGCAAACACGCACTCTTCGGAAGCCAGCCACTGTCTACATCAGCTGGGTGACTCAGCCTCGGCTCGGGCAGCAGCGAGACGATCCTCCTCCACCGTCGCCCAGTGCCCCCCGGTTAGCTGTTCCGAGGCACGAACACCCACGAGAGCCGCGTAACCGCAGCAGGTGGAAAGGCCTTGAGGGAGGGCTCCGAGGCGCAGATCGAAACAGACCAGGCGGCTCGTGTTACACACGCACGCACACCCTGCCACGCACCCTGCCACGCACACGCAACTTCACGGCTCGCCTCGGACCATAGCGCACTTTCTCCCGCAGTTGTAAAAGGAAAACAATCGGGGGAAAAGTTCGCAGCCAGGAAAGAAGTTGAAAACATCCAGCCAAGAAGCCAGTTAATTCAAAAGGAAGAAAGAGGGGGAAAAACAAAAACAAAAAACAACAACAAGAAAAGGAAGGTCCAACGCAGGCCAAGGAGAAGCAGCAGAGGTTGACTTCCTTCTGGCGTCCCTAGGAGACCCGGGAAGAAGTGCCTGGCGGCGCAGCGTCGGGCAGCGTGGTGCCCTGGCTGGGTCCGGCCGCGGGGCGCCCGTCCCGCCCGCGCCCGCTGGCTGTATGAATGAGAGTGCCTGGAAATGAACGTGCTTTTACTGTAAGCCCGGCCGGAGGAATTCCATTCCCTCAGCTCGTTTGCATAGGGGCGGCCGGCGGCCAATCACAGGCCTTTCCGGTATCAGCCAGGGCGCGGCTCGCTGCCGCCGGCTCCTGGAATTGGCCCGCGCGCCCCCGCCGCCGCGCCGCGCGCTACTGTACGCAGCCCAGGCGGGGAGTCGGCGGCTACCCCCGCGTCCCCCGCGCCCCCGCACCCACGCCCGCATCCTGGCCCGGGGCCCCGCCCGAGTGCGGACCCCTTCCCGCAGCCACACGCGGGCTTCTGTGACTTCGCGAGCGGCGGTGGTCCCGAGACCTGGGAAGAGAAAGCAGGCCTGGGCGGCCGGAGGAGGACCCGGCCCGCGCGCCGCTCCCCGGAGGGGCCGGGCCCCGAGACCAGCTGCAGGCAGGCCAGCGGCCGCCGCAAGGCTCCCGAACCGGTGCTGAAGCCCGCCGGCGGCCCCAGATCCTGCGCAGCGCCCAGGGCCAGGCCTTCGCTTCCCGGGCGGGGGTGAGATTCGGCCGCGGGGCCCGGGGGGAGCCGCTCCGCGCTCCTGCACCTCCCGGCTGGCAGCTGCGGCGAAGCGGCGCTGATTCCCTGCATGAGGCCGGACGGCGTCCGCGCGCGCCGTTTACTTTCAGCGGCTTCCCTCGGGTCGGTTTCTGTGAAGGGTGTTTTGTTTTTTAACCGCTGCGTTGGGCCGTGGCTCGATCCCGCCGCGCGCCTCACCCTGGCTGAGTGCTTCAGCGGCCCGCGAGGAGTTTCCTAGTCAGAAAAGACCCCAAGAACGCGCAGGCTGGAAAGAAAGTTGAAAGCAGCCGCGCGGCTCCCTCCCGAGCCTCGCAGCGCCGGCCTCCGCAGCCGCGGGACAGCCCGCCCGGGCCCCGCGTCTCCCCTCCGGCTCCCCGGAAGCGGACCCCGCTCCTCTCCCCGCGCGCGCGCGCGCGAGCCGTCTCAAGTGCGGAGACCCACCGGCTTCGCGCGCGGACCGCCGCTTCCCCCTGCCTTGGTCGCCGCGGCGCCGCGGGCATTTTCGCGGAGCTCCGAGGGCCCCGCCCCCGGCCCGGCGCGCTCGGCCAACTCCGACCCCATCCGGCGTGGCTCGCTTCCCGCGGAGGCTGCTCACGTCCCCACGATTCCCCCCACGCCCTCTGTGCAGGACCCTGCAGCCCCTGGAGTCTCTCCTCCATCCCGGGGCTGTGACCCGGAGCCCCGCTCCACCGCGGGCTTCTTTGCGGTCCCTGCGGAGCCCCTCAATTCAGGCCCCCGCCCAGCCCCACGGGGCCCCTGACGCCCATTCCTTCCCACCCCAGCGCTGGGGTGCTGGGGCCGCTGCCACGCAGGGACTGTCCCCGGGCGTTGCCGCGGGCCCGGACGCAGGAGGGGGCCGGGGCCGGCCGGCGTGGAGGCCTATCCTGGGCGGGCTGGGGCTGCGCGGAGCTGCCGGGACGCGCCGCGGGCTCGGGAGGACGCCAGGGGGCAGCAGCCGCCCTTGCTGGACGCCGCGCGCGGCCCCCGGTGCGCCCGGAACGCCCCCGACGACGGCGCGGGGCTCTGCAGCCCGCCTCGTGGCCTTCGGGCCGCCCGGGAAGAACTGGAGTTCGAGGAGAAACGACAGGAAGCGGCCGCCAGAGCCCACTTGAGCTTGAACGGCCGCGGCGCGTCTCCGAGATTCCGATCTGGAGTCGCAGCCGACCGGGTTGGAGACCCTCCACCGGGACTCCCGGTTGGGCGGCCGGGTCGGGTTTCTTCCCGAAGTCCCTGTGCCTGGGGCCCGCCTCGGCCCGCTCGGGGCTGTGGATGCTCCCGGAGCCCCGACTCCCGCAGCTAAGGCGGGTGACCCGCGGCCTCCGTCCCCTCCGGTCTCCCCCTGCTCCTTTCTCGCAGGAAAACCCTGGGCACTGCCAGCACCTGAGTACAGTTTTGTTTTAATGGACCTAGGGTCTCAGAAAGAAAACTTCTTATTTTTTTAAATGATTTTTTAAGCCTAATTCCGGTTGAACCCCGCCCCCAAAAAAACGTCCACTTTCTAACTCTGTCCCTGGGCAGAATTTATCGAGCCGCCCGCCCGTCGGGGCCGCTGCGCCTTTGCCTGCCGGCTCGGACGCGGCCCGCTCTAGAGGCAAGTTCTGGGCAAGGGGAACTTTTTCTCCTGGGCTCGAATGCATTTCCCCGAGATGCCACCCAGGGCTCCTGGGGTCACCCCCAAGTGTATCCCCCGGACCCTCGAGATGTGGGAGGAAGCACGAGGGTGTGGCGGCTCCAAAAGTAGGCTTTGACTACAGGGGGAAATAGCAGACTCGGGAGATCTGCTTCTCGGAAAGGTGCGGGGATGATCGTCTGGGTCTCAGGCCACTTGCCTAAAACCCTAAACCCTGCGAGGGGCTGCGAGTCGGACGTGGGCTGCAGTCTCTCGGGAGAGAGTCAGGTTCCCTTTTTGAGTAAGGAAAGTTGGTCCCAGCCGGGCATGCACCGCGTTTAGCCTTCAGAGGCTGCGTTGTGGGAGCTGCTTAGCTAGGAGTTTCAACCGATTCAACGGATAAAGCCGGAGTTTGAAGCTCGACAAAAAGCTGATAGCAGCCAAAGCTTTTGCTCCTTGACTTGTTGGGATCGCTGGGCATTTGGGTTTCCCGGGAGCGGCGCGGGCTGTAACTGCCGGCGCGGTGCGATCTTGAAAACAAGAAACAGACCAACCACTGCCCCTCCTTACTGAGACTCTAAAATGAATGGAAAGAGGCGCGGGCTCGGGGGACAGGGGAACCCTTTAGTCTGCAGAGCATTTCACGGAGCCTGCACTCTCAAGGCCAGCAACAGCGTGTGCGAAATGAGGAATTCCTTTCCACCAACAGCGCTCATTTTAGCGACAATATAGAATTCCCCTTCCTTTGCCTAAGGGAGAAAGGAAAGGAAGCATTACCAGGTTCATTCCCAGTGTTTCCTTGGAGTAATGCTAGAATTTACCTTTGTCATAATGCAAAATTGCAAAAAAATAAAAATAAAAATACAACGAAGCGATACGTTGGGTGGATGCTACGTGACAGATTTTTCTAAATTTGTTTCGGGAAGAGGGAGGGAGGAGAATTGAAAAAAGCTCACAACAGGAATGAAATGTAAATTTCCTCAGTATATTCGAAAAGTACTACTTGGTTAGTTGGAAGAAAAATAATTTCATTGGAAAACAGTAACAGTTCATTGACGTTTTTCTTCTACAACTTTAGGTAAATAACTATAGGTGGTCTCAGAAGATAACTATTTTACATTTTTGCTCTTTCAAAAGCCTCCCCAAAATATGCATAGAGATGGGATTAGAATCTCAACAATTCTCTTGAAATGACCCTTTGCGAGCAATATGATATTTCCAAAATTACATTTGTAAAAATGTAATACCGCTAAAAGAATTATTTCTATTTTAAATGACCATTTACATTTTTAAAAATAGAGAATGTATCTTGCTGTGGTTTTGGACCAAATAGCTGCAATTTGTATTGTCACAGGGATGGAAAACAATTTTGATAAAGAGTAACATGTATGTACAAATCACCTGCTATACACACTATCCAGTTTTGAACATTGGAATTTAATTAAACATTTTTTTCTTCTGAAGTGGCTTTGAGATTACTTCACTATTCAAATCTAATTACTATGGAGAGGAGAGCCCTTAGTTCCTCCATTACATCCTTCCTCCATCTGAATGTGTCTGTGGGATGCTATGGTTAATGTGTAATTATTTCACTTTCACTTCATAAATCCATTGTGTACCTCACAAGTAGCAAGCCGAGGACATTTAAAAATTAATCTTTTTTAAATTTAGGAATGCTTAGTAAACATTTTACTCTTATAAAAATTTTGCATTACCACTGCTATGACAGAGGTAATAAACTGGGCTGCAACAGAAGCCAAGCTCTATTTTGTTTTTAGAGAGTTGTATAGAGGCATTTAGTAGCAGAAGCACCTGTGGTAAACGCTGTAGAACTGAGGGTATCATTTAAGCTTTCACTGAGATATTTTATATGGTGTAACATCTACAATATGGAGAACTGCTTTTAAGTATATTGGAATCAGCAAAAAGAGCCTTAATTATTTGGTTAAATTATATCACAGGTTATACACAGAGATACATAGATATAAAATAAACATATATGAATGTGCATATTTGATTTAAAAATATAACTTGGAATGAAACATACCGTGGACGTCTCTAGAAGGATTCATTCCAAGTATGCATTCTGAAATAATAGAAAGTAGGAAAATAAAAATAATGCAAGTTTAAAAATTAATTCTTCCCCCACTTTTTTTTTCTAATTCATTTTTCACACTTTTTAGCACTGGAGATTTTTATAGTTTTGACACAAAAATGACTTAAAATAGTAAATCACCAAATAAAAAAACTATTACATAGGCACGTGGTTTTATGTACCTTCAACCAATGTTTTCCTTTGCTAGCTAATACTGAGTATCTGTCGTAGAATCACCTCTTTTAAGCTCTGTGTGTGATGAAAATGTGATTACTTAGTGAAGATTTAAAATACATTTGGAAGGTGTAGGAATGTTAGAATTCAAGGTGAAATTAAAACCAAACCCTAACAACGCAAAAACAGTTATGACCATTTACTTCTAATGATAGCACATTTTGGAAACATTTTTCCCTGCTTACTCTCCTTCCCTTCCCTTTGCTAGGCAGGCAGATTATTTACATCTAAACCTCTCACAAGTTATAATAG
This sequence comes from Ateles fusciceps, assembly GCA_036589455.1. NCBI lineage: Eukaryota > Metazoa > Chordata > Mammalia > Primates > Atelidae > Ateles > Ateles fusciceps. The sequence continues at coordinate 17,143,886 of JAZHEH010000222.1, forward strand.
ATTATATCAATTAAATAATAGATTATATCAATTGTTATTAGAAATAATTGTTATATGATAATTCCCAAATATGGATCACTTACTGTATTCTGCTGCATTTACAACTATAGGTAAACCTATTAAGCAAAGTCACATGAAGCTCTTTTTCCTTCTTCTGAATATCTACATATAATGTTGTGAATTTGAAATTACTCTATCAGCCTTGTATATTGGTAACAGCACTGAATAATGAAGAGGAAATACTGTTTTTCAAAGACAAGATTTGAGCATTTCAAATGATGACCTAAAGCTTTCAACTGCACACTAAAATATTTAGTATACTGTGTGTTTTTAAAAAAATCTTTTAAAATAAGAAAGGAGACAATTATTTCAGATTTCCAGATGCTGTTTAAATAGGCAGGAAAACAAGATTTGCAGCTTCTTTGGTTTTATATTTTTGCCAAAGCAAAAGGAACAACTAAAATAAGAGGTTCTGAAGGACTGCTCTATGATGAAATATTAAAGGGATTAAATATGTATAGTCTCAAAGGACCATCCTAAAAAAAAGAATCCCAAGATTGTGGTTTACAAGTAGATAAAATGACTCTATGAAGTTTTCTTTTTAAAGAGCAAGGCAGAGAGATAATCATTTGCACTAATTGTGAATGATAAGGTAAGGAATAACAAATGTATCCTGAAGTTTTGTCAGCTCAGTTTTAATGGGTGTTGGGGCAGTGGGGTGGGGGTGTGGTATCCACAATGGTAAGACTGACCAAACAGCACACCCAGCGGAACCACGCACACTGGAAATTCTCTCCTGAAACCTGGAGAAGCTTTTCCTTGTCTGAGTCTAAGAAATTGGAGTAGGAGAGCAAGAAAACACAGGTTCATCTACACACCTAATATTTCAGCAATTCTGAGGAAAAAGCCAAGATTTTTTAAAATCAAAAAACAGGCAAAAATGAGTGGATTTTGAAAAATATGATTGGTAACTATTAAACTATTCTTGGTTCATTGTGTATCAGCAGCCTTGAGAACACAGCAAATGTAGTTAAATTGGAGAGGGGGGTAGGGGTAGGGGGTGAGAAACTGCTGCCCAGGTGAAGCAGCACCTGTGCAGGTTTGAAGTGATTTGTCCATGAAGCTGTTAAAGATGCCAGAACACGAACTGCAAGAGAGGAGAGGTTGTGTGTGATTATGACAGTGAACAGTGAATCTGGTAGCTCATCCTCCAGTGTGCTCGCTTGCATGCTCTCTCTCCCTCTTCCCTCCATCCGCCATTGAATGCAATTATATGCCAGGCAATGGGAGAAGTACTTTTACATACTTTTCCTGATTTAATCCTTACAGCAACTTCATTGCTATCCCCCATTTTACAGATAAGAAACCTCACCCTTGGAGAGTTCAGGAAACTTGCCCAAATTCACATCAGTCTTGACCTACACCCATACGCACACACACACACAACACACACACACACACACACACACACACACATTCATATCTACATATAGGTTCCACATGCATGTAAGCTATGTTCCTTCTTTATCACAATTATTTATTTTTGTGCACCATTCCTTGAATGCTTCTCTGTCCCAGGCAAGATGCTAGGCTCAGGACAAACATGGGAGTAAAGAAGCGCCATGGCTATTGGTGGACACATGTCCAAGGCCCTGGGAACTGGTGGGAGGGAATGTAGGAGGAAAGGGGCCAGCAGCCCCTGGTGGGCTCAGGAAAGACTTCCTTCCTAGCAGAGGTGATGTTTGACTTGATTCTTGGAGGTTGGGTAGATTTTTAGGTGGTTCCAAGAGCTAGAGGAGGGGTTAAGGGACGTGACGGTGGGGTCGGGAGATGGTGTTCGGGGCAGAAAAAGCATCATGAGCAAGGGCGTGAGTCTATAAAACAGATCACTGTGTTAGTTCCAGTACAGTTGGGGCATAGTTCCACACAGTTGAGACCAGGTTCGGGGGGTTGGGTGATGGAGTGTGGCAGTTCACAAATACATGAACATAGATAGGTCATTGGAAGCACATGCAACCTGAGGAAATGTCAACTTCAACATGAGGGAAATTGATCTATCAAAGCCAAACTGGGAAATAACAAAATTAATATATATTTTAGAAAAATAAGTCTGTCAAGAGTGGCTTGGTGAATTGGAGGGTGTAGAGATCAGAAGTGGGGGAGCTACTGCAGTTGTCAGATAAGGGGTCATGAGGATCTGGATTAAGGTAGAAGCAATGGACTTGGAAGAGGGGGTTGGGTGGGGGGGAGGAGTCTCCCAATATCTGCCCATTAATAGTAGTAGAGAAGACCAGAAACAGTGGGTTTGCAGAGAGAGACATCGGATGTCTCTGAGCTTTAGATGCCCAGAACCAAAGAGGAGGTGCTGGTGGGGAAAACAGGAATTCTGGGGGAGAGGTTTCATGTAGAAATAATGAGCTGAACATCCTCAGAATATTTATGGTAGTTTCAGATTTTATCTGTGGTACAATCAAACTGTCTATGGTAGTTTCAAAGACTGTTTCCAGTGAGAAGAGACCATTCACAGGTCTGGAATTATCAACATTCCAGGGGTGAGCAGAAGAGGGAGCAACCAAGGAGATGGAGCTAGGAAAAGAAGAAGAGAGAATATGGAATACAAATAAAGGAAAACACTAGCTTTGGAAGGAAAGACATGTCCCAAAGGCCACAGAGGCACCATGGAAACAAGAACTGAAAAGATTCCACTGGATTTGTCTACAGAGAGAATCATGTAACCTTTGCCAGAAAAGATTCAATTGAGTGGTAGCAGAAATGGAACAGAGAGTAGAAAGTGAATGGGATGTAGGGAAGGGGACATTGAAACTTGTTGGAGGAGGAAGGGAAACTGGTGGGGTAGTGGGGGAAGGGAAAGACCAATGTTGAGAAGTGTATGTGTATGTATGTGTGTGCACGTGTGTAAGGTGGAAGCAACCTGAGAAAACTAGTGTTTGCCACGTGTATTTTACTGAAAATCACATTCATCAGCTTCCACTTCAACCCAGGTCTTCCTTTTGTTTCCCCCACTGCACCATCATTCTCTCAGTTTCCAGACTTGGATCCATGGGTTGATCTTTGCTCTCATCCAGTCTTTTGCCAAGTTTGCTTTCTTGATTTCTTTGGTTGATAACAATTCAGCCCCACTTTCAATTCCTATTGACATCATTCTGGTTCAAGTTCTCATGAGCTCTCAGTAGATTTCTTACAAAGATCTCCTAAAAATGGGGTTCCTGCTAATTGTATACAGTATTTCCAGATTAGTCTCCCACACCATAGTTCTGCTGACTGTGTTCTCCTGGGTATCTGGAATTCAAAGGAAGGTTTTTAGCACAGTCCCGAAGGATGAAAAGCCACCTTTCCTGTCCTTATCTTGGAGCGGGGCAGATCCTTCTGCCTCAGGTGAAATTGCCTCTCAAAGACCAATCACATGCTTCATCATCATCTCCACATCTCTTGTGTGACTTGAACTATAATGTATTTTGGGTTATAGCTATTTAAGTATATTGGGGGGTGGGGCGGGTGAGAGGAGGTGGCGGAACCACCCCTTCCTTGGCTTCAGGTTTCTATGAAACAACATTCCTTAGTGTAAAACTCTTGACCTCTTTTTACATCTTCATTCTTCCCCCACCATAAAAGATTGAATTGCCTGGTTAGTACTGTTAGAAGCAGAAACCAGCTGTAGAAGGCAGAAGCATAAAATGAACCCCTCAAACTTTCCACCCTCATCCCTGGGGCTGGGAATATGATGCACTATTATGCTCTGGTTATGTTACATGGAATAGAAGATAGTTTTTGTATATGTAATTAAGGTTACTAATCAGTTGGCTTTGACTCAAGCAACAGAGAAATTTCCCTGGTAGCCCTAATCTAATCACAGGAGACCATTAAAAACAGTGTTTTCTCAGGCTGGGGCAGAAGTGAAGTCAGCATTGTAGTTAGAAGACAGAGCGGACATTTGCAAGAACTAGAGAGCAGTCTCTAGATGCTGAGGGCAACCTCTGGTGTACAGTCAGCAAGGAAATGAGGGCCACCATGCCACAGCCACATGAAATTGTATTCTGCCAACCACCTGCATGAGCTTGGAGGTAAATTTCTCCCTAAAGCCTCCAAGTAAGGTCTCAGGTTGGCCAATCCCTAAATTTTTGGCCTTGTGAAACTCTGAGCAGAGAATCTAGTACAGCCCCACCAGATTTCTGACTTGCAGAACTGTGAGCTAAATTTGTTTAAGCTGCTAAGCTTGGTAATTTGCTCGTTTCACAGCAAAAAATAAAAAAGTGAGTACCCTGGGCAGGCTCTTTCCCTCTCCTTATTCTTTTGGGGAGACACTGCTTGGGTATTGGTGAGTGAGTCTCCCTATTTCTGGAGTTCAGTGGCAGGAGACCACACACCTAAGCCATGCTCTCCAAAAGTTCTATCAGTGACAAAGCTGATATTTTTATCTCCATCTGCTTGACTCCTTTGTCATCTCACTGTCCATTCTGGATCACTGGAGAGTAGGGGTATCTTTTATTGAGCCTCCTCACAGCCCACTAGATAATTGCCTTAGTTTCTCTAGATTCACTATCGCTCCACACAAACACACAACCAGTGGATTGTGAACACCTTGCCAGCGAGGCTGTGTTTCACTCATCTTTAAATTCCCTAGGCAGCACTGCATAAAGTGAATGTGTACCTGAGCCCCTGCGAGTCTGGTTAACTACAGATTCTGCCTCAGCAGGTCTGGGAAGAAGCCTGAAATTCTCCAACTCCAATAAACTCCCAGTGATGCCCCTGCTGCTGCAGGTTCAAGGTCTGCACTCAGAGTTGGCAGGGACCCAGTATCTCAGATAGGACTTTTATTTTATTTATTTTATTTTTTTATTTTTACTTTTTTGAGATAGAGTCTCACTCTGTCACCCAGGCTAGAGTGAAGTGGTGTAATCTCAGCTCACTGCAACTTCTACTCCCTGGGTTCAAATGATTCTCCTGCCTCAGCCCCCCGAGTAGCTGAGACTATAGGCATGCACCACCATGCCCCGGTAATTTTAGTACTTTTTGTAAAGATGGGGTTTCACCATGTTGTCCAGGCTGGTCTCAAACTCCTGACCTCAAGTGATTTGCCCACCTCAGCCTTGTACAGTGTTGAGATTATAGGTGTGAGCCACTACGCCCGGTGGAGATTGGACTTTTTAAGTTGTTGTTGTGGCCTGAATATTTGTATCCCTCCAAAATTCACACTGAAGCCCTAATCCTCTATGTGCTGCTATGAGTAGGGTCTGTGGGAGGTGATTAGATTACGATGAGGTTGTGAGGCTGGGGTCCTCATGATGGAATTAATGCTCATATAATAAAGACCAGATTGGTCTCCCCTCTCTCTCTCTCTCTCTCTCTCCCTGCACCAGAACCCAATCATGCTGGCACCCTGATCTCAGACTTCACAACCTCCAGAACTGTGAGAAAATTAATGTCTGCTGTTTAAGCCACCTAGTCTGTGGTATTTTGCTATAGCAGCCTGAGCTGACTAAGACAACTGTGGTAGTGGAAGTCACCAGTACATCTTCTAGCAGACCTCACAAGGAAGCCGCTTTACATACATTATCCCATTTAATTCTCGAGCAGTGAGTGGTCCATCATTACTCCCTTCACTTTACAAATGAAGACACTAAGATTTATTAATTGTCCTGTTCTGAGCCTGTGCAATTTGCCTGCAGCATGCCCACTTGTAGCCAGCAGCCCACAAAATGGTCAAAACATTATGATAGTACTAAATTTCCTTGTTAGATCCTGACAAGTTGCCTTTAAACCATGAGGACAGGCTTAAGCTTCTAACCCCAGTGCTTTGGGAAGTCAAGGCTGGATGATCGGTTGAGTGCAAGAGTTTGAGACCAGCCTGGGCAACATAGCAAGACCCCATCTCTACAAAAACAAACAAAAACCATGTGGACATTCTTATTCTAGAGCAGCACATCCAATAGAAATATAATGACAGCCATATACATAATTTAAGATTTTCTAATAGCTACATTAAAAAAGTAAAGAAATAGGCAAAATAAATTTTAATATGTTTTATTTAACCCAATCTGTTTAAAACATTGTCATTTGAACATGTAATCAATATGAAAATTATTAATGAGCTATTTTATGTTTTTCTTTTTCTGTACTATGTCTTCAAAAGTCTCTGTGTATTTTGCATGTACAGTGAATCTCAATTTGGTTTAGTCACATTGCATGTGGTCAATACTCACTTGGAGCTAGTGGCTACCATATTGGTCAGTACAGTTCTACAGGAACCACTCAAAACACAATTCACCCTGGACAGCAATTTTGGTACTAGTCTGCAGTGCTTGAGTGACACTGTTTTTAAACTGCTGTTAGTGAGGACCATTAAACGGTGTATCTTTCTTAACTCATGTTTTCCCTCTGAGCTGTCCTGAAGCAAAGTTCAGAATTTTTATTACAGCATCACTTGATTGACTCGAAGGCAGAAGGACACACACACACAGCGGCAATAACTAGTTGCAAAGGCCTACTAACCACTGTCAACACCACTAATACATTTTTACGGCCATGCATGGCCACAAGTTAATCTCACACATTGTTTCCACCTAACGTTCACCACCCATGGATGGCTCAGCCTATAAAACAGTGCTTTGATTTCCTTGAGCTCTGAAACAATATTACAAAAGCATCTCCTGTCCCTTTCTTTTCCAGAAAAACTGGTTCCTTATGAAACACATCTGATGGATTTTTCAATATAAGCTCTATGGATCAGAATTGGAGGTTCTATTTTTAATAGACCATGATTTTAAAATAGAATCTCCAACCGGTTGGATGATACACACTCTCAAATAGGCATTCCTATGAACAGGTTTATTTTGAAAAATAGTGTACAGATTTTTCAAAAAACCACTCAATGTATCAGTTTGCTAGCAATCTACCAGTTAAAGCACAATAGTTCAATAGTTCAATTCAGGGAGGCAGCTACTGGTCTAAGCTATGGAATCCATCTGCATCAGAAGAAATAACCAAGGAGCGGGAACATGTGAGAGGTTCATAACAGAAACCACTGGCCCCACTTTCCTGTGTTGGTTCTCAAGGGCTGATGGGAACCCGTGAAGGTCTAGCTGTCTCTTTCAGGCAAACATACCAGTTTTTATCCGTTAGTCCTAAGAGTTGAATAGAGAGGTTAAGGAGCTGATGTGTGGACCCTGGAAAGGGTGTGGACCCTTTTCCACATTCTCTTGGTTTCCATCGGCTACAGACAGAAGCTATGTTTTAAGAGATACACTGAGAAGTCACTCTCCACATGAAACCATCTTCTCTTTGAGTGATATCCTTCAGCTAAGCATTATGGGAAAGTATCCAAGTGCAGCATCTGAAAATGGACTGCGCTCCAGGGGAGGGGAGTTTAAGGACTTTTCCATGGCTTTGAGTTTCCTAATTGGTGAATGTCACACCAATAAGATTTCCTGGTGGATGACAGATGCAGAGTCTATAAAGTTGCTAATACTTCTGGAGTCTGCTTTCTTTTGTAATCTTCTTTATTTGATGCATTTTAGTTAATATATTTAAAGCTATTTCCACCACAATGGGTTAGAAACATGACATGATTTTTCTAAGTTGAGTAAAAAAGAAATGAATGAATGTATAAATTAAAAGCAGGGGTCCTGTTCCTCATGTCCCACATACCATCTCACAGCAAATGCTCCTTACCAAATGGAACCATTTATTCAGATTCCTCGTGTTTACAATTTACTCTTTCACTAGGAGAATTATGAAATAGGAAGGTATTATTTTTTCCTTATGCAACTTTTGTGTTTAAAAATAACTGAGTCATTTTAACTGGCTCTTGAAGGGAGGAGGGTAGCGGATTCACTGTGGACCAGTTTGATAAGACTGGTAGAGCACTGGGTAGGTCTATGTTAAACCTTAAATGTGGACAATGGTGGGTACAGGACAGGCAAAGGAAATTCCTCAAAGCTGGCTGAAACAGCAAATGTCTACAGGGGCAACTAATTCTTAGCTACTTGGAGTAAAGACATTAATATATATTATAAAGACACAAATACATCTATATTCTATATAAAGATATATATGAAATTCACATACACACATATTATCTTCAAACAGTAGCTAGGTAATCATTCATTCAGATTCCAAAGTCAATATTTAAGTTTTAGAGTTATTGATGACTGTATTCATTCACATAATTAACATGAACCCCAATATATTTGAGTGCATGAGTACTCACTATCTCATAAGGTACAGAAACCTGTAGGAAGTTTATTACTAGCCATGCAAGCAAGTTAGTTAATTACCTTGTCCCAGCCTCAGCCTCCTCATCCACAAAACAAGAGGCTTGGACAAGGTGGGCTTTCCAGCTCCTGGAACATTTATGCAAATGCCACTTGGAATTGTGGGAAATCTATGTGGGTCTGGTGCTTACCCACCTTAGCATATGGCTGGAGTGAACTTGGGTTTTGAGTGGGAAGGGGCCAGGAAAGAAAAGAGGACCCAGAATCAACTAGAGACATTACATTTTAATTACATTTTAAGGACTTTACCATTTCACATAGGGTTTCTCTAATTTCACATAAGTATTGCCTATTTTAAAAAGCGTATTCAAGGAGATATGATTTAAAACAAGTGTACAAAAAAAATAACTGAGATTCTGCATCTTCTAGAAAATCACAGACACATGGCTATTGTGTTCTATAATTTACATGACAATTGAGAAGAGACGCAGTTACTCAGTGTTATCCATAATAATTTATTATTATAATCATTAAAAATATTAAAATTAAGCTCTTTCATTAATTCTGTTTAGTCCATGCCTACCAAATTAGTGAAGTTTCACTACGTATGATATTATAAAATAATACCTTAAAAATAACATGGATGTACAACATAGTTTAATTCCTATACAATAAACAGATAAGGTTCATTATTATTGTTACAACTGTTATTACCTCAAATTTGTGACTTTTTTAGTAAAATAATTTTTTTCCTATTTGTGATTCTACATAGACTATAGAGAAATTTCCCATAAACATAGCAGAACTCCTTAGAAAAGGACTATCGAAGCTTTTGCTAAATTATGGGTGCTGAATCACCTATTTGCTTTGGGACATAGAGAGTCTACTCAAGAATCAAGAGTAAGACCGTCTTACTCTTGATCTTAGTCTTACTTACAAGGTCTTGATCTGTGAAGGAATTACTGATATATCTACATTTGTCAATTAAATAATAAATTTTGCCAAATATCAGCCTTAAAGTATTCTATAGGCATTGAGATAAGATGGCAAATACTTTCATATTAATCCTGTTATCTTCAAATTTGGAAAACAGACTTTTATATGAAATAGTTGGCTAAGAATCTCACTATCCTGTTTTTTTATGGGGTCATGAAATTGCCAGAGTCTACAAAAACTTTAAAATTTTATGTTGTAATCGGAAATAAAAAATAGATAGAAAAAGCAACAACAGAAGTAATAATCTCATTCTCTAATTACATAATTACATTTTCTAAATTTCATGAAACTGTTAATATCTGTATTGTAATGGTTATATATTTTCAGATTACATTATTAATATTATGTAATTGATATCCAATAAATGATAGAATTTTTATGGATAATACATTGAAATGGAATAGCAAACATTTTTGTGGAGACTTCTCATGAAACATCTTTGTCTACTTCTTAAGCAATAGTTAAGTGAGATTTAAACTTTTTTAACATGATTGTTTTGGACTTGCTTAGAAAAATGCTACCATTTAAATCTATTTTCTAAAAAGGCAACTTTCGCTACATTTTTAAATAAAAAATGTTGTTAATTCTGTAGAGTTCTCTTTCTGAAAAGTAGAGAGAAAAAGTGAAAAGGACTTCTAATAAAATTAAACTAAAACATCTGAAAATAGATATAACTTGATAGCTAATTTTTTTATATTTACATGTGCAATGAAAGCTATATTCAGGATCATCCAAAAATTATTAGAAACATACAAACAACACTAGAAAAATTTTATCACATATTTTTGCAGAGTAGTTTGCTTTTTTAAAAAAGAGCCAGAGCAAAGGAACAGTTGATCACCAAAATATTACCGCAAATTAGCCAACAAATAAATTATAGGTCATTTCGAGTTGAACCACTCACCAATTAGTGCAGTGATCTTGAGTGACTACAACACGCTCCCAGTGTTTTCTTTCTAATTATCTTAACAATTGGGTGTGAAGATACTGATTTTGAGGAGAATTTCAAATGCATTATTGGTTGATACAGCACTTTTAGGTAAGTTCTCAAGGGGGCCTGCAGCAAATGTTTATATAAATGTGGGTTTTAAGATTTTCTCAAAAGCATTCTGTTTTAGGAAGTTCTGTAATTGACAACTTCTCGATTTAGGAAACATCTCACATTTTAGGGAAAAAATATTCTAGATCAAGTCTTTTCCCTTAATGCAGAAAACATAAAGTTTCTAAAATAGAAATCATTTTGTTTAGCCTTCTTTTTAACCAAAGACATCAAATAATGAAGTGAACTTCTAAGGTGGAAAGAGAAAACTTCACGAAACCTGCCAGTGGGGGCTCCATTTTTAGTCGGCAAACATCTGCACCTGGGAGCTGAGCTGTCAAATTGAGTCGGGTCCTGATTGAGCTGAATGATGGACACACAGTGCCTGGACACAGTACACAGTGAACTCACTCTAGGAGACCTGCACACCCCTGCTCCTGATTCACTTACTGCTCTGGAGGTCATTATTTAACACTGGCAAATTGAACAACAACATGAAACGAAGTGCAAGATGTAGATATTTCTTCCCCCTCACTAATCACGCTCACAAGAGAATTCATTTCTTTTCTTTTTGCCTCAGGCATATCCAGGCTAGCAATTTTCATTTTGCTACTGAAATGATTTCCCCACAACCCATCTTTCCCAATTAGAGTGGAAATGGATTAAGACTTCAGGTTAACCCCTCTATTACTGGAAATGAGAAGGAAATAAAATTATATGTAAGCTTTATTTTCATCTTTGTGTATGATGTTCTTTTCTGATCATGGTAAACATAGATTTAATTAATCACACTCTCCCCAAAAGACATTCCTTTACTGAAGACATGATACTGCCTTAAGGTAAAGCAGCAAGAGAAAAACTTCTTTAGCCAGAATGTTATTCTGTTAACTTATCTTTAAAGTGTTCTAGAATGCTTACCAGTAAAATTAGGAAATTTGGATACAAAGTAGGAAGTCATACAAAAGCAGAAAAGCACATTGATTCTTCAGTTATAGAGAATGGATACAACAAAAGTGAATACTTCTTTGGTTTTTACTAAACTTGAAATATCTGGATCTAAAAAAATTAAGTGCGGATAGATATCTAGAAAATGCTGGATCATCTGAAACTTATCAAGTAGATTTTCCTCCTACAGAACCTAAAAATAAAAACTTCTCTAGAAAAAGCATCCTCTCTTTACTGATCTTTAAAATTTTAAATGTTGAAGTCCTAAGTAAGTAGACCTCATGTAACTCCTCTATAGAAACCTACAAAACAAGAATCCTCTCTCCTGGTGGTCTGTTTATTTTGATATGAACAAAAGAGAAGGAGATTCAGTATTTATGAAAAAGAACCTGAATTCCCCTTTGAGACAAAATTTTGGATTTTCAAAAGTAAATATGGTACTTTTCTATTTTTTAAAATAATATAAAAGTTTATATACTATTGGCTCTGTTGGTCAAGAAAACAGTTTATCATACCTGGAAGAGCCTGGAGAGCAGAACAGCCTATGAATGCATTAGATTTGGGTTATGCTTGGTTTTGACAGTTTAGGAGTTTATGAAAACATGAGACCTGCTTGGTTGATCTCATGGGATCCATTAAGTGTTGCTAGTCCATGAGGACAGAGAAAGCTGTGGAATTGATTCCTCAAAAGCAAAAGCCTTATTTATGCTAATAGGGTTATAATGACCGAGCAAATTTTAGTGGACAAATAGTAGAGGTCCTTAACATTTAACTGAGATATTCTGAGTTTCAGACATTGTGGCAAGAGCTTTCTGTGCATTACCTCATTTAATCCTTTTGCTAATGCCGTTAAGTCAGTAACTATTATCCCCCTAAGGCTTAAAGAGGTTCAGCAACTTGCCCAAGGCCACATAGAGATGGAATGAAAGTCAGAATTTTACCCAGTCAGTGCACAGCATAGACCATCTTTGAATTACACGTCCCACCCCCCGCCCCCCAAAAAACCTGTTCTTCACAGTTCTCATTGAATACATTTCATAGACAATGACTTTCCTAAAGGACTCCTTTTGCTTCTGAAGCGCAGTCACTCCCCAGTTAAAGGGGATTTGCAAACAGGCCCACTCTAGAGTGTAGCACAAGGAAATGAACTGCTTTAGAAACACAGAACCCAGATAGATGGATAAATATTTCAATGCTTTTTCCAGAATAGTACTTAAGGAGCAGAGCCCATCTCAGTTTGGGTTTGAGCCCATGGCCTTATGGTTTAAATATAAAATGCATTAAAGCTCTTTATTTAGAGAGTCATATGCCCTTTTGCAGGAGCAGCCCCAAATCTCCCTCTGACTTTAGTGAAAGTACAATGCAAATAGGTGTTTTGATATTGTCATTAGTGTTCATTATTTATGAGGACTTGACCATGTATTCAAAGCCGGCCAGGAAGGTCATGTGCCCCCTTCAGCGAAAACCTTGACTCTAAGGACAGCACTTTCCTGGTGTACAGCCTTCGGAGGCTCTTGACAGCAAGAAAACCTAAACAGGAGTATCCCACTTAGCATTTGTCCACAGGTAAGGGGCACAGACAAGTAGATCTTCGACTTCCAATTTAGCAAAAAGAAGTATGCTGCCATGTGAAAATTTCTAAACAGTGACTTCTAAACCATAGGTTGTGACCCATAGATTGGTTGTTAATAATAATAATAACAAAAGAAAAATAATAAGAAGAAATAGAACAGAATAACGGGAAAACAGAGTGCTTCATAAGTAGTAAGGGTGAATACTGCTTCCGGAAGCTCTTTTGTTGATTGATGTATCTCCCCCTGAGCCCCGGCATACAATTTGCTTCTTACTGTTTCTTGCTATTCAAAAAGTTTGAAAGCCTCTAGCCTAAAATGTCTTATTTTCTTCGTACTCAATTTGTTACTTGACTTGGTGTTTGGTACCCTGTGGCTCTCTGAAGTTCTCTTGACCTTTCTGTGCTTCAGTTTCCTCCTTTGCCAAGTCTAAAATCATGTCATTTAAAAAAAGTTATCAAGAAAACCAAATTAAATCATAACTGCCAAAGCACTTTGCCAAGCTCAACACGGTCATCAGAAGTGAGTGATTATTATGAAATAAAACAGAGTGAAGCTGTTTTGAAGGCCGTCCTTCCGTGGAATGACATTGAGTTATTTTGTTTAGAGGTGAAAAGATTCTTAGTAAACATTTTGTACAATCCATTTATTTTATAGAGGGAAAAGAAGGCTCTGAAAAGTGAGTGGCTTTTCTAAGCTCCCAAAACAGTGGCTAATCTGGGATCCCCTGATCTGTAAATTAGTGATCCGCCCCGATGTCCTGCCACTCCTCCAACAGCCGTTTTGCTACTTCTTTAAAAAAGGGAGGGTCTTGTGAAATTTATTTACGGAAAATTTACAACTCATGAAAAGCTAAATGGATTTCTTCCCTTTCAAAGTGGTTTCCTGATTGCAATCACATAAATTAAACTCCAGCCCTAAAAAAGTCATTTGGACTGAGAAATGTTACATCTCCAAGAAGAGATAACAGAGAATTCTTTGAAATTCTCAAGAAGTAATGCAATAAGCTGCCAAAAAGTAAATACTATTAATCTTCTGCCTGAAATGTCAATCAGGAAGATATTTTTTAATTGTATGGGAAAGGAAGAAGAGACAAAGTTTCTTCTCATTAATGATATGAACTGAAAGTAAGGGAAGAACCAAAAAATGTGCAAAATGTCCTGCGGGGGGAAAAAAGTGTAAAACATAGTCTTGGATGATACAGCAAGGTCGTTGCTCAATTTTATGTTGTAACACTATTTTAACTGTCACCAAGGGCTGGGATAGCAAATATTGCATCAACTCCGCAAGGTGTTTCCTGGGTTTTGTGGACAGGGGGGTGGGGGAGGTGCAATCTCCATTCTTGTGAAGGCCAGATAAAGACTTCTGCTCCAAGCCACTATCTTTTCGTGCTGAAGCTGTAGATAACACAGTTTCACACCCTGCTGCCCAAGTCCTGCTTTCCCAATTTGTAGGTCTTTATTGCTAAAGCTTTTGTGTTTGTTTTATCAGACACATTTTATCATCCTTCTCCAAACACCCTTTGTCAAAGTCAGCCTTTGAACTTCTTTTGCATATCCATAGAATGGGATCAATGATTCAAGCTATGTAACAGGCTTATCTTATAATTCTAAAGAAAGAGGAACAGAAGCATTGAGCTTTCTTCTATAATATATTTTCTTGGGGGTGGTATGTGTGTATGTGTATGTGTGTATGTGCTAGAGGTAGGATGTACAATCTCGTTACCTTTAGAAGATAATGCAATAGATCATCCTATACCAATCTTTTATGCCTCTTAGTTTTGCACAAATTAAACCTGAATCTTAAGAGTCAACTTGTCTTGGATTGTACTAAAGGCTGCATTGCAGGTAGGGCTAATTTCGGGGGTCTGATCTGTGTGGCTCCCTATGCTCCCAACAGTTCATCCGGCCCACTCTGTGCTCCCTTCTGTGTGCAGCCCCCATGCTCCTGACAGTACACCAGGCCCCGAGACTCTGCTTTGCTTGTCTTTGATATGGTGATCTATGGAATTGAGTATCAAACTTTGCTTCAGGAATTAATGCTTGCTCATACCACTTAAATCTTTTAAATGTGGAAAACAGAGAGAATCCACTTGGAGCACATCAGATAGGTTTACAACTTTGTCCCTCCTTTGTCATTTTTTGCATGTTTCACATCAAACCCTACTCTGCAACTGTGAAAAAATAGGATGGGATAGATGAAGAAGGTGGTACTCCTTCCTTCTCTGGGCACAGGGGCAATTTCTCAATGTAGCTTACATGTGGCTACAAACACAGAGCATCACTTTCTTATATAGACCAGGTCACTGTTCCTTGAAAAAAAAAATGGTGTTCTGTTTGATGACCTGCACTTCTCCAGAGTGACCTCTTCGGCTGAGTCTGGAAGTCTTGCCTTAGGGAGGTGCCCTAGGTCTCTGTCTCCAGCCCGCCATCCTCCATGAGAGATGGGTTTGTTTCATTGTTGCAAAGTATAGCAGAGCTGATACATTTTAGCAAGATTAAAACTTAATCTTTAGGGTTCTGGGTCCTTTCAGAAACCAAATTTCTTCTGCTCACACCATGATCTGTTTTCTCCTCCTCCTCCTCCTGCTCCTCCAGTTCCTTCTTTCTTTCCTTTCTTCTTCTTTTCCGCTTCCCTCTGCATCGCCTTCCTCCTCCTTCTTTTCAACTATTACCTACAAAGTTGTGCCTGGGCTGCCCCAGTGTTTTGCAGTGTGAGGAACTCCCTCAGGCCAGCTTGGCCACTGAAACAAGCCAATGATGAATGTAGTTTTAAACAAATCAAGATTTGCATAAATTGGCTCTGCAGTCAGCTTCCACAAACTAGCTGGAACAGTCACCATATGCCTAGTTCAGTGCTCTCATCCCAATGGGTTCTCAGACCTTGCAGCTCACTCAGCCTGCTGTTGCAGGGAAACCACAGCCATGTGGTTCCCAGTCTCTGGCAAGCCAGCAAAGGGCTCTCACTTATTTTGCTTTCTCTACCTTCTTCCCACCAGCTGGAACACTCAGGACTCCCCCAGGTCCTATTTTTCTCCTTTTGGTAATTTTTTTTTCTGGTACAGAATTCATTTTGGTCTCTGGGAATTAAGAACAAATGAACTGTCCTTCTGAAGTCAAGAACTGTATAATGAAAGCTAAATGCAGAGGCAGAAGCCACTGTCGGTTGGCCTTTGTCCTCTCTGTTACCAGCCCTGGATGTGAGGTTGAGAGAGGAAGCCTCACTCTTCCACAGTGAAACCCTGCAATTTCTGTGCCAGATAAAGCCCTCTTCAGATGCTGGACAGAGTCCAGGTGCTGCCCTCTGAGTGGATGGCATCCTCAGTGCTCACCCAGGCCAGCCTCATGTCTGGAGTGGGCTTGCTCTTGAATCACATGCTGCTGGTCAGGACTCCGAATGCGAATGCTGGTATTTTTTGTTATGCTATTGATTGTTTTTGTTTTTGTTTTTTAAACAAGGTCTTGCTCTGTTGCCCAGGCTGGAGAGCAGTGGCTCACTATATGCTCCAACTCCTGGGTTCAAGGGCTCCTCCCACCTCAGCCTCCCGAGTAGCTAAGACTACAGATACACACCACCATACTCCATTAATTTTTAAACATATTTAGAGATGAGGTCTCCTTATTTGTCCTGGCTGGCCGTGAACTCCTGGCTTCAAGGTGATCCTCCAGCCTCAGCCTTCCAATGAGCTCATGCTGCTGTTTTATTTAAATATTGCATAATATTTCAGTAAAAGACCTGCAGAGAGGGCACAGAAAGCATTTGCTGGAGTTCACCGGGGCAGGACAAGCTATCCCATTAGGTGAGAAAGGGTCCCTTCCTGATGTGTTGCATACAGCTGCTCCTAGTGGTGGTGCAGGACCCAGGAGAAGAAAGTAGGTGCTTAGCAAATATTTGCTGAATAAAGGTTGATGAAAATCAATGTCGACAATACATTTATGGGGGATCATGTAAGGAATCAAGGTAATATTAACAACAGCAGCCACCTGTGTCTATTACCAGACATCTCATATACAGCAACCCTGGGAAGAAGCTCTTATATACAGGAGGACAGAGGAATGGGAGACCCACCAAGGTTATGTGCCTGACAGGTGCATTTGAACCCATGCTTGGATAGAGGAACCCTCTGCAGTCTTCTCAGGGTTGGAGTTTGTGGCTGGGAAAAGAGGAAGAGCCTCTCCAGCCTTCCTGGGCAACTCATGTCTCCTCGTCACACTGCAGAGAACCCCTGACCATCCTTCCAGCTCTGCCCTTGCCCACTCCAGTCAAGTAGCCAGAGAGTGATAAACACTAGATTGTGTCTCTTCTCCATCCAAACACTTTGACGGCTTTCCAGGGCACTCAGAATTCCAAGCCCTGGGGGAAACCAACCCAGCCTATCATCTGGACCTGGGAGCACCTGTCTCCCTCGGCTTGCTCTGCTATGGCCTCTGTCTGTCCCACAGATGTGCCAAGCTCTTCCTGCCTCAGGACCTTTTCACAGCCTTTCCTTCTGCCTGGACCACTTCCCTCTCTCTGACCTCCCCCAGTTTTTCCCATGGCTCTGTCATCTACTAAAGTAATGGCTAAAGTAACCTCACTCCCTACCCCCTGCACCATCACAACTACCATGCCATACCCATGGGGTTCTTTTCACCATTGCATTTGTCTTACTTAATTTCTGTGTTTATGTATTTGTTGTCCATCCTCCAAGTGACAGAGTGAGTGGATGGAATAAGAAGAGATTTTGTCCTGTTCACTGTCCAGCATCAGGAAAAGTGCTTGGAGCTGAGTAGATAGTCAACAAGACTTCTTAAGAAGTCTTATTCTTAAGAATGAATGAATCAACCGATGATAATGAACTGTAGCTGCCACCTCCTCCAGCCTAGATACCCTGAGGCATACCAGATCTCAGAGCAAGGAAATGATGACTGCCAGGCATTGAGCGCTGAAAAAAAATTTCCTTTTGCTACTTGCTGTTTTATAACTGGGTGGCAGTAAGGCTAGAAGGCTGGGAAATCTCCTTCACCCATCCTCTCTGTTTTGCGATACTCTTGGGTGCCTTGAGGGCTTCGGAGGTTGATGTGGCCAACAACCTAAGCAACCACTTCTGAGTTTTAGGCACAGTGACAACCACAACTGGCCAGCAGGTCAAGGAGGCCTCTGCTGAACACATTGCACTAATGTTTTGGTTATGCAAATATATGGTTTTTCTCATTCAGATGGCAAACACTTCTGGCCATGTCAAAACTACAGAAACACAGCAAGGAAGACTCATCTATGCAGTCCCTTCAGTCTTGTTGCCCCAGCCTGGGTCTTTTTTTTTTTTACAACCTCAGAAGACTGTTCCCATTGCCTTCCTAGTCTTTGGGATGCAGGCATTTGGAAAGCACACATCTGATGCATACCTGAAACTCCAGACCAGTCATGTAATTGTTTCCAGATATATAGGACATGAGTGATGACAGATAGGATATGTACAGATGAGTGGTGACTGGATCTGAGCTCAATATTCCAAGTTGACACAAATCAGGGTGTGGGGGAGGAGCCCCTGGCCTTTCCCCTGGGGTGGGGGTGGAAGGCCTTCACCTGGTCTAGTTTAATCTAGAAGCAGGCATAGAAATGGCAGGAGAGGCTGGGCATGGTGGATCACGCCCGTAATCCCAGCACTTTGGAAGGCCGAGGCACGTGAATCACCTGAGATTAGGAATTTGAGACTAGCCTGGCCAATGTGGTGAAACCCCGTCTTTACTAAAAATACAAAAAAAAAAAAAAAAAAAAAAATTAGCTGAGAGTGGTGGCAGGCACTTGTTATCCCAGCCACTTGGGAGGCTGAGGCAGGAAGAATCGCTTGAGCCCGGGAGGTGGAGGTTGCAGTGAGCTGAGACTGTGCTACTGCACTGCAGCCTGGGCAACAGAGGGATACTCCATCTCAAAAAGAGAGAGAGAGAGTGAGAGGGACAGAGAGAGAGAGAGAAAGAGAAAGAAAAAAAAGAAAGAGAGAGAGAAAGAGAAAGAAAGAAAAAGAAAGAGAGAGAAAGAAAAAGAAAGAAAGAAAGCAAAGAAGGAAGGGAGGGCAGGCAGAGAAGGAGGAGCAGTGGCTTTGTGTGAACTTTTCTCTGGGATGAACAGGGCTCAGGAAAGGAAGAAACCTGTTGGGTTCTGATGCTGGCTGTCCATCCGCAAAAGAATGGAGGCCAGGCCCAGTAGCTCATGCCTGTAATCCTAGAACTTTGGGTGGCCGAGGCAGGTGGACCACCTGAGGTCAGGAGTTTGAGACCAGCCTGACCAACATGGAGAAACCCCATCTCTACTAAAAATATAAAACTAGCCAGGCGTGGTGGCACATGCCTGTAATCCCAGCTACTCGGGAGGCTGAGGCAGGAGAATCACTTCAACCAGGGAGGCAGAGGCTTCAGTGAGCCAAGATCACACCATTGCACTCCAGCCTGGACAACAAGAATAAAACTCTGCCTAAAAAAGAAAAAAGAATGGAGAGGTGCAGATGGGAACCCAGGCCGGGAGTGTCAGCTTTGGGAACAGTGCTTAGCAGAATCTGCAGCCTCCCGCATCAGCCGGACACCACGAGTCTTAAGCCTCGTCACCTTCTCTTTACTTTTTTGTCTCTTCAACCTTACACTAATTTCAGTTGAGACTCAGGGCAGAATGCATACTTTGTACCACCCTAAGCCACAGGGTTTCAGTCTGGGGTGGGCACGGGGACGCTTTACATTGTATTCTTTAATAATTCACATGGCAGCATCGTAGGGCTACTTTTAACTGCTTCTTAAAAGTAATTAATTGATTTTCTGACATATCAGTTAACTATGTATTACACTGACATAAAGTTGTGTTTTGGCTCTTGATTTAACCAAGGGCTGTACGGATTAAATTCGGCCCAGAGTTTAGCATAGGAGACTCTAAAAATATGCCTCTATAAAAGGAAAGGCTTTTTACATGGAGTGCTGTCTAAAATCTAAACCATATGTCCTTTCCGGGGCTGTCACTGGGGTAAAATATGGGTTCCAGTGTGTGTAGCTGCTCAGACTTCGAACATTCAAGAGGCATAAACTAACCTACTGTTACTCAGTATAGCCAAAACGCTGGATTAAAGGCACTCAGGCTATGCCGAGGGAATTCTCACTCAGTCAGTGTGAAGCAGGAGACATTCCATAGAAACATGGTTTGCTGAGGACTCTTGGAAGAAGGCAAATATGAGCTTTGTACTGAGAGTGGCTGTCTCCTGGCAGGAGCTGAGTTTGTTTGTAGCTGAGTTTGCAAGATCCATTCACTGACACTCCATGATGAAAGAATTATACAGTGGGAGGATTCCCGTCAACAATGCAGCCATTATTAATGGGGACGTTAAGATCCAGATTAGTTAAGTGGCTTGCCCTGGGTCATGCACTGAGCATTGGGAACAAGGACCTCCTGACATTTTGCCTTCTGTAGGGATTCGTGTGACAATTCTGTGATGAGGATGGTATTGTACCTGCCAGGAAGTCACCATGTATATTTCAACACCTACTGTACCCACAATATGAAATTCTTGACAGGGTCATTTCACACGGGCAGCTTTTCTTCCCCACTCCTGGGAGCTATCACTCTGGCCTTTCTCCCCTTCATATGGTCAGCTGGACTAAGGGAGAAGGCAGTGGCAGCTCAGGGGAACTGAGTCCCCCCTCCTCCCTCCCTCTTCTTGGAGGTAGGGCCTGCAGGAAGCACATATTCTGGCCAGTGTCTTCATGTGGCATGGTTTACACTGGTTCAGTTTTGGCTGTGACATTGGGAGAATTCAGCAGCTGGAAGCTCGTGTTGCTGTACTTCAGAGCCCCACTCTGCAGCTTGGCCTTGAGCTGGCATTTCTATCTGCAGGTGTCCCACTTCTTTTTGTCTGTGTCCTAATCGATTTGGAACTCAAGAAGGCTGCCATTCATTTCACGTCCTTCAATCTGAGCATAAAGCCAGGACACGTAAGGATGGCAGAACAAGCCCACTTAAACCTGAAGCACAGTGAGCTGAAGTCTTGCTTCTCAGCTGTATTCCTTCCCTTGGCCTGGTCATTTCCTCTCAGTTTTCTGAATTACAGAATGAGGATAATGATTCCTCCTTTATAGCACCGAGATGAGGACTAAATGAGATATTCAATGAGACCGCTTTTAGACTGTGTTTACCCTAGCAGTTGCCCAGTTAATGGGACTTGAATTATTTTATTATTATTATTTTTGAGATGAAGTCTCACTGTGTTGCCAGGCTGGAGTGCAGTGGTGTGATCTCGGCTCACTACAACCTCTGACTCCCTAGCTCAAGCGATTCTCTTGTCTCAGCCTCCCGCGTAGCTAAGATTACAGACACATGCTACCACACCCAGCTAATTTTCGTATTTTTAGTAGAAATGGGGTTTGACGATGTTGGCCAGGATGGTCTCGATCTCCTGACCTCGTCATCTGCCCTCCACAGCCTCCCAAAGTGATGGGATTACAGGAATGAGTCACTGCACCCGGCCCTTGAACTATTTTTTATTGCAAAGTACCAGAAGAAAGATGTAGAAAAAGTGTTAAAAACATTAACATATTTCCATGTTGTGCTATTTTACTCTTCAAGTTTACTGACCAAAACTTACAGGAGGAAAATTTAAGGGAAGAATGAATGACTATGTGGAGAGAAAGGAGAGCAGCCTTTACAAGGAAGAAGAGGTGTATGTAGGAAGCACTTCATGGATAAAGCCAAGCTCATCACTGGTCTGGTCCTGCTGAGCTGAGGACAATACTTGACATTCCTCTGGTAACTGTTGACATCACCATTCATTCTTTCTTGCTTAGCCTAAACCCAAATGGGCAAAAGACTCATGTTCATGGAATCTGCTTTAATTTGGAGAATGATGGTTTTATGAGCCTCCAGGGAGAAAAGCATTTTAAAAGCACGTGAAGAAGCATTCTATGCAAATGTAAAATATTAATAATCACATGACTACTTTGATCATGTGGTTTAAACTATTTGTTGTTTCTTTGCAAAGTGGAAGCTATTGTCAGACCAGAGGAAAAAGTGCAAGAGATCAATAATGTTTGGGTGAGTCATTTTAGAATTAGCTTCAAACTTTAAGGCTTGCAAATTCCATTTTTTTCTAGGTCAGTGTTATTTTGCTGAGACAGAGAACAAAAGTTAACATTATACAAATATGAAAAAAGTATTCTCTGGGGTCTGAAGTGTTGAATATCAACAACGTCTTCACATTCCTCATTTTGGAAGTGAAAAGTTTTTACCCAGAAATATAGGTTGTCTTCTTAACTCTTTAAAAGTACGGTAACAAGAGATACAAGTAGATTCAATAATGCATATTCTGAAAGTTATTTGGGTTAAGAATAGAAGAGTTATTTTGTGTGTGTGCGGGGAAGGGGAGTGAGGGAAGAGTCATAAATTATTTACTGTGATTCTAGTGATGGCAGAAAGCCTCAAGATTTTGCTGAAGTCACTGATTGATTTTCTGACACAACAAGTGAAAAGAAACTCAAGTGGCTGGTTGGTATTGCATGTCAGACACACGATCTCCTGTTAAATGTAGGGCTGCATTACAGCTGCTAAAAGTTTGTGTTTCACGGTTGAGAGAAAGGGATGATTTCTGTTACCTGATCATTAATATACTCTAAAGAGTTCTGGAAAAACACAACAAACAGGAACCCCATGTTCCACGAACATAATGTGGGCCTTTCCCATGGGCAAAGTCCTATCCTGGAGAATTTTGGGGGTAACATTTGATGAAGGCATGATCCCTTGCCATTAATAAATGTACAGTCTAGCGGGAGTGGCAGTTTGGTCACCGAATACTGAGAGTTCGATGTAGAATGCAATGAATGAGATCGCGGGAGTATAAGGCAAGTGTTATAGGAGCACAGGAAAGGGGAGAAATGAGTTCCATCTGAAAGGGCAGAGGAGGGAGGCTCAGAGGAGGAGCTGATGAGAAGATTGAGTCTGGAAGGAGTGCAGGGTTTAGACAAGCAAAAATGGAAAGGAATTTGAGATAGCTCACATGACATAAGCAAAGTCAAGGAAGAGGGAAAGTACAGGGGATGTCATGGAATGGCACATGTTGGATGCAGCTGCGGCACACATCAGCTTGGGAAGAGAGGGCCCAGGCAGAACAGAAGGCTGGGAAGGGAGGCCATCCCTGACGTGGCGGCATTTTCTGAGCTGCCAGGTCTTTACGTGTGTTATCTAATTTAATGCTCATAATATCCTTTTGGGAAAGGAACCACAATTGCTCCAATTTTATAAATAAAGTAGCAGATTTATGGAGGGTCAGTAATACCCAAGGACACCCAACTAGTAAGTGGCAGAGCCAGGACCTAGACTCAGGTCTGAAAACAGCAGAGGCCACGCTGTGACCCCGTGCTGTTCCTATATAAGAGAGGGCCTATCACTAGCTCTATGGCTAAGGTTTGGAGACTTCTTTCCCATGGGCAGGTGGGCATCACAGAAAGATTCTGAGCAGCAGAAAAACCTAAACGATCATGCTTCAGGAAGAGCCTGAAGAATCAGTGAAAAGGGCGAGTAGGTCGAGATTGGTAGCCCATAGGGCAACTGGGAGATATGACAAATGTCTTGGTGAGGGGGCTGTAGTAGCCAAGGAACGAGAAAGCAGATGAAGACAGGGTGAAAGAGGACACTCAGAACTTTGGAGCTAGATATTGGGGTGAGGCTAGGGCACAGATGAAGATGTCCAGGTGTTTAGCCTGGGTGACTGGGATGGTTGCAAATCATCAGGCGGTTTTCAGTTGAACGAAAGAACTGGAATTCTGCATTAGCATCCTACATCCTAAATCTAAATGCATGACGGGTTATTAGGCAGTAAGAGAAATGTTGACCAGAGTTTTAATACAAAATCAATCAGAGACATTTCTGCTCGGTAAGAAATTTAATCAAATGACAACACCCCTTCACATCTCTATTGTTCTTGGCAGAAATATCTCAAAGAAGATAGACAGATGGAAAGGTGGACAGAAACATAGAGAAAGTGAGCGAGAAAGCCTGGAATGTTGAACCCTTATACGAGTGTTGAAATGAATGTGGGGCTTAGTGGGTATGAAGGCAACTCAATTATCATCACTGGAAGTTGGAATCAATTTGTAAGATGACTTGACGGGACCCCAGATGCATAAACAGAAGAATAAGAAGTTGTTATAAAGTCCTTGGTTTGGCCGGGTGCAGTGGCTCACGCCCGTAATCCCAGCACTTTGGGAGGTCGAGGCGGGTGGATCACGAGGTCAGGAGTTCAAGACCAGCCTGGTCAAGATGGCGAAACCCTGTCTCTACTAAAAATACAAAAATTAGTTGGGCATGGTGGCAG
Source organism: Ateles fusciceps (assembly GCA_036589455.1). Classification (NCBI taxonomy): domain Eukaryota; kingdom Metazoa; phylum Chordata; class Mammalia; order Primates; family Atelidae; genus Ateles; species Ateles fusciceps. The sequence goes on from JAZHEH010000222.1 coordinate 17,167,988, forward strand.
GAACCTGTAATCCCAGCTACCAGGGAGGCTGAAGCAGATAATTGCTTGAACTGGAGATGCAGAGGTTGCAGTGAGCTGAGATCAAGCCACTGCACTCCAGCCTGGGTGACAGAGCGAGACTCTGTCTCAAAAAAAAAAAAAAAAAAAAGTCCTTGGCATTTACCCAAGTGATGATGCTGTGTTAAGGTCAGGTTGACCAGAGAAGTCACTGTGCAATAATCCAAGTTCTTCCCTTGGGGGTGCTCATGAGATGAGAGATGCAGGGACATGACAGTACTCTCACCTAGAAAATCTCTTGGGGGAGACTTCTCAACATAGGTTCGTGACAATTGTCCCCTGGCCTGATTTGAAAAAATTCAGCTGATCATCATCAGCATTGCCAGATTAACACTGTACCCAGTGAAATAGTCATCCCCAGTGGCAAGAGTTATGTGGAAGAAAGGATCTATGTTTAACAGATTATTTTTAAAATTTGCTTATCTTATGTATTGTGCTACCATGGATGCCCCCTGATTTTATTCTTTGTTGAGAAGGAATATCATGGCTTTGAAATCCTGAGGGCTGCACTGTAAACCTTTCACAAATTTAATAAAGTAAATGAAATAAGATACATGAAATATATGTGCAAAATGACAGTAGAATGTATTTTGCGATATATCGTAATACTTAGTGTATGCCAGACACTGCTGTAGTATATCAGTTCGTTGCAAATGAACACACAAAGGGCTTTCACTTTCACATCGATGCTATGAGGTAGGTATTGTTCTTATTATGCAAATTTTATAGATGAAGAAACTGAGGCACACAGTTGTTGATTAACTTGCCTAAGGTCACACAGATGGCGGAGCTAGGATTGAACCTAGACAATTTGGCTCCTAAGTGCACGCTCTTTTTTTTTTTTTTTTTGATATCTCGCTCTGTTGCTAGGCTGGAGTGCAGTGGTGCCATTGCAGCTCACTGCAACCTCCGCCTCTTGGGTTCAAGTGATTCCCCTGCCTCAGCCTCCCGAGTAGCTGGGACTACAGGCACCTGCCGCCACACCCAGCTAATTTTTGTATTTTTAGTAGAGATGGGGTTTCACTGTGTTGGCCAGGCTGGTCTTGATCTCTTGACCTTGTGATCTGCCCACCCCAGTCTCCCAAAGTGCTGGGATTACAGGCGTGAGCCACTGTGCCTGGACGAGAAGGGATTTTTTAGAGGGATCTCTAATCTAGTGACCAATGAGAACCAAGACAACTACAGTCATTCAAGACCATACTTTACATTTGAGCCCTGTGATTGGAGAACAGATAAGGTACCCATCCCTGTGTTTTTGACTTCTTGACCTACTGGCTTACTACATGACTGTATTGATGTGAAACCCATATCTCTGTGGGTTTCAGCAGGCACCATTAGCCTGCCCTTTGCTACAGTAAGTCTGGGGGCTTCACTCCCTCCTCAGTGGCTTATTCTCACCACATATTTGGCTCACACCCAGCAAAGCCTGACTCTTCCGGGGGAAAAAAAATGATTTACCAAATTAGCATGGAGATAAAAATACTTTCTTCTTCGATTGAGTGGTCTCCTTATAGAATTGAAACAAAATTAGATTCAGGAAGTGGCATGCATTTTGGTAACTGATGCTTGATAATTGAGTATTATTAGATTTAGGGTTTTGCCCAAAATAATGATTGTAGGACTTTAGAACAAGCTATTTGAGATGAAACTTTTCCGATGTGAATCAAATTGTGAAAGGAACAAGCACATTCTGAATTAGTGCTGTATTTTTGAAACACATTGGAGTAGGTTTAAGCATTCCTTCCTTCCTCACAGTCATTGAGCAGATGCTCCTTGCCAGGCTCTGCGTTAGGTACTTGGACTTGAGCAGTGGATCAGACAGCAAAAGCCTCTTCCTTTTGGGAGCTGACCTTCCAGGCGCAGATGGAAAAATCAAAATGAATTCAAATTCCATGTGTGATGTATGGACATAGCAAAATAACCATCATCAAGGAAAAAAGTACTCTTCATGTTTAGAAACTTGGCTTCATACTAGTTTACCAATTTTGAAAATCACGATTACTTTTTTTCCCAAAGGTATATTTTAGAACCTAGGTACACTTTGAGGCTTTACTCCCACTCCCTTTTATTTGTTTCTTTTACTATATTTTATTCCACAACCAAAGTCTTTCCCAAGACCCAGACTTCCCTCCTCCTGTTGGCAATTTATGGCCAAGTCATTAGGGACGGTGATTGTCCTGTTTCTGGACAATGAGCTGAAGCAAGAATGGAAACACCTGTGGCTTTTGGTACAACCTACTGGGGGGCAGCTTCCAACCAGAAACGCACTGAGAAATTTACCAGTTTCAGACCAAATTAGATAATCAGTTAAAAATCTCACATGTGCATTTGTACCTTTGTTTTTTATTTAAGTTGTATGTATTTTATACCTGGAAACACCTGGAAAGATCTTTGGTATGACTCTCTGGAGAAGGTCTTAATCTTTTAGATGGTTAAGGAAATTTTCAGTTCCTTACATAAAACCTAAAGTTAAAAACTTGGGTTCTGAGGCCATCCCTACTTCTCTTGTGATGTGGTATGTTGAGTAGTTATATATACACATCCACATAGGCAAGCCATATACTCACTAAGAGCCATATACTCACTTCTTATACTCACTAAGAAGGTCCTTTTGTGTAAATACCTGGAGCTAAATAAATGTTTTTTCTTACTTTTATTGTGGTAACACACACACACACACACACACACACACACAACACACACACACACACACACACACACACACCATAAAATTGGCCATTTTAACCAGTTTATTTTTGGTTTTCGATTTTTTTTTTTTTGAGACTGAGTTTCACTCTATTGCCCAGGCTGGAGTGCACTGACGCGATCTCAGCTCACTGTAACCTGCACCTCCCAGATTCAAGCAATTCTCCTGCCTCAGCTTCCTGAGTACCTGGGATTACAGGTGCCTGCCACTACACCTGGCTAATTTTTGCATTTTTAGTAGAGACGGGGTTTCACCATGTTGGCCAGGCTGGTCTTGAACACCTGACCTCAAGTGATCTGCACATGTTGGCCTCCCAAAGTGTTGGGATTACAGGCATGAGCCACCGCGCCCTGCCATTTTAACCACTTTAAAGTGCATAGTTACGGGGCATTAAGTGCAGTCACACTGCGTGCAGCCATCACCACCATCCACGTTCAGAACTTTTCGTCTTCCCAAATTAAAACTCTACCCATTCAACACCACCTCCCTGTTTTTCCCTCCCCAACAGCCTCTGGTAATCACCATTCTTCTTTCTGTCTCTATCAATGCGACTACTCTAGGACACTCATCTAAGTGGAATTGTACAGTACTTTTTGTGTCTGACTTATTTCACTCAGCGTAATGTCCTCAAGGTTCATCCATATTGTAGCATAAGGCCCTCCTTTTTAAGGCTAAATAATATTCCGTTATATGTACAAGCCACATTGCATTTGCCCATTTGTGTGTCAACGAGCTTGAGCTGCTTCCACCTTTTGGCTATTGCGACCCATGCTGCTATGAGCAGGAGTGCACACATGTGAATATTCTTATTAACTCCATTGACATAATCTCATAACCTATTTTTCTTTCTTCTTCTTCTTCTTCTTTATTTTTTTTTTTTTTGAGACAGTATCTTTCTCTGTTGCCCAGGCTGGAGGGCAGTGGCACCATCTGGGCTCACTGCAACCTTTGCCTCCAGGTTCAAGAGATTCTCCTACCTCAACCTCCTAAGTGGCTGGAATTACAGGCATGCACCACCACACCTGACTAATTTTTTTTTTTTTTTTTTTTTGTATTTTTAGTGGAGACAGGGTTTCACTATGCTGGCCAGGCTGGTCTCCAACTCCTGACCTCAAGCCATTCACCTGCCTTGGCCTCCCAAAGTGCTGGGATTACAGGCGTGAGCCACCATGCCCAGCCTACATAATCAATTTTTAAAAATTGTGACAGACTCAGCTGTGTTCAATACCTTTTGAAAATCTGTGACAGGATAGGATAGTCTTAATTAATTGATCTTGAATACTTCCAACCCTCCTGATAGAGTCATCTATGTCTTCAGTAGATACTTGATGACTGCTCAGCGTGTACTGAGCAGCCTGCTGGATCTGGAGGAGTCTATTATGTACCAGGAGGGGCCTCTGCACCCTTCAAGTGTTTCTAACAGAGGAGTCAGGCCTGTAAGTGAGGGGCTCAAGGCTGGTGCTCTGCGTGCCATAAGCAAGGTGTGTGCTGGTTCTAGAGGAGACAGCAGTGGTGCGTTGCTGTTCCTGGATTATCAGGAGGGGTTTCATAGCCGTGGTGAGACCAGAACTGAAGGGAAATACATGCAATGTGCCATCCCCGGGCTAGGACCTTGATCTCTCTTTATTTTGTATAATTCTCTTAATAGTTTTATGAGGTAAGTATTTTATTGTCCTTATATCAAAGACAAGGAATTAAGATTTGGTGAGATTAATCTTACCAAGGCCAGGGTCACGCACCTAGTAAGGAGCACATCATTTTATAGCTCTTAACTACTCTGTTATACTGATGTTCCAAGCGGGTATTAGCAGGATAAAGGAGAGAAGGGGTGAAGAGTCGTCCAGAAGGAGAGAAACAGTGATCTAGATCACCTGGGCTGATGAAGGCGCATGGGGGAATTTGGAGAACTGCAAGATGCCCTTACAAGTAGGGTCACCACAATTGTCTGCTGGAGTCCCCCCAGTGGTGAGGCCCGGGGAAGCCCCCCTGTTCCCTCATCTCCTCCTCATTGTCCTTCTGGTAGGATAGCACCAGTGACACCTGGAGGGGCTGGATACTAGGAAACCACAGGATATTTTCTGCTCAATTTGTGTTTCTGCTGCCTGGAAATTTCTGACATAAACAGATGGAAAACATCAGAATCATTTTTACTGAATAAGTATCTACCATTGATTGAGTGCTTATACTAAGCCAGACACTATTCTAAGTCCTTCACTTGCATTATCATTCCAAATCTTCACAATAACCCTTAGATGTAGGTTCTATGATTATCCTATTTTATATAGAGAGAAAATAGCTAGCAACTGGCGTGGCCATGATTAGAATGACATGTAAGCCCAAAAAACTACAGATGGTCGTTACCAATGTCCTATTTATGTATTAGACCCTAAAGGCCAACTGTCTCACCTTGGCATGATACAGTTATGCCTTGATTACCTCTGCTACACTACGGCTTATCCTTGGCCGTTAGGACAGGTGGCTGTATAGCTCAGTGTGCCCAAAAAGAAAAATAATTACTATCAAGCACCACCCAGGGGCTGCTGAGTCCCTTTCATCTTGTGCAACAGTAAAGATGAAATATCTATATTTAAATTGTGCTCCTTAAGAGGTGAGCTGTCACTGTCAGTTAGCTTTGTGGTTTTCATTTCTTTCCAGTTCACAATTGGATTTGTGAAGAAACTGAGTAGTGATGAGACCGGCCCTGTTCACCCCGATGACAGGATGACAGTTATGTACATTTTTAAGTTGTGACGTCATGAAAACTTGTGGCACATTTCATTTCAAACACAACTCTAATTATAGTTGTTACTTAAAAAAAATCCAAACTCTAAAAACCATAACCTAGTTGTTGACCTAGTTTATAAAGTCTAGGCATCCCGTGGGAATTCAAGGTGCACAAAGGCCAACCTGAACTTGTGGCTCACCCCGTACCTTCTGCCCTCCTTGTATTTCCCATTTCAGTGAACAGTCACCCATCATTCAAGTGCAAAATTTCAAGTCTTTCTTTCCTAACACTGTAACTCTGTTGATTTTTACCACCTCTCCATCCTCTGGTTCGTGTCTCTCACTTCCTCCCCACTGCTAGTCTCTGGAGTTTATTTAGCAGATCCCTTCAATTTGGCTTTGACTGGCACCTTGCCATCTTCCATGCTGCTGCTGAGCCATGCCTCTCATATTAAAATCTGAACACATTTCCCTGCTTGAAAGCCTTCTATAGTCCCCAGTGCCAGGAGGTCCTGGCCACTGGGCCCCTGTCCACATCTCCTGTCATCTCCCTCTTGAATCTAATGCTGTTGCTGTATTGACTCTTTTGTGTTTTCATCTATGACAGGCCAGTTCGCAAGTTGCGGCCTTTACTCACTCAACGCCCCCCCTCCCACCCATGGCATGTTTTGCCCCCTTCCTCTGTGATGGCTACCTTCTCTTCACAACAGCTTAGCCATCAATGAAACTCAGGATCCTGTCCCTTTGCTGGGCCTAACTTGACCCCTCATTTCCTTCAATTCATCTTAACTAAACGTCAATTCATCTTAACTAAATGTCAATTCATCTTTGGTGACCACTTGCTAAGTGCTAAGCTCTGTGCTCTGTGTTGGGAACATGGAGATGAATGGGACACAGTTCCTGTTTTTAAGGTACACCACGTTAATACTCAATAGCTACAAGGGGTAGTGATGGCACAGGGTGGCTGGTGACCAACTGTCTTGGAAGGCACAAAATTCCTAGAGTTAGTGATATCAGGGCTGCATTTGTTGAAAGACAGTAAAAAATTGATCTGTGGCTGTGGTGTATTGGTGATGAGAAGAGGAAACATTCGAGTTGGAACAAGCAACTTCTTCTGTGCCACCACAGGCATGGTGGTACAGAAGAAGAAGGTGTTTGGGAGACTCCTTTGTGGTTTAGTATCACTAAGAAAGTCTCCTTGGGCATGAGACCAAAGAGGAACGCGGGAGCCATCTGAAGGAGTACCGTGTTTATTATGCTGATGAGTGCAATTTTATATCTTTCCTGAAACTTACATTTCTTTCCTGTCTCAGTCAGTTTGGGGTGCTATAACAAATTACCATAGACTGGGTGGCTTAAACTACAAACATTTATTTCTCATAGTTCTGGAGACCGGTAAGTCTAAGATGAAGATTCAGTTCTGGTGGGAGCCTGCTTCCCATTTGCATATGGCCTCGCTGTCATTGTATCCTCACATTGCGTGTGTGAGAGAGGAGGCAAGCTCTCACGTCTCTTGTTATAAGGGCACTAATTCTATTCATGAAGGTTTCATCATCGTGACCTAATTACTTCCCCAAGGCCCCACCTCCTAATACCATCACATTGGGTGTTAGGGCTTCAACATATGAATTTTGGGAGGATACAAACATTTAGTCCATAACACACCCCACTCCCCACCTCTCATCTATGTTTCCCAGCGAGCCCTATGCAGGTGCAATGAAGTCCATAAACTCTTCCCGAACTATGTTGACCTTTAGAACAGTTGGATGAATTTCCACAGCACTGGTAGTTTGGCTCATATACCTGAAAATCTAAGTATACAGGTCCTTTATTACTGTCGAATTGCATTATGTGAATTTATTTTTTATTTCTTCAATGTTATGGGTTGAATTATGTCCCTTCTAAAAGATATGTTGAAGTCCTAATCTCTGGTACTTGTGAATGTGACCATTTTTGAAACAGGGTCTTTGCAACCATAATCAAGTTAAGATGGGTCATTATGGAGGGCCCTAATCCAATATGACTGGTGTTCTTATAAGAAGAGGAAAGCCATGGGAAGACACAGACACGATGGGAGAAAGCCATGTGATGTTGAAGGCAGAGACTGGAGTGATGTAGTTACAAGCCAAGGAATGTGAAGGATTGCTGGCAACCATCAAAAACTGTGAAGAGGCAAGGAGGATTCTCCCCTTCAGGTTTCAGAGGGATCCTGGCCCTGTTAATATCTTGATCTTGGACTTCCGGCTTCCAGAATGTTGAGGCAATAAATTTCCGTTTGCTTAAGTCACCCAGTCTGTGGTACTTTGTTACGGCAGCCCTAGGAAGCTAATACAGCCAACTAAATTGTAAGATCCTTAGAGGCAGAAGAATGATAAACTATTTTAACATGATTACAGCATAGCTCAGAAAGATGTTTGAGAAGTAATTGCTACTTAAATGCTGAATGGGTGCATGAGATGGAGATGGGAATTTACAATAGTCAGAGGGTATAGAGTCACCTGTTTTTTCCCAAAGGCTAGCACTGTAGAGTGCTTTCCTTGTGCAACTCATTGAGCCATGAAAAAGCTGTGCTTCTTTGCCACTGAACTTTTCTTAATCATGGTCATTAAAAGCAAAAATAAGGGCAGAACATATACACAATCGTTAACAGACGTTATCTCTAAATGGTAATATTTTGCGTAATTTTGATTAACCTTTTGCTTTAATTATATTTTCTAATTTAAAAAATCATGTATTCCTTTAATAATTAAAAGTATATATTTTTAAAAGGCAAATGTCTTATGTGCTTAATATGAAAAGACAGGCTGCACGCAATGGCTCACACCTGTAATCCTGGCATTTTGGGAGGTTGAAGTGGGCGGATTGACTTGAGCCCAAAAGTTCAAAAACAGCTTGGGCTACATAGTGGGACCCTATCTCTACAAAAAAATACAAAAATTAGCTCTGATGGTTGCAAATGCCTGTCAGCTACTCAGGAGACTGAGGCAGGAGGATCCCTTGCACCCAGCAGGCAGTGGTTTCAGTGAGCCGTGATCACACCCTTGCCCTCCAATCTGGGCGACAGAGTGAGACCCAGTTTAAAAAAAAAAAAAAAGACAAAAAGACAGCTCATATTTATTATTGATTGACTAAATCTGTCAGCATTTTGATCTACAACAAACACAAATTGTGTTTTTCTAAAGCTCTTTGGGGTTACTCATAAAGCAGGCTTTTTAACCAATGTTTTGAACATATCAGGTTAAGGTATGTGAAATAGTCTCTCCAAGTGGGATTTAGCATAATGCAATAAGCACTGAAGGTTTAATAGAGGATTTCTTTCCTACACAGGAAGAGTCAGGTAGTACGTTTATCATTCTTTGTATGGAGCCTTTAGCTTTCACCATTGGCCAGACAGATAAAACAGACGTTCCTAAAGACATCACCACCTTAGACAGAAAATCAAAACTACTCAACAGAAAAGTGCGAGGTGAGGAAGAGCTGCAGATAGTGTCTACGAAGGGTGGCTTGGCAGATCTGGAGTGGTTTCTCTCACTACATTTCCTTTCCCCAGAGGTCCCTTTGGCTACAGTGCTGTCCAAAGGTCAGTTGCTGGAATGAGTCATTTACTGCTGAGGAACCAGTTGCCTGCCCAAAGAGTTGCTCAGCCAGCAGTAGGAAAAAAAAAAAAAAAGGCGTGAATTCAAGCATTTCAGAAAATTTGACTCCTACTTTATAAGAGCAGGGGGAAAATTCATAAAGAAATTGAGTCAATTAAAGAGTTGGAGTTTACAGGATTGTGAAGCAGGAAAAGAAGTCAGTCTTGGGAGGTACCACTAACAAATTTAATAATAGGCTGGGCTTCAGCCTCCTCTTCCCTTGCCACACTCCCTGTAACACAGAATGCACAGGACACCAAGCCACATGTGTGATTTCTTTGGGCACACATGTGTAGGGCAAGCTGATGTTCATTTGTGAACTTGATTTCTCATTTGGGGGACTCTTAGCTATGATGCAACTAGTTTCCCAGACATTATGCTTTATCTTGGACAGACAGTGGTGGGTGCCATGCAAGTACCCTGGGTCAAAAGTGGTTTCTCTTCTCCTCTGTGCCTTGGGTGGATGTAGGGGACAACTCACTTCTCCTGAGCCTTTTCCTTTGACTATAGATGACTTAGTTGTATATTCAGACTCTGAATTCAGTAAGGTTCTCTTGCCTCAAATTTGCCATTTACTTTTGACATTGATGGAAGCCTGCAGGCACATAGCACCATACAATGAATATTTTAGAGCACATTAGTGGTGCTGTTAGTATAGACAGAGGGCCTGTCCCATAGTAGGCTCCTGAAACCTGTTGTCTGAAAAGAGCTTACTTTGGGGATACAAATCAAACTGTACATTGTGTTGATAATACTCAGGGATATGAATCCATCCATAGCTAATGGACAGACTAGCCAGTTAGCTCTGACAATGTCTCTTCTAAAACAGTGGTTCTCAAAATGCACTGCACATTATGATTTCCTGTAGAGTTGTGAAACATTATAATTCCCAGGCTATTTATCACACCAAATGAAATCAGAATCCTTCAGGGGTGGAACCCTGTCTTTGGTGTTAAAAAAATTTCTCCAAGTAATTTCAACAAGCAGCCACAATTCTGAATTAGTCATTACTGTGGAGTGACAACATCCATGAATAGCACTAGTCTTATGTGATAATTTAAATTTAAGCTAATATCAATAAAAATTAGTTTCTTTGTTGCAATAGCCAAATTTCAAGTGCTCTTAGCCATATGTGGCTAGTGGCCACCATACTGGAGAGTGTAGAGTTATGGAACATTTACGTCATTGTGGAAATTTCTATTGCACTACTTACAGTCTAGAGCTCCCCGGTTCATACTGAGTTCTTCAAGCTGAATGAATACCGAATGGCCACATTACCAAAAAGAATTTGAAGTAAAATTTTCTTGCCATAGATTCTTTATCTTGATACCCATCTCTAAAAGGGCCAAGTTACAACTAGAAGGTTGATTTAAATTTTTTGGCCAAAGTTGTATCTTTCTTGAGATAAAGATCTGATGCACGAGTCAAAACAGTAGTGTTTTTCTTGAGTCCACAGCTGTGGTCAGTGCCCATGGGTTGTCCCATAATGACTATTTCCACCTCATTGCAAAGCTCATCAAAAAAGGACAGTCTCCACACAATGCAATGATAAGTTCCGGGGCTCAGAAAATCCCCTAGAATCTTGCAAGCTTATTTCAACAGATTTTTTTGTTGTTGTTCACTTTGTGAACAAATCCACTTTAGAAATCCCCCATTCTCTGTTTTAAATTCTTGAACCTCTAGAAAGCATCTAGGCATGCCCTCTTTTTTTTTTTAATTTATTTATTTTACTTTAGGTGCATACTATATCCGGCATTTCTCCCCTACCTCAACTCTGTATATCAGCCTGAAGCAACTTGTCACCAAAAAGTAGAAATTGAGAAGCAGATTACCTTTCAAATTTAGTAATGCAAATTACTAGATGCAGCCCTTCCCTGGAAAATCAGATACACATTAGGGCTCTCAACAGGCTGTTTGACTTCATCACAGTGTATTTATTTAGGGATTTGGTTATAAAACATTTCTATAGCAACACTACACAATGAACCACCTTAAGGAAAAACACAAAAGCTGGGGCTAGTGGTTTATCACCCATAAATAGCATGGCTTTGACAATTATGACTCATTATGAACTCACAGAAATAGATCTAGTCCCAAAAATACATTTTTAGCAGTGGTGGGTGAGGGACAACAGAGAAAGAGGACATCCAGGGAGGATGCTGATCTCTCTGCTCTTTATCTAAGAGAGATTCTCAAACATTTGACTTTTTAGAGATTTTACAGTTGAGTTTCATGATTGCTGAGATGCCCAGATCAATATCTTGAGGAAATACCTTTTGGCTGAACAACATGACACCAGTGAAGATTGGCACTGGTTTTGATAAAATACCAATGAGGAAACAATTTTTAAAATACTCAATATATAATTCATCACAGAATAACAAATGACATGAACAAATATTGGCTCTTTAAGAGATGAGGCTAAGCACCAGCTTACAGTCCCTCAAGAGGAATTACTTGAATATTCTTCACCCAAGTCACTTCTGCTGTCACTGTCTATCCTTTTTAACACACACATACAACTCCTTATGTCACAGTGAGTTCTTCAGAGCTCCTAAAGGTGTCGTACACATACTTCTCCAACTGTTGTCATCCTGGAAAATTCTGTAACTTTCCTCATATTTAAGTATTCATATATCCCCTTTTAAGTATTAGTCCCTATAGTAGATACAAAACAGTAAGATACAACTCTTTATTTTTTAAGGAAAAATGAATGACATATTCTTTAAGAATAAATTCTTTCTCTGTTTCTCTCTCTCTCTTTATATATGTATTTAAATTTAAATCAATGTCATTTAATATTAGTTTCTTAGTTGCAATAACCAAATTTCAAGTGCTCAATGGGCACATGTGGCTAGTGGCCACCATATTAGACAGTATAAAATTATGGACTATTTACTTCATTGTGGAAATTTCTATTGCACTACTTAGAGTCCAGAGTTCTAGATTTCATATTGAGTTCTCCAATCTGAATGAACACTGGGGGGCTACACTGACACAAACACTTTCTCTCTCTCTCCACCCAATTACTTTCAGAGATTACAGTTTGAGACTTGAGAAAAGAAAGGTAAGGAAAAAAACTGCAAGTGAACCATATCTAGAAGTAAGTTGCTCAATTCTAAGGTCACACCCATTTCTTCCCAGAATTTTTTTTTTTTTTAAAGATGACAGTTCCTCCTCTAACCTCCCAAACTTTCCTGGTTGAATCGGCCAGGCAACTCACATCCAATATCCTAAGAGATCATAAGCAGTCGAGGTGGTAGCAAACAGAGCTGGCTAGAATTGGCAAGAGAGGCCCTATCACTGCCACCCACTTCTCATTTGGGCTCGAATTAGATGGGTTTTGTTGTCTAGTAGAAGGATTATATAATTTACCTCTGAGTTCTTCTATGTGATCCTTGGAGCCCAGCATTCTGATGAATGCATAAAAGAAATTTTGACTTGGGTTGTGGTAATTGTCCTTACACACCTGTGCTGCCTGGAGGTGATTCACTTCTTTAGAATCCCTCCAATAATATTATTATTTTTCTAAGTGTCTGGAAGGTAGTGTCTTTGTTTGCCAGGGATTGTCTGCCTGTGTTTGAAAACAAGTTAATCAACTTTTATTATATACATTATTTTATACATATCTAATATAAATTGTATATATATATATAATATAATTGTATATATATTTATAAAATTTTACAACTAACATTCGCCATTGAATAGTATGCACCTAAGTAGACTCTGGTTCTTTTATCTGATGAGATGACTAGAGAAGGGATGGCCAAATAAGGTTCATCTGGAGTCCCAACTCTGATTGATTGGTACTGGCTGAAGGAAGGACTCTGAGACCACCACTGAGCACAGCAAGGAGTGCTGTGATTAATTATTGATGTCTGCAACAGGCAAGAGGATAAGATGTGGCTGGCTATATGCACACCAGATAGTCCCCCATCTCAAATAAAGAATGAAGCATGTGTTTGGGAGGCTGAGGTGGGCGGATCACGAGGTCAAGAAATCGAGACCATTCTGGCCAACATGATGAAACCCCCTCTCTACTAAAAGTACAAAAAACTAGCCGGGCGTGGTGGTGCATGCCTGTAATCCCAGCTACTCGGGAGGCTGAGGCAGGAGAATTGCTTGAAACCGGAAAACAGAAGTTGCAGTGAGCCGGGGTCATGCCAGTGCACTTCAGCCTGGTGATAGAGCTAGACTATGTCTAAAAAACAAAAACAAAAAAAGAATGAAGCATGTGGAGGGGACAGTGGGAGATAGGGCAGCATGAGTGGTTGGGTTTGTGTTCAAAGGCCCTTGAGAAGTCTGTACGGAATTCCTTAGGCAGTGGGGAATGGAAATAGTGTTTTTCTTGAGCCCACAGCTGTGGTCAGTGCCCATGGGTTGTCCCATAATGACTATTTCTACCTCATTGCCAGGCTCATCAAAAAAGGACAGTCTCCACACAATGCAATGATAAGTTCCGGGGCTCAGAAAATCCCCTAGAGTCTTGCAAGCTTATTTCAACAGATTTTTTTGAGCATGATAGCAATATGACCAGATCTGAACTTTTAGGAAACCAGCTTGGCCATGTGTAAGATGGACTGAAGTGGGAGAGGATAACCAATAAACTGGAAGCTAAAATAAGAAAAGGCAAGGATAGAGCAGATGTGGGAAATTAGAACTGCCTTGGAGCAAATGATAACCATGAGATTCCCATTTTGGATGATGAGAGGGTGTTTTAATTTATAAAGAGGGTAATTAATTTATAGAAAGGTTTATTCTTTTTATCTGTTTTCATGTAGAATTCGAATGCTTATTACACTATAGACATTATAAACATGTTTATTAAATAATAGATAAGGAATGAATGAATGAACGTTAGGAGGAGGAGCTGGTTTTGAGGAAAAGAGGACAAGTTATATTTTTATACATTCTGAGTTTCCGGTGTTGGTAGTGCCCTTTTTAGAGATGTCCGCAGTCCAGACATAGCTTTCTAGTTCTCTGTAAACCTACCATTATACCATTGATGGGTTGCGGGTTCTTCCCTCTAAACAACTGCTTTCCATGTAACTGATTTATGATTCTCTTATAGAAAACCATGCCAGTGGTCTTTGCCTACATAAAACAGTTAAAATTTATTGAGGAGTCCATGTGTATCATTTGTGATACAATGTATCATTCAATCTTTATGGCTCCCTGATACTGGGGACAATATTATCCCCATTCTGCTGAGGTTAGAGTTGAGATTCAAGTAGTAGAGTGGAGATTCAAATCCAAGTTGTCTTCCTTCTAAACTTTACCCCTGTTTTATTTCCCCACACTGTCTCTCACTACTAAGTGATACATTCTAGAAAATGTCCACCCCATGCTTCTGATTTCATGTTAACCGATGGTGCTTAGTGGACCCTTCATCACCCCTGGCATTGCCTATACTCCTTTCCCACTTACCCATTTCTATCATCCATGATCCTCTGGCCAATTAGTGAGTCTTTCCTACATTATATCCACCCCTCTTCCTATTGCACATGTGTCCTCTTTTATGCACTCACTTCTATTTCTCACTCTAGTACATACATGTACATGTGCATAACGATCACATGCATTTGAAGTGGTATTAAGAGAGTTTACACAAAAAAAGTGGGACAGATACGGGTGTAGTGTGGTGTGTGTTCATCAAAGCTGTTGGCTTTAATCAGGATTGTAAAGCCATACACACAGGACATAACTGTTTATCTTGGAAAATCAGTGGTTGGGAACATCTCGATGGTGGGCTTGTTTCAAAAGAAACACCTCTTCCCCAACCTTTAATGCCCTTCTGCGGAGCTGTCAGTGCATGAGTGCTGTGAGATGCATCCTTGTTACATGCTACAAATAGCCCTGCGGGTAGGAACTAGTGTTTCTAAATGTCTACCTAACTAGGTCAAATTACATCCAGAGGTAGGCTGTGTTGCTCTGATGCTGTTTACACTTATTTTCCATTGAATCTAAGTTTCTAATGTTTTAGGTCACTAACAATGAATCCAACATCTGACATTTTATGAGCAGTGGGGATGTTATCAATCCTTCAACAAGTTTTGATGTGTTTTTTATGGCTTCTGGCAAGTTGGAGTCATTAAGATTTATTACCAGAAAAGGGAACAAATACTGTTGTTTTACTATGTTGGATGTATAGTGAGGTGAACGTAGAGTATTTTCAAGACCTATGTTCCTTTTGAAATAAAAAGTTTCTAGGTCTTGCCTTAGTCTTTGGGTTGGCTAGGCATGCAGTGCACTGCATGGAATTCACTGCTGTGATGGGCCCCGTTCACGCACCACTCCAGACCTTCTTGGCTTTGTGCCTTGGAGCTTGTCTTGCTTTTGGGTCTGGGTGGCCTTGGAAATGGGGCAAAGGACACTGTCATAAAGCTGCAGCTGCTGCTATTGCCATCACAGGCCAAATAATTCCCATGTGTGATACTCACTGATGAGAGGAGTCAGCTGTACCTATGTGCAGCTTGGCCAGAACTTACAGATGCTTGAATTTCCTCGAGGCTAACTGGAGGTTCCAGGTAAAAACTTGCAAGTGTGGGGGTGGGGGGCTTAATACTGTATTGGTGAATTTTTGACCAATGAGAGACAGTAGATGGGGAGAATCCAGCAGACAAGTTGTTTGCCTTTGTTCTAAGACACGGCAGATTCATACAGCTTTTCTGGGTATTTCCTGAGAGACCAAGGGCTTAACTAAGTTTCTCATAAACTATGACTAGTTCTGTGCCTTTTCTTTTGCTTTCACTTTTTCTTCCTTGGGACTGTACCCCCGTCACCCCACCCCAATAAAGGTTTAGCATATAAGGTTTTGACTCAAGTTCTGTTTTTTATCATCTTAGGCTAAGACACTTTTTGTCTCTTCCACTAGACTTTGAACTCTTAGAGGACTGGGGCCATGTCATTTTCATGTTTCTCTTGATAGCATCTAGATATTTATTTACCCCATGTTGGCTGAATGACAATGTCTGGCTGACCAGCCAAAGGAAGTTCAACAAAGGGGATCAGAATCTCTCAATTCAGGGTGGCTTTGACATTCATGTTACACCAAACATGCCACACAAATATTGGTCCACTTGCTACATCCTGGCAGATGGTGGAAGCTTGGCCTTGGGGGCACTAAGGAGCTAAGAGGACTCCATGAGATGAACACACAAGTCGATTCACATGCTGGTGCTCTAGGGGGCCTTAAAACCACTTCAGAGAAGCAGAAACGAAGAATATAGGAGCATCTTTGTGGCCACACGGTATGCACGTCTGGCAGTAACAGAGAAGGGCATGATGGACTCATGAGGTCAAAGCTGTGATGGATGTTGACTCTCATGGAAAGAGGCCAAGAGGGTGTGAATCAGGGAAAGAGGATGAAGGCAGGGGTAGGAGTTGGGTTGAAGAATTGGCAGATGATCCAGGAGGCCTCATAAGTTGAAGACTTTCAGCTATCCATTAGGAAACAGCAGGCATATTCTTTCATTTTCCCCTTTTGTTTTTTTAGACTTTCCTATATTTATTTTCCCTCTATCTCCATTACTGCTATTATCTTTTCATGCTTTTGATTCTGTCTTTATTCAACATTTGATGTTTCAAAATGTGATCTCTTTACATTTAGTGAATTCTTAACCCAGTGGTAAAGTTTTTGAAGAGTGAAATTAATAAAGAGGCTTAGACAGCAAATAGAAATACACTTCCATAATGAAAACAATGTGTCACTCATGTGTTAACTGATTCTAGTTAAGGTGTTCTTGGGGAGCCTGAAGACAACTGAGAAATGGATCCCACAGCTGTGAGCTCTCCTTCCACTGCCATGATTTCCTTCACGGAGTGATAGCACTGGTGATTCCTAACTGGGATGTGGTTAGACTTAAACCTTGGTTTAAATCCTGACTCTGATATTCAGACATCATATGAGTCAAACGCCTGGTTTCTGACTTTCTCATTTTTTACATGGACAATACCTTCACAAACACATATGATATGGAAGTTGAAGGAAGAAATGAAACAATGGCTAAATATGACTTTGAACATATTCAACAAAACTCTGGGTTCAGACATTTTAGTATTGGTGGAAATAATATGATTGCTGTGAATGATAGTAATAATTAGCCCTTCAGTGAACTAGTTGAGACATTTTTTTGTAACCATGTTAACAGAGGGTCTCTCAACCTCAGAAGTCTTGACATTTTGGGCTGGATGAATCATTGCTGTGGAGTGCTGTGCTGTGCCTTGTAGGATGTTTCGGCTCATCCCTAACCCCTACCTATTAGATGCCAGTAGCCTCCCTACTCCTGGTGTCACATCCAAAAATGTCTCCTGACATTGCCAAATGTCCCTTCCTGGGGAAAAATCTCTCCCAGGTGAGAACCAATGGGATATAGCATGTCCGATAGAGCTATCCGTAGTTTTCCTCCTTATATTAACATGTTGAATAAAACTTGAAAAGCAAACATAATAGATATCCCCAAACAGCAAATGGGGATATCTATTATGATAGATATGCAGTCAGTATACACAACAGTACATTTGCCAATATTTATACATAGCACATGGCTATACTTAGCCGCAGCCAGTGACAAACAGAATTCAGAGTTTACTTTCAGTCCACACTAAGAGGAGACTGACATGGCGGGCTAAAAAGCCAGGAGACCCCTTTCCCAGAAGCCCCACTTTGAATCACAACACATATGTGAGTAATGACTGTGAACTGAATTTATGACTCAAGTACTGTTTGTCCACATACATCAAATAAAATCTGAGACTTAAAGACACAAGCTGCCATGTTCGTTTCCCCCTTATATTCATTTGTGATAACCATTTAGAATTCAGCCTCTCTCTCTTTTTTTAAACAATAGCACTCTGTCATTTCCAGAAAATGTTTTAAATTAGCATAAAACTTGGCTAAATTTAGCTTTTATAGAAGAAAGAATCGAACATAATTAACTGTTTAAAGAAGAAAACAGAAACCACATGAAGGAATGAGACTTGCTGGCGAGAAATCTAACAGTAGTGCTTGGTAGCTAACCCATCTCCTGTGTAACAGATGTTCACGAATTTAAATGGAAACAGGATGGGCGTCCACATAGAAGGCATTTGTGATAAAAAGCTGCTAACTGCGTAAATGTATGAGATGGCTACAGGTGTGGCATTTCATCTAATTGTCCAGGGATGCGACTGCAAGAATACTTGAATGCGCAAAGGAAAAGAAAGTCTCAGCATGGCAAGAAATATTGACAGATAGGACGCTTAGCAGGGTCCTGGCTGGGAGGCCCTGTGAGTGCAGTCTGCTTGCTATAATTGCCAGCCGGAGTGGAAAAGAAAAGACTCTCTTTTAAGGCTCTTGATGCATTAGTCTCATGTTTTAGCAGAACATATAATATCTTCTGTAATTCTATCAACTGAAAATACTTGACAGTTGAAAAGAATTTTTTTCTTCCTATCCAGACTACAATTTATGGTGGTTTAGTGGGAAAAGGGGTTAATTTGATTTAAATACTGAAAATGATTCTCTGTTTGGCTTTTAAAAACATATTTATTTAAAATATTCTGTGTGGAACAGAGGAGAAACAAAGATTCTATTGTATGACTGACCTAGGCGTGCCATGTCTCTTTGCTCTCTACACAGACAGAAAGGCCTGGCCTGAAGCATGCAAGATTATACGCACATGGGTCCAATCTTTGTCACCTAATAAAGCCTCATTGAATCAAAGACCAGGTTATCATTTATTCTGCTGGGCTGACTAATGCAACATTCTCTCTTTAATGTCATCTTTTCTTAATACTCAAACAATTATTATTATTGTTGTTGTTGTTACTGTAATATTTTAAAAACACAGGTGGACCTGGGAACCCACCATTATAACATTGTGGCTGTCAGCCAACAAAACAAAACAAAACAAAACAAAAAAACAATAATCTATTGTTGAGTAGAAACTCCTCCAGTGACTCATAGGCTCTGGGGATAATGTCTCTGAAATCATCCCAATAAGTTAATCAATGAAGTTTTCTTTTATTCCTCAGTTTCTACATTTTATCTCCTTTGCAAGACACAAATCAATAATAAATTAAATAGCCGTCAAGCATATTGCAAGAGTATCTAGTTTCTTCCACTGGAAAAAATTCTGAAAAATTGGATCAGAAAACTTTTTGATGCTCAATGTGGGGTTCTGGGCTCATCTTTTATGTTATACCTGCTTCTATCAGATGATGCAGTTTCCCACTGAAAAACAAAAAAAAAGAAAAGATACAATACTCAGTTCCCTGGGTGCAGGAAGAAACATCCCTGATAACTCAGTGATCCTACCTTTCACCTGCCTTTCTGGAGATTTCCAACAGAAAATGCCAGGTGAGGTTGACCTTTCTTTTTCTAAAATTGTTTTTTCTTTGACTTACGGATTTAATGGTAACACAAAAGGTCCCCATCTCTAGGAGAAACAGGAAGTTAAGTTTATCATCTCTTCTTTTGCATATTTTCCCCAACATGCCAAATCTTAGTTCACTGAGGGCTTTGATAATGCAGGCAGTCCTGCATTTCAGATATGCATAGTGCTGTGCTGTTTAGCGATGTTTATGGCTTCTGCAGTTTACATTTCGATGGATAGGAGCAATTAATAAATCATGAGTTATAGAATATTCACACAGTGAAAAGCCTCAGCATTACCATGAAATGATTGAGATATTAAATGCCTGCATGTATTGCATATGATTTTTTTGAAGTAGTCTCATGCCAATTATCTTCCCAGAAGAAGTAAAGTTGTTCTGTTGATCTTCTTTCACTGAGTCATATCCATCAAAACAACAAGTAAGTGAATCCTCCTCAGAACTTAATATTTAACTAAACTATTGCAGTTACTAACTGAGGGCTAAATTAGGTTCCTATTGCAATGAAAAATTGGAATGGCTTTATTCTCTCTTAAGCTTAGATACATTCTGTTAGTCTAATATCTTGCTCAGGGTCTAATGCAGACAGGTTTTATTTTCTAGTTCTCTCATTTTCTTTCTGTTCTGCAATCCTCCACCTCCTTCTCCTCTTCCCCCTCCTCCTCCTTCTTCCACTACTTCTTCCTTCTCCTCCTTCTCCTCCCTCTCTCCCTTTTCCTCCTTTTCCTTCTTCCTTTATTCTTGGAAATTAATGCTTTCCTATATGTGGAGATATTTCTGATCTGCCGAATGCCACCACATCTGTCTGAAAATGCTGAACACATATTGTTTAAAAATAAGGCTGGAAACTTGGCCCTTCATTAAAATCTATGTAAGAAATACCGTTCTGTTTCTTCTCAATATTTTGTTGTGCTTGATGTGATCATTTATAACAATCCCTTATTATGTCTTTGCTTGTACAGGCGTAGCAGAAGGAATAGCCTTCTGAGAATAACTCATCAACAGATAGGCTCCTGAGAATAATCTGAAGGTAAAATATGATTTTGGTTTTCTTACCTATTGTCAAAATGTTGGGATCAAGGGACTTTAGCTTTCTACTGGCAAAAGTCCTTCTAAACAAAACTCACACTTACAACGTTTTTCTAGATTTGGCTCATACAAAGGTAAATTTCTTATTTTAAATGTTTCCTTCACAAAAGTTTTATAGACGAAATTTATAAATAAATCAGATGACTAGTTCATGAACATACTCTGCCAGTATCGGATACTTTGTAAAAACAAGTAAATGGTTGCTATATCTAATAGGTGCTTTCTACATTAGAGAATCTGAATGGATTAAATGTTGAGTTTTCTAGAAAAAATTATCCCCTGGAACAAAACAATTCAAGAAATAGAATGTGATACTTTGCTAGGCTCAACAGCTACACTTTCTTATTCTAACAGCTGCTTCTGCAGACAACAGCATCAGGTGAAAAAACATTATTTTCATAGCAGAAATGGTCATGTCTGCTGGGCTGACGATTGATGATGCAGCCAGTTTGTCTCAATGTTGTTTATCAATGGCTTTACCTACTACTAAATTAGACTTTGATTCTTCTGTTGGAGAAGAAGACAATGATCATGTGTGATATGTAGGACAGTTTACAATCTCATAGCGGAAAACACGTAAGACAGAGTTTGCCCAGGCAAATCAGGGTTCACCTGCCATATCAGAATGGGAGAAGAAAGAGGGCCCTCTACTCTCATTCTTGAGCACCTTAAACAAGTACCAGCACTTGGACCCCAGGTAGGTTTGGAACATAAACACCAAGAATCCTTCCACCACAACAGGGGCTAACCAGAGAGGGCCTAAAAAAACCTTTCCATCCAGGGAGTCTAAACATATCCCGCAAAAACAACAGCCTGTGGAAGCTGTTGTTTTAGTGAAGATGTGTTAGGGAAGATCCCAACCAGCTTCTACAAGGGTGGTTTGGAAAGTTCTGAGACATTTCAAATGCTGTGATTGTTGCATCACTTTGTTTCCAGGTTTTTTTATTTTTATTTTTTCTTCCTGCCAGACAAGACCTTTCAGGTTAGCCCAACAATTGTGCAACATATAACCAAGCATGCCTCTCCCCTTCCTATTTTCCTTTGTTTCTAATTTAAAGGGAAATCAACAGCCACCACCCATTTCATGATTGCAATGACGAGGCTGGAGCATTTCAACCTCATAACTTTTCTGGATTCTTTTCCTTGTCCAAACAGATTTTTGTAAAAAGTCATGTTAGTTTCTTCTGGTACACAGTAAATTCCTATGGCTTTCACTGTGCATGCCTCATGGGTGGTATGAGTTGAGAAAAAATTCCAGAAAGTGGCTACTGAGAATCTTGTGGAATGGAAGCTGTCAATGGGATGGCGAAACATTAATGATTTATGAGGAAAATTAATGATGGCAGTTTCCACATGAGCCCCAGCCCAGAATTCTTGGACCCTAAGTAAACGGTTGCATGTGGTCTACCAAGTGGTACACATTCATTCGTTCTTTAATGTCCCAGTTAAATGTGTTTTATGTTAATCATCAACATCTAGAATTTCTCAAGTCAAGTTCTAAACACACAGAAAAATAATAAATGGCACCAGGCAGGAATAATTTTCCTCATGTGTTTTAATATCAGTCATTTGATAGTGCAGTGCTCATATTCCTATGTGTTTGAGTACAGGTGGATATACATATATCCATATACATACTCTAACCCAGAGATGGGTTAAAAAGGAGAGTTTTCATCCTATGTGCTCTATGCCCTAAGTCAGAGTTGAGGGAAGAAACAAGATCAGCTACATTGAGTTTTGTCTAGGAGCAAAAGACTTGTAAGCGCATCAGAAGTCTCTCCACTAACCAGTTCCACTTAGTCTTAAACCTTGCTGCTCCCCCACATGAGGTAAGGAGATGCTTTACCTAGAACTGTCAGAAGTGGTGCAGGAATTTAGACACACTTAGGGAATAATAGGCATCTCCTCCACTGATCTCAGAAACCTCTGATTCATGTTTTTGTCTCTTTCAAAAATATTTGCTTTCTTCAGCTTGAACTCAGATAAATGCAGGTCTAGGTTGCCTTTTTGAAGGCAGCAATGACCCAGTACTATTAAAACATCAGCACAGAGAACTGGAAATGTCTGATCTTGTCACTGTCATAGAAGAATTGTGGCTACCCCTGCATTGCAGAGTATGGAATGGTCCTCCCTCAGGTTCCTGTATGCTAAAGGTCTCGACAGGGTTACTCTGTCCCTTTCCCTAGCCTCAGTCATCTGACCAGTGTATGAACAACAAGAATATCCTCTGATAAGTCTTCATCCACAGTTGTGACAACCACTGTGTTCCCTCTAATGTCCGGGAGGGAACTTTAGCCTATCTAATGTCCTGGCTCCCTTTAGCCTCTGTGCCTCCAGGGTGCCTGTGGTAGGAGCAGAGGGGAGCTTGTAGCTCCCTGCTAATGTTAACTGTATTTTAAAATACTAGTGTAAAGTCTCCCTCCTCCTTTCCTCCTAGAATTTCTCTGTTTCTGCAGCAACTCCTGGAACTCCTCCCGAATACAATCCACTTGCTGTTTTGTAAGAATAGGTATCTGTTCTTCCATGTGGGTTCGGATCTTGCCCATTTCAACACATCTTGAGCAGGGCATCTAACTTCACTAACTTCACAGAGGGCCGGACTATGAGACACAGAGAGCTACACAAACATGGGATTGCAGAAACATACTTTGCTTTGTGGGTCTTAACATAATCTACCAATCAGTCTTTCAAAATTCTTGTCTTCTCATGTATGACACGTCATGACTCTTACTAAAGAACTCACTTAAATGCCAGCGTGTATACTCTGCAAAAAAATATTTTATCTCTATTCACCTGCATTCTTTTTGAAGGTTATATTATTAAAGCCAACTAACTGAAAGATTAATGTATAGAATCTAATTTCTTAATGGTATGGAAGACTGATAATAGTTTTATTGTTTGATGTTGAGCTATAGATGATGATTTCTTTTTATTTCTTTTCTTTTTTTTTTTTTTTTTTGAAGTTTGGAAGATTCTTTAATGAGAGACATATGCAGCAAGTTAAAGCTTGTAAGCTTACTTCATTTCAGTAATGCAGAAAACTCCTTAAACTGTTGATTTTCTTGTGGCGGGCACTCTGAACTATGCAAAGTATCATCTGATTCCTCATGGAAAACTAGGAAACAATGAAGAAAAAGTACCTTCAAACTTTATGAATGTCTTCCCTACCTCCTGCTGCACCCATCAAATACCAGATTGACTTAGTGAGATTCAAACACCAGAGATATTATGGTAATGGGATATTTAGAAATCATTCCCGGAGGCTCCGCCTATGTTGGAGTGAGTCTCTGTGCTCACAGAGATAGAATTTGGGGCCAGATCCAGTGTTGGTTCAATTACTAGGCTAGGTGACCTTCCATAGCTTATTTTATATTTCAGTTTTCCAAGATTTCTAAGGCTGCATTTTTGGACTTTCTCTAATGCACTCAAGCAAAAATACTCATTTTCCTGTACACTGATGACTATATCTGGTAAGACTATACAAATGTATACAAATTTGTACTGATGCTTTAACTTTATTGGTCCACTTACAGGTTTCAAAGTCACGTGACCATCATTCACGGGATACCTCAAGATGCCTTTCTTCCCTGTGCTCTGAGTTCAGGTACAAGTGTCCATTATTGCTCTAAGAGCCAGTCTTGGCTGGGCTTAATTGACATTTCCATTAGTCTGATGAAAACAAATGGTATTAAATGCCAGGATCAGAACCAAATTGAATATGAGTGATCCTTTGCAGCCACCTGGGGAGGGTGAGTGGGGATTTTTAAGGCAGAGTGGTGAGGACAATTAGCAGGGCTAATGGACCCTTTCTTGGGTGAGATGACACGAGATGCCCCTCTCTTGCTGGTGCTCAGTGCACACTGAAGTCTGCATTGATCTAGATGGCAAATCACACCGGTTTCAGGGCCAGGAGGCTCCACTCAGCATGGCACAAATTTGTGTTGTGAGAGGAAAAGAGTGAGGCAGCAAGTGGGCTCAGATCCTTGGGTCAGGTTGAAGGAGTTTCCTTCCTTCTCCCTGAACCAGATGCACGTATCAACTGTGAACCCTGAAGTTGGGTCAAGCTCCTAGGACTGCCTCCCTGTGTCAGGCTGAGGGCAGCGAGTACGCCTTGGCAGCTTTTAACTTGTGTCTCTTCTGCCTGCATTGGCACATGGTCCATCTCCGAGCAGTTGGGGGACATGAAAAGCATAAAGGGGAAGGGTCCACAAGGACAATCAATCATGTCATCAAGATCAGCTTCCGAAGGAAACAAGCACAAATGCTTCAGTGAAAACAAACTAATTTCATTCTGACTCTTCCACTGTTCTGGGTTTTTATGACTGTGTTTTTCACCCCGTGTGGAAAAATACAAAGAACTGCCCAGGAACTAAAAAACAGAAAAGAATCTGTCTTGAGGAACATTTCCCCCTTTAACTTCTTTGCTGTCTTTACCAGATGTACCCATCCAGGCTCCAGCAAGAACCACACAATGGACCTTAGGCCTGTTCCAGCACACAATAACTCAACAAAGGATGCTTAAAACATTAAAAGCATCTTTACTACCCTCTTGGCAAAGTGCTTCACATGAATTGCCAGTTTTCCAGTTGTTACACCAAAGAAAGATAAGAGGATCAACCGATCAAAATCCTTTTTACTTTATACAAAAGAGAGAAGTTGTTCTAGAAAGCCAATATGGCTTGGGGAGGGAATATGGAGAGTCCCGGTGTGGGGTCAATGATTTTACTAGGAGATATTCCTTCAGTTGTTTATGTTGATGTTTTCTCACCCCTTAAAGCAGCTCAGAGATAAATAAGCTTCAGTCTTTTGGGTTGCTCCAATGCACTTAAGTAAAAATTGTCTGTACATTGATTGGCAACTGGATTTTGCAAAACTGAAGGGAGAAAACTTGGAACTCTTGCAAATCCACCCACTCAAATGTGGTTGAGCTAAATATTTTCACTTTATAGTCGCTTGACAGAAATGGCAGTGGTGGAAGTTATACAGAGATTTGCCGAAAGAGCATTTGCTTATATCACATTGTTTCTCTTTTCCCAAAATCTTTTTTTTTTTTTTTTTTGAGATGGAGTCTCGCTCTGTCGCCAGGCTGGAGTGCAGTGGTGTGATCTGGGCTCACTGCAACCTCCATCTCCTGGGTTCAAGCGATTCTCCTACCTCAGCCTCCCAGGTAGCTGAGACTACAGGCGCATGCCACCACACCCTGCTAATTTTTGCACTTCTAGTAGAGACGGGGTTTCACCATGTTGGCCAGGATGATCTCCATCTCTTGACCCTGTGATCCGCCTGCCTCAGCCTGCCAAAGTGCTGGGATTACAGGCATGAGCCACTGCACCCAGCCTAATCTTTTCTTTTTTAATAGTGTAGGAAGAAAAAAAGTAGTTTTAGGAAATAATTTCTTGTGCTTACTATAGCCCTCAAGACATTTTTACTTTTTAAAGATGAGGTCTTGCTCTGTCACCCAGGCTGGAGTGCAGTGGTATGATCATAGCTCACTGTAGCCTCAAACTCCTGGGTCAAGTGATCCACCTGCCTCAGCCTCTCAAGTAGCTGGGACTACAGATGCATGCCACCGGGCCTCACTAATTACTTTTGTCTTTTGTAAAGGTGTGTCTCACTATGTTGCCCAGTCTTGTCTCAAACTCCTGGCCTCAAGTAATCCTTCAGCTGGCCTCCTGATGTGCTGGGATTATAGGCATCAGCCACTGTACCTGGCCTCAACAATTTTCTTACTCTTTGAGTTTCTCACCCTTACTGAACAAAACTAGAGAATTCCCCTGAATTACACAGGAATCAGGGTAAAGTTGTATGGATTCAGACCATGTGATACTTCTTCAGCCGTTCTTCTGAGACATAGGCAGAGAGACAATAAGTTTGGATTGGTTAATATTTGTGTGGGTACGAATGCCAGCACTGAAATATGTGGTTAAATATTGCATTGCTTTGGGTGGTTGGCCTGATGTGAGTGCTTCCTCTAGCACAAATGTCATTTGGCAAACTTGGTTCTCATAGTTCAAATGAAATCTACGGAGGAAGAGGAGAGGCTGTTGTCTCCTCTTAGATCAGAAGGCACATGGTGCAGTGTGAATGGCAGAATGGGGGAGGCTTACGTCTGTATTTAGGTGAGTAGAGAATATACTAACCATTAGAATCATTTTGTGGCCATTAATAGATTATACTACCTGTTATAGGAGAGACAGACAGTATAATAACTAATTAAATGAGAGACAGTTTCAATGTTAATACCCCCACTCTGAATGAATTGTTTAACAGGTGGCTTCTGACTTATTGGGAAGTTGTTAGAACATCAAAGCGCAGCTTATGAGGCCTGGCAAATTATGTATTTGAGTTTAGTCTTTTGTTTCCAATGTTACTTTCTAAATGATCTGTGTCATAACTAAGAGTAATATGAGCACAGTTAAATAAGTTGTTTCATGGAGAACAGGCATGCCAACATAGATATTATCAAGAAGTGTAATTTGCCAAAACTATTTGTGAAGTATCTGTGATGTGTAAACACTTACTGATCACTTACAGGTAGGAACTATGATGTGTACATAGCTACAGTTTCAGATGGATTATAATATCACAGTTACATAAAATACAGTCAAAGCCACCCTAGAATTTTTCTTTTTCAAAAATAAAATAATTCTACAAGCTCACAAACATATTTGGGTCCATTTCTCTGTGCTTACAAACATGCTCAGGCTCGTCCAGTGGGTGGAACCCACCATCCCTTGACCTTGACCTCGCAGCCTACTTTCTTTGAGAATACATTTTCCCCTACCCACTCCTCTGCCGCATACCCCACAAAAAGCAGCCTCATTTTCCACCTCCAAATTCTCACTATCTTCCACTCCTCAGCCCCAGGAACCTGCTTTTTACTCCCACTGCTCTCCTGAAATTGCTTTCTCAAATGTCACAGCATCAACAGTTGATTCAATTCTTCCCTCCCAGACTTCTATGCAACCCACTTGAAAATGCCCTCCTTGAAAAGCTCTCTACCCTTGCTATGTTCTCCACACTGTGGCAATTCTTCACCTCTCTGACAGTTCCCTTCATCTTCTTCTTCCTCCCTAAAGTAAGATTCTTTAAGGCTTTCTTTGCTCTCTGTGTACAACCTTCTTTTAGAAGTTGGGTATCTCCTGGGTTTCAACTATTGTCTCTATGAGCGTGAACTATCAAAGCTCTTTCTCCAGATCTGGCTTCTCTTTGAACTCCAGTCCCATGTCCTCATTTGTTACCTGGACACCTCACCTCTCGATGAGTTTTGAAACTCAGCATATCCCAAAACAAACTCATTGACTGCTTCTCACTGAGAATCTTCTCTTCCTGGTTTTCCAGGTTTGGACACGTTCTCCTGTTCTCCCAGCCACTATGTAGTCACAAACGTGGGTTCTCCCTCTTAATTAGTTGCCCAATTCTGTCCATTCTACCTTCACCGTAGCAAGTGACGGTCACACTTTTAATTAGTCCTGCCACCTCCTGCCTCAGTTCTTCATGAATTCCCTCTCTGAACTGCTCTCCCTCAGGCCAGCCTCTTTCCCCTCTCCCTTTCATGTTTCACGTATTTTCCAGATGCACCTTGCCAAAAAAATGATATCACTGTGACATTTCCATCTTTAAAAATGCCTTATTCCATCCTGACCCTCCAAATTAATGTTTTTAACCTTTTCTCCTGCTCTTTCTCAAGCATGTAGCCATGGTCCCACAGATACCATGGGCTTGGTGGGAGGTTCAGATCACATAGCACATTTCCCTCTCTGCCCCTTGTATATGCCCCTAGAGCTGCGTGGGCTCTCCTCCTTCACACCTCAGCACTTGCTATCCTTCAAGGCCCAGTTCTGTTGACATGGTCTCCATGAAGACTTCCTCTTTTGGTGATGTTTGGAAAGTTACAATAAGATGCTGTATTTTTCCATAGCTTGGCTTGATTAATGTGCTATATAAAAAAAGATTGTAGAGGGTCTCATATCAATACAGCAACATGTGGTTGATGAATCAACTTAGGAAGTGGCTGCTAGGAGCAGAGCTCTCTTTGTCAAAGGGTACAGCTCTGCAAGCTGAGTGTACAAGAGCTTCCTGGGTCAGGGCTGTCTGGTGATGTACAGACATGGATGTGGTGGCAGTCATAAGTGAGTTTGGGCTTTGACATTTTGGCTCTCTCTAGGTTTTCTCATTCATCACAAAGGGACTGGTAATTCCTGACTCTACATGTAGGCATCACATGTCACTGAGCTGCAGAGAAAAGGCAAGCTCGTCCACCTTGAAACTCACCCACATGCATCCCACTAGGCCCCGCCTTGGCTCTGTAATTAGCTACTTCTCCTCACCTTGGCTAAGCAGTGTTCTTCTTTAAAGACCACCTTGGCCGGGTGTGGTGGCTCACACCTGTAATCCCAGAACTTTGGGAGGCCGAGGCGGGTAGATCATGAGGTCAAGAGATTGGGACCATCCTGGCCAACATGGTGAAATCCTGTCTCTACTAAAAATACAAAAATTAGCTGGATGTGGTGGCACATGCCTGTGGTCTCAGCTACTTGGGAGGCTGAGGCAGGAGAATCACTTGAACCCAGGAGGCAGAGGTTGCAGTGAGCCGAGATTGCACCACTGCACTCCAGCCTGGTGACAGAGCAAGACTCAAAATAATAATAATAATAAAAATAATACATAAAAGACCCCTTCAAAGGCCAACTCCTCCATGGTGTTTCTTCAACCTATGGTCAGAACACTCCCTCTCTCTTCTGACCACACATGGCACTCTATCTGTCCTCGAGTGGCTCAATGACTGTTCTCCCTGGCTTTGCATGTGTCATCTTAGCAAATGGATTATAAGACTTTTGAGTCTAGAGACTACATTTTGTTTATTATTATAATGCACAACATAGCCCTGTGTTCATAGTTGGGTTTAATACCTGTTAGTTGAATAAACATTGAAGGATGAAGTTTCAGAATTTTTTGGCCACCATTACTCTCAGCTATGTTGATGTAACGTACATGTAATACATATATGCCATACAAACATGTATCTATTTACCAATCTGCTGCTAGAATTGATGACTTTTTACCAGGCTTCTTTAGGTGGGGTAGCTTTTAGAACAAAGATGAACACTCGTGCACACACTCTCACATGTGTGACTGAACAATCTCACATTTTATTATTTATAGAAATACATGTGCATATGCTACGACTCCATTTATTTCCTGCAAGCAGAAAGCCTCATCATTATATGGAAGTCCCTGTCTTTTGTTTTTGTCCATTTTTTCCCCCTGATGTGTTCATAAATATGTCCCATGGATGGCAGGAATCCACAGCTATTTCCCTGGTAGTATAAATGCTTCTCACAGAAGCCCTGTCTATCATGGTAAATGGCACAAAGGACTTTTTTCCTCCACAGAAGCCTTTATTTTTCTCCCTGTATTTCCCTCAGAGTCCTGCCACAGTCTGAAGGGACTTCACAGCTGTGCTGTCCATGAACCCACTCCTAACTTCCAACTTTGCCCCAAAGCGTTTCCTCTGAGGTCCTTAGAGAAGCACTTCTGGACAATGTGGCATGTTGCTAACATTTGGAAATTGTCACGCTGCGAGGAAGCATCTGTAGACCTCTGAGTTCAGTTCTCCGAGGACATTTCACCTTCTTTGCTCACATCCAAGCCTTAGACCCCAGCACCCAGGCAGCTCCCCTCATGTGAGTTTCCCAGGGTGTGGTTTCATCTCTCTCTCCATTACTCTCATCATCCCCACTCCCACCCAGACATCAATTCAAAATAAATCTTTTTTTTTTTTGGTTTCACTTTCGAAATGAGGGCTCTTATTTCAGCTCTAGATTTAGAATAGGTACATATTTTTTAAAAATCATTTCTTCATATAAATTTAAAAGGGCGCTATAAGCAAACAACAACAACAGCAACACCTCTCCAACAGCAGCTGCAGAAACTGCCGACGTGCACCTGACCTGACCTCAGGGGGCCACGCCAGGGGCCTCGTGGAAGAGGATCAGTCCATCTGTGCCCCAGCTCGAGCAAGAGCGACTTGCATTTCATTCCTCTGTACTCATTCTCTCAGGGTTTCCAGCCACAGAAGTACTTTTAAAAAGTTCTGGATAGGGATAGTCTCTGAGGGGAGAATTTCTCAGAAGAGGTCCAAGGTGGTCTGCATAAATTACTCAAGGCCCAGGCTCTCAGGGACAGGGCCACGGTGCACAGGCATTCGCTCTGGGTCTGTGAGAATGTGGGAGGGGAATGAGGTGGTAGCATTTCTGGATGCGGTAGTCTACCCTTCCCTAATTTGGAAATGACTTATTGACAAGGATGGGGCTACCTGGAGGGCTGGGATGTTACAGAGCAGACCACTTCCAGCCCATCTCCAGGGTGTCTAAACACGGGGATGTGCAGAATTTCTTGCCTGGAGATGTTCGCTTATTTCCTTCCCTACCCCATCCCCCAAAACAGCTACACAGCCTGGAGATTTGGAAGAAAGGGATGAACAGATGTTTGTGATGTTTTAGTTACATTTGACCTAGAAGTGGGAGAATGAGCTAAATGACACATCAAAGTCCTTTTCATTAAACAACCAGTATCAGTAGAGCAAGTAGTTTAAATATTGCCATTAGCTAACTTTTGGGGCTTATTGGGGAGTTTTACTAATGGCAGGATTCAAAAACAGTAACCTCGGTCTTATTGAATAGATGCTCCCCAGCTGCTGAACTGTAAAGTTAATTTCTGGAAAACGAATTGTGTTTATCATTTTTTTAAAAACACGGTTTTCTGTAATAAAAGCAGAGATGCAACCTTCTGCAAAGAAACATTCCAATGTGGCTGGGTTGAATGCTTTGTTCGGCCAAGGAAGGGTTAAGGTGATGTTTTGAAAATGTAACCTACCAGTGGAATGAGGCAAGAGAACTTTGCTTACGACATTGGCCTCCCCTAGGTGTGCTTGTTAATTAAGAGTAAAACCACAAAGGTGGATCCAATCCCAGTGGCTGTGGATGTGACACCCATGACAGTGAGGGCAGGCTGACAAAGCCTGTGCTGAGATTGCCATCCTGTGACAGTATGGAGTGGGAGTGGGAAGGGGGCCTCCTCCTCTCATCATTAGCCAATGCAAAGCAAATGTTCATTAGTCATATCCTTTCTAACAAGCAAGGAGCTAGGTCCTGGGAGTATAAGGATGAATAATACACAAGGTTCTTTTTAAAGGAATTTGTAGATCCTACAAGTAAACCAGGGATGTCCCTCTGAGTTTACTGGCATAAAGTGGATGACAGTGGCCTTGACAGCTTGTGCTGAGAATAACAAAATCACTGTTGAACCAACATCACAGGATCATAAATTTTATAACATGAAGCAGCCTTGGAGATTTCCAGCAAATTGTGTTAAAATTAAAGAATTGTTATAGTTCCTTATAAACTGCCAAATGCCAAACAAACATTATCTAGTGGTAGCCCCTCAGTTTGGGAAGGAGAGAGACTGATATAAAGTTAAGTCATTGCCAAGGTCTCATAGCTACGTTGTTATAGGAATAGTTACATTGTTACATAGCTACATTGTTTAACATTCATAACCCATATCTTATATTGTTGTTTAGCACACATAACTAATATTTCATTTTTCAAAATATATTATAAATAACAGAAATGATGAGAAAGAAACTGTATTGAGGAAATATTGGAAAGTAATTTTGTACCGCAGATTTAAAGTATCATGAACAAGAATAGCCTGTAAGCAAAAATATTCAAGCTCTTACAAGGAAGCACTTAAGTAGTAATTAATTGCACATACAGATGGGGCTTGGTGGCTCATGCCTGTAATCCCTGCACTTTGGGAGGCTGAGGCAGGCGGATCACTTGAGGTCAGGAGTTTGAGACCAGCCTGGCCAACATGGTGAAAACCCGTCTCTACTAAAAATACAAAAATTAGGTGTGTGTGGTGGTGGATAACTGTAGTCCCAGCTATTTGGGAGGCTGAGGTAGGAGAATCCCTTGAAACTGAAGGTGGAGGTTGCAGTGAGCTGAGATCGTGCCACTGCACTCCAGCCTGGGCAACAGCAAGACTTTTTCTCAGAAAAAATTGCACATATAGTCAGGTGATGATTTAGTTAATAGGCAGAGTACCTGTGGATGGCCCCCTGAGATTTCCTACCATAAGACCCACAGGTGTCCATTTCTGTGCTAACTTCCAGCATGGTTTAGGGGAGGCACTGACATTCTGCAGAATCCCAGAGAATATAGCTGACGTTCTGTTTATAAATCCTTTATTGACATTTAGTGAAAGATGTAGTGCTGCATGATGCTTTGCTCTTTCATTGCTCATTATGAAGTTTGTTAGAAGAGACATTAGCAGCAATTTGTCAACAGCCTCTGGAAGTCAAGTGACAGGTATTACAGTGTTGCCAAGTGTTAGACATATCTTTGCAGGTGGGTAAACTTCATCCACTCATCAGCCCAAGGGACAATCACATGGGTGACTCAGATGTTTTGAAGCCATACCATAATGAATTCAAAAAGTCATCGAGAGGTGGCATGACAGCAGTCCCACCAAAGTGGCCCTTGTCACTTGAACTTGAGAAGCTGCATAGAATTTCTTTTGTGTCATTCTAAAGAACTGTAATTTTTTGAAAAGGACAATTTCTTTTAAAAATAGTATGGAATTGGCTTGTCATTATACTGGGTACCTGAGATGGCAGTTTGGCATCACTTGGTACATTTTATTCATACATAATAATATCTGGTGTGGAATAAAGTCAATATATGTGCTTTGAAGGAGTGAATTTATCTTTAAGTTTGCAATGGCTCTATGATTCGACAGCTCTCTTATTTAATTATTTCATTTAATCATCTCATCATCACCTCTCTAGAAGGTAAAAAATAATGTTCTCATTTTACAGAAAAAGAAATTGATGTCTGGGAGATTTAATATGTCCAAGATGCATAGTCCTGTGCAGCTCGTCTTTCTTCTCATTTTCAGGTCATAATTACTGTTTGCTGGGAACATACTGGGTGCTGGTGTGGGGCAGGTCTTTTGTTCCTCATTAATTACCTCCTCACACCAGGAGGTAGGCAGGTCTTCTAATCTCCAGTTTTCAGATAAAGTCTCAGTGAGGTTATGTAATCTGAGCTGAATCATACAGGCTATGTCTGATCAAGCTGGCATCTAATTGCAGGGCTTGCTACTCAAGAGAATGTGACCTTCCTGCCATCACCCAGCTGCCCTTCCAACTAAAGTAGAAGGCTATTGCTATTTCCATTTTTAAAAGTCTGACAGGCACAAAGCATGGACTTAAGGCATGGTTACAGTTATGATAACTCAGTCAAGAAATTTCTCTTTGGGGGAGGTTTTTTTTAATCTACATTTTGTAGCATTATTATGCATCCACACGAACTTAACATAGTGCAACAAGCTTTGGCAAGTGCCTGTTTTGCGCAAATTTTGTGCCATACCCAATGTCCATTTTCCCTTCTT
The DNA here is from genome assembly GCA_036589455.1 of Ateles fusciceps. NCBI lineage: Eukaryota > Metazoa > Chordata > Mammalia > Primates > Atelidae > Ateles > Ateles fusciceps. The sequence goes on from JAZHEH010000222.1 coordinate 17,202,035, forward strand.
CCTTTCGAAAAGTGGCCAAAAACAGTCCTGATTTTATTGAGGATGACAATGGGCTTAGGTAAGAGACACCATTTCCCATCATTGCATGCAGCTTGGCACAGTCATGTGAATACCTTCTGTATGAAACCTCCAGGAATGCTTTCTAAAGGGCATTTTCCTTCCCTTTTCCTCTGACTGGGAGATGGACGTGATGTCTGGAGCTCAGGCAGCCATCCTGGGCCACAAAGCATCATTGTGAATGGATGCCAAGTGTTGGGGATGATGGAGAAGAAAAAAATAAGGAGTCTAGATTTTTGGTGATATGGTGGAGCTGCCCAGCCAGCCTTGGGCTACTTACATCTGGAATTACCATATGAAAGAAATAAACTTTTATTTTGTTTAAATGACTACTTTCTTCTGATCTCTGAATGCAGCTTCTAACTTACGGAGTTACAGGAAAGCTGGACAAGATATATTTATTGGTCTTTAGGAAAAACAAGTCCACAACTCACTACAGTACAGTCTGAATGTGACTTCATCTAATGAAAACATAAACTCAGTGGGAAGCATTCCAGAGAGAAAAGAAATTAATTCTGCTAAGAGGAAGGTATCAAGAAAGGCTTCTTGCACTTTGGTTGGAGGAAGATAAGAAGTGGAAGAGAAAACCCAGTAAGCAAATGAAAGTCTGGAGTCCAAAAAGCTGAGCTTAAGCGATGGCAAGTTCGTTGCAACAATGGCTTTGATATTTCTGAAATGATTTTCTTTAAGTTTTCAGCAAAGCATTGACTAGTTACAGACTTTTAGATTTTGACCTATGGATCCAGATCTAAACCAAACTGGAAGTTTGTGTGTGTCATTTGAGATATTATCTATTGGCACATTCAAGTCTCTTTCTTTAAACATATTACTTAAGTGGTGATATCTTAAGCTACAGAAAGAGTTATCTTCCTTTACACATTTGACTACAATTGAGTAGATATGACTTTTATAAGATTCAGTCCCACTGTTTTAGGCCTAGGTTAAAAAATCTGTCTTTGACTGAGGTGGGAGGAGAAAAGAAGAGGGGGAAATCTGGGATCCCTTCTGGGATAGCTTTTACATCTGACTCCTTGTGGCAGGAGTGATTGTCTGATTGTTTTTATTGCAGGGGTCAGGCTGCAGAGGAGCCTCAAAGGCAGGAGGGTAAAGAATTAGGGCTCCAATCCCAGGGGCTAACAACACTAGGAAACTTCAGGAGCTTATGACATGTGCCAGACTTCTCCCTCTGGTGTTCAATGAATATCCATGAAATCCTAACCTTTCCTTGGCCTCTTTTACAGTTAGGGCAGGACCAACTAATTAGATTGTGGTTAATGGGATGTCAGTGGGAATGAGCTAACCTCTTCCAGGTTGAGACTTAAAGGTGTCCTATAGTATATCCCACCCTCTCTCCCCTCACTGCAGTGACATTAGATCTTGAATTACAGATGTCATAGCTACAAGGTGGGAGCAGCCTGCGACCCTGAATCACTGCATGGAAGAGATTCTCACAGAGGGGATGTTTTCAAAGCATCTGTCTTTGTGTGAGCAGGAAATAAGCGTTGGTGGTATGAAGACATTGGAACCTGGGAGTATTTGTGATGGCAGCTAGCATTAATTACTCTGATTTTGACATTACTTTTTGGCAAGGAAAATAAATGAGAGGTGGAGTACCTTTGATTAGAAGCATGGGATTTGGAGTTGGAAAATACAGCCTTCAGCTTGATTCCTGGGTGAGTTTGGGCAAGTTTCTTAACCTCTTCAGCCCCAGATTTTTATCTATAAAAATGGGAATAGTGGCTATGCCTCCTTCCGAGGGCAGTTTTTTATTTTTCAAAGTGTGGTTGCACAGACCACCTGCATCAGAAATATCCACAGGACTATTACATTGCAAATCACTGTGTGCCCATCTGGAAGCTACTAAACCCAGATCTTTGTGGCTAAGGGGAAGTTTTTTTTTTCTTTTTTAAAGTTATCCAGGTGACTCTTATGCTTACTAAAGTTGGAGGATGATCGTTCTTAGCAGTTGTGAGGATTACATGAGACAATATGAACGAAGAAGTTAGGACCATATCTGGCCCATGGTAAGTGCTCCATATGTGGAAGCAATTATTTTTATCATTAGAGCACCCTGTGGTGTAGACTAACTCGCTCAGGAAAGCTAGGCAAGTCCATGAAGGGAAAAAAGGGAGATAGCATTACTCTCTCTCAGGATTATAACTCTGACCTCAAAGGGAGCCAAGAGGGCAGGCACACTGAATGTAACCTGATTTGACTTAAATGGAAGATTGAGGCAAATCACTGTAATGTGTTGTGTATTCAGCAACAAAATAACAACCTGAAAACAGATGAAGGAGAAGGTTGCTCTCCTAACAGCAAAATCCCTTAAGACCCCCAGGCTTTCCAAAGGTGAATTTTTAAGCATTGATGGAGATGCATTAATGAGCATATAAAAATGTGGTTGAATGGTGACCACCATGCCTGAAGCTCTGTTGAAAAATTATTGACAGCTATATTGCTTATTCCTGTAGTGGTTAGGAAATGAAATGCCTTTCTCTAATCAAGTAATTGCATTAAGGAGCTACTGGGAACATTTGGTTGCTTTTCTGGAATAGGCAAGAAGTCAACTGTACTTCAACCAGGTTAACTGTCAAGAGTAGTTTGGCTCAAATTTCTTTTAGTTCAACTAACATCTTTTTTTCTCTTGCATATGCAAGTACAAGTATAAAAATAAAGTCAATGAATAGTCAAAACAAAACAGCACATTTGTAATAAATCCTGCCTTTTTCTGAAATGAAATTCAGCAAAAGATGTGTTTCTGTTTTCTCTTTTTAAGGGAGGGATGGTGGAGATGTGGAATGAGCTGCAACAGAGGCAGAGTGAGACAGATTAGTGTTAACTCAGGCAGACGGCTTAATGCCCAGCTTTAACTGTGGGAAGAGTCATTGTGCATTTTGCTATGGCCCAAGCAGAAAGGTACATTTTCCAGATAGCATAGTTTCAGTTGACAGAATTTACCTGAAAATTCAGTCAAAAAAGTCTCTCATTTGAAAGATGAACTGGTAGAGAACTGTGAACACACATAACAAGAATACAAGTAGACAGAAAATGGTCCTTTTTGTTGATGTTGTTATTGTAAAATTTCAAGCCCCTTGGGTCTTTGAAAGGCCACTTACACATCTGTACCTCCATAGAAATACAACCACTGGAAAAAAACCACAGTGACTGGGTCATTTTGTCTACATAATGTCACATTCTTGGCCAGTCTTGTCACCAAATTGCCTGATGAATGCTGTTTTGATGTCACGCCCTAGATACAACTTTGTGTCTTTGTGCAATTGGGCACAAATGGGTGACTAGCTCACTCATGGGCTGTGGTTCTAAGGCCCCTTGTTACTAAGCAAAGTCAGTCTGAGTTACTAGAACATTTGAGCCCATTTGCCCCCGTCCTGCTCATTCTCTTCCTCTTCCTCTTTTCTCTCCCATACATACAGTGATATGCAGGGTGTACCACTACATCATATATCGCAGTCCTCAAAGCTTACACAGTTACTGCCATTTGTGTGGTAAACTTGCTCTTGTTCCTCAGTCTTGAATTTACCCACCAGGTTTGCTGCAAAGAATTAGCTTAAAAATAACCTAACGATTTCCACATGGCAGGGCCGTGGGTTAAAGAGCACAGTCTATGCCCCCAGGACAGGCACCCATGTTGTTCGTGTTGGAAAAAGTGGATCTGATGCCTGGGAAAGGTGATCCAAGAAGAAGCTGGCCACCACGCCTCTGAGCTCTGTGACCTGATGCTCGCCTGACCCGTGACCAGGCTGTCTCCTTGCTGCCAAATAGGGAGAGAAACTTTGACTTGGCCGACGCTATGGGTGTGTTTGCTAATATTTGCCAACTGCTTTGAAGATGAAAAGCATTATGGGGCATTAAATATGGTAATTATCAATTATAAAACCTCACTCAACTCCCTGGAACACTAGCGGCGAACGAGCAGGAAATACAAATGTTTGTGTCAGGAAGCCAGGAGCCAGGGTGGCTGGTGAAATGGGAAAAGTTCAACACACAGCGTCCTTACCTGGGGCAAGCCAGGAACTCATTTGTCTTTGAAGGTAAATGCTTCCTTGAGCTAACAAGGAGGCCCCTGAGAGACTGCCTTCTGAAACACTCATGGAATTCTGGGCAAGGGGTGCCTATGCACCTCCCCAGTGCCACATGGGTGCCATGACAGAAATGGCCCACTTGGAGTTTGGCCTGGGCTTTTCCCTCATCCTTTCTCTATTATCTGAGGATAATAGGGTGATAGACTGAAGACCTCTGGGCTGTTCAGATATTCACACATTCTAAACACGCATCATAATGATATTCACACATTACAGTCATTGAGCTTTTGCAAGGATCTTGGAATGAGAGCACATCTCCTCTGGCCATTTGATTGTATTTATAAACTTAAGCGTTCTCGTCTTAGAAATCTTTAGCCTTTTCAGGGTCATCTGGAATCCCTTGGCTGATGTCGTGTCTGGCTATTGGCACATGTAGTGTAGGCAGCTGACTCTATGGCTTCATCTGAGGGGTGTGCAGCAGGATGTCTGTGCCAGTAGTCAACCCTTTTGCCCATCAGGCCACCAATGGGAATTCCTCTTGTCAGTGGTTTGTCTGTACAAGTCTCCCACCAAATGCATCCTCGCAAAGGATGGTGGTAAAATAATAACTCCTTCTAGTTCATCTTTTTTGACAGACGGAAGAATCTAGGGGCACTCAGAAGAATTACAATGTATTTACTTCCCATGAGACATGGGGCTGTCTAACAGGCTGAGGTGTGGCCAAGACAAAACAGAGCAGAAACAGTGCTCCTTACTGAGCGAGCAGACAACATGCAACTCCAAGTCTAAACCCTGCCAGCACCCAGCTGTATGGCTATGGTGAACCTCTTCCCCTCCCCTACAGAGGCTCAGTGAACATTTGTAAAATGAAGCCCAGCTAGGCAAATGATTTTAAGTCCTTTCCTGCTCTAAAGACTCAATGTCTTTTAAGCTAGGTCTCCAATGGTATTGTTAGGGGATTGAAAAAGAGCACTGTGACTTTCCTAGGAGAAACTACCAGCTGCATGACCCTGGGCAAGGTATGCAAGCTCTCTGTCCTTCAGTTCCTTCACCTCAAAATGGGGATAACAATGTACCTACCTCACAGGATTCTGAGGATTACACAAGCTAATACTACAGCATGTAGAACAGTGCCTAGCACATCATAAATGCAGTATGGATGTCCCTCAATAAACAGAAAATAATCTATAGATTCCTTTGGCAGTTGGAGAGAGACACAGAGTTAAGGTCCACAAGTGTATTAAAAATAAGACCAGAGTGAGCTGCATACATAAATTTGACAGATAGCTATTTACATAGCCTTCTAAGTAAAGGCAGTAAATTCTCCATTTCCTACTGGAGGATTTATTTAAATAAAATATGCTTATTAAACACAACTGCAAAGATGGTTTTATTAGTATCCTGGTCATCTTGTTCAAGGAAGGGTTATATTGCATTCTCTTGTGAAATATAAAAAGCAAATCTTGCCCCTTTCCCCCTCAAAAAAAATAAGACCAGAGGAGAGAAGACCTGAATATACTAAAGAAGCAAATGTTTAGAAAAAGCTAAGGAGCTGGAAGCAGCTCATCCTGGTTGGGATGAGTGGTGGTGGGTGGTTCATTTCTTTAAGAACCTGAGTACCTGAGAGAGAAAGCTCAGCTAGGAACTGGAGTTAGAAGGAAAAAGTATCAACAGCAATGAGTGCTTCTGGCTGGTCCAAGAGTTGATAGGCCTAGGCTTCCAGGGAGAGGCTGATTCATGCTGGGAACCCATCAGTACTGAGGAAGAATAGTGGGGGACTAGAGAAGGAGCAATTGTGCCAGGTTGGCAACCTAGTAACAGGGGCAAAGGAGCTACCTGGATAGGGAGGGGAGGACCAGGGGTGTAGGAATGGGTTGGCAGGTGAGGTTAAGTCCAGAGGGCTCCAGTGCGAAATTTGGCATGAGGAAATTGGCTTACACAGGAGGTCAGCGAGCAGACACAGAAGAGCAGGACTTAGTAACACAGGCAGGGATCAAGTACCGGATTGGGGCATTGGTCTCAAGAGAGGAGCTCGGGGCAAAATCTTGGAATCTCTGGGAACGGAGCTGTTCTGCATGTGGTAGTGACTCAACCATGTGTTCATCAAATCCATTTCCTGTTTTTCCTGGGTTCATGATTACAAAAATGTCCTGGCTCCCTCAGCTCCCAAAAGGTAGAAGTTGGCTTGTGACTGAGTCTGACCAGTGGACTATGAACGGAAGTGGGGGAGCATCCCAGGCTTGGCCCCAAAGGCTCCCCTGCAAGATCCTCCATTCTCACCCTTTCCTGCTGGCTGGGTGCAGAACAACAGGACACCCTTGGGAGATGGAAGAGCCATGGATGGAAAAGCTTGGGTCACTGAATCTGATTTTGAACACCTATTTTGGAACTTATTGCAATAAACTACTTAGATTTCTCGATTTTGTTGTTACATCTGTCAGTGTTATTAAATTTAAACCAGTAAACTGAGGCTTCCATGGATAGAGTCTATCCAAGGTTAAGGTCAAAGACATCCTGAGACTTGCCCAGCCTTAGGATGAGGCAATAGAGGGCCCGTCAGTGTATGGTGGCTGCAATGTGGCTGAGTTCTAGGAGGGAGTTTATTTTTTGTTGCCTGTGTATAACTTTTAGCCCAAGAATCCCTTATGTTGCTGGCTGTGACCGATGAACAAACTCTTAGTGTTTAACATGTCTGTAAACACTGGGAGAAGGTGGGAGAAGGGAATGCTGCCTGAAGATTGGACAAAAAGCCTTGTAAATATCTTGAGGTGAATGACAATGGGAAGGTTAGGGGGATTCTGCCAGGGTCCTGCAGACTGCAAAGGTGCCCTCTTATTCAGGAATCCTATCATCAGCTGAGCCCTTTCGAATTTAGCAGACAATTGTGAAGATAAAATAGTCTTACAGCATAAGAAGCCATAAGTAGTACGGCAGCCATCAAAGCTCCTCATTAGTGACATGATTTTAACAAAACCGGATACATTTTAAGAAACAAAGGTATTGATACATTTTCTATTATTTTGACTCACCACATGAGAGAGTGACAAATTGTGATACCTGAAGAAAAGTCTGGGTAAAATTTTGATAACAACTTAGTGATTCTGATCATCTGAACTTCAGTTCCTGGTAGCTTGTGAGGACCTGTCACTTTCCTTAACAATGTATTAGCAGGACAGAGGTAAGTGACTTCAAGGCAAGTGGTGGCAGCTTGTATGTTTTACTAATAATAACATCTGGCCCTAAGTCAGGCTATTACAGTTCCTAGGTGAGCAACAATTTTAGTCATGACACACAGACAATATTCTTTGCCAAATAAACTTTCCGTAAGAAGAGGGAGGACTAGGCATATTTGGTGTTGAAGGATTGATTACTATTTTTCAGTAAATTATGTCTCTGAATTAGTATGCTTCTCTCCATGCATTCTTATGCATTCAACAGTTTTTATTCTTTTTAATGGAATTTATTTTTCTCTTTTCCTTTCCTGAGACAGAGTCTCACTCTGTCACCCAGGCCGGAGTATAGTGGCATAGTCATGGCTCACTGTACCTCAACCTCCTGGGCCCAAGTGATCCTTCCACTTCAGCCTCCTGAGTAGCTGGGACTACAGGTGCACACCACCTTGCCTAGCTAATTTAAAAACAATTTTTTTTGGTAGAGACCTACTATGTTGCCCAGGCTGGTCTCAAACTCCTGGGCTCAAATGATCCTCCTGCCTTGGACTCCCAAAGTGCTAAGATTATAAGCCCATGCCATCACGCCCAGCTGTAAGTTGTACTTAAATTTTTTTTTTTCCATTTATAGATTTTTTTTTAATGTTTGAGAAGTTCATTGCACTGTTTGCTTCCACTAAACATTTTTAAACATTTAGGAAGAAGAGGCTGTGTTTTGCTTGAGGCAAAGGACTGAGAATGCCACAACTTAAGAGTTTGTTTAGAACTCAAAACAGGATGTTCTGTTTGACCAGAAGAAAGTTTCTTTCTCTGCTTTTCGTTCTTCTGTTAACTCTTCCCTTTTGCCAGCATATAAAAATAGTGTCACCAGACAGCCAGTAAAGAAATGACTTATAAAAATTTGTAGTAATCTGGCAAGATTTTTCCCTTCTGTTTTGTTAAATCTTAAGATTGCTCAACCATTGATGTGATTGTTGTTTGTGTGTTTATCCTTTACCACGTCACCCTGGCTATGCTTGGGCTTAAAAAGTTAAGCCAAAAGATCTCGGCCATACAGTCCAAGTCCAGATTTACGCACCATGCAAGTTTCCACTCCCTCGTTCACAGATATACACATGCGCGTTGCAATCATTTTGCAAAGAGTGATTAAGGGATGGGGAACATGGCGTTTCTTCTGAGAAGCAAATGAATAAATTGACCCACAGTCCTCACTTTCCTGCCTCACTGTTGTCACTGTCCTGACAACCTTGGCGAGCTAGGCTATGGGAATAAAATTTGAATATGCATTCTTGAACTTTGCCAGTCAAATCACGTGCCTGGCCTATTATCCTCTAACAGAACCCCAGTGAACGGAGGGGAAGGAGGAAACAGCCCTCCCCAACATCTGCACTTTGTTCTTGGTGAGTTTTAAAAGCTCCTAAGGTGGTTCTAAGGAGCAGTCAAGGCTGAGAACTCTGTTACAGAGCACAGGTTGGACTGTGGTCCTCTTGGGGTGGGGCTGGGACTCTGGTGTTTGTGTCTCTCAGTGCTGAACGCAGCACACAGCCCAGAAGAAACGCCCACCAAGTGCTCAGGGTACGGAGGAGCACACGCCTTGGTTTCCAAAAGCCAGTCCCAGCTTCCCTGAACGCTGAGCCACGGCTCTGTGTTTGTGGCCAACTGGGACAGAGGTGCTGAGTTCAATGGGAAGATGACATCCCTCTCCCCCGCCACATCTGCAGAGCGGCTTTCCAGGACAGCAGTGGCCTTTTAAAGCTCCTGCAGAGAGGAGTCTTTGTTGTAAGACCAGGGAGCTGCTAAGTGAGGGTGAAAAAGCCCAGAACTGAGAGTCGTCTCTTACCCTAGTTTGGCCACTGACTGAGCAGCTCCGTATTCGTCACTGAACCCCAATCTTTTCAAATAACAATGTGAGCTGGTTGCACTCAGATGTTCAACATCCATCCTTCTATTTGCCCAGCAACCATGGGAGGAGGAGAAGAAAGGCCTGAAATTAGGGAACTTTGACAACCAGGGGGTGGCCTTTGATTCTCTCTCCCTTGATCTATATGTTGTTCAAGCTCCAGACCACCCTCAAGAAGTATCAGAACTGGGCAGGTCGGGTCGCCAGACAAGATGTGGATTTTGACAGTGAATCAATGGGGCATTATTTAGCACAGCTGTCTCTACCATGATGCTGAAACAGGGAGATCCAGAGCGCAGTTAATGTGGAGAGACGATTCCTCCAGAAGGGAGGCTTTGGAGAGACCAGCTGGGCCTGCCTGTCAGGTACAAGGAACCCTGAGCCTGGCAACATCCAAGCAGCACGCTTGATCTCTGTATATTCTAAGAGCATGCGTGCCTCAATTTCAGATAGATAAAGCTTATCATGTAGAGGGAAGATTAGGACTGCTTTCATTCATTCATTGATTCCAGGTTTTACCCCTGTATTCACAGAACTGATGAGGGAGAGGAAATAACAGCCACTGTGATAAGGGTCTGGCCCAGTTGGGGGAATACGTGCTGACTACTGGGGAAACAGAGAACAACCAACAAACTTAACCAAGTGACCTAGAACATGTGATGCCAATAGTAGCACCGTGGAAGCTGAACTTAAGAAGTTCAGATGACAAAGGAAGGTTGTGTGCTTTTTAGCACATAAGGACATTTTGGTACTAATTTAGAATTACAGACACGCTCTATGCCTTCATGTTGAAGAAACACAACGTTGAGGGAGGCAGAGGGGAGAAATCAGCCTCATAGGTCGTGGCATCTCAAAGAGAAGCAAAGAGTAAGGAAAAGTAGCACGATGGTTTCTGATCCAGCGTCTGCCACAAACCAACTTTGTGACCAGGTGAATCATGTCCTCTGGGCCTCTGCTTCCTCGTGTGCGCACTGAATGCAAAATACCTACGATCTCTTGTGACTTGCCCTGAGGGCTTGATGGCTGGCTAGAACAGCACCAACGCCCTCAGTGCTCTCAGCACACACAGGCTGACACTCACACGCATGCACACATGTGCTCCCACCTCTGTGCTTGTGCACAGGAACCTACTCATTCACACTCGCACCCTACCACACACAAGCACACTCACATACATGCACACACGAATACAGGTAGGGATGTGAACACACACACATGCTCACACACATAGACACACAGCCTTCCATGCACATGCTACATCCACACATATATGCTCACGCACACACACTTACACTCCTTTACATGCCCTTTCACACGTGCACACACAGTCCTCCATAACATGCACACTCCCACACATGCATGTGCACTCATACGCTCCCGCATGTACACACACACTGCCGTGCACATGCACACATACACGCACAGACCTGAGTGTCCCATATTCCACACTTCATTTCCAAATTTTCAGAAAGCGGTAACAGACCAGTCAGGGAAGGAAAATAAAAATCATCTGGCATGTTTTTATGCAATCCTGATGATCTCGCAGTCTCTGATTTAGTCTCTTTTCCACTGGGTAGGGCCAGATACTTCCGTTTTTATGTAGGCACCTCTTTTAGGGAGACAAAGCATTAAGAGAAATGAGCTGAAGGAGAGAATTTAAAACAAAAGGAAAAAAACAAGAAAAAGATAAAAAGAAAAGAAAAAGCTTTTCCCATCCATGGCAGAAAAATAAAAAGGATGTTGGCGTGCTCTTGCAGGATATTTGTATAAAGAACTGCATGTCTTTATTTACTTTCAGTGGAGCCCCATTTCCTCTCCAGAATTCCTGGTGATCATACTCACCAGTTATGGGACTCTTGAGATGAAAATCTGTGACCCAGACCACATACACACACACAGGCCGGGGGAGCCCTGTGAAGCTGCGCGCTCTGCAATCTAGGGCATTTCCAGATCAAGATCAAGTATCTACCTCCTTGTGCCTTGCCATTCTCTGACCTGGCTCCAGAGCTGCAAAGAGAAGCTGAGGAAGATGTTGCTAAGGGTCACACCTGGTGACACCTGTGTAACCTGTGGCTAACAGTTTGGGAAAGCCATGCAGAAAGTAAGCATCCTCACTCCTGCATGCCAGGACAGGGAGGGCTATGAGCCAGCCACATCCCAGGGCGGTCACGATGGAGGAGTCCCCCGCCTGTGGGTCTCTGATGTCCCCAGGAGAAAGGCATGTTCTGAGGTCTCACATTCAGTTACAAAGTACTCTTGCATTTCTTACCCGATTTCATCTGGACACTTCTAGACATTAGCTAGAGCCCCGTTTTACAGATTAGAAAACTGAGGCTGAGAGTGCTTAATTTGCCCAAGATCACATGGCAAGAAAGTAATGGAGCTTAAATTTGGACTTACATTATTTAAGTCCAAATGTTGTTCTTTACTTTGCATCATGAATAATAAAGAATAATTAAAATAATAATAAATGATAAATATTTTTAAAGGGTTTACTAAGTGCCTGATGCCATTTTAAGTGCATTATATGGATTAATTTATTTAATCTTATAATACTATGAGGTGGATACTTTTATTATCCCTAGTTAGCAGATGTGGAAATCGAGCTCCAAATGGTTAAGCCACTTGCCTAAGCCACATGGCCAATGAAGGGAGAAGAAGATGCTTTGGTTTAACTGCCTTGCTGTCTGGAGGAAGGCCTGAGGTACCCCCCAAACCGCACTCCCTCATTGACTACTTTCAATGTACAAGGCCGCAAGTATCTCACTCTATCCTGGACATTCAGAGAGGGCTTCACCCCACCAATCAATGACAACTTACTTTCTCCCCCAAGGATCAGATAATTGACCTGATTATGGGTTTGCTGCAAATGGAAATTAATGTCATTTGCCCTTCTATTTATTTTTTCTTTTCCGCTGAAATTGCTATTATGGTTACATATGCCATACAAGAATTGTAGTAATGTTGTTTCTAAATTAATTTCCACCAAAGAGTTTTTGATTTTCACTTTTTATGGTGATGGAGGATACAAACGAGAAAACTGCAGTGAGTGACTGTAAATCATTCTCTTCACTAAAATGTGCCAGATGAGGTGAAGGAAGGAGAGCACAGGGGCCTAAGAGTAGGGGCGTGTTAAAAAATGATTATTCATGCAATTATTCAATTTCTTCAGTAACTGGAAAAAATCTTAGGGAGGTAATGAAAACACGTTCATAAACGTGTTTTTAATAAGAGTGTTTTCCCATTGAGCTTTTGCCTGGACTGAAGGAATGATGGAGGGACCCCTCAGCAGACCACTGAGACTCAGCTGTGCCATGTCAGCATCATGGGGGAGGCTGAACTCCGCCGCTCAGCCCTGAACACAGGAGCCCAGTGTTGTCTCAAATCAGCCCTTTTGCAGGCATGCACAGGATGCCCAAGAGTCATTTCTGGTGTTCAGCTGAAGAGGTCTAATGTAGTGTTTTAAAGAGGAAAGCGTTCTCCAGGCCCAACGTGGTGAGAAGTGACACAGAGTCACATTACATAAAATGACGTGGCGTGATGTGATTGTGACAGTGAAGGTGACTCATTGATCCCAACACTGGGATCCTCTGAGCCCCTCCCTAGCAGGGTCTTAAATGTTTGATTGAAAGACTGTAGCTGGAAGACTGACAAAACCATGCTGACCTCACTAGGGCAACGGCCATTTATTTCCAAGGCAGCTTCCATTGAAGAGAGTGGCAATTCATATAATCACCTATTTCCAAAAACATCTTTTCCATGTCAGATCGAGACCAGTTTTGCAGCCTCCTTAATGTAGGTGCTGTGGCTGAGCCAACTAGAGAAACAGTGGATGCCTCCCTGGCCCCATTTCCACAGTGCCTTGAAGTCCCAGAAAAACACTGATTGACATTTCCAGGCTGCTGTATTTCCCTCACCAGCCCCATACCCGCTCCCCCTCACCATCCAGCTTCCTGCAACCGTCACAAGGGTGAGAATGCCTCCAAGACGTAGGTTGCAGAGTCACTTAGATGCAGGACTGCATCCCAGTTTGTCCATCTGTATGTCTATGTCTGAGTTAGTGAGTTTGTCCATCGGCGTGTCTAAGTCTGAATAAGTGACTTGCTTTTCAGTTCTCTGCAGGGGTCTGGTGTTGCTTGTTGCTTTGACCTTGGGGGGAATTCCTCCAAAGCAACATGGCTCTTCGCAGAGTCTCTTAGAGCTGCAAGGCAGTATGGGATCATCAGGGAGGATGTTAGGAAGCTTCAGAAGGTCCTGGTAGAAAGGGTCCTTTGGTGTGGCCTCTGAAGAGTCCAAACGTGGGACAGGATCCTCCAAAAGCGGTGGCCTGGGGGAGCCACTGGTGGGGCAGCCAGCACGGAAGAGGGTGGCTTTGCTACCATTGGTAAGACTCATCCTGCACATCCTCATGAGGCAACCTTACCAGCTCCTCAGGTGGCCTCCCTGTTGCCTTCTTATTCAAGATGAAGACTGTCTAGAATGTTCTTTATCCTGAGTCCAGCTGATTGTCTATGCTGACATCAGTACAGGGTGCAGATGAGGAGAACCAGTGTGACTTGCTCCCAGGCACCCTCTATCCAAACCCCAGGGGTTTCCAGAACATTGTCACCCTGCTTGAGGGTGTCCATGCAGCATCTACCACAGTGACCTGTGGAAAACGTCTGTGATTCACCTGAGGGTAACTGCCCTTTGTGATTTGAAAGAGCGATGCTGACAGAAAGTGTTGTCATTTCTGAACTTTGTACTCTCCGCAGCAAGTGCCCAATTCATGTATCTTAGGAGGCCCCACTTGGTTCTACATCTAGCTGAAACAATTCAGTAACCCCACAGGCAGTTCTGCAATAGGTCTTGGGGTGATGAAATCAAGAAGGAAAAGTTCTCTCTCCTCACTTAGAAACTGTTGAGCAGAAAGGTATAAGTCAGGCTTTTCCTATTACAGGTCTCCTTCTGTGTGAGGAGGAAGTTCAGTTTTCATTTATCTCTCGTGCCCTTTGAAGTACAGGCCTCTGTCTGCTTAATGGCCCAAACCGGGGCGACTGGGATGAATTCCTTTTACATCAAACACACCCTGTCTGAAAAGGCAGTAATATTTCTCAACAAGTAAACCTGCCACAACTTTGGTGTTTGCAGGCTGAAGATGGTTACCCAGCATGGTTGCTGATGGAGCAAAAATGCGTATAGAGCAGGGAGTGGACGGAGGTGACTGGGGGACCCTCTGACAGGCTGTCTAGCCACAAACCAGTCTCTTCTAATCCATCCTGTTCACAGGGCAGTCTGTCTCCTGCAGGGGCCAAGAAAAAAAAACACAGAAAATGGAGATGGGAGAAAAAGGGGACGAGAAAGGAAGAAAAAATGAAACGTGGAGAAATAGCAAAAGGAAATGAAAAGAACTTTATTGCTCAGTTTCTTCTCCTGCCTGACCCAATTATCAGATTTTGCATTTAAGTTTAAGACAGTAGATCAAACAGCGAGAGGCACTTTGTACTTGTGCCAGGAGACCATATGATATCTCTCAGTGACTCTCCTGCATGCCAGGAACACGGAATCATGCCTCTCAGCCGGGTCTGCATATGGTGCAATGCGTAAAAAAACAGCAAAATTCGTAAGTGACTGCACTCATGGGTGATGTCCAGGATTTATGGTGCTTTATCAGTTAAAGTAAAACAATAAAAAAGAAAAAGAAGGTCAGGCAGAATCTAATTATAACTTTCCACAAATAGGTCAAAAGTGGAATGAGAATTGAAAGAAAGACAAAAGCCTGGTGTCACGCTTACTTTGTAAAATTGATCATCTTGAGGATTGTTTTTTATGGGACACAGAACTCTTCACAAGGTATGGATCATATCTGTTCTGGGGATTTCGACCACGTGCAGCCTCCATGGGTGTGAAGGACTGGATGGCAGACGTTCATGTCTTCCCCTCTCCCGGCTATGGCTTGCCTCCGGAGATAATTACTTTAGGAACACACTAGTTATGCATTGAGATAATTGATGTGGGATGTGGTAGTTAATGCTTTTTCGTGCCTTTAGATAAGATTTTGTGCAGCTAAACAAAATAGATGCTTTAGGAAGGTCTCTTTTCATTTCCCAGAATCATGGACACATCGGGAACATGAACTTTCCACTTCAAGGCTGGGGGTATGTCAGGAGACATGGTGGAGAGAGATTCTATTCATCACAGCAGTTAGTTTTGGAAGCACCACAGATGACTCCAGCTCTGTTAAGGGTGGTGAAATCAGGTTGGCAACAGCAGCACTTACTTTTCCAAATCAAATCAGTTCATATTCTCTGTAGATTGTTCAAATTCAGCCCTTTTCCTGGGGGAAGACAGATGTGGCAGAACGGGGCACTGCTGTTTTGTTCTGATCCTGGATGACTGGGTTTTAAGATTGGCTTTTGCTCTCAAAAGTCACCTTCTCTACAGTGTTTTTCAGCCCCCTACTTCCATTCACCCTTTACCTTTTACCTCACTGGGCTCCTGTGTTGGTCAGAGGTCCTGTTCCACGTTGGTGCACTCTTAATATGTGCATATATTTCTTTACATCTGCAAACTCATTCAATCCCCACACTAACTTTGTGAGGCAGGCATCATGGCTGTGTCCATGTAGGGACTATGATGGACCGACTGCACACTGATGAAAAACATGACCTTATGTAGCAAGAGGTTAACAATTGGCCAATCTGGGTGAAAAGTATACAGCCACTCTTTGTATTACTCTCGTGACTTTCCTGTACGTTCAAATTATTTCAAAATTGAAGGAAAAAAAAAAGTCTCCAGAGTTAGATAACTTTCTATTGCAGTAATGCTCAACTACCTGTGAACTGTTTGTAAACTAAGGGTTTTATATCTATTGCCCATTTGATTCTCATAATCTTATAAGGTTAGGTAGGTATGTAGGTTAGGTAGGTATTATATATTTATTTCAGCTGTGCTCATGAGCAAACTGAGGCTCAGAGAGGTTGAGGAATGTGTTCAAAATGCCTGGGATTGTGTATTCTATGTTGTTCTTATCTACAGTTTGAACTGATGTGTTAGTATTAGGCTCCTAGAGCTATGAAGAAATACAGTGTTGGATCAGTCCTTTTTTATCAAAGAAAATTTTATGAGGACACACAGTAACTGCCAATGAAGACTCTGACCTTAAAAGATATAACATGTAACTTAAAATTTCCTTAATTGATTCCTAAATAATAGATTGATAAGGAGAATCCTGGGCAAGGTCAAACACTGAGAATTTTATTAATAGTAATTCTCCCTTATAATCACTGTAAAGAATGATAATTATTTTGCTTTATCTTAAGAAGGTGCCTCATTATCTTGATCACTTTTGTCACGTTCTAGATACATTTAAAATTTTTATCATCCATCCATCCATCCATCCAATCACCATCTATCTTATCCACTCATCCTTTCACCATTCATTATGTATGGTGTACATGCTAGGAACAAGGTCTCTGTCAAAGAAGGAAAGGTGCCTATCTTGCCTTCACTGAGGTGAGGGAGGGAATACATGCCTAACTACACCAGAAGGTAGGGCACAGGTTCCCATGAGAGGGCAAGAGATAAGGAGGTAAACTCCGGCAGCTCAGAGGGGACAGAAATGATTCTTTGGAGCCCATGAATTGCAACAATCAAACCTCAAGCACCACATATTTTACAGAACAAGCATAGCAACATGTTGTGTGGTTCACCAGTGCCTAATAAAGGATCTCTGTGGCCTACCCTGATGAAGCAGTGAATTGCATTGAGGTCTTCACTGGAGGAACAAACTCAGGCATGATTTTAGTGACCCTTTACAGGGTTATAGCTGATCACTTAGAGACTATAATTAAAAAAATATAGTTTAGAACACTTTCTCCTAAATACATTAACAGGTCAACTTTTACGTTTATGTGGCATTTTTAAATCCACTACCCAAATCTTTCCGTAGTTAATTCCATTTATATGGCACCTGTATAGGCTCATTTTTACCAGAAAAACTGGAAATTTCACTACCTGCTGCTCTGACTTTCAGACGACTCCTAAAATATTGAAATAAGGAGCCCGACATTGACCAGTGGGGGCCTTGATTTCATACTTTTCATATAGGAAAATGTCTATTTGGTTTCTGCCTTCATATGAATATTCTATGACAAAACATTTTCCAATTCTATTGTAATTAAATAAATAGAAGTTTTACTAAGTTCCATGACAAATAACCTCTGGAAGTGAAAATTATTTATATCTCTGGTCTCATGTGTCCACTTGCTCATTATCTACTTAAAGAAATTTATAATATACATTACCCTATACAGCAAACAAATGAAAATAACCAAAAGCAAACTCATGTTCCTAAAACGTAGGGAGAAATGCAATTTTTGCTTTGTGCTTTGTCAAATGAATCATATGTCACCATCACTAAAGACATTTGCTATTTGACAGAATTCTGTTGTGAATCTTATCATAAAATAAAATATTTCTCTTGATTGGTCTTTTGCATAAACAAGGTCTTTAAATGTTAGGTTTAGAGAGCCAAGACTTTCTACTTAAATGAAAAAGTGCTTTGGGACTTTGCATTGATTAACTCTACAAAGGATGAGATCGGTGGTGTACAGCCTTCCATATAGCAGGCATCATTTGCTGGGCATCTTTTTTTATAATAATCCCCTGTTGTCCTGTTGCATGTACAGGGCCCATGGGTTGCAGAGAGCCTGATGTTCCCTTTGACTTTTCTCCCTCAACATCTTGCTCTGTGTGAGATCATAAATCTATTATTTTTACATTAGTGACTCCCAAATTCATGTCTCCAGCCCAGAACTATTTCCCTGGAATTGTAGCCTGACATTTCCAGAGAAACTTGAGAGTTCTCATTGTGTATTTCATGGGATCCTCAAAACCAATATATCCCAAACGAATCACTTGAATGGATTCTCCAGATCACCAGATAGCCACTAAGGCTCTTTCTCCCTCCATCTGTCTCTTAGAGACTATCTCCTTGTTTTCAGTCCTGCATGCTTCTATGCACAAAGGGAGGAGGCAGGTGTAGGAATCTTTTATGCATGCCCCTCACATCTCTGAAAGATAGACCCACTTTGGTGCCTGTGATGTTATATTGTAATGGTTGGTGTATTTAATTGTCTCCTTTGCTACATAGCAATTATGCTGAGGACAATTTTTTGTCTGTGAGTGGAGAAGAATGAGGGAAGGTCAAAACCCTGCAACGTACTGGCTTCCTGACCTGGATTGGACAAATCACATAATCTTTCCAGGACCTGGATCCAGTGTCATCATCTGTGGGAATTTTTGTATGTTAATTTTATGGCACTATACATATATAAGTGATTTGTAACAGGCCATTTATTTTCTCTTACAGTTTTCCAAACTTTGCATGTATTGATATAATAAATGTTTTATCACAGATCCAATCCATTCTTCATGCATTCATTATTACAATCCTCCTATAAATCCTCTTATAAACCCCAAGTACTGGTTTAATTTACCAAGAGAACAACATAAGCCTCCCTTCATGTTATAGAAAACTCAGCTTGGAGACCCGTTATATTAGACCTTGTTCCCAAATGTCATCACCACCCAGGGCAAATGGCTCATCTGACACTGTTAGCTTCTAAAGAACATTTTAATCCTTTCTACTATTGCCAGCATAGCACATGAATGACACCAAATCCACTACAAGTCTCCAGGGAGAAATGCATAGCTGGTATCATGGCTTTGTCTGCATTTGCTCAGTGAGGGGAAAATTGAGCTTGTTTTCATGCCTCCTACAAGTGCACTTTTCTAGCCCACTTTGCCTTTATTATCTCAACATTTCTGATGAATTGGAATTTTGGCCTAGATTATCGTAAGAATTGTTTCAGATCTCTTTGCCTCCATAAGTAGATAGAGCTTTAGACTATGCTCCTTTCATCTATTTATAAATGCATTTCATTTCTTTTTTCCCCCTCACTTTCCAGCACTACAAGATGCTCCAGGCTCACCATGTATAGTACCTCCCCCAACTGTCCATGATTTTGATTTCTTTTTGTTTTTTATTTTTTAAAAATTTTTATTTATTTATTTATTTTTATTATGCTTTAAGTTCTGGGGTACATGTGCAAAATGTGCAGGTTTGTAACATAGATATACATGCGCCATGGTGGTTGGGTGCACCCATCACCCCGTCATCTACATTAGGTATTTCTCCTAATGCTATCCCCTCCCCTAGCCCTCCAACTTCTGACAGGACCCCCTCTGTGAGATGTTCCCCTCCCTGTGTCCATGTGTTCTCACTGTTCAACTCCCACTTATGAGTGAGAACATGTGGTGTTTGGTTTTCTGTTCTTGTGTCAGTTTGCTGAGAATGATGGTTTCCAGCTTCATCCATGTCCCTGCAAAGGACATGAACTCATCTTTTCAAAATTTTTCTTCTATGTTTTTGTAAAAGCCACGTGCAAAGAGAGAAACTAATTGATTGTACTTCTTCTTGATATGCCTGATAGTTTTCTGTCATCTTAATCATCATATGAGTAAGATTACTCAACACCCAGGCCTTTTGAGGTCCGAACAATAAGTAACCACCAATCACCTCCACACTGGCTGGCCAGAGATGCTGATGGGGCAGAGTCCATATTAGCTGAAGACTTGCCCGTGTTCTGCCAGGGAACTCTATGGAAACTAGGGCAAGCTTTGCATGAAACCCCATTTGCAAACCGAAACCATGAAAAAAAAGGTGGTTCAGTGTGGTTTTTACTCAAAACCAGGTGAAGCTTTGTGGTTCAGCCAAGTTTTGACTTGAAGCCAGAGAGAGCTCACTGTGTTTGGCTGGACCTTGTTTTACGTTTCATGTTCCTTTTGGTTCTGTTTCCCAAACTTGAAATTGAGGGTTCAGATGAGGGGCACAAAATGAATAAAATGAAATTGACATGAAATGTGGTACAGACGAAGACAGCACCAGCTTTGTGAGGGCCAACCACTGCTCTTGCTTTCTGCCAGCACTCCTTCTAGAAAGGGCCTTCCCCACACTAAGTAGTTCCCTGGGACTTTTCTTTAAGAAACAGAATGATTAACACTAGACAAAAATAGCAAAAACTATTTTGCTATTGTTTATTGTAACAGATCCATTAACAAATCTGTTTTTGCGAGTCAGCCATTAAGACTTTTGGGGAAAACATTTTAGGTAACAGATTGACGTTACAATAGCATGAATTTATTTAATATGTTTAAATATCTACTATGTGCTGGAAATTTTAACTTATTAAGTTCTTGCAGTATTTTATAGATTAGGACACTAGGCCCAGAGTGATTGAATAAATAGGATAAATTGCCCATATACTAAAAGAGAAGGCAAGCAAGTATTAATACTAGGCAGACTTGACCAGCTAGTAAGTGGTCAAGGAAAATATTGCCCCCAGGTCTTTTCCCTAGCTATTTTCACTAGACCTCATTACCTATAAGTCAGACCAAAATTCTGCCCTCCAGGCCATTATGAAGATTCATATTTGGCTTCATAAAGAAGCTCTGCTCTGCTTCTATGGATTTAATCAACTGTGGAGCTGTATATATAGAGAGAGATCCATATATATGGATGGTTGACTGTACTGAATTTATGCAGACTTTTTTCCTGTCATTATTCCCTAAACAATACAGTATAACAACTATTTACATAGCATTTACATTATCTTAGGTATTATAAATAATCTAGGGGTAATTTAAAGTATATAGGAGGATATACATGTTATATGTAAATACTATGCCATTTTAGAAAACAGACTTGAGCATCTGAAGATGTTGGTATTTAGATGGATCCTGAAACCAGTTCCCGATGGATACTGGGACATGACTGTACATAAAACAATAATGTGTGGTGGAAAGTGCTAAACATCCTAAAAGTTGTCTAAATAGTGAGTTGTGTGGGTTTAGAAGAGAGGAGAGATAGGTTCTAGCTAGGGAAGGAGGAGTGGAGAGGGTAGTGATTGCAAAAACAGTGACATTTGCAACACAGAAGAGCAGTTGGGTGTGTAGCTGGTGGGGGATGGAAATAGATTTGGAGGGGAGACAGGGTGGGTGAAACAGAGAAGAGAGAGGATTATTTGTTGGAGGGAAGAGTTTATAAAGGAGAGTTAAGGAAAGTAAGTTTGGAAAGAAGGGTTGAGACTAAATTATGGAAGGTCTTGGTTTCATGGCCAATTGAGTTGTGTTTTATCTGCAGAATAAAGTCATTGAATATTTTTGAGTCAGGATTCACAAAATCAGGACAAAATGTAGGTGAAAGCCAGAGTTTAACTCTGAAAATTACTTGTGTCTTGTTGGAAATTTGGAGGGAGATTGACAAAAAATACATTAATTGGCCTTTTCAAAAAAAAAAGTCACAGGAGAAAAGCCAATCATTTTCACACTGTTTGAACTTAATGATGAGATGTAGTTGAGATTACAGGTTAATACAAAGCTCTTGCTTAAATTTTGAAGTTAGTATTTATTAGCACATATCTTGCATGAGCATACCGTCAACCGCCTACTTTCTTTCCCAAATTGAAAAATTGCCTCAAATATATGAGCTCCTTTTTTCATAATCACTATCCTTCCAGGAGAAAAATGAAATTAAATTTAAATTCTTCCTAATGAGGGAAACAAAATACTAAGGAATAAGATTTTGTCCAGTAGGATTGAGCTTTGGAGGTCTACTAGCCATTCTGATGTCTAAGACTTTTTCTACTCCTGAGAACGAATTTTCATCCCCTTGGGTGCAGTATTGCTCTTAACTGGGAATGTATGGTGTAGACCCAAGCTTGCTTTGCCATGAGATTTTGATGAACGCCATGGAAGCTCTCTAATGTCTGGTGAAGTCTACACCACAGAAGGGAGGACAGATACAACCTCCAACCTCCAGGCCAAACAGGTTGACAATTGATAGGTTACCTGAAATATTAGATTCAAAAATCAATCAGAGAACCTAGAGAACTACTGGGGAACACAACATTGCTAGAGCATCATGGTCAGTTACATGCTGGTTACTATATGTCCCTCAGGCTACCAGTGTTTCCTGTAAAATAATCTGCCTTTATTTTTTACCATGCATTCTGCCAGGTGATATTAATAGAAAAGCAAAAAAAAAAAAAAAAAAAACAAAAAAAACCAAAAACAACAACAACAACAACAACAAACTAGAGGTGGCTGTCACAAAACATAACGGTATGAGGGGGGAGCATCAGTATAATATATTTCTGAAGTCTTGAATTTACTCTTGCTATCCAAATTACCTCACTTATATGGGGAAATGTTCCTTCCATTAAGTAATAGCTATGAAAATATTTATCTTCACCAATTTGATGATATTGGTGAAGATATTCTTTGGAGAAATCTCTGTATAATTTAATAAATTAGAGTGGTTGAGCATGTGTTTTTTTTTTTTCATTGTTGCTGCTGTTTTACTATGGCTATTGTGTGAATTTCTGTTTAATCAATTAAAATTATGTCTTTAAAAAGAAAAATTTGAAAAATAAGGGGAGTCTACGTGGTATTGAATTCCCCCACTGTGCTCAGAGATCAATTGCTCATCATTTTCAAGAATAAAATTTTGAGCCAATATAATAATAATTGGAGTGCTATTATTTTTCAATGATCTTCCATTTAGAGGAGAAAACTTATTGCTTTTAAAAGCTCTGGAAAACCACCCCAGGAGGGTTTTCTTGGTTCGTTGAGCTTAGGCTATAGATTTAGGTACTGAGAAGTTTGACAATTTTATAAAATTTTTCTTTGGTCAAATCATTCCAAGACTCCATCATATCAGTCAAAACTCCAATTTGATGGTTCATCATTTTTAACCTATTACTACCTGCTTTGGCAGAGAGAAGGGTAGGAATTCCATCCCAAAACATACTTTAAACTGTCATTACAACTCATACACATGGAAGTGGGGGACAGTCAGGTATTTGATCCAGGCTGGATTATGTGTGACTTCACACACACTTTAAAAGTTGCTTCTACAAAGATGTTTGGAGCTTGGAAAGACACTGGAATGACTTGTCCATAAACCTGTATGGAGAATGTTGATGGAGAGGCCAAAAAGCCACCTCCGTCTTTCATCCAACATCCTCGTAGTGTGACCCACAGCTATGTAGGGGACGTGACTGTTACCCCATCTACTTTACAGTTTTCACCATGGATTCATGAGGCAATATGTAAAATGTCCAATGTCTTTAGAATAAACAGTATTTTTTTTGTCCAATGAGAAACCTGCAAAAAATTCTGCCACGATGACTTACTTTCTGTTGATAAGTATAAGGGTGCTCCTCCTAGGTTGGTTTTCTACAGAACTCAACACTAAGTGGTCCTTGTGGAGCAAGTGAATGGGAATGCTGTTTTACAAATTAAAAAAAAAACTTTCCTTCCCTTTTTACCGTCCTCAGGTATGTGACAAAAAGCACAATTTTGATTTGTTATTATTTGTACTTTTCCAGAAGAAAAAAAATACTGTCAAAGTTAGGGATCTATTTTTACTGGAATAACAAGATGTCACTGGCAGACCATTACTGAGGATATTGGAATTTTTTTTTTTTAACTTGTCTACCATAGCTTCACATATTTCATAGCTGTGTGTTTCCTGGTTAAAAAGCACTAAACTTTTCAACATTTGCTGCTCATTTTGTGAGCCAGATCAAGGCAAGGAAATTCCAATATTTATGAACAGCTGTACAGGGTAATTGTGGGATAGTCTGCTGTTTCTGCCAGGTCTACTGATAAACTGTGGGCTATTGTATTGTTTAAACCTCTGTCTGCTGGAAGGCTTATTTTTCTGATATTGAGGCATGCTTTCCTAAGCCACCTGGATGCAAAGAGGAGATTTTCAGGTGACCTTGGGGGTCTCTCCCTTGCCAGACTTCTCAGACAACACACACACACATGCACACACACACACACACACACACACACACACACACACACAGCATTTTTGTCCTCCTTGTGTCTTGAAGGAGACAGACCATTGTCCCTTGAATTGGAGAGAGTAAGGATCCCTTATAATTTCCATTCTCTCCCCCCAGCTCTGAGCCCTGAAAGCTCCAGCCAAGCACAGCTGATTGGGAACCATCAAGTTTGGAGGATGCTGCATATATTCCCATGCCTGGGTTCTGAAATAGCACCTGTGACCCGCAACTTACAGAATAAGAGAAAGTCTCTTTGGATTTGGTTTTGTTCTTAGACATATGTCGCAAGATATTTCTCAAGCTTTATATGCTATAAACACTTGTGTCTTTCTTATAAGTCATAGTCTTTATAACCAATGCTTTTTTTTTTTTTTTGCATAGGTTGGCAACTCAGACGTCAATGCCAAGGATTCTCTATAACTGTCATCAAACAATATTTACTAAAAAAATCTTTCCATAGGTACCTTATCAGGTGCTCTACAAGACAATTACATAGGCACATATGTGGTTTGGAGGGACTCACAGTCTCATTTAGGCAGACCTTGACAAACAAATGCTAACGTAAAATCCACCAGGCTGCTATTTAGCCATTCTGTCTGGGGATGATGATATTGAACATTTGATGACTGCCTTTTCTTCTGAATGGCTGTTACCAGCGAGGTCCCTTTTACTCCCTGTTTTGCTTCAAGACATGTCTATATATTATCTGGCAAGTCTATTTCACATCTGTTTTTAAGTCATATCTGTTTTTCAGTGCATTAGATAGCACTTTGATGACGTTCATAATAGTATAAAAATATCAGCTTTGAAAAGTTGGGCTACGTCTTCATTAACAAGCTTTTTCTCCCCTTGATCCCAAAGCAACTTAACAGAGAACAGAGGGTAGGACCAAGAGTCAGGAGTGCTGGCTCTGCAGGCAGAGGTTGCTGGGTTCAGCTCAGTGGGTTCCAAAGCCAGGTCACCTTCCCCAGAGCACAGCTCTGCCCCTGCTAGTGGGTGATCCAAAGCAAGCTGCTTGCTGTAAAATGGGATTAAACCACACCTATCCCGTAGGTTGGTGGAAGGATTAAATGAGTCAATATTCATAAAGCACTTATGTATAAGTGCCTGGCTTGACAGCAAGTGCTATATAAAGATCTGCTATTATTACTTTGGTCTTGGCTTTGTCACCAAAAAGCAGGCTGTGGAGCCCCTCTGAGTCTCAGTCTCTTCATATAAACAGTGGATGAAGTTCTCTGAAACCATTAGCCTGGTTGTTTTCTTTCTAAATAGGGCATCTTGCAAATACCCAGGGCAAGTCACACAAAGGAAGGACTGCACAATTTTTTTACCAAAGCAGGCCAGTGGGCATAAGCCAGGCCATTATAGGTCACCCCCACCTTTATCAGGCCCTACATAGCATGGATATGGGGGATTCTGCCTGTGAAGATAGGAGGAGGTGGTTCTCTTTTCAAATTGTGAGGGTGGTATTTAAATAGCACCCACGGTTTGGCCTCACACTTTTCCCCACATCTCTCTTATTCTTGTCTCATAGGCAGAATCAGGACCAACATCACTGAACAAAGAGACATGAATTAAAAATCAGTTGTTTGGATTTTCATTTCTGCTGAGTTTTCTCTTTAAAAAGACCTTCACTATCCCGAGGGGAAACAGTTTTTCCCATTACTGATGGAAAGTGAAGTCTCCTCATAAGGAGGATTTCCCTTCCAGAAATTCAAAACCAGAAAAACTATCAGACAATGTGATTGTGTGCCAGTGAGCAGCTGTTTCCAAAGCTTTGAATGGAATAATTTGTTTTTCATGGTTTATAGGTAGCAGATAAAACTTACATGGAAAAATGGACAAGAAGTAATGGAAAATAAGACACAGAACCTGGAATCATAAGCTTAAAAAGCAATTTGCCTTATTTCAGCTGTGCCCAGAAATAACTTGAGGTTAACAAGTGAGTATTTCTACTGGAAGCATCAACTACAATTAGGTCACCAACTTAGAGAAGACGTAGGCGGAAATTTAAACACCAAGTCTATCATTATAAAGATACTTTATCAGCAAAACTGTCAGCTATGGATGGTTGACTTAAAATTATTAAGAGGCTAAAGTATCAAAGGGGAAGACACGTTTGTGGAAGGATTCCTCTTAAGATCAGCAACAGCTGAGGGTCTAAACATGAGGAAGAGGCTTTAATAGCATTTCTCGGGGAGTTCATTTTGAAGTCCTTAACTTCCACACAAATCTGATGTGAGAAAAATAGATGCTTCCTCTTGGGGTCCTTGATCCAACCATGGAAACACAGGCCACACACTTAATTCTGCTGGTGACAGAATGACAAATCTGTTATTGTTTAGGGTAAGTGAGGCATGGCAATACTCTTCCGAATTTCAGTGAAAATTAGATGTGAAAATCTGTAACAGGAGTATTCAAGCTTCCCTTTAAACAAGAAACATTGAGCAAATAAAAATATGGAGTCCCTGGACCTATTCTAGAAGCCTGGTGCCAAGGAATAGATTTTGCATGGATCTACTTAAGCTCACCCAGGAATACATTTAACTTTCTCCTGGAAAATTTATTTGAAAGTTCAAAAAAAAAAAAAAAGATTAATTACTTAAGTATTTAATAATGACTAGATTTTACAAATATTTGGATCCATATGAGGCATGGAATTCAGAATAATATTATTTCCTGCTGTACTGGTAACTGACTTTTCAAAGAAGATTTTACATGATAGTTAAGTTAATCCATTTAGCTTGATTATTCAAAAGTTCCAAAACACCCAGTGATGACCTATGTTTTTTTATCTCCTTTCACTATAATAATATGGCTTGAACTTTCACAATGGCTGTGTCTATTTCCTTAGCTACTAAATGGTTCTGAGACCTGTCTTTTTATCAGTGCAGCCAGGAGCCCCCCTCAACAAATCTCTCTTCTTTATATGGGGCTGATGCTCGGACAAAAGCCTGCAGGGGTGGGTCTCAGAAGAGCTGCTAAAAATGCAGCTGTAAAGTGAGACGGAAGCACTCAATGCCAGTTAGCTGGGCACATTCACTAGTACATGCCAATGCTGAAGGAGCCATATAGACAGAAGGTACTTCATTTCATCCACAGGTCATGAAATGCCTTTGTCCATTTCCTGCCTTTCCTTTATCACACGGATATTCGTGCTTATCTCCTCAAATCAGTATAACTAAAAATCACTACCCTCTTTCTTATCAAGGATTTAGTTTCTTGTGCCATATACAAGGTGTAGAGAATTCTTCTAGGGATAGACTTCTAAGCCCCAGCTACCCCAGAGGACTACCATTTATATTATACATTAAGTAAAATAAATATTGTTGATGAAGGGGTAGCTCTTACTAGGGTCCCAGGGTCAGTCCTAGGCTCAATTATGAAGTCAAAAGGTGTGTATGTGTGGCTTTGTGTGCCCGTGTGTGTGTGTATTTGTGAGGGAAAGAGAGAGAGAGAAAGAAAGAGAGGAGGAAAAAGAGTTTGGGTTGAAAAAGCTACCATCCACTAGACTCTTACCATACCTAGTTGTCAATCTTCTGTTTATGGTTAAGAAAATATAGCCTCACCTGTAATTCCAGCACTTTGGGAGGCTGAGGCAGGTGAATCACGAGCTCAGGAGTTCAAGACCAACCTGACCAATATGGTAAAACCTCGTCTCTACTAAAAATACAAAAATTAGCTGGATGTGGTGGTGGATACCTGTAGTCTCAGCTACTCAGGAGGCTGAGGCAGAAGAATCACTTGAACCTGGGAAGTGGAGGTTGCAGTGAGCTGAGATTGCACCATTGCACTCCAGCCTGGGCGACAGAGCAAGACTCCATCTCAAATATACATATATATCCTCATTAACAATTGTGATATTATTATCATCTTTACTTTTGAAATAGGAAATAAACTCAGAAGTTAAACCATCTTCCAAGGTCTTATAACCGGTAAGTGGTAGAACCAAGATTTGAAGCCAAGTTGGTCTCTTGCCAAAGTCTACTATACTATGCTGTTTCTCAAGTGAATCTTTAGAAACATTCCAGGCACCTAGTTCTTTATCCTCTTTGGTTCTTCCTCTCATCCATCATGCCGAGTAGGTTACAAAGAGAGAAGGCATTAAATGTGTTGTTAACCAGCCAGTGCAGGAAGTGGAAATTTTGGAGGATTAAAGCCTTATTGAACCCACCAAATCATACTCCAGGCATCTGACTTGTTTTTCACTGTGGCTTCTAGGGAGGTAAAACATTAGAAACTCTAATGGAGATGTGAATCATAAGACGTGCTAAGCTAAACTACTGACTGAATCATTCTTTCCAGAGACAATGGCCCTTACTTCTCTCAAACTCTTAATAGACTTACAAATGAGAGTAGAAGAAAAGCTACTTAAATTTACTACTCCTACTAATAAATACTAAAATAAATTTATTACCACTACTACATAGCTTTCACTTTTTGATAAGTTGTTATCAACATGTTTGATTCTTGGGTTATCAGAACATCTAACAGCATGTTCTAAATGTCAAATAAGTGGTAATTACATGAACTGGTATGATATATAATCTCTTTACTGCCTTGTCTAACACAATCTCTTTTGTGTGCTGGGAGTACAACAAACTTGATTCTTGGATACTTGGGGCAGGGGTTTAGATGACTAAGAATCCTAGAATTACACACAGGCTGCCATAAAACGTATCTGTGGAGGAGACCACTGCAATAGCTATAACTCTTTGGTGTGTTGTGGAGGAAAAATGGTTTGACACTCACTATTTCAGAGGAAGTGGTGGCAAAAGGAAGAGGAGAATGAAGTTGGTAGGTTACAGAAATAGCAGAGTGGAGTAGCTAGGACATAGCTAGTGGTTTGGTGTGGGGGTGGAGTAGGGTCATCACCATTAACTCTGAAGTTTAGCCTTGCTGACTCAGGGGCCAGCAGTGCTACTGCCAGAAATAGGGGAGCCGGAAAGTCTAAGAAGATGATTAATTCAACTGGGGACCTATTTGCCTCACAGTTCCTCAGGGGGACATCCCCAGTGGATTTGTTCAGAAGTAAATTGAAAACAAGGCCAGCACCCAGAGATGGTCTGAGCTGGAGGCTGAGTTGCCAGTCATGGGTCTATGGTGTTCAAGACGAGTGGCCAGATTCACAAAGGGGATAAGCTAGACCTAGAGAGAGAGAGAGCCTACGATTGGATCTAGGATGCATGTGGAGTAAGAGAGAGGGCGGTGTAGCCAGAGAAAAAATTGTGAAAAAAGAAATGACAAGAAGGCAATAGAAGAAATTATCTCAGTGTGAAAAAGCAAAGCCAAGGATGGATGATTTGTTTTTGAAGGATGAGGTGGCCTAGACTATTGGCCCTAGAGTAGCAAATCAGTGAGCAAAGTGGCTCAATCTCAGTATGTCATTGTGTTCCAGAAGGTCCCATATGAGGGGCAGTAAAAAAAGGAGGGAATGACAAAAAATCGGATACACAGTCTTCCATATAACTTAGTTGGTGGGGAGGCCACTGAGAGAGCTACAGCTCTTTGGTGTGCCGGGGAAGAAAAATGGTTTGAGATTCACTATTTCAGAGGAAGTGGTGGCAAAAGGAAGAAGAAAAAGAAGTTGGTGGCTTGCAGAAATAGCAGCGTCAAAAAGAAGAATATTTTAAGACAAGATAAATGCCCAGTCAGTGGAGAGAGACCAGGAGTGGAGAGGAGAGAAGTGCAGGAAGGAAAAGAAGGGAATGAAGGGTTGACAGGAAAGTTCTAGAAGAAGCAGGAGGGCTTGAGTGCAGGAACACAGTTATGTGGCACGTCTCTGCAAAGTAGTTGGGCAAATACAATGTCCATCAGAGAGAGGACACATGAAGATGCAGATAGACTCTGCCATGTGAAGGAAGGAAGAATTCAGATACTTTCCAAAATGCTCATTTCTCTTCTCAGGAATACAGGGGTGAGAGGATCTTTCCAGAGGACAGGCTGCATGGTATGGGGGTCAGGGCTGGCAGCCCAGGCCAGGTTTGGAATAGCCCCAAAATATATAGCATGGTAGAAGGTTGTGTGTGGATACACTGTTTATTGAGTGCACAGGTTAGGATGAATAAAATTGTGTTGAAGTAGTTTTGTGATTCTAATAATACTTAGAAGACTTGGAACGAGAGTAGAGAAAGTAAGTGGTCATCCTGAGTTAATAAATGAAGGTGAAGAACTTAGAACTCCATTGAAAGGTAGAGTAATTTAATATTGATATTGGATTGAAGGGTCCTTCATTTCCCTATGGTCTAATCATACTCTCTTGCAGTAGGGATGATGGAGCGGGAGTAATAGGCTGCCAGCAGGACCTCAATGGAGCGACCCAGTCTTGGGTTCAGGCCCATCAGGGCAGAACTAGAGTTATCAAAGCATGCCTGCTGACTGGTTTGGAGAGCAGAGGTAGCCAGAGGCATGGGGTCCCCATGAAGATGGCAAGTACAGTCTGTAGGAATGGGGATAGTCGACAGGGAAGAAGTAGGAGCTGTGGATGGAGGAACATTCCAGAATGTGAGATTTGGAGATGACATCATTTTTGCTGTGAAAGCTCTCAGCCCATGGTGAGCATTAAAACACTCCCAGGCCAACCAGAAGCCAACCCCTGTATTGACCCCTACTCCAAATTTTAAGGGTGGAGCCCTTTGGAGGGACCACATGGGGGTTCTTTTAATATTCCTCTGTGGGCTTGTCTTCCTTTCTCACAGACAGACAGTGACAGTTATGAATGGGGGAACACACCTATTTTATTCACTCATATTTTATTATCCTATATTATATTATTACAGTTCTGTGGCATCTGGTGTAATAAATTGTTTTAGAGAAAGTGTTTGGTGGTCTATCAACAACTCTGACCAGACTTTTTTTTTTTTTTTTTTTTGAGACAGGGTCTCACTCTGTCACCCAGGCTGGAGTGTGATGGCATAATCATGGTCACCACAGCCTCAACCTCCCGGGCTCAAGTGATCCTCCTGCCGCAGCCTCCCAAGTAGCTGGTACTATAGGTATGCATCACCACACTTGGCTAATTTTTGTATTTCTCACAGAGATGGGGTTTTGCCATGTTGCCCAGGCTGATCTCGAACTCCTGGGCTCAAGGGATCCTCCTGCCTCAGGGGTTGCAGGTGTGAACCATTGTGTTGGCCTAGACTCTTTTGGTTGATCATTTATGTCCCTGGATGCTGTCCACTGTTTCACTTCCTGCATTAATTTTCAATGCTCTTTCCATCAAATCACACTGGGTCTCTATGTCAAAGGCTGACACTGTTGGTTTTCTCAAAGCTAAAAGTTGAAAGGTCAAGATTCAACATCATGCACCAAGATTTTAGTCTGTGGAGGAGGTCTCAAAATTAAGGATGGAATAACTAACTCCACAAGGTGGGCGCAGGGAGGGGGAGATACGTGGCATTTAGCAAATAAGCCATGGTCCCTATATGTCTCCCAAATATCCACACCAACCTGGAACCTCAGACTGTCACACTGTTTTGGAAATAAGGTTTGTGCAAATGTGATTTGTCAAGTTGAGGTCATACTAGATTAGGAGGGCTGCTAATTTCAGTGATTAGCATCTTCATGTGAAGAGGCGAAGATACACAGGGCTATACAGAGACATGCCGTGTGAAGACAAAGGCAGAGACTGGAGTGATGCAGTGATGACCCAAGGAAGGTCAAGGGTTGCTGGGAGCCACCAGACGCTGGGGCAAGCAAGGCCGGATCCTCTCCTAGGGCCTTCAGAGGGAGGACAGCCCTGCCAACACCTTGATCTTGGACTTCTAGCCTCTAGAGCTACAAGAGAATACATTTCTGTTGTTTTAAACCACCCAGTTTGTGGCAATTTGTTATGGCAGCCACAGGAAACTAACACAGTCCCCTAACCTCAACCACTGAGCCTCAGTGCCCAGCTGGGAAGCTTCTCCCAGGAGGCCATGTTGCTCCTGAAGCCAGTCAGGATGGAACTGGCATGATTGACAGGCCCGGGAAGCCTCATCCCACAAGGCTGCATGCCCGGGTAAGTGTGTTTCTTGCACCGCCCTTGCCATGACAACGTCTTGTTCTGACTTACAGTTTTGTTACTTTGAACTTCAGTCGATGGCTGAAAGAGGAACGTTGTTTTGACTACGCTCGGGGTTTCTAAACTCCCCACTGTGTGGTTTCCAGGTCAGACAGTCAGGCTTTGTTCTGTGAATCATTGCCAAAAGATTCAATTAAATCTCGCTTCGCTGGCCTTGTGGCCAGGGTTTCAGTGACTTAGCGAGAACTGGAGCATGTAGCCAGCTACTGAGGAAAGCCAGACATTTGAGGGGAGAGGAGTGCTGACATGAGGCAGGGAGCACAGAGATTTTCGGGGCTCCAGACAGCGGTGACGAATGAGGTCCCCAGGCGCTCAGCTTCTTGGCTGAGAAGGCAGCTGTTGATTCCTGACATACTAATTTAGGACCCGAAAGAGAAATTGAGGGGGCTTTGTAAAATCATTTAAAGGAGGCGGAACGTCAAGGGGAGATGAGCCATGTGTTAGCACTACTGTCCTTTTCACGCGGGCATGAGAAAGAATCACAAATGTGAGTCTGGTGGAGATATTTATGGTTAGGAGGCTTCCTCTGAAGTCTGAAATTGCTAAAAAAATCCTCATAAAACCAAAGAGGCAAAAAAGGAGCATTTTATCCTAGCTAGGAGAGCATCAAAGTATGTGGAAAAGAGAAAAGGCTACAGCCCTCTGCAGAAACAGGAATTTGGAAGAACCCCAAATCACCCAGAAAAAAGAAAATGAAAGACAAGATTTCTTGAAGTGCCTAGAAAATGCTGGCTTTGTGGGCAGACTTGGTCCAGAGGGGAGAGTCTTGTGTGATGCCAGAGACCCAGGCTGAGGAACGACTCCCACTCCCAGTGCACAGGTGGCTTGAAGTCATGGAGACTCTTAGAACCTCAGTTTGATTTCTTTTTTATAGAATGAGACACTTCATGCCAGCCCTCTCTTCTCTTGCAGGATTTTGTGGGGCTCAGAGGAGCTGCAGTTGGTGAATTCACTCTGTAAATTTCTAAGCATCCTATAATTGTAGACAAGTCAATATACGCCCCTTTCCAAGGCTGGGTATAGGATACCTGAGACATCCCCATTGCCTGCACCACATCAGGTGCCAGCTAAGGTGGAGGAGGGGTGCCAAGGAAGATTAGAGCAGCCTAGCCCCTGGGTCCCTGGGGTCAGTACGGTCTTTCTTCCCTTGCATCTGCAAAGTGCTTGTGGACATATCCAGTGGGAAACTTGGTGGCCGAGAGAGACTGGCATTGCTGCACTTTCCAGGATAACAGGAGTGTTGTCTCATCTTTCATCAACATTCCTGGGGCTGCTCCTTTCAGACGTGAGCCCAGAAGGACCAGGGTGGTGCAGGTCCCCAGGAAGGGATGGCAGGGGCTCCGCTGCCCAGCCAGCTGTCCTGCTGAGGCTCTGTGCTGCAGCATCATCTAATACTTTCAAAAACTGTGCTGTGGGCACTCGCCTCGGCTCCTGTACAACTGTCCTTCCCATCTCCCTCTGCCAAATTCATTCTTAGCCCTAGGTCCTGCTGAGATGCTGCCCCTACCCTGAAGCCATCCCTGAGAGCAGTAGCTTGTTATTTCTGCTGCTGTTTCTGGCTTTGATTGGTCCTTCTGTACTCATCCCCTCACCAGACATCTGGACAGTGTGTGAAACAACTTATGATTGTTGCTGGGATGGTCTCCTCCGGCACCTATAATCCTGTCCTAAGTGAGCACCCTACACATGAGGTTGTTTGAGAACACTGGCTGAATGTGTCAACAGTTGGTAAATTCTGATACAGTAGCTGATAGTCGGCAGAATAGGGGTGTGACTTTGCAGGCTCTGAGGCCTCCACATCCTCAAAGGGACCTGAGATGATCCCAATAGGTGTGGGTTCAGGAAAAGCAGAGAGATCCGGAACATCTGCCTTTGGTTGGCCCAAATCTCTCTCTCCTCTCTCTGTCTCTTTTTTTTTTTTTTTTTTTTTTTGAGACTGAGTTTCGCTCTGTCGCCCAGGCTGGAACACAGTGATGTGATCTCAGCTCACCGAACCTTCGCCTCCCGGGTTCAAGTGATTCTCCTGCCTCGGTCTCCTGAGTAGCTGGGATTACAGGCACCTGCCACTATGCCCGGCTTGTTTTTATATTTTTAGTAGAGATGGGGTTTCTCCATATTGGCCAGGCTGGTCTTGAACTCCTGACCTCAGGCGACCTGTCTGTCTCTATCTCCCAAAGTGCTAGGATTACAGGTGTGAGCCACCACGCCCGGCCCCAGATCTCTTTCTACTGATCTTTGCCATTCTCTACTCTGCTTAGCTTTTTAATTCATACTACAGCTTAAATGATGGATAGTTTTTTTCACCTTTCTGCGAGAGCTGACTTCTCAGGTGACCTAAGCCTAAAGTCAAAGGCATGAGGCTGCAGTAGGAGGTGTGGGGGGAGGAAGTTACTTTTGGAAGCCAGGATCTTTCTCTGGCTTCTGAAATCATTCCCACGGGCAATGGCCTGGCATGGCGTGTCTCTGATGAATATAGTTTCTCTATTCCTAGTCTACTTGGGAAGCTCTGAGGATGATTCTTTCTCTTTTGACACATCAAATCCACCCAAAGCAGCTTCTGAAAAAAACTACAAAAAACTGGCCACAGGAGTGTTTGTTCTGGTAGAATTTAAATGTCTCCGTGTTACAAAGGCTGAAATGTCTAGTAAGAGTTCTGACCAAGCCCTTCAGCTCACTATAGCAGTAGCACAAAGGGCAAGCCACAGGGATCCAGCTCTGACAATGCTTTGTTCGCTTCTGCAGGCCTCATAGACTCCCCCGGGCTTCGCCTGCCATATCTGTACAAGGAGGAGAAGGTGGATTACCTCTTGTGCTCCAAGTAGCAAGTCATTTAACCTCGTTCCTTGTTGGTTGGGGATGGGAGCATGCCCACAAGGTGGAAGGGGGGATGAAATGAAATGGCATACATAGAACCTCTAGCTCAGGGTAGATGCACAGTACATGTGAGCTGTTTTCACAATTAAGAGGCTCATCTCTCACTCTGAGCTTCTATGACTCTATTGTTCATTTTTTCTGCACAGGGACTGACCCGAGGCTCTAAGGTTTGATCTCTCTGCTTCTGCACTGAACTGCTCCCCCTCCTGAATGTCTCTGCCTGTCAGTTTCATTCAGAGGCCCCTGACCACCAGTAAGCATCAGATATATTCATGCAGCTGGGTGAGGCATCAGATCTGACAAATGAGGAAGATTCTTTTAAAACCAGGATCTCTACAATGAGTTTGCTTGTGATGCAAGTAGGGTCTGGATCCTACAAACCATGGAAGATTTGCAGACAAGGCAGTTTCTTCTGGAAGCTTCCCCAGCGAAGAGCAGGAACCCCCAGAATGGCAGAGCTGCATGTGTGCCACAGTGTGACATTCCTGGTGCTAAAAAAGAATCAGTGATGGATCTTTGCCATAGTGGGGGAAAAATGAGTCAATGCAATAGACCTAGTCATAAAAGGTAGACCAGAGGGAGGGTTTCAGCTGGAAGCTTTTGAGAGGTTAAGTCTCATTTTCCTGCTGCTGTTACGTGATGAACCACAGAGATGTGCACCCATACAACTGGGCTCTTCCATTAACAGACACAATGCTGGAACATGGGGAATTATTATTATTTTTTTTGAGATGGAGTTTCGCTCTTGTGGTTCAGGGTGGAGTCGCCCAGGGTGGTGTGATCACGGCTCACTGCAACCTCCACCTCCTGGTTTGGCTCACTGCAACCTCTGCCTCCTGGGTTCAAGTGATTCTCCTGCCTCAGCCTCCCGAGTAGCTGGGACTGCAGGTGCCTGCCACTACACCAGGCTAATTTTTGTATTTTTAGTAGACAAAGGGTTTCAACACATTGGCCTGGCTGGTCTCAAACTCCTGACCTCAGGTGATCTACCTGCTTCAGCCTCCCAAAGTGCATGAGCCATTGCACCCATCTGGGGAATAAATTTTTGCTATACATTTTCCATAAAAGCAGACAAATGCTCAGTAACTTTTTCATAGGAACATCTGTACTCTGTTTGTGAGGAGAATGCCACGGGTCACTCACTTATTTGCACAGAGGGCCATGCAGTTCAAGGGAACACTGGGCCATTCTGTCCAACCAAGGGGTTAGAGAATCATTGATCACTGAACCCAGTAGCAATGCTGGAGGCCTGTCTCTACTGCTGGGCTGGCAAAGCCCAGGGGCCCAGCCTCTGTGGCTCCACCTCACCTGCCTGTCTTGCTATATCCCAGCTGCTTCAGGTTTTCTGAACATGGGAGGCCCCTCCCTGGCCCCAGATCCTTGGACATGCCTTTACCTCCTCCCAAAATTCCCTTGGTCCTCTCTTCCCTTGGCTAGATGCCCCTTGTTAAAGAATACTCACATCTCCCATGATCCCCTCAGCCTGGGGTGGGCACCCTGCCCTGTGCATCCTGGCTGGCCCTGTGAGTCTGTTCCCCTCTGTGTCACCCCCCAGTGGGGTCCTTGATGACATGGCTGTCCATGCAGTTTACCTCTACATAACATCTACAGGCACTTGGCTGACTTTATGTGACCAAACTGCATAGCCGTCACTATGTGCCTGGCAGCTTTCCCAGCAGGGGATCAAGATAATGATGATGATGATGATGACTGTTATTTCTGTTTTACAGGTGAAAAGCAGAGGCACAAAGGGGTGATGCGACTTGCCTGAGGTCACATGGCTAAAAAGCGGTAGATAGGGGAATGGCCCCCACGTCCGTATGGTCTCAACTAGGTTGTATAGTGTTCCCCAAAGTTCATGTCCACATAGGACCTCAGAATGTGACCTTATTTGGATACAGCATTTTTGCAGAAGTAACTAGTTAAGATGAGGTCATCCTGGATTAGGGTGGGCTCTAAATCTAATGACTGATGTCCTTCTAAGAAGAGAAAATGGGCAGACAGAGGGAAGACCGCACGTGATGCTGGAGGCAGAGACTGGGCTGATGCAGCCCAGAAGCTAAGGAGTGCTGGCAACTGCTATAAGGTAGAAAGAGGCAAGGAAGGATTTCCCCCTAGAGCCTTCACAGGGAGCCAGGCCCTGCCAACACCTTGATTTTGGACTTCTGGGGTCCAAAGCTGTGAAAAATAATTTCTGTTGTTTTTGGCCACCCAGGTGGTAGTAATGTGTTATGGCAACCACAGGAAAATAATGCACCCCTCTCAAGGGAGTGAAGCGGGTGGTGTCTCCAGGGGCCTGGGCATGACTGCCCCTTTCCAGGACAGGGTACAGAGCCAGCAGGCCTGCTTCCCTGGAAGTGCTGCCCGGTGCTGGATGTAGTGTGGGATTCTCAGATGGCTCACACATTGCACAGGCAGGCCAGCGTGTTCCTCTCGCGAGATGGCATTTTGGGAGGTACACAGTGATGGAGCACCAGCCAAGATCCTGGGGCACATTCCCGGGAGCCAGACTTTGGAAAGCAGGAGGCAGGCACCTGGGGTTTCAATCTCCCTTTTGAGAAATGAATCCCTAATGTGGAGAGGAGTCAGGCACTGTTCTAGGCACTGAGGATGGATTAGGCAGTGAGACTGGCCACAGCTTCTGTCTCCATGGAATTAACATTCTAGGGGTGACCAGCCATGAATCTCCCAATCAGTAAACAAGTGGTGATTTCAGAGAGTGATAAGAAATTATAAAGAAAACTCCCCCTCTCAAAAGATTATGAGGTTTATTTCACAAGATTAAACATTACAAATGTAAAAAGAAAGCCTAACAAATGGGATGGCGAGGCCTTTGGCCACATTCACTGCTGCATGTCCACACAAATGCCTTCGTGGCAGCCCAGGCCTTGCTCAGCAAGCTCAGACTCAGCCAGTCCTCGAGCTGGCCTGGCAGGGCTTTGCAGGGCAGCTACCTTGTGGCCAAGGGGCCCATCCAAGTCCAGTTTCTCCATGTCAGGGCTAGCATTGAGGAGGATGACTGTGCAGGCAGCCTGCCCAGGCCTTAGCAGGGAGGGGGAGCAGAGACTCCCCCAGGGCGGTTCTCTAGGCAGAGCTGCCGGCAGGACGGATGGCTCCCCAAAAGGACCACTCTTTCTCTGCCAGGAAGGGCATCTGGTCCTTCAGGAAGCACCCGTGGAAGCTGGTGGGTGCTTCACATGCCTCTCATCTGGCAGATGCCATGACCCCTGCGGTACTTCTAGGGTGGCTGCTTTGAGGAAGTCATAGCAATTTCAGAAGCTTTTTAAACTTCCCAGAACAGAAGGCTAAGTTTCCAAATCTAATCTATATGCCTTAGCAATGTCACTCCTGGACAGGGATAATTCTAAATGCAAGCATAGTGATGTAGATATAGGATGGGGTAATGTAAAACGTAGGGTAGAAACCATTATTTTTAAAAAAAGAACAATTTCAGAGAAAAATGTAGTTCTAGGGGCAAACAGAACTGTACCAGAGGGGCTCC
This sequence comes from Ateles fusciceps, assembly GCA_036589455.1. Lineage (NCBI taxonomy): Eukaryota > Metazoa > Chordata > Mammalia > Primates > Atelidae > Ateles > Ateles fusciceps. The sequence goes on from JAZHEH010000222.1 coordinate 17,240,540, forward strand.
TAGGAACCTCAGGGACTTTCCACTTGATTTGCCTTTTCAGGTAAAACACGATCAATAGGAGCAAGAGTAGAGTCAGAGGACAACGTTTGTTTGTGGCGCGCGCACACACACACACACACACACACACACACACACACACGGGTGTGTGACTGAGGAATGCAGCATGAACGACCTGGCATAAATGCAATGCTCTAATTTATTCCACATCACTCACTGAGATTCTCCACTCACTAATTTTCCTAAAAGCAGATTTCTTCATATCCTTTGAAGTCAGGCAAATGGTTTTGGTGAAAGGGTTGTTCCCTCTGGGCCGGCTGGCAACATACAAAGTTGTCTTAAAAGCCCTGCTAGCAACAGAAGAAAGGTCAGCCCCCCTTAGTGAATGGAGAAGGAGGAAGTAAAGGTCGTGATGGTAAACATAGAGCAAGTTTTGACAACCGTCGGATCATTTAACGGTACTAGAACATCTAGCAGAAACGACGTTTTTTTTTTGACCATTGCCATTCACATTTTTAAAAGAAAATCAAAAAATATCTTGAAGCATTTTATAAATGTGGAGGAAGGATGAAATATTTACCCATGGTGTAAACTATGTGAAATGAAATGATCTGTAAGATCTGGTATTTGATAGCATAACAGGGTGACAATCATAATTTAATTGTACATTTAAAAATAACTAAAAGTATAATTGTATTGTTTATAACACAAAGAAAAAATGCTCAGGAGATGAATACCCTGTTTTCCATGACGTGATTATTGTATATGTATGTCTATATCAAAACTTCTCATGTACCCCATACAAGATGAGAGATATATAGTTGCATATACACCTACTATGCGCCTATAAGCCTAGGTGCATATACACCTACTACATACCCACAAAAATTAAAAATTAAAGAGAAAAATAAATAAATGAAATGATCTATGACCTCCCTCTATTGATGAGCACACAATGAAGGGTTTGGTATGTTAGGCTCATACACATATATGCAGATGTTTGTGGTTGCAGTTAAATTGCTCAATAGATGTAGACTGACCTAAGAAAATAGGAATTAACTTGCAGCCTAAATACTGACGGGGGCACTTCTGTTCCCGTACACCCTCAGAGACTTCGGCCAACTTCTGAAGCAGTTAATTGGCTTTCCTGGCTGGAACTGCAACACCATTGCAGGCAAGTGTCTTAGAGTTCCAGACGGGCCCGTGAACAGGGTGGCAGGAAGTCCAGGAGAACATGAATCAGCCCCACATGGACACCCATGGCATTGAAGCTTGAAAGGAAACTTGACCAGTAGCCAAAGTCAGCAATAGGCACGAAGCAGGCTGTGCCATGTTGGGGGACTGAGGAGTGTGGACCGGCTCCTGAGCATGGCTGGTGGCCACAGAGGCCCTGACTTGTAAAGCCAGCGTGTCTCCCTGGGCCCTCCATACCAGGCTCCACCCTTCCCAGCAGACTCTCTGACCCTTTCAGTTCTGACCACAAAGGGTGGGACTTAATGACCTGGGAACCCAATTTCTCACTGGTTTTGGTAAATTAAAAGTGATAGAATGAGTAATACATTAAAGTCATCATTTTTCCTAACTGAAAAAAAAAAAGTATGACAACCCTATTGAGACTTGACCTCTTTGAAATAAAGATTGTTACTTTCTGGGAGCTATTCTTTTTTTTCTTTTATTTGTTTATTTTTTAAAATAGGGTCTCGCCGGTCACCCAGGCTGTAGTGCAGTGGTGTGATCATAGCTCACTGTGGCCTTGACTTCCTGGGTGTAGGTGATCCTTCTGCCTCAGCCTCTCAAGTAGCTGTGACTACAGGTATGTAATATTATGCTCAGCTAATTTTTGTATTTTTTGTAGAGATACATTGCCCAGGCTGTTCTCAAAATCCTGAGCTCAAGCCATTCACCAGTGTTGGCCTCCCAAAGTGCTGGGATTCTAGGCGTGAACTACCATGCCTGGCCTCTGGGAGCTATTTTGAGATTTAAATATTTAGATACTGCAATTTACTCACTGTCCTCTGTTGTCATGGAGTTTATAGAAAAGGCTAATTAGGAACTAATGCTGTCTTAGTTATTTTCTCTGTCTCTTCTCTGTCTTTTGGAACATACACGTGTGGGTGTATACATGTGTACATACAGGTGTTTCTTTGTATACTTGGCTTTTTGTATCCATCATTTTTATCTTTGAGAATGCCCCCACTACACATTCAGCATAGATTTGCTTTTCAGAATTTTGAACACTGAAAATTCTTTGCATATTTTCTAATACCTGAAAATTTACCTTGACATGTCTGCAGCCTGTGGACAGGTGTGTAGAATAACAGACTCTCAGACTTGGGAGGACCATGAGGCTATTGACTTGGACCTTCCATCTTATCAAGCAGGAATTCTCCCAAGGAACCACCACCTTGACCTCTCCCAGGGGTCAGGCCTGCCTAAACCAGGCTTGAGTTCTGTTTATATTGTTCAGCTTAGCTGTATAGCTCAGGTGTGACAATTCTGTGTAAGAGGGGGTGAGGAGGAGGGTTAAATGGAGGGAAAAGTGGTACAGGGAGAAAATAGAGAGAAAAGGACATTACAAAGGTAGGACTGGGGTTAGAGGCTGGGGGGCTAGGGGAGATCTATCGGAAGAGAGCAGGCTGCAGGGAAGTCCTTTTGGGTTCCTGCTGTGTCATGTGTCTGACCTTTTGTGTCTCTTTCTCAAACCCTGTGGATGTGTCAGCCCACGAGGTGCCGGGGGTGTGGAGAGGACGAAGACCAGGGCAGAACCTTTGGTCTAAAAAGCAGAGTTCTTAGAACAGTGTTGACATTTTAAAAATAATAGCTAGCTTGAAGAGGAATCCTGATCTCTTCTCTCTCTCTCTGTCTCTCCATTATTCTCTCCTACTTGATTTCATAACTGATCTCCTCTTATTGAAACAGTAAGCGGAAAAAGAAAAGATGGTTTCACAAAGAACTCGTTAAAGAAAGTGTTGCCATAAGTTACCTAGAATCGTAGGTGTTCTGCAGCACAACGTCCCTCCTGAGCTTATCACTTTACACTGTGAGGTCAACATGTTAAAAAACAAATACACACACGCACAGCAAACCCCGACCTGCAAGCATAAGAGTTTAGATCTTGAGCAATAAGACATAGATACTATCACAATATTTTGCAAAACTCAAGAAACATTGCCACATTTTCCATAGGGTTAACTTTTGAGACGAAAAACTACTTTGGAACTTATGATTCCTTAAAAAAAAATTCCCTTAGCCAAACTGAAGAAATTTGCTTAGGAGAGGAAAATGACTTAACTTGTAGTTTCCGCAATGAGAAACACATTCTCATGGCTTTCAGCCACTTTCTATCATGATGTGATGGGCTTACATCGCATTCATTTACAATGAGTTAGAAATATGAATGAAATCTTTAAATGAACAACTGAAATAAAATCATGATTTAAACATCCCAGCACTTGAAAGAAAGAGAGACTATAGCATGGCTGTAGGCATCATCACAGATACTGAGTCTTAATCTCAAACATGACAGCCCATAGTTTTCAAACTGAGTGTCTCAAATTCACAGTTAAAAAAAAAAAATAGGCCTCTTATTGCTGCTGTGAGATAGGGCAGAGTAATGCCTATGAGTGTGTCTCTTCCTGTGTTGTATCTGGCCTTGAGTCCACAGAACCCCCCAACATCAAAGGAAGCAGTAGGAGATGGTGTGTGGAACACCAGATAGCCGGAGGAAAGGGGAAACCCTTCCTTTGCCAAGAGGAATTGCTAAAATTAGATGGTGAAGTAGTCTTGGCACTGGAAGGCGTCTTGCTGATGATCAGTTTCAATAGATGATAGAACTGTTGCTTATTTGGAGACTTTCAAAAGAGAGGCTTACATCCCAGGCAGGAATGTCTTACCAAGCTGAATAGCACTTTCTGTGCGGAGATGCTTCTCTAGGTCTATCTTAAATTCTTTGTACTGATATTCAACCCCATTTCCTCTGGCTTTGGAGCTCACTGCAGAAGGGGGAGCTGCCAGGCACTATTCTTTTCCTGCAAACTTCCTAAGATGATTTTCATAACCCAAGACCATCATCCTTCTCTCCCCAATACCCCCCAATCTGGGTGCTTCATTTTGACCTTCTCTGTGCATTTGGGGTGCATGTGGGAAGGGGGTTCTGCAAGATGAGGTGGAAGGACCAGGGCTAGGCTCACACTTGGGCTGAGCATATGGTCAGCTGGCATGTCCAAGGTCATCTCTACTCCCCCATCTCCCTTGTTCTGGTGACATTATCTAGACATCTACCACTCAAGATGTATGACTTGGGTAAGCATTGCATCTTCTATGTTTCTCTTTTAAACTTCGAGACCATCAGGAAAGGGTTGAACCAGTCAATATTAATATCTTTGCAGCCCCGGTTTCCTCTCTAGAAAATATTTAGGGAAGCAAGAAGATCTGGGAGAGGGGGTGAAGAGGAAAAGCAGGAGGCTTAGGAAAAGGGGACCTAAGCGAGGGCCACAGAGATCAGCCCCATTTTCCTGAGAACATCCCTGTGGCTTCCTCAGAGGGACCACACAACGCCCAGCGACCACTGTGTGACTTTCAGAGATAACAGCGACAGTTCCTGGCAACATTTGTCCCCTCCCCCTCATCCTTCGTCCTCCTCAGAGGATTTTATCTGGCTTTGGGCAACATGAAAGTCAACTCCATAGAGTACAGAGGGAGCCAGAGAGCCCAGTCCTCGTTTCATCTGGTCAGCTTCTTTTCTTAAGACCAAAACAAACCACAAACGCTCTCACCCTACTAAATAGTCACCCATGAAGTACAATTGGGAAATCTGTGTTCCAAAGCAAAACCATTCTCTTTGAAGGAGCCAGCCTAGGCTGCTCCATCCCACCAATGGAAGAGTTAAGAGAATTGACGGGAGGCAGGCACGTAGTGATAAGGAGGTCTATTCTAGGTTAAATAGGTGAGTTGTGGTGGCCGTGAGCACTGGCACCCCTGAATTCAGGCCTGTGGGTGAGCAGGGCAGCACACACAACTGGGTAGAGTGGCCCTTTATCTCATGCCAGCTGGACCCAGAGCTGGAGCTTGGAGGCTGGGGTGATCAGGCTGTTCTTGGCAGAGGTTCTTGAAATGAAATGACTCTGGTGGCGATGGGAGGCCGTGGCTCCAGGCCTGCCCCAGAATAACACGTTGTTAGCATATGTTAACAGGCTGCCTTTTCTCCAAAGATCACAAAATGCATCCATTTAGTGTCTGTTTTGCAAGTGTTGCTATCTGTGTTTTATGGGTGACAAACCAAGATACATCAAGGTCATGCAGTCCCCAGTTGAGAGTGAGTGAGTTAGGGGCTGACCTGGGGAGACCTGCACTTCCTGAGTCTCAGGCTGTTGCTCAACAGCTGACCCCCTGATCTTTCCAACTCCTTCCAGAATGGTCCTTTGGCCTACCGATCTCAGGATCTGGTAGGAGTTAAAGGAACACGTGTGTTCCGAACTCCCTGGAAGAAAGTATTGAAAACACACACACAATCTAGTGTTCGACATGTGGGGACCAAGATGAAAGGGGACAGCTGTTTCAGTGCTGGGTTTTGTGACCACACGTGGTTAGGCCTTCAGCCCATGGGAAGCACATGGAAAAAGAGTGGAAGAGTTGGCTCCCTCTCTCTCTCCCGTTAGGCACAAGATCGTGTAGATCCAGGTCTTCCTCTTTTTAAAAGTGTGACTATCGTGTCAGACTAAGCTTTCTAAGGAACCCACCACTGATATCATTCAACAGAAAGAGGAACCTACTGGATTAAAGCTAAGTGAAATTTTCCAAATGATTTCAGCTGCCTCTACCTAGTGGGTAAGCTTCATCTTTACTGAGCTGAATGAGATGAGCTTTCACCCAAGATGTTGAAGCCATGCTTACAATATTTGACTCTTACACAATTATTTGATTGCAATCTAAACAAAAGCAAGTGATGTCCAAAGTTAGAATTATGGATATAAGGCACAGAAACATCTTAAAATTCAAGGCCGAAACGTATCTAAGGAATTCTTGTCTCAAGGTAGAGCTGTAATAATTCCCAAACAGGAAACTTGTATCTACTGATTTTTAAAAATCTACAGGGAAGATGATCATACAATTTTCATCAGGCACTAAAGCTTAACAATCAACTGGCAAACAAATGCGTACCATACACTACCGTATGCAAGGTTCTGGAAGAGCACACAGATAGCTATTTTATTCATGTTCCCATAGTTGAGTGGTTCATGCTCTTTGGACTTGTCTAAGTAGCATTAACTACTCTCAATATTCGGATATTCTTTGTTATCTCTCTCAACTGTCTCTCACATCATTGCCTTTTGGTATGGCCTCCTAATCTGAGTTCTGTTCCAGGAAAAATGGGGATGGAAGTCACTCTCAATGACAGCCTTACACACACAGGGCACACCTGGTTACTAATTTGTCCCTGAGCCACTTCTTCTGGTGCCAGGCTGAGCTGAGGATAAGGCAGCAGGAAGCAAAAGGCAGCCTTGAATGTCTCTAGATCCAGACTTTCGGTCTTTCCCTCCAAATTTCTTCCTCCCACAGTCCTCTAGGCAACCGCAGTGTCCAGATTTCTTATGCTAAAGAGCATGTGATACTTCCATGCCTGTTTTCTTTTCTTTTCTTTTTTTTTTTGCTCATTCTCTACATCCACCAATCATTGACTAATTCTGGTTATACCTCCAAAACAGTCACTGTCTTTACTGTCTCTACATTTTTTTACCTCCATTTGCAATAGTCTCCTATTTGTATTTTTAAAAACTTCTTTAAATAGCCTTATTGAGATATAATTCATGTATCCTATAGTTCACCTATTTCAAATGCACAATTAAACAGGTTTTTGGTCTACTACATTCTTTTTTTGGAGTTACGATTATATATATGTGTATATATATATATTTAAAACATACAGTTAGGCATTTTAACCATTTTTCACTATAGTTCTATGGCACTAATTACATTCACAGTATTGGTAATAATAATTATTCATTTTTTCCAGCACTTTTTTGTTACCCAAAAAAACAGTTAATATACATTAGGAGTAAAAGAAGACTTCAACATGATAAAGGTCATATATAGAAACTCACAACTAATGTAATACCCAATGATAAACTACTGAAAGCTTTTCCCTTAAGATGAGGAACAAGACAAGGACGTTCACTCTTGCCACTTCTATTCAACACAGTACTGGAAATTCTAGCCAGAGCAATTAGGAAAAAAAACATATAAAAGACATCCAGATTGGAAAGTAAGGAGTAAAACTATCTCTTTGCAGATGCCATGATATTATATATAGGAAACCCTAAAGAGTCCTCAAATAAAAACCTGTTAGATCTAGTAAGTGAATTCTGCAAGCTTGTACGATATATAATCAGCAAAGATCAGTTGTGTTTCCATATTCTTGCAATGAACAATTCAAAAAGGAAATTGAAAACAATTTCACAATAACATTGCAAAGAGCAAAATACTTATAAATATATTTAAACAAGGAGGTAAAAGACTCATATACCACAAAACATCACTCAAAGAAATTAAAGAACTAAATAAATGAAAACCACAAAACATCACTCAAATAAATTAAAGAACTAAATAAATGAAAAGACACCTCATGTTCATGGATTAGAAGACTTACTGTTAAGATAACCATACTACCTAAAGCAAACTAGAGATTCAATGCAATCCCCATCAAAATCCCAATAGTATTATTATTATTATAACTTTTACAGAAATAATAAGACCCATCCTGAAATTCTAACTGGATTTTTGCACTTGCTGTTTCTCTTTCCTGGTGTGCTCTTGAGTCAGACATCAGCATGGCTCCCAGTGCCACCCCCTTCAGGTGAGGATGCCACATGCCACTTGTCACCTTCTCAGCGTGCCCCCTCCCTCACCAGCTTTGCACCCCCAATTGCCCCTTATATGTCTTATGTTTTTCCATTGCCCTTAGTATTATTTATCCACACAGTACATTTTACGTTTTTTTTTCTTTTTCTTTTTTGAGGCAATGTCTTGCTCTGTCACCCAGGCTGGAGTGCAGTGGCATGATCTCGGCTCACTGCAACCTCCCTCTCCCAAGTTCAAGCAATTCTCCTGCCTCAGCCTCCTGAGTAGCTGGGATTACAGGTGCCCTCCACCACACCTGGCTAATTTTCATATTTTTAGTAGAGATGGGGTTTCACCATATTGGCCAGGTTGGTCTTGAACTCCTGACCTCAGGTGATCCACTGACTTTGGCCTCTCAAAATGCTGGGATTACAGGCATGAGCCACTGCACCCAGCCTTCTTATTTATTTTTGACTTCCCTCTTAAATCCAAATTTCACGAGGTCAGGAATTTTTATGTTTGTTCACTGCTATATTTCCAGCATCTAAAACATGTCAGGCACATAGTAGGCACTCAAAATAAATATTTATCGAATGTAAGCATGAGTGTTAAAAGTACAAGAAAAGCAAATACATCCACATTTATTATTTTTGTAATGAGACAAGACCAATAAGTGATTACTCATGGGATTTTTGCCTTACACTTTCCTTAACAGAATTTAAAATTATGGCAAAACATGGTGGTGTAGGAACAATACTTCATTATACACCCAAATAAGTGGTGAGTTAGCATCTATTTCCTCCCACTTGAAAAGCAAATTCACTTTGGGCTGTTTTCACATCATCAACTCTCTTCCAATGTACTGCTCCCTGAATCGGAATACATTTGAAATCATTTCCCAGTCTGAAAAAGTCATCAGAGTATCTTAATCCATCTTAATCTGTAATGGCAAAGGATGCCGTGTGAGTAGAGATGCAGTTATGGCTAAGTGTGGGATGCCAAGAACTTGACTTTGGCTGGGTGACAGCAAGTCTCTATAGCAAGGGAGCAAGTAGACAGCTGGTAGGAAAATCATGGGTTCGCCTGCATGTGAGTAACAAGGATGAACGGTAATGGGGAGACTCCCACAAGTGGGAAACAGTACATGTAGACATGACTACATGCCAAACAAATGTACAATTGCACATACCTAACTTATGATTTTTACTTTGATGATGATGAGTGAACAAGAAGGAGAAAAGCTGTCTTTTTAAAAAAAGATGACTCAACCATGTCTTATATAAAATAGATATTGGGAACATTTTCCTGAATTACATCACTGACCTCATGAAGCCATGAAATCTTCCACAGAACACCACAAAGCCACAGCTTTATCTCAAAGCTCAACACTTTGTAATGGCCCCTCTTCAAGACTTAGTTCCTGTGTTTCCATTCTCAGGGGCAGATGCTTCCCTTAGGAAGAGACCCACTGTCTCCCTGAGATGAGGAATGAATGCTTCTTACCCTGAGACTGAAAGAGCTGAAGTGCCTAAGATGAGCACCGTGATCCAGTCTGAAGACACTGTATCTTTAACACACTCACAAAGAAAAGAAAAAGAAATGAAAACACATATTCTTTAGATTTCTTTCTTTCAAATGCATTCTTTGGGTAGAACACAGGTGTGTACCTTCCAATTCTATTTATCTGTTGATCCAACATATTTTCCAAATAATCCACACACATTTTATAATCCCACCCATATAAGATTTCTTTAAAGTGGTAAACCTTTTCCACTACCATTTGCTGTTGAGAAAATGAAGGTATGAGAAAGCTATTAACTGTTCTAGACATGGTACAGTCAAAGAAGGGAGAACCTGGAAATACAGAACTGTGGTTAATCATCCTGGTTCTGCCAGCCATTGACTACTTGTATACACTTGGACCAAGAGACTGGTTTGATACCAGTCACACCCATGATGGTGACATTCCATGGGATGGCAAAGTGCCTTCGGTTGTGCCAGAATTTTCTTGTATCAAATAATTCTAGAAAACAAGAGGCCCAGAAGCTAGAACCAAGACACTCCTTTTGTATGAATTAACAAGACTTCAATTGCTTGGTCATAGTGGCTCCCGTCATGGCTTTTGAGTTGTAGACCTTAATATTATGGCACATCTCAAGGGACCATGAATAAAATCAACTCCCCATCTGTGCTCCATAGAACAGTATGACAATTTCAGGGCATAGCTGAGGGCATGTCTTGAGTAAAGTCGCAGATACAGCTTACACTAGAACCCAGGAACTTTGATCCTGTTTTTATCACCCTGTCCATTGTTGAAGTAACCATTTAACTTTCCTGCATGGTCCATGGATTGTCTGAAGTGGGGCCTTCAATCCCATTTTTAATGCTTCTGTACCTGAAGATTTTATTAAATGACATGGGATCACGTCTTTGGGGGAACATACATTCCACTGAGGCTCACGAGAGAGATGGCTTGACGTTCAGGCCCTCCCTTGTATCTGTCTGCTGGAGAAGTGTCTGTCTCATGATCCCAGCTTACACTTGGCCCTGGACTACAAACCAGGCCTCCAAGAGCACAGCTTGGGGATATGGTGCCCATGTTTCAAATTCATCTCACTTCCTTATCACCGGGGGACTTTGATCTGGGTTTTCCTAAGATACGGTTTAAAAAATTCTTATTATCAGCTTCAATTTCTGTGCCATAGTTTTAAGGCTGATCACGTTTGCTTTCTCCATCCACAGCATAAACCTCAAAACCTGCTGTCTCCACTGAGTCGTTGAAAGAGAAGGTAGATTTTACTGATCTATTCAGGCATCTCCAGAAATCATGTCTTTTATTAGGGTTAGATTTCTTCCTCATACCAATGTGGTTACTCAATGTGATAAAATGATGAAGAAACGGGAGACATGAAGACAGAGATACAGACAGAGATGAGAGAGGCTGCATTTTACTCAGTAAAGACCCCCACTGACTCCACAATTTGTCTACAGTTCTATAAACACCATTAGGATTCTGTGTGACTCATTGTGTATGCAAGGAAATAGCCTCTTCTGTCCTCTAATGCACCACATTTAAATTCCACACTTGAGTCAAATTGCAGTCAGATCAGACCAATGGCTCCACCCCATACCCTGCTAATAATTTAATTAATCTATATTAAGAACCTTCATATTATGTCTTTTCTATTTTTAAGCCTAGGAACTATCAGTTTTCCAGACATATTATATTACTTAAAAGACAGGCTCCACAGTTCCATTCTTATCCCTGGCACCTAATCATCATTCCATAAAGGACATTCATGATTCTAGCTACCCCTTAGCTTCCTTCTTACAGCTTAGACTCTGCTAGATGGGACCCTGAAATACCCGCTCAGCACTTGCCAGCCGGGTACCTTCCCTCATGCTATAAGTGCTACACAGGGAGGAAGAACGTGGCTTTTGGCTGCAGCTGGAGGTCTCCTCCCTTTCATCTCTTATCTTTTAAGTACCCTTTGCATTTCATGCCAATATCAGGTGAGCATGGGGTGGCACTATTACATGATTTTCCTGCCATACTTGCAGGTTTGCCTCACGCCCTTGACACATTTAATGTTACTTTCTTTCAACTGGGATGTGTGGCAACTGGTATGTCCACTCCAGCTAGAATGCCTGGGATTGTGTTTTTATGGATGTCATCTTCACAGCTGGGAAGCGTCTCTCCAGGGTCTCTGACAGTGAGTAAGTTGCTCACATCATTGTTGGCAGGCTCATCCCAATTTTAAGTCATTCTCTAAGACAAGGCAGATGAAAAGTCTCATCTATTAAGGTCACCAGGTCTTTGAGTGCTGAGGAGCTAAGCTAAAGCATTGCCTCCAGGTGCTGGATTGTGGAGTTGTTGTATGCATTGTCTTTGAGAGAAAGGCTAGAGCAAAGGAGATGGAAGCACCCACACATCAAAGATTGGAGATTTAAATACGAAACAGCCTCAATGTTTTTATTGAAAATCTGCTTTGCCTCCATAAAAGCCTCAAGTAGGCAAACTGAACTAAGTGTCCTTTTCAGGAAACACAATGAGATGGATATGCCATCCAGTTAATAAAATAAAGCCACGCTACTCTCCCTCCCCCACTTTCAAGCTTTCCAAAGCACCCTTTTCCTAGCAGACATCAAGGAAAACTACCCACATGGGCTCAGAGGTGAAGGGCCTGGGAACGAGCCTCAGGCGGGATGACTGTTCAGCTGGGTGACTTTGGGAAAGTTAGGCAGCCTCTCTGGATCTGAAGAGGAGAGCAATAATACCAGTATCATGGTTGTTACATAGGAAGTGCCGGGAGCAGCACTGGGCGCATAAGGGGTGCTCAGTACATGCCAGTCAATATTATTGCTATTAAGGTTTCCTTTTTCAGAGTGGTGAACAAGGAGCATGGAGAAGCAGTGCTATCACATCTTTTGATCCTGGGGCTCAGTGGTACTTTAGAGTGGGCGAAGGCTGAGCCTGATCAAGGTCTGTCCAGAGCCTTTCTGTACCAGGCAGAACGTGCTAGAAAGACAGAAGAGAGTAGCTTGTGATTCACCCAGGACAGTCCCCGTTTACTGTAGGTGCCACTTCCTTTTCTGCTCTGGGAAGTACCCAGTCAAGGAGGACAAACGACACTGTCACCTTGTCTAGGAGGTACCTTAGGTGGCTTTTTCAGCTGCACTGCCCCGTATTGGTGCCACCAGTCCCATGTGGGCAATAAGCACATGGCTTCCAGTGGGGCTGGTCTGAACTGAGACAGCTCGAAAGTGTAACCTGCACCTCAGACCTCAAAGACTTGGGAAAGAGAAAGGATGTAAGCTATGGCATAATTTTTATATAGAATGAATATCGAAATACAACATTTGGCTATAATGGGTTAAATAAAAATATTAGTACATTAACCTCACATATTTCTTTTCACCTACTTGATTGTGGCTACAGGACATTCATCTGCAGGCTTGTGTTCTATTCTGTGGAGCAAGGCTGTCCTGGAGGTTGAGCCCTGTTGTAACTGGGTTTTTTCTTGGGGTGCTGGTGAGGCACAGCTCCCCTGAGAGAATGCTGTGGGTTTTTGGCTTTCAATTTCTTAAAGAATAAGCGATGGGACCACTGCAGGTGTGCCGTGTGCTCATAAAAGTAAATATTGGACCCAAGAAATGTTGTAGAAAGGTGATTTTATTTAGATATAGAAAAGAGAAGGAAAGGGAAGGAAGGAAAGAAGAAGAGAAAGACTTCCAGGAAGAGTGTGGAAGGGGACTCCAGAGACCTGGAAATCCAGTGTGGGTGAAGGAGCACGGGGATTTATCCCGGGAGAGATAAATTTCCCAAGTTCCTCTGGCCAATGAAAGGAGTTCCTTTAAACTTCCGCTGGTTCCTTCCCGCATCCTCGAAATTTAAACATAAACCGTTAAATCTCCCAGATGGAGAGAGATGGGAGGGGAGCATAGTGCTGGGAAATTCTTGCCCTTAAAACTATGTCCCCTCATGGACCTGGAAGAGAACACATCCCCTCACTGTGGGCAGTGGACATGTGGCTGTGCTCTGGACAGATGCTGTGGCTGTAGCTACATTTTCTCTCAGGCTTTGGGGGAGATGTCCACCCCTAGCCCCACCTCAGAACCATGCCCTAATGCCCTGGCCAGTTGGGTCTCCACTCCTGCATCCCTGCAGCTAACCCTGCTCTCCAAGTGACCCACTGACCATTGGATGTGCTAAAGCCACCACATTCAACATGTCGAGACATGTGCCGCCACCTCCTCTCCCCTGGCTCCACCCTTGGTCTCCCTGCAGTTCTTCTCCTCCTGGATAACAGCCCTTTTGGCTACCAGAGTCCAGACCTTCATGTCACCTCTTGCTTGCCTCTATCCTTACCCTTCAGAGCTAATCATCTACCAACACCCAGGTGCCCTCTCTCTCACCTCTTCACTCTCACCGCCACCACCCTACTTCAGGCCCTTTTATTTTGTGATATTTATTGTTTCGACATCCTCCAAATTGATCCTCTTACTTCTCTTCATATCATCCCCAAGCATTGGTGAGGTCCTTTTATTATCCAGAACTATTTTATGTCCCAGCTTTAAAATATGCCTTTGATCCTCCCTGGCACCCACGCTCTTCAGCCTTGCAATTACAGCCCTTTAGAAGTCAGCCCCATTTTATGGATCCAGCTTTATTCCCTGTTATTTCCATTGCCTCCTCCCATCGACCCCACTGCCACCACCACTGGGCCAGGCTATTTTTCACAAATACACGCTGTACTCTTTTAGCTCTAAGTGTCTGGTCCATGGTGCTGATGAGGGATGGGGCAGACCACAGTAGCATTTAAAAAGAAAAAGGGAAAAGTTAGGCTGTGCATATCTGCATAGGCAGATTTTCTAATTTTGTTACATCAGTGTGTTTGTTGAATGTGCACTGCAAGAATATTTAACGTCAAGATCACACTTCCATAGTGGTGAGCCCAGGACATGCTCAAGCATGGTTAAGTCTGCCACTTTCACCCTCTGCTCCTCCATTGCCAGTATGGCAGATACCTAGTGGTGGACTCAGCGCTTCTAACCATACTGATTATGGAGTGATCATTAGAGGCTTTGAATAAGGAAGGCTTCTGGAAGAAGATCAAATTACACTTCTATTAGAATGTCAAGTAGAACGTTGCATGAAAAAAGCCATTGATCCAAAGGGAAGAAAGGTAAAGAAAAGAAAAGAAAAGGAAAAACAACAATAACAACAAAAAACGGAGCCCCCCGGCTGTAACGGAGAGGCTGATGCTTGGCTTTCAGGAGAGCGGGCCGTGCGTGTGTTGAATTACAGGCAATTATCGGTGGTCCCCCCTGTTCGCCCTAAAGAATTTAGAACTGAGTCGAAAGGAAATCTGATCTATCAGGAGGGAAGTCCTGCTGGATCTTTTAACCCTGTGCCAACTCCACTGAGCTCGAACCTTTCTATGGTATATCCTATTCTTAAAATCTCACAAATGTCATTGATAAAACAACTATTAGCATTCAGTGTGAGGATAAACCTCTCTACTAGGTCACGTGTTTTTTATGGGCCCCAAACTGGGATTGTGAAAATGTTATAAGATTTTGAAGACTGAAATAAATCCTGCCCAGTGTCTTCTCTGCTTTCAGCAGTTTATCCACAAGGAAGGATCCAACGCTTTTGCACAAACCCCACTGAGTGAATGCTGTTCACCAATGTAATCTTGAGGCACTGCAAGACCATGAGGTTTGGGCTGATTCTCCAAAGAATAATTACATGCTGGTTGATGCAATTGTAGTGTTAATTACACGTTATCATCTTCCTGGGGTAAGACACATTTACATATGAGCATCTCAGCCACCTGAGCATGCACCACTGAAAAACGGAGACAAAGATGGTTCAAAGGCTTCACAGAGCCAGGCCTGCTAGAGGACAATGGACCCTTCTCCCGCGTATGCAGTGTGACCTGGACTGGTCAGTGTTGGCCCTGCTCTTTCCTGTCACCAGTCTTCAGGGACAATAGGGACACACCATGCTTCTGATTTAGATGGCATGAAGGTGATTGAGTAAAAAATATGGAAGCTAACCAGGCGCGGTGGCTCACACCTGTAATCCCAGCACTTTGGGAGGCTGAAGAGGGTGGATCACAAGGTGAGGAGTTCGAGACCAGTCTGGCCAATATGGTGAAACCCTGTCTCTACTGAAAATACAAAAAAATTAGCTGGGTGTGGTATTCCTAGCTACTTGGGAGGCTGAGGCAGGAGAATCGCTTGAACACAGGAGGTGGAGGGTGCAGTGAGCCAAGATTGTGCCACTGCACTCTAGCCTAGGCAATAGAGGGAGACTCTGTCTCAAAAAAAAAAAAAAAAAAAAAAAAAAGGAAACTAAATGCTTAAATATGACTCTTTCTAGGATTTTTCCAGGTGGGTTTAAAATTTTGACTAATTTAGACTGACCAAACATGGAGCTTGGGCCCACTTCAAGACTTTTGTGCTTCAGTTTTCTCATGTGTAAAAGATGAGCACATGACCATATGCCACTTTGAAGCATAAAAGTCCTATCAGTTGATGCTGAAGCTGTGTTAGACAAAGTACACCCTGGTAAAACTAGGCTGGATGAAACTCTGTCCTGAGTGTTCACACAGAGCTGATTAAAAAGATGATATTGGTAATGAGGGCCTAGGTTAGAACTGTTCAGAGAAAGCCCTGAAGTCTGTGACAGTTGAATACTGTGTGGTAATATTAAGTCGGGTTCTGGTTCATCTCTGGCTATAAGGCATATGAAAACCATATTGCATGTTCTGGTTTCAAGGTGTTCTTTTTTTCCCTCCCTACATTTATACCAATAGCAAGGCATTATTACTTCATAAGCTCCAGAAACATGATTTTTAAAAACATACCCCGTACCATAGATTTGGGGTAGTAACAACAACTGCTAGGAATTTAATTCATCAATTAAGCTCCTTTAAAAAAAAAACCCAAAAAACTAAGTCTTCTACCTTAATGTTTAAATAACAGAGGTTCAAAGCACCCGACAAGTGAGGTGCTCTGTACCTTTGTACTAGACACTTCACATTAAGGCATGTCTTTTGTTCACAGGAATGTTTTTACCTGACTGTGTATTGCATTTCTTTCTGTTCCTAGCTTCTGTGACACTGCTTGGTAGAGAGTGATACTTAATAATAGTTTGTTAAATGAATCAACGGGTAAATATGAAATATGGTCAGTCACACCACCCTGAGTAGAGTATGTGTGCAAGCGCGTGCACACACACACACACACACACACACACACTCATTTACAAAGTCCTACATAGGAAACTATCTCAGGCCATTCCCACTTTTTTTTAAAAAAGTGCAGCTTGCTGCCAGCACTCATTTAATTTTACGTAAACGCACTTTGAGGCTGAAGCAAATCTGACTGTTTTTCAATGTGAAAAAATATAAAAACTTGTTTTTGGAGTTATTGCTAAACGGAACTAACAACCGAATCATTTGAATAATCAGAATCATCTATTTTGGAAAAATCAGATTCATCAAATGAGTCTTTAGCCAACAACTGTTTGAGAATGATGTGAACATAGGTAGGAATGCTACGTTTTCTAGGATTCAACATTTTCAGTGACTGAGAATTACTATGTTTTGGAAATGGAGATACCACTACCGAAACCAGAATGCTATAAATAGAATGATACCTTTTGTTTCCAAAGTCGATATAGTATTAGGTTGGTGCATAAACAATTGCCATTACTTTTGGCAAAAACCGCAATAACTTTTGCACCAAACTAATAGAGTGACGCGAATAATAAAAGTGAGGTATTTCATGGCAAAGTTATCTTGGGGTAAACACTGCATTTGCCAGCCCTGCTGATGAGTATTCTTGGGGCAAACAGGGAAAGGGTTAAGTACTCCAGGAATAGTGAAGGTGCTTCACCTTCTCAGGCCTTTTCCTGATCCCAAGCCCATGACACACATGGCAATTGATCCAGGCAACTTTCCTACTGACTCCTGCTCAAGCCTCAGCTCCCAGGCACTGAGACAGCCGCTAGTAATTCATAAGAGTTGTCACTTGGGAAAAGTCAAGGTTCCATCCCTGGAGATAGACATCGCTCTTTGCTGTCAACTCATATGTTAATGTATGGGGATCAGGTGGATCCCTCTGTGTGTTGAAACAGAAAAGAACTTAAAACAACTTGGCATTGGCCATAGAAAGCAGAGGAGGGTAAGTAATAAATCTACATTAATAAAAAATGCCAGGAGGGGCTTCAGTGCCCTCCATGGCCACTGCCTGTGGACAAGCACTCTGCTGACTATCAGGTGGAATCCATCCCATCCACGTTTCACCACTTCAACAGCGAGTGGAAGCAGAAGTGCATTCATCACCATGAAGCAGACAAGAATGCTTGCTAATTACCATTTTGTTTTAAAGTATAGTAAGATTTGGGGCACCCTCTTACCCCAACTATCTTCTTTCCTTGACTTTTATGTGGGCAGTGTTGTTATAATTTCTCTGTTCAAATAAAGTCTGTAGAAAGCCACAAAAGAGATCTGGACCCTAAAGCTTAACGGATTCTGGAAAGCAGCTGGCTTGTAACATGAGTCATTCCAGCCAAAGCTTTCTCTTTTGTATGTTTTTCTCTGACCTAAAGCATGGGTTATTGGATGTCTTCTGGCAGGTGCTACAGGATTAAGAAGGTAGCTGGTCAGAAACAAACTTTGAATTAGGGTGATTTTTTAAAAAATAGTTGACTAAAGTAAATATGATCGTTAGCTTAATCCTCCGTATCTAACGTGAGGTTCAAATTTAACAGGGAAGTTAAAAAATAGGCTGACACATGCATCTATTATTTGTGTATGTGTCTTGATGCCTTGCTCCGAGAGTACATGTTAGTTGTTCATAATGAAATTTCCAGGACCTTCCTGTTTATCAGGCCCAGCAGTCCAAAAGCTCAAATACCCATACTACTTTTCCTTTTCTAGGATTATGAGAGAAAATCAAGTAGAATATTAATAAATTTACAGTGGGGGAATTATTCTTTTGTTAAAGTCACTTTTACAAGGTTTGCAGGGAATTCTAAACTGTGTCTCACATCTATAATTCTGAGCCATGATAAATTAATAGGTTTTTGTATAACTCTCAGCTATTTCTGAAGATGCTTCAGGCTTCTGAATCATTAAAGAAGGAGCAACTTGAATGGTATCCACTTTTAGAGCTGCCAACTCTCTCCTAATGTATAAAATACTCGGATTAATAAGAATTAGTAACCCACATTTGACATCTATATGGATATAGATATAGGATAAAATTTCTGAGCATGACCTTGGACAATAATTTAACCTTGAAGAGATTTATTCATCTATACAGTGGGACAAATAATAACACTTGCTCTCACAGCATGGGAAAGAGAAAAGGAAGTATACTTGGTGAAAACCCTTTAGATACTCTAAAGTAGATTAGAAATCAGGGGTCAGTAAACTTTTATGGTAAAACGTCAGACAATAAACATTTTAGGTTTTATGGATAAGGCTTTTATCAAAACAACTCAACTCTGTCAAAGCGAGAAAGCAACCATGGATAATAGTAAATGAATGGGCATGACTGGCTTCTAATAAAACAAATCAGGCTGCAGGCCAGATTTGGCCCATGGACTTCAGTTTACTGAGCCCTGATTAAAACACTAGTTCTTGCCATGACTGGACCATGTGAATGTCCATGTTATTGTGTGTTTACAAACATACTATCCCAGTATGAATACACACATATACATTATTTACCTTCTTTTAAAATGTCCTGCCTTTTTTTATGCCAATGGTACTTGTAAGTAAATTACATTATATTGGGGGTCTATAGATTCAGTTGAATTTTTACCCTTGCCTTGCAGCACAGAAAAAGTCTGAGGCAACACATTTGACAGCTGGCATTTGCATATTATAACATCTTTTTTGTTTGTTTGTTTTTTGAGACAGAGTTTCACTCTTGTTACCCAGGCTGGAGTGCAATGGTGTGATCTTGGCTCACCACAACCTCCCACCTCCCAGGTTCAAGTGATTCTCCTGCTTCAGCCTTGCAAGTAGCTAGGATTACAGGCATGCGCCACCACACTGGCTAATTTTGTATTTTTAGTAAAGATGGGATTTCTCCGTGTTGGACAGGCTAGTCTCGAACTCCCAACCTCAGGTGATCGGCCCACGTCGGCCTCCCAAAGTGCTGGGATTACACGCATGAGCCACCACATCCAGCCGCATATTATACAATCTAATCTAGATAGACCAACACATAGGCACCGTTATACGTCTGTATCTAGTTTATAAACTGAGTATCAACTGAGTTTATTCATTATTTGCTTTTCATAGCTCTGCAGATGGGAAGAAATGGCTACCACAATAACAGAGCAACTCTGAGAAGTTATTATAAGAGGTGAAGGTTATTGCAAAGTTGAGTTTATTAACACCCTCATCCCCAAATTGGAGAGGAGTTACAATGAAAAAAATAATAAAACAAAGTAGAGATAATGTCCCCTGATGATAAGAGCAGAGGCAAAATAGCCACTTTCATGCACTGTGGGTTGAAATGTAAGTTGGTACAGCCTTTCCATAAAGGGCATGTGTCAGTACCAGAACTCTTAAAAATGCTTGTAGCCTTTGAAACAGATTTCTATTTCTAGAAACTTATCCAAAGGCAAAAATCAGAAATGCACCCAAAGATTATGTTCAGAGGTGTTCATTGCAACATTATTATGGTGAAGCATTAGAAGCAATCTAAATTATCAGCAATTTAAGGCCAGTTAAGTAAATTACTGTGTTACGGAAATCCATGCAAAAATTAAGGTTACATATTAGAAGAATTTTTAATGAATAAAAGATAGTCATTCATAACATTTTAAAAGAGACAAAGGTAGTTCACAAAGCAGCATTTTGAGTATGATGCCAAATAAAAATACATTTTAACATTATGGGAAAAAGGACACCCAAATGAGAACAGGAGACTTGGAAAAATTATTAGGATTATGGGTCATGTTAACTTCTTCAAACATTTCTGATTTTTTAAGATCGCTCCAGTGAACTTTTGAAATAAGACAAAAGTACATATA
Organism: Ateles fusciceps; assembly: GCA_036589455.1. Taxonomy (NCBI): domain Eukaryota; kingdom Metazoa; phylum Chordata; class Mammalia; order Primates; family Atelidae; genus Ateles; species Ateles fusciceps. The sequence continues at coordinate 17,260,938 of JAZHEH010000222.1, forward strand.
ATTAAAAAAATAATATCTTGATTAACCAGAATCAGCTGTACTTTAACTAACTGGATTTTTTTGTAAAGGAAATAGACAGTTTCAGCTTGTATCTAAGAATCTAGTTTTAATGTTGCATGTTATACATAATTAGTCTCATATTTCAATAACCTGCAGTGACTGAATTACACACAATAACACATCCTGCTCAGGTGATACAGTTGCTCAGGTGAGGAGTAGTGGCATAGACACACTTGATTAGGAATCTGGTGACCTTCCTCCTAGTCCAGGATCGATACTTAGTCATCTCTAGCCTTGGGAACATTTCCTAATGCATAAGTCTCAGTTTCTACACATACAGAAAGGACATCATCATCCATGCTCAGCTTATCTCCAAAGAGTTCTTGGGAAGGTCAAGCATGATATGTATGATATGGCTTTCTCCTTATCAGTGGTTCTGAAAACCGAGAACCCTAACATGTTAAGCCAGGAAAGCCAGTAGAAACCACTGCCCCATAGTTTTTATAATGTGCGCTTTTGGTAACAGTAACCCATGTTAGCAAATCGGAACTTCCTCCATGGGCACTGCCAGGGCATCCTCAGAGCTCTGCTTTCCAGTCACAGATGGGGCTGAGCCCTCCCTGCTGAGGCAGCCATTCACTCTTGTGTGCTGTGGAGCCCTCAGCTCCCCGTGAACATCCATCATAGCACTCGCTGCTGCACTATCATGACTTGTCTGTTCATCTCCCTTGGCACCACATGGTGATGCTCCGATCAGAGCCTGGTCTTCCCTCCCTGGGTTTCCCACAAGGTCTGGGTAGCAGAGCATATGCTGCACAGCCCACACAGCTGTCCTGGTAGGAACTGAGGAAACAAGGGAGGGAGTGCACTCAACTCGTGACAGATTTGGAGAAGAGGGAGAGAAAACAGCTGATGGAGAAGAGACAGCAACATGGAGTGAGTAAGCACGGCGATGTTGAAGCCAAACTGCCGAGGCTCCTTCACCAGCTCTTCCTTTTCCTGGTTGTGAGATCCTGGACACGTTCCTGAATCCCTTTGCATTTCAATTTCCTCACCTGTGAAGTGGGGATCATAATCCTACCTAACTCAGAGGATTGCTGTGAGAGTTAAATTGTTAATACATGAGAAGTGCTTAGAATAGACAACACCCAATAATTAATAATTCTTCTTCTTCTTGTTGTTTTGAGGGGGAAGCCAAGAGAGGATATTTAGGTGTTAGCTTTCTTCCCCTTGTTTTTGGTATGAGAAGCTCCTGAGCATATTTAGGAGCTGAGAGAATGTTTACCATGGGATCATGAGTTTGGAAGGACTCAGTCTTCTTTATCGCAGAAGATGCTTTATGGTAAAAGAAACTCATCCTACTTGCCAATCATGAGATACAACGATGGCAGTGGTGGAAGCGGTGGTGACTGAGATACAAACATCAAACACAGACACTCATAACAAGTACTAGAAAACTCATCGCAGGCTTTGATCATGAAAAAGCAAATTGTCTACCACGCATACTTAGTGATCATACAGGAAGGAGGAAGCAAAGCAGCATCTATCGCGCTTACTGTGTTCCAGGCCCTGGACTAGAAGAGAACTTTACTTGCATCATCTCCCATTAACTTCACAATAACCCGATGGAATAAGGGTTGTCCCTGTTTCACAGGCAACAAAACTGAGATTCAGAAAGGTGGACAGGTCGCTTAAGGTCAAGAGCTAGTTAATGACAGGGCAGAGAGTTAAGCTTCGGTCTTTATGACTCCAATATACAAGCTGTTCTACACCACGTTCTGCAGCTCAATAGCAATTACAGAAATTATCAAATGTGTATGGGTTACCTTTGTGTGAGTTTTATTTGATTGTGATAGTACACTTAACGCATGTTAGTTTAGGGTTCATAACTACTCGAGTAGCCTGGTCACCTAATAACAGCTTTGGAAAACTCTAAAGAGCCCATCAATGGCAAAGAGACCAAACTGGGATGCTGGCATAATGGAAACAATGCTTGCTTTGCAATTTTGCCTAAGATAGGCCTTGGGTATGGTTATCTGTATTTCCTTTGCCATCTGTCTGCAACCCAACATGGCATTGTCTTCAGAGCTCTCTGCTTCCCTTGTCCGTGGGGTGTAACTACAAGGGGAAGTGGCTAATCTAGAACAAATGTTGCAGGAAGCACACAGCTTCTTGTGGACAGCTTCTCTCCTAAGGATCACTGGTGAGTCAGTTGCTTAGGGCTTGAGTAAAGCTTTCTATTAAAATAAAGTTACCAGTGGGGATTAGGCTTATTGAATGGCCCAGGCCCATTGGAGTTTGTTTTGCCCACCATATGTCAGCTGCAGAAGTAATTGAAGACCTGGGTCCTAAGATGAGGAACTGCATATTGGAGGAGGAAGAAGCTGCATCCTCTCCCTTTCTTGAACTCAGGCAAATTATAAAATAGGTATACTTCCATTCCCTCGTCCTGCTCCTTCTTTGTCTGTCTTAGGGGACAAAGCAGCCTTAATCTGTCCAGACCCATGACCCAGGGACCGGCGTAGTCATTTGATATCCCATTTCTGGGGCCCAAAGGGTCCAGGTATAAAGGTAAAGGGACCAAGACAGGAACACTGGGGGACCTCCTAGCACTTGCCCCAGGACCCCTTCCACCCTGGGCTCTTTCATGTCTTTCCCACCCCGAGAGGCTCTACTTAGCAGATGGAAGAGCCTGTTGCATCAGAATCTGTAGAATCTCTGGGCCTTGCAATGTGTGCACATTGTGTGTGTGTGTGTGTATGTGTGTGTGTGTGTGTGTGCGCGCGCGCATCTGACCGAGTTGTGATGGCCTGGGGGTGGGTGGCAGGCAGAGAAGCTCATAAAGTGCAGAGTGGAGACCCAAAGAGCAGGAAGAGAAGTTCATAAAGTGCAGATTGGGGGCCCAAAGAGGGGGGTAAGGATTTAAATGGAAAAGAAGCAAAAGCAGGAGAGGGTGGGGAAGGAGTGGATGCAGCTGGCCTCCCTCATAATCAAGCTGGGATCACTTGTGATTTAGGAGGCACGGAGCAGGGAATCAGTCTTTGTCGATCTTCCATTCTCTGCTCCCAGACCTCCTCTACTCTCTTAGGGTAAGAAATGCCTTTGATAGGGATAAAGCCTTACTTTTCGGAGTTTGAGATCAGAGACTTCAGTATGCAAAGTCTTGGGGTACGCTGACACAGCAGCACATGTGCATTTTATATTTAAATAATTCTCACAACCTATTTGGCTTGTCAGGAATGAAGAATCTAAAGCTTAATGTGCTAGGGGAGCTCGGAGTGAACAAAGGGTGCTGAAAGGAGAGGGGTGGGACAATTGCATCATCAATTTGCAGATGTCATTGTCACATTTTGATTAGGGATCAGGCCCATCTCACACATGCCTGAGCAATTGGAAAACATGAGAGGGTATTGGGGCCAGTTGTGATAAGGTCCAAGGATACTGAAATGAGGACACCTGAGGTCTAGTTTTCAGGCTATCCTATGTGACTTTGGACAAGATAGTTCACCTCCCCCAGGCCAGAAGGGACTGATCTATAAAACGAAGAGGGAATGAGGGGACTCTTGAAGTTTGTCCCGCTATGAATCACTCTGGGTTTATGTTTTAAGGGACTGAGAACTGGAGAGTCTGTGTTCGCCATCTTTCTTATAGTTCTGTGTTCTCCAAAGGGCTTTGTGTGTGTGTGTGTGTGAGATGGAGTCTTGCTCTGTCACCCAGACTGGAGTGCCATGGTGCAATCTTGGCTCACTGCAACCTCTACCTTTCTAGTTCAGGCCACTCTCCTGCCTCAGCCTTTGGAGTAGCTGGGACTACAGGCATGTGCCACCATGCCAGGCTAATTTTTGTATTTTTAGTAGAGACGGGGTTTCACCTTGTTGGCCAGGCTGGTCTCAAACTCCTGACCTCAAGTGATCAGCCCACCTTGGCCTCCCACAGTGCTGGGATTACAGGCGTAAGCCACCACACCCAGCTCAAAATTCATATTTTGAAAGCCCAGCTCCTAGCATCTCGAAAGGTGAACCTGGAATAGATCCTTCCCTCAAGGTTCTCAGAAGGAACCCACCCCTGCCAACACTTTGATTCCAGACTTCCAGCCTCCAGAACTGAAGAAAATGCATTTTTGTTGTTCAAGTACCAGACAACATTGAGTACCAGATACATTTCTGTTGTTTGGTACTTTGTTCCAGCAGCCCGAGCAGATGAATGCATATATTTTATAAAACCTTTCATGAGAAATCTTTCCTCTGTAGGCCTGCCAAGTAATTTGATTTCTTAGGGTGATCTGATATTGTTCGAATTACCACTTAACTCGGGGGAATTAAATAATTCAGACAATGACACAGCTTGGTGAGTGGCTGATCTTTTTGTTTGAAAAAGGTGCCCCTTCCTCTGTGCAGTCACACCTTACCCTGGGACCCTTGATTTAGCAAGTGGAGCCCAGGCTGGATTTCACCTCCCACAGACTCCCTCAGTGGGGTCCCTTTGTACAGTGTCCAACCTGCCTAACGGTCTGTGGTGAATTTGCATGAGACCAGGAACCCCTCAGGAATAGGGATTATCTTAATCTTTCTGGAGACTTAAGACTTAGCTCGGGGCTGACTCCCCCAAGGACCCTCAGCCGACATTGTTAAAGGCAGCTTGGTTTTGTTTGAAGGGAAACAGGGAATAACTTCACCACACTTCCAGCTCAAAAGTTTTCATAGGTCTCTACTGCCTTCAGGAGGAAGTCTTACCATCTGGCTTAGATTGGCCTGGGCTAATTCGAACTGATCCAACCATCCCATCATTACCTTCCAACACTGTGTCCCCTTCATTTGAAGATCCCCCTCATTATCCTCAATCACACATGGGCCTTTCTGCCTTGCAGGTGCTGCTCTCTTCTCCTGGATAATTTTCCCTGCTCTCGTTGAATGGCGAAATCCCAAGCTGGCCTGAGGCCTCTGTAATGGCTCCAGACACCTTCTAGTCTGCCAGTCGTCTGAATGGCTATGGTATTACTGCATGTCCTGTTTCGTCCTGTGCAGTTTTAGGATTCTCCCCCACCTACTCCACATGTACATGACTTCTGTCCTCAAACTGCTGGGAGACAAAGATACATAACTCTCTTTTGTGTCTGTAAGAGGCCTGGAATAAAACTGCCAGTGCCCTGAGCAAGTTAGCAACAACCTCATAGAAAATGCTAATGCTGGCCGGGTGAGGTGGCTCACGCCTATAACCCCAGCACTTTAGGAGGCCGAGGCGGGCCGATCATGAGGTCAGGAGATTGAAACCATCCTGGCTAACACAGTGAAACCCTGTCTCTACTAAAAATACAAAAAACTGGCTGGCCGTGGAGGCACACACCTGTAATCCCAGATACTCAGGAGGCTGAGGCAGGAGAATCACTTGAACCCGGAAGGCAGAGGTTGTAGTGAGCCGAGATCGTGCCACTGCACTCCAGCCTGGGTGACAGAGTGAGACTCCACCTCAAAAAAAAAAAAAAAAGCTAATGCTTAAAAAATTAAAATAATTTAATGGTTATCTATATTTGGACAAAACATTCTGGAATCACAGCAAGAAAATGTGGCAAACGTCCTTGATCCCTTGAGCCTCTGTACCTCATACAGGATTAGCCCACGCACCTCAGAAAGCTGAATAAGACCTATGCAAACAACCTTCCAGGGAAGGGACTGACACCTGAAGTCAGTGTTCTGCCTGGTTAATCATAAACCCAAACCTTCAGAAGCCAAGACCATCGCCAGAACAAGGGGATAATTAGCACTGCCCTTTGCACACAGCTACCTGCTGGGAAAATCGCACGCTGATTAGTGCACATGGCATCAACTTTCTCCTGAACCCAGACGATTCTAGCAGAGGGCTGCTTGGTTGTAGAAACAGAAAGCCCTTATCATGAAGCTGTCAATTTCATGACAAATTTGGTAATGGGGAAGCAGATAATAGACTGTTTACATAGTCGTAGGCGGACCAGGATTCATCTTGGGCCCTATGGTTCCCTAATTCCAGGTATTTCAAACATGGAAAATAGGAAAACAAGTCAAAATGATTTAATACTGTATATATAGCAAAAAAAGAACTAAAAAGTATTATTTTCTAAATCTTTAAAAGTTGCAATTAGATTTGTTTTTGTTTTTTAAATAGAAATAGTATAAATGTGCCCCTTCTCTACAGAAAGTTTTCAATAGTTCCTCCCCCAACCTTCCTTTCCAGAGGACCTGGTAATGCACAAAAGAACGATCCCTTGAGCACTTTTTATCACAGGATCATGCTTTTAATGGAGCAGAGATGAATCCTGGGCTGTTGTGGCCCATGGGTAGAAAACACAGTGCTTCCGTGTTTGGTTTTGATTGCCCTCATCGAGAAAGTGGCTCCTGAAGATAGATGTAATTAGTTCTACTTTCTGAGGCCTTCAGGGATGTTCCTGAGGCTTTTTATCGAGAAGGCAAACCAAACCAAGGTGAGATCTGGGAGGATAAAATAGAAGGCAATGAGACTCGAAACAGTTTGGCTTATGCAAAAGAATTTCCATGAGCACCCATGAGCATTGGTCCAGGTGACTTTCTTAGTCACTGTCCCTGGAGGATGGGGAAGAGGAAGCTGCCAACATCACCTGGCTGCTGCATCGACTTCTTCCGCTTGCCCCATGATCCATCTCAGTTTTAGATTTAAGCCATGACTGAGTCTCTGTGATCTAGGCTGATGTGCAAATGAGAATCTTGATTAGAAAAACCCCAAGTAACTAAATAAATGAAGCCTGTGGATTGCTTAATGCCCTTAAATAGTGACTCATTTATAAAATGTATTTACAACCTTTAAAAGTGCACTTTGCTTCTATGGGGACTTATGGAACGTTCTGACCCAAGTCCTTGACAGTGGCCTTTGAGAAGGGGAGTGAGGTCCCCACAAAGAATCTGGGGGCTTCCCATCATCCCTGCTTACCTTTAGGCTGGCTGGCTGAGGCACTTAGGTAATGACTTTGGGGAGACAATCATATATTTAGCTTTAGTGTTTTCTCAAGGGAAAATTCCATCTTGGCAGTGTCCACCAGGTAGGTACTCTGCTCCTAGGTTTTGGGGTATGCTCATTCCCCATAACTGGCAAAGTAAAATTGAACTGTGGAGCCAGAAAGTCTGAGTCAGACCCTGTAACCCTGTGCACCAATCTGTGCCTCAGTTTCTCATCTGCAAAATGGGGTGAATAGCTGTATCTACTATGTAAAGATTGTTTTGAGGATTTCGTGAGTTATTATCTGCAAAGCACCTAGAACAATTCCTGGCACATAGCAAGCACTGTCTTAAGTGTTTATGAACTAACTAAACAAATAGTCTTAACTTTCTAGGTACTGATCTTTTTTCTCTATCAGGGAAAATTGTTTTGTTTGCTATTTGTGGAATAAGCAATAATGATAGAAGCTCCAAACATAGTAACTTAAATACACTATGGGCATCACGTGTGTGCACATACACATAACACAGAAATACACGGAGCTAAACGTCACTCTTTCCCATGTCAAGCTCTGAAGTCACTGAGAAATAAACCCCTGAAATCAAACGAAGATGTAAATGTCAGCATTTTGCTTGTAGAGATGAGTTGGCGAAAGAGCCCATCTGGGGTTTCCTCCAGTCTCTATCTGAGTGTGGACCATGGAAAGTACCTGCAGGGACCCACCCAGTCAGCCACAGGGGCCTGCACTGGCCTCATCTCTGCTGAGCCCTGAGATCAGGGCATAGTTGGGGGTGGGGAGCAGGCCCTGCCTCAGGCCTCATCCAGGGAGGCAGAGGCAAAGGAGAATCCCCAGAAGGCTTCTCCCAATCTCTCCCATTGGATGTGCCTTTCCTCCCACGGGGCAGAAGAAGGCAGAGGCAGGAGGAAGCTCAGAGCCATTTTCTCAATGCTTCCAAAAGGGTAGGAGTTCCCATTTAAGAGGCTGGCAAGAACTTTAGAAGCAGGTGAGAATCGCCCCCAAGACACGTATCAGCATGAAATACATGTGTTTATGCTGTGAAACAGTCAACTCAAGCTTCAGAAGCAGTTTGCTGGGGGATCATTGTCCCCTCCCGACTGAACATGGGCTAACGGGTAGCTGAGAGCCGGTGTAGATAATAGTCTTGAAGGAGCTGATCGGTGGTTCCATGGTTTACCAGCAACACTGGGCAAATCCATGTGTCTCACCTTTGAACAGACAGAAGAGTAGAAGTGTCTGTACCAGGTGTGTGCAGGCAAGGGCATGTTGAGAGATAGGCTGAGGGGTAAAGAGAGGCTCCTTTTTGGTCTTACTATTGATGGAGTCCACTGGTTTTCTAGCCAGCCTGCTGCGCCCCCAGGAGAGCCCAAAGGATGTCTGCTGTCAGTAAACTCCTATCCTTAAACCAGCAGGAGCTGTGGAACGTTTAACAAGCAGCTCTTCAGGATAAACAGCCTTGAGTTACAGTATTTGCAGATTTCAGCAATCACCACTGATCATAATAGTTTCTGTCACAGCAACACTCCATGGCAGAGCATTTCCACCATTTAGAGGTAAGAGACAAATACTCCCCAGTGCATACAGATCGTCGTAAACTGCAGTAAAATAAGGTAGAGGCCGGGCGTGGTGGCTCACACCTGTAATCCCAGCAGTTTGGGAGGCTGAGGTGGATGGATAACCTGAGGTCAGGAGTTCAACCAGCCTGACTAACATGGTGAAACCCCGTCTCTGCTAAAAGTACAAAAATTAGCCAGGCATGGTGGTGCATGCCTGTAATCCCATCTACTCAGGAAACTGAGGCAGGAGAATCGCTTGAACCCAGGAGGTGAAGGTTGCAGTGAGCCAAGATCGTGCCACTGCACTCCAGCCTGGGCGACAAGAGCGAGACTCCATCTCAAAATAATAATAATAAGGCAAAGATGATTTTTGTGTGTTTTTTACTTTTCTTTTTTTTTTTTTTTGAGACAGGGTCTTGCTCTGTTGCCCAGGCTGGAGTATAATTGCATGATTACGGCTCACTGTAGCCTCAACCTCTAGGGCTCAAGCAATCTCCCGCCTCAGCCTCTTCAGTAGCTAGGACTACAGGCGCATGCCACCACACCCGGAAAATTTTTATTTTTTTTTGTACAGATGGGTTTTTGCCATGTTGCCCAGTCTGGTCTTAAACTCCTGGGCTTAAGTGACCCGCCCACCTTGGCCTCCCAAGTGTTGGGATTACAGGTGTGAGCCACCACACCCAGCCTTTGTTTCACTCTTAAATTTGCATAATCTAATTTTGTATGATGTCTTTGTTTAACTACCAGTCTGCAAAACTGAAAATTAACAACCAAGTCTTGTGAGATGATGCATACACGAACTACTCGAAGCGCATATGTCATTGCTGTAGGAAGAACAGGCAGATTTTCACCTGCGAGCATTTCCCTTCTCCTCTGTCACTCTCTCCCTGTTCCAGGTGAGTGGGTGGATCAGGCTGAGGCTGCAGCTCATGGCAGGGGGCTGGGCTGCCAATGACTGTCTCCTTCCTAGCAGAGAGGCCACAGGCACTCAGGTGGTTCAAGTTGACCTGCAGGGCTCACAGGGCAGAGCAGGGCTCCCTGCACTTTCAGCTCCAAGCCCTGCCCAGTTGAGGCCAATGGTTTGCTTTCTCTCCTGCCTAGTCTCCAGCTGTAAATGCATCTGGATAAAGACAGGACTGGAGCCTGAGTGTGGGGAAAGAAAGAAGGGGCACAGGAATCCAGTCAACGTTACCTGACTCACAGGGGTGATGGCTCACGAGTGGGTACACAATTGAGGATGGATGGAAGTGGAAATAAGGAAAGCACCTGTGGGTACCAGGAGTTTTAGGGTGTCACAGACTTCTTTTGTAAAAATACTAAATACATAAATTAAATATTAAATTAAATATATTTTATCATATATGCATATGTTAAATTATATATTTTGTTATATATTTTAAGTATACTAATTATAAATATATATCAACATACTAAATAAATATAAATCAATAAACAATTAAATATTTAGCCTGGCACATGTCTGCACAGCAAAAGACTGTATTTCCCAGCCTACTTTACAGCTAGGTGCCTTCATATGTTTGTTTACTTTCTGGTCAATGGTTTGTCAGCAGGAGTGTCTGGGCAAATTTCAGATCCTGCTCTTCAAGGGAAGGAGTAGATCTTCCCCTTCCATAATCTCTCTTGCTGCTGGCTGGAATGTGGATGTGATGTTGGGGGCTGGTGCAGCCATTCTGAGCCATGAGATAAACGCCAGGCATTGCAGAAGGCAGCCCATCAGGGCAGAAGAAACCTGGTTCTTTGTGACTGTGAAGATGCCATGCCAATCTACTGAGACTTCTACAAGAGAGAGAAACACACTTCTATCTTGTTTAAGCCCTGATAATTTGGAATCTCTCTGTCATAGCAACCTAACCAATAACCTAATACAACACAATGTCTTTATCTGCGTGCTATTAATAATAAGAGCGTGTCTGTGGTAAAAGTAGACCTCTGGGCATTCTCCAAAAGACTTCACTGACTTTTACTTTCTGCATCCTATCTTTTTAACTTCTCAGAAAGTGAGTATTAGTTATATAGTTAGGCTCCTGTGTTGAAGGGACCACATTATGAGAGCACCAAGCTTTTTTTTTTTTTTCTTTTTAACTAGGTGTGACTGTAAGTTGGAGATGACCTTTTCAACACATACGTAAGATGTTCTAGTTGATGCTGCCTCTTCCAACCTGGTCACTTTGCAACTTGACATTGTTTTCTAGTGATGATGAAATTCTCAGCATCCAGCTGGAATTCATACAGTGGCGCATATGCTCCAGAGTGGCTCCAATGTCTGGAATATAAGTGATGGGTCTGATTTTTAGAAACAGCCAGAAGCCAATTGAGATCAAGACTGGTGACAAATAAGGTGAGCAAGGAAGCCTGGTAATCCTTGTCTCATTCAAAAGTGAGGCGTGATTTAAAAGTAAGGAGGATTTACTTGTTTAGCCAATAAACTAACTCTAAAAGTCATTTTTAAAAAGCAGATCCGAAGACATTTAAAGTAATAATGGTACTGTTACAATGGTGCTCCCTCGTCCTCCCAGGGAACAACTTTGAAGGACACTACAATAATGTGTAAATTCTGAAATATATGGTTAAAATGAAGTTTATTATTTTCTAGTCACCACTTAGCCATCTTTTATTCATTTGTCTATGACAGTTTATAAATGAGAAAGAAGTCCATTTAAAATATCTCCATGAGGACCTCAAGGTAAATAATAGGAATTGATCATTCATCAATTTGGGCCCTGGCCTACTGAAGAAAGTTCCTTCTTGAGTGCATTCAAAGCTCTCATGGTCCAGCCCTATTCAACCTGAGCGGCCTCCTACCTTCTTCTCCCCCCAGACCTTCCCTTGCCCTGCACCAGACTCAAGAGAGAGCCAAGTTCCCCAACAGGCTGTGCATGTGGCTATTTACACCAGGCACACACTATCCCTGGCCAGCCCTCTCCTCCTTCCCTAAGAATTAAATACCCTTTGGCCTGAGTTTTCACTCCTTTATGTCACCATAAAGTTGCATTATTCATTATTAGGGTCTATACCTGAGTAGCCAAAATAGATAGGTCTCTCAACATTTAGGTCAAGGAGCTTTCAGCAGGAGAGGTATGCGGAGAGCTTGCAGGGAGGAGTTGCTCATTATGAAAGTTAGCCAATCTGAGGACGTTTCTAGGGGAGGAAAGGGAAAATCATATGGTTCTCTGCAAATTCTTTAAAAAGAGGTAGATTCGGCCAGGTGCAGTGGCTCACACCTGTAATCCCAGCACTTTGGGAGGCCGAGGCAGGCAGATCATCTGAGGTCAGGAGTTTGAGACCAGACTGACCAACATGGAGAAACCCCTTCTCTACTAAAAGTACAAAATTAGCCAGGTGTGGTGGCGCATGCCTGTAATCCCAGCTACTAGGGAGGCTGAGGCAGGAGAATCACTTGAACCTGGGAGGTGGAGGTTGCGGTGAGCTGAGATTGCGCCATTGCACTCCAGCCTGGGCAACAAGAGTGAAACTCCGTCTCAGAAAGAAAAATAGAAATTAAAAAGGTAGATTCTTACTCATCTGGGTTACTTACTCATTATGAACACAGGGAGATTAAGGAATGAGTATGGCCTGTTTCTACTCCATGTTTTTGGACAAGAAGAATAAAAAAGAACACTGTGGAGCTGGAACAGCTGCAGAGGCCCCAGCAATGATGGAGACTCCTTGGTGCCCCATTACACAGGGGTCTCTTCCCAAGGGACTCTATCAACCCCAGTAGGCATCATTTTCTGTGACTCAAGATGTCCTTTTTAGTAGTGCTTGTTCTTTTCATTCGTATTACTGACTCGGGAACACTGAAGTTTTTCAGCGCCTGCAAAACTATTTTCAGGTTTATTTTCAAGTCTATTCTTTACCTCGGAGGGTCAAATCTTTTGGTTTCCAGCGAATATTGTGGTTGTACCTGTGGTTACCCACTGACTTCTCATCTGCCTAGCTTATCTGATAACAGGCAAATGGGGGAAAGAGTTTTTAATACCCCTCAAAAGGGGAAGATTGATAATTAGTTATTCACCGCTAGAATGAGGCCAGGTCAACTCGCTCCAAGAAGAAAAACAATCTGGAAATTGGACTTTGGGGTCCTTTTTCATTTTGGCATTACGGGCCTCTCGAGGATGTATTCTTTGTGTATTTCTTTCTTTTTTTTTTTTTTCTTTTCTTTTTTTTTTTTAACCAGGTCAAAGCATTACATACGGCAGAAGAGAAAGCAACTTCAGCTTCTCCTAAACGGTGTCATTGTCATGACAGCTCGTAAATTTTGGCCCCCTATGGGTGCAGGATCTGCGCCCATCCGCCCAGGGAGTTGGTGGATCCATCCCTCCTGGCGGAGCAGCGAGGACATCCTTTAGAAAAAGCAATGGGCGAAGTAACTGAAAGAGCGACACAGAAAGCAACAGCCAGAAACGGCGGGGACGCGAGCGGCCCAGACAGGAAGGGAGGCGGTGGCGCAGCCCTGGTGCGCAGCGCGCCGCAGCGACGGAACTTCTGCAAAAGCTGCCTGCCCGCGCGTTATCAGCGGCGCGCAGGCCTGTGGTTTTCTCGCTCTCGCAACCCTGCTTTAACTGCCGGTTTATTTTTCGACAAACAGGATGCCTCCATCTGAGGCTGTCAGCATCCCAGGCTCTTTGAGAGAAAAGAGGTAGAGCGGCCCCACCCTAGAGGAAAGGACCGGGGTCTGTGTCAAGAGGCTTCCCAGAGAAGAGAAAACTCTGCAGGTGCAGCCCCTGGGAGAACATCAAGAAGGGCAGGGGGCAGGGGCAGGGGGCGACGGGAGGGGGTGAAGCCCGCACCCCACCCCCACATGAAACTGATTCCGCTGCCCCATCTCTGCGAGCGTTCTGAGGCAGAGAGGCCAACCTTTTGTGGACAGCTTGGAGGCGGGAGATTTAGGACCGGGGCTCCTTAAACTTGAATGTGCATGAAAATCAGGCAAATCACGGGGCTCTTGAGCAAATGGGGACGATGATTCAGCAGGTCTGGGCTGGGGCTTGAGATTCTGCACTTCTAACAGGTTCCCGGGTGTTGGTGATGCTGCCAGTCCAAAGACCACATTGTTAATAGCCAGGCGTTGGGACAGTCCCCCTTCAGAGTAAAACCTAGCAGATGTGCAAATACCTAAGCAGAGCTGTATTTATTCCTGCGGCCCTGGTTCAACGGGAGCCACCTTGCTAATGGTAACTGGAAAAGGAAATTCCTTTAGGTTCCAGAGGGAAAGAAAGTTTGAAACAGTTAAGGTATTTAAAAATCCCACTTGGGAGTGGCCTGGGGATTCGGGAGAGTTTAGGTTAGGTTCCGAGTCAAGAGATGGTGGAGGAAGGGTGGGATGTGGCAAATAAATATAAACACACACAAAAACCCAGCCCGACCACACGTTCTTCCCTATCAATGAAACATTTGCATCTTGCAGGTAGAACTCAGACGTGTCCACATTTTTCAGAAGCTGGTTGGTTTTGTGTAATGGTACAGAATTTGGAGCCCATATTTGAATATTCTAGACCCAATGTTATCTCAGACTGGCTTTAGGATCTTGTGGCCTACATTTAAAAATGCATGCTTTTGAATCATGTTTAATTAGTAGTAATATCTGAGAACTATACTGAGGCTAGACTAAGAAATCCATGGTGTGTGAATAAAATCTCCAGACACCATCTAGAATGTAGCGGTCCCTCCAGAAGCGGTGCAGTTGTTAGCTGTAAAAATAGGTTCTGCTCAGTTTTGCTCAGGCCTGAAGTTTCCTGAAGATTTCATTTAGACTTCATCAAAACCAGTCAAAGACTTCCTGTTACAGAAAGTTTCTCAAAATATGGCTGGGACGACAGGGCTATTAAGATGCAGAGGCTTGAGCCCCTGCTTGACTCATCATGGGTTCTCAGGGTGGGTGCCAGGAATCTGCATTTTAACAAACACTTTGAGGATTCTTAGGTACTGCCAAGTTTAGGAGCCCCTGGTAGGCAGGTTTAAGTCCAGCCTTCTCACTGCAGCATTCAAAGAGATCTGGTTTCAATGTTGCTGTTCACAGGCGAGCCTCAGTGACTTCTTCACTGCCCCTGAACATTCCTGGAGCCACTGGCTGCCTCATTCATTCCTTCTCCTTTGTCTTCCCCAGCCCTGGAATAAAATGACTTCCATATTCCTCTCCAAACCCTCTTCACATCATGGCTTCCCACTCAGCAAGCAGTTACTTTCCTGGTCTGCAACTGCTGTGGTATTGATGACGGGCTACTCAATTCTCATTCTGTTGACTGAGTATTTCTCATGCTTAGGCTTTGCCTCCCTAACCAGACAGTAGGTTCTCTGAAGCCATTTCACTCCATATAAACTTTATATTCAAGGCTACTTTCTAACACAGTGTCACATCCACATGGATCATTCAGTAAATGTACCGATGGATTATCTATCACTAACGTGTTTTACAGAGTTTTATCAAGCAGGTATACTCTCTGTGGGTCTAGGATCAGAAGAAGCTGGGAAGGGAAATGGGGTAGTAGTGGTGACGGTGTCATGGGAATCTTGTTATATGGTCGTGAAAGACACAGAGGAAGGGGGAAAAAGGTAGTGTAGACCCCCAGCTCATCTGTCTGCAGTATAAATTGGAGAGGGGGTTCCTTTTTGTTTAATGCAGTTAATTTTCTACTTGAAATCAAGGTTACCAAACCTATGAACCAAATGATGAGTGCTTGTTCTTTACTCTCAAATGCCCAGGGATGGAGCTCTTGGTGTCCTCTCTCCACCATCTCTGCCTCGCCATCTCTTCTGCTCCAGCTGCCTTTCCTTCTTCCTTTCTGCCTGACGGGTTGTCAGCTCGAATGCCCAACTCTAAGCTCCGGTGAAGGGGAATTTCAAGTGTATTATATATAGTGAAGCAGACTGAAAGGACAGTAGTATACTGATAAGCTAGCTTAACATGGTTTAGTGGAAAGCAACCTCAGTTCTGATCCTGACGTAGCTAGCATCCTTAGCCATGTTACCCTGGTTTTTTTCCTTGGCCTTTCTCAGCTTCACAATTTTTGTTATTCAAACTCTGAGCTTCAGTGTTTTCATTAATAGAGCCAGCATAACAATGTTGGCTTCTAAGGCACTGGGCAGGTGACGGGGGGTAGGAATGGTGACTACCTGACAGAGCCTGGTACACAGTTGGTGCTGGCAACCCGTAGGGCCCCACCCCTTGGCCTAGGTGTCTTCCTGGAGAAATGCTTCCTAGTGTTCCCAGCCATTCCTTGCCTCAGGCACCTTCACTATGATCACAGTCACAGGCCTACTGCTCTTACTCGTCCAGCTTGCTGGCCCCAGTGATAGCTTCTCTCTTAAGGGGATCTTTTGACCTCTGCAGGAATTTCCTCCCTCTTGGGCTTCAGGCATATTTCTACCGATAACCTGGCACCCTCCCCAGCACTTCAGTGGTCCCCCCAACTCTGCTTCTAGGATTCTGGCAAGTCCTTCTCTCCTCTCCTCAACCTTTAACCCATGATATGGAAGGGCTGTCTCCAGCCCTGACTCTTTAGGCTGGATTCTCTTGTCTTTTATCAGTCTTCTTCCTTTTCTTCTGACATTCAAAATCCTTAGAGAGTCTTCAGACCATAGGTTTAAGGTGATAGCTTCCTCCTCTGAATGATATAGCAATGAGGATCCCCTTTTATCATGCTAAGCTGCCTATCATAGATACTGGACCATGAAAGGCCTTGAAAATCCCTAAGTGATTGTGGCCACCTTAGCTTCTCAGAACCTTCAGGTCCCCTGTCTCCTATTTGACATGTACTTGTGTTCTGCTCTGAAGACCTGCACAATTGCTTTCCCATTTTTTTTTTTTTCGGTTGGGGATGCACTTTCCAGAAAATAAAACACCAAAAGTAGAAGGACAGAAACACATCTCTACAACCATGATCCTGGTGATAGTTGTAGGTTGAATATCTCAACCATGTCACTATCATGTTTCTGTTATGCTCATTGTGGGCCATTTGGTAGCATCTTTGGCATTTGCCTACTAGATGCTAGTACAGTCCCCTCACCCCCTGGGTTGTGACAACTAAAAATGTCTCCAGACAGTGCCAAATGACCCCTTTACTCCTCATACTGCCTCATTCTTCCAGTTAAAAACCACTGGTGTAAGATACTTTAAGGTGACAAGCATGGAGAAGAAGAGAAAAGTAACGAGGAAAAACTAAACTGGCAAGATCAATAAATATGGTCCAAATAAATGAAAATGGAGACTGACTAAACAGACCCTTGGGAAATGAAACCAGGAGACAAAATCTTAAAAAAAAGTATAAAAATTGCAAAGATAAGAAGGCATTAAATCAGCTCAAAACGGATTAAAGACTTACACTTAAAACCTGAAACTATAAAACTACTGGAAGAAAACACAGGAGACAAGCTTCCTGCCATTGGTCTGGGCAAAGATCTTTTTGAATATGATCTCAAAGCACAGGCAACATAAGCAACAGCAGAGAAGTGGGATCATTTCAAAATAAAAAGCTTAGGCACAGAAAAGGAAACAATCAGGAGAATAAAGGCACAACCTACAGAATGTGAGAAAATATTGGCAAATCATAGCATTTGATAAGGTATTAATTTCCAAACTACATAAAGAACTCAAACAACTCAATAGCAAGAACATGAATAACCTGATTTTTAAAAAAATGGGCAAAGAACTTGAAAGAACATTTTTCAGAAGAAGACACACACATGGCCAATAAGTACATACAAAAATACCCAACTCCTCAGCATGTAAATTGAAACTACAGTGAGCTATCACCTCACACCTGTTAGAAAAGCTTTCATCAAAGTCAAGTAATAACAAGCATTGGGGAGGCTGTGGAGAAAGGGAACCCTTGCACGCTCTTGGTGGGAATGTATGTTAGTACAGCCATTATATAAACCTGCATGGAGGTTCCCCCCCAAAATTAAAAATAGATCCAGAAGATTCATACGATCCAGAAGTCTTATTTCTTGGTATATAGTCAAAGGAAATGAAGCCAGTATGTCGAAGAGATATCTGCACTGTCATGTTCATGGTGGCACTATTCATAATGTCCACGATAAAGAATCAGCTAAGTGTCCATCGACAGATGAATGAAGAAAGAAACTGTGATGAATATATACACAATGGAGTACTATTCAGCCTTAAAAAAGATAGAAACCTTGTCATTGGCAACACCAGGGTGAACCTGAAGTACGTTACACTAAATGAAATAAGCCAGGCCCAGAAGGACAAACACTGCGTCGTCTTATTTATACATGGAATCTTAAAAAGCTAAATCTAAAAAAGCAGTGCATTATAAGTACATACCATTTTTATCTGTCCATGAAAATATTTTTTTAAAAGACGTGATTTATTTGGGTGGAGGATCCACTAAGGAACATTCCTGAATGGAACAAAGAATGAACCTCAACATAGATGGAATCTGTCTTCATGTGGCTGTGGCTATGGGCATAGATGGGTGCTTCTAAGTGACTGAGGGCCAAGCCTGGCTGAGAAGCACTTGGGTACAGAGGGGCTTTTGGGGAATGATGAGAGTGATCAGGAGCACCAGCTCCTACAGATTGTTTGACAGATGCCGGCAGCCTTGAAATGGAAGAGGAACACACATATGTAACATCACCTCTCAACATTTCACCGAAGGAGATTTTCCCCTAAATAGGAATATATGGAGAAAGGGTACTGGGACCAATGAGCTGGATGCCAAGTAGGACAATCTGTGCCCCCACTCAGCCTCCTCAGGTGTCACTAAAATAGGTGAGACTTAGAACTGAATGAAATGTACTGTAAGTCATTTACCAAACCTCTTCTGTTCTTCCACTAGTTACGTTTTTTTCAACAGGAAAAATAAGAGTTGAGTCTTTCCATGAAGAAAGTCTATTTAAGCTGATAAAGTGAAAAAGAGGACATCCTTTCTGTTCTTTGACTGATGTCCTCCAAGTAACCCAATGGGAAATGGACCAGACCTTATGATTGGTCCTGTGCTTATGAATTCTCTTGGTCATAGACATTTATTTTCTACACAGATATTCAATTTTAAGCATGAATCAATCAGCTCATGGGCAGTAAGAAGTCCCTTGACTGTGATGTTTCTCACATGCTTCTCCTTCCACACTCATGCAGCTTCCCACAAGGGACCCCTACATGACTTCCCTTTGGACAGAACTGGAACCAGCTCCACGTTGCCTCCTCCTCTCTGCTCTAATATTCCCACATACAGCTTTTTACCCTTAGCTGATCACAGGAATTAAAGGGAACCAAGTCTGGGTAGAAATCCCAGTTACTTGCTTCCTGCTATGGTTGTGTGTGGGAGGAGATCAATGTGGCCTCTTCTGTCTGTACCCACTGGGGTTTCTATACATAAGCTGTAAGCATCCATCCATTGGTCCATCTATCTGTCCCCTCCCTCCTTCCCTTTCTCCTTCTTTCCCTCCCTCCCTCCTTCTATCCCTCTATCTCTCCCTCCCTCCTTCCCTTCCTCCCTCCATCCCTCTAGCATCCATCCATCCATCCATCCATTCATCTATCTATCTATCTGCCTGCCTATCCATCCATTCATTTATCCATTCATCCCTCTATCTATCCACCAATTTGTCCATCTGTCCATCTGCTGGCTCACCCATCCATTCATTCATCCATCTATCTGTCCATCCAACAATTCGCCCATTCATCTATCCATCCAACACTTCTTGAGTGCCCACAATCTGCAGTTGCTGTGATTAGAGAGATAAATGACATATGGGCCACCTCTCAAATTGCTCAGAGTCTCTGAAAGAACATACTCATAAACAGAAAAGCTGAAATTAAGTTTTGGTAAGAGCTTTTGTGGATACACAAACCAAATAAACCAGAGAAAGAAGAATGTGATCTTTTGCATGAGCTCCCAATGGGCATCCTAGAAGACATAGTCATCAGAGTGTCACCCTGGAAGTACTACTGCTTCCGGTGTAAACACAGATTTGGTGTGCCCATCCATGTCTGTGATGGGGATGTGGGATTCCTGTTCTCTGCCCCTTCAACACCTCGTGCAGACACATCTCAACTCGCATAACCTGTGCAATGACTTCCTTTGACTGAACAACAGCCCTGTCAGGTGCGTTTAATGACTACTACCAGAAATTTCAGGAGAAATTCAAGTTGTTCAAATAAGCATGGAGAAGTGACCTCTCAGAGAGGATTTGAAAATAACACATAGAAAAATGAAACTGAATATGCATTGGGATTTCTGAAACTTTTTACTAAATTTATTATTGATAGGTCCTTGAAATCTATCATTATCTGGTCTTTTTGGTTACTTTCCTCCTAGATTTTTAAAGCCATCAAAGAAATGCTGCTGCTGATGACCCCCACTATGAAAAGAGAAGGAAAATGAGTTATTCAAAAGCAGGTACTAGGGCTACTCAGAATAACAGCACTATGTACTTCCAATAGTTTTAAAAGAGTTAAGGGCTCTTTGATGACCAAATCATTGTCCTGCTTCCTGTGACATCTCTAATAGACACCAAGATAATTCATTTTAAGTTTATTTCACAGGACAAGAGTATCCGAGTCACACCCTCTCTAGAAGGCTTTCTTGAAAAATGCACAGCTTAGTGGTCAAGCACCCAGACTTCAAAACCAGACTAGGGTTGAGTGCAGCTCTGCCATTTTCCAGCTGTGTGACCTTGGATGAATGACTTAGCCTGTAAATTAGCCTGTAAAATTAGGAGAGTAATTGTCTCCCCCTGTGTAGATAACAGAGATGGCAAGCCTTTGTTGCACCAGCTGGCCAGAATCATGGCTGCCTTTTCATCTCTGCGCTTCACTTTGGGGACATGGCTCATGCTCTTATTTGCATGCCCTTGTACACTGACTGTCAGTTTTTGTGGACATCCATAGCCAGCATTAGGAGACTGGGGTGGAGAGAGGTCAGATTAGGTGTGTGGGAGGCAAACATGCTAAGGAGGGTCAAACCCACCACATTGTTTCATTTCTTTGTGGGAAGTAGCAGCAGTGAATTGGTTCCTAAGGTTTTTCTGGAGCTGTGGTTCTCCAAAAAATACTCCAGATTTTACCACTCAGGTGTCATCTGGCGATGTCTGGAGATACATTTGGTTGTGGCAACATGAGGAGGGAAGGGTTGTCACTAGCGTCCAGTGGGTGTAGGCCAGGGATGCTGCTTAGCAGCCCACAGCACACAGGGCAGTCCCCCTCAACAGAGAGTGATCCAGTCACAAATGTCAACAGTGGTGAGGTCAGGAAACCCTGTCTGGTGTGAGCAGAAAGCAGATCCTCAGCCTGCATGATGCCTTTCACCTTGACCATGGGAGCTAAATGATCCCAGCCACTGGCTCTCTCGTTTTACCAGAGAGGTGTACAGGAGAAAGATCAGGGTACAAGGACACATCAGCCACAGCTGAGACCCCCCCCCCAGCCCAAGTCTCTTCCTGCCATACTCCCCACCTCATCACAAGCATCAGCCGTTCGCTGCCAGGAGTGAACAGATCCAATGTACAAGAATGCGTTAGTGATCACATGCACTCACTAGGATGACACAACTGGGATTCACTTGTTAGATTTGGTTTGTGTAGGCCGGGGGCGGAGGCTCACGCCTGTAATCTCAGCACTTTGGGAGGCTGAGGCAGGCGAATCACGAGGTCAGGAGTTCAAGACCAGCTTGGCCAACATGGTGAAACCCCATCACTACTGAAAACACAAAAAGTTGACTGGGCGTGGTGGCTCATGCCTGTAATCCCAGCATTTTGGGAGGCCAAGGCGGGTGGATTACGAGGTCAAGAGATCGGGACCATCCTGGCCAACATGATGAAATCCTGTCAATGCTAAAAATACAAAAATTAGCTGGATGTGGTGGCATGTGTCTGTAGTCCCAGCCACTTGGGAGGCTGAGGCAGGAAAATCGCTTGAACCTGGGAAGCGGAGGTTGCAGAGAGCCAAGATCGTACCACTACACTTCAGCCTGGCAACAGAGCAAGACTCAGTCTCAAAAAAACACAAAATTGTTTCTTGTAGTGTGTAAGGAAGAAATGGGAAAATCTAGTGAAATAGTGCCTAATCGCAAAAGCAAATCAGGGTAGAAAGGAAAAGCCCATGATGATAGTGAAGTTTACCATGTGTCAGGCAGCATTCTGTATATTTCTGATTCAGTGCTCACAACAACTGCATGGGTAATCATCATCATTGTCACACTGTATAGATGAGGAAAGGGAGAAACAAAGGGTGAGTAGCCTGTTCAAGGTGACTCAGTGGGGAAGGACAGAGCTGGCATTTGAACACAGGCTCTCGGACCCCACAGACTGCTCCTGTAAAACTCCCCCACCCGACCCCCTGCCCCATCACCTCACAGAGGGGCCAGACGGGAGTGAGAAAGCCGAAGAGAATCTGGACTCCAACCCTGTTTTGCCTCCTGCAAGCCGTGTGGCCTGGGCTGCTTTAGTAACCTGGTCTTTGCTTTATTTTATTTTTTCTTTTTAGCCAGTAGGAATTAGTAGCTGTGCGTATCTCATAAGGTTTTTGATTAAAGAGACAATGGAGGCAACATGCCTGACACCATTGTACGTGAGTGTTATTTGTTCTCATTATTCATAAGCCACAGTGAAATGGAATCATCTCATAACTTTAGTGGGTCAACCGGAATTGTTCACGGCAACAGCGCAGAAGATACGGGATGACACTGAGGGGGTCCTACCTCTCCCTCCCATTTGACGCGGACTCCAGAGTGAGAACCCATCTGGGGCACAGTGGGGGCTGCCCAGGCTCACTGCAAGTCTTCTCTCTGCTTTCTGCGCCTTCAGGTCACATGGTTGTGATTGAAAAGAGGAATAGAGAGATATAGCTGTTTAAAACAACTCCAACTGCTTCTGTGTAAATGACGTGTTTGATCCTAAACTAACAGGGTTGAGAGTCGGAAACCTGGGCCTCCCTGAAGGTTGCTGTGGGTCTGGGGGCCAGGACTCCCCCGAAAGAACCCAGGTGTGGTCTGAAGGTGACAGTGGAGGCCACCATCCCCGAGGGAAGAATGAAGAGGGAGTAGGGAGCAGCTGGGTCGCTGAGTCCTGGCATGTGTGTGAACAGTGCTAAATAAGCCTGAAGAGGCACAATAAATCACAACGATGCCCAGAACATAATCTCCAGTTTATAGCATGAAATTCTTACTTTCCTCTTCACTGCACATTCTGTATAAGAAAAGCAGGTTCCTTTCCTAAGGAGCTTTATGATTTTATTATATTGTTATTTTTTATTGCGGAAAATAATTAGCTTGCACATCTTTTAATTTGTCCCATTAAGATGTTTGCATAGCAACCATGAGGTGCTGGCCAGCCCCCCTGCATTTCCATTGAGCAGGGCACTCACATGGCTGGCTGTGAGCAGGCTTTCGGGGGAGAAAGCCATTAAGGATTGCATCCTTCATCACGCCGAACCCCTGGAGTAAAGGAAGCAACTTTCCGTGACTCTGAAGTAACTTGTAGAATAATCAGAAGAGAAATGCCTTTTATACAATAAAGGTGAAGGGGGAAATAAAGGGGAAAAAACCCAACTCCTTGACAAAAGAAATTGTCATGATGTCAGAGGACTGGTGGCATGGACTTTTGAAATGACAAGTGTCTCTGCAGAAAGACAGACCATTCTCAAGGCCAACCAGTAGGCGTGTGTGTCTCATCTCTTGTTATGCCACTGACACTTACTGGTATGAGGTCCTGTTTACGGGAGTGACTGAGGCCACTGCTTGCTGTCACAACTAAACAAGTGCTTCTAGGCATGATTTTTATTTTAACTGCAGGAGTAAGTGGATGGGAAGTGTTTGGGGCTAGCCTCATGGAAAACCCTGGTCAGGGTCAGTCAAGGTTGGGGTGGCTCCACCCCTGAAGGATGGACTCAGGTGGCAGCTCCCTGACTGCCAGGCAGATCATTCTGTGGTTTATTTTGCACATGTGTTCCACAGCCTGGACTGAGATAGGGCAAGAGATGCACCTGGGAGACAAAATCCAAGGTGGTGCTCTCTCAAGCCAATGTAAATGCAGGATCAGCCTTTACAACAATGGGACCAAGTGTCGCCTGAAGTTTTTCACGGGAAGAGCCTAATTTATGTCAACCTGATGGATTCTCAGATTGATAAATAAAAACAACTGGTCTGCCAGGAAGAAGACATAGCAATGGTTTCTCCCCACCCCAGCATGTCACCATCATCTTGGGAACAAGTCTGAGCACTCCTGGCTTAAAGGTGTGTTCCTTGTGGGCTGTCTGGGAACCGCCTGAATGTCTCCCTCAGCTCTGATGGAGAAACATGTGAGCAGGAGAGGTCTGGATATCCAAGGTGGGGCCATAAAGCCACTAAATGCATCTAGCATTAGAAAAGCAGTCCAGGATGGTGGCCAGTGCCCCAGCTTGGCGCTACCCCACAGCGTCACCCCCTTGGCAAGGCTTTATTCTCACCTGTGTGTCAACCTCACCTGTCCCCTCCACCAGTAGACAGACAATGGGCTCTGCTTCATGAACGCCTCCATTTGGACCTCACCTGCCCCTTTACCAGCAGCCTAACCACAAGCAGGTCACCTAACCTTGGCAGGCCACGCTTCCCCCTCCATTAAGTGGAATTAATAATGATAGCACCTACTCACAGGGCTGTGCCAAAATTTTAGTGCAATAAAGCAAGAAAATGCTTGGAATGGTGCAAGTGCCTTGCACATAGCATATACTCAATAAATGCTAGCTTTCATTACTATCAGTTTTAATATTCATAAACTCAACCTTCTGCCAAGGAGCACCAAGATCATTTCTGCTCTGCTACGTGGTGAGAGAGGCAGACTTTTTTTTTTAATCTTCATACATGCCTGGTTCCTGGAACAGCTTGGGGCCCCGTTCTTGAGGTTGGCAGAGATGGCTTTTCTGTCTGCAGCCTGCCTTTGGTGTCATTTTCAGAGTTACCTTTTGCTTATTGACTTCCTCTATGTGTCCATGGCTTTGTACATATCATCTCAAGTCTTCTTGACAATCATACAAGGTAAGGTTTATTCCTCTTGTTTACAGCTGAGAAACCTGGGGCTCTGTGATGTTCGATAAATGGCTCAAGTTCACACAGGTGGTCGATGCTGGTGACAGGGAGAAACCAACTCCTTGATTCTAAAGCCCACAGGCTTCTGGCTCCCCCCACCCCTGTGCTCAGGCCTATTTTCCTCCTGGCCTCCCTATCAAAGGCAACTTGTAGAAGAAGACCCTGGTGGTAAAAAAAACACGATTCCTCCTGGAGATGAGTGGAGTTTACGCTTCAACATGGACTGAAGCCTCCAGGGTAAGAAATAAAGGTCTGTAGAGAGAAGCTACGTCCTGGTCAGCAGAGACATGGCATCTGTAGGTATCTAGGAATTTTCTGGTTCAAATTGGGTTGCCCATGGAGGGGTAGGAAAAACAACTAGCACTTTTACAATTTCATTTTAATTTCTATTTGGAGGATGTATTTTTAATGCATGTACTATAATTATATCAGTACAGGAGTACAGGCATATAATTTATAAGTAAATAACCATGCATAGATTGTGGGCATGTGAAATAATATTTACTGATATGTGGCAAGATCAAGAGTCTGGAAATGGCTGGTGTGCAGCATTTCAGCAGTTCCTGCTACACCTAGAGAAAACTTCCTCAAATTCAGTACATCCTGGGGGAGAAATCTCAATGGATTCCCTAAGCATGTGAATTTTGAATGCTGACCTGTGTGTGTGTGTGTGTGTGTGTGTGTGTGTGTGTATGTGTGTGTGTGTGTGAAGCCTGGGAGCCTTGGCTGAGGCCATCTTTGAACCCTCTGCATGGATGTGCTCACTGGCTGTTGTGGTCATTGAAATTTGGCCCTAGACACTCATCAAAACCAACCTGGTTAATTCTAACATTACCTAAGGAGCCGGGTGGGCAGGAACATGGCGGGTTCTTAACTAAGGTGGTGCTGAATTTGGGGGAAGAGAGATCATCCAAAGGGCAGCAAGGGCTGGTTGCTCCTGAAGCAACTGCATTTCTAACACAGCCTAAGGATGTTTTTAAGGACTTGGGGGATTCATATACATTGCTCTACCTAATGTGTTCACAAAGTGAATGTATTTAATCTGCAAAGGATTGTGGTATCTGAGCAATGCAAAGGAAAACTGAGGAGGATTAGAAGAAGTGTCTGCTAGTTGTGTGGATGCTTGAATGGAATCCACCTCATAAATTTAGTGTCTGCAAAACTCTGGGTGACAGGAACTGAGAAGACCTGGTTTCTGGTTCTGACTCAGGCAGCAACCAGCTATGAAACCCTGGCCAAGTGAATCTCTCTGGCGCCCTAAGGTAGAGAGAGGTCTAAAAATCACTCCAGCCAAATATTCTGCTCTTTCTTTCTGGCAGTTTAAAAATATTTATAATTATAGTTTTAAAAAATATATAGTTATATAATTTTTAGACGCCAGCTGAAACTATATAGAACTACATATATATAACTCTATAACACAACACATAAAACTTACAAAGCATCAGATGGAACAATGTCTCATAGTTCTTGTCTCATGGTTTATTTGTTTTTTAAACAGATTTGCTCACCTCTGTAATACAATTATTTCTTTGTTTTGAATACAAACTGAAGGGAAGCATATGGGGCACACAGCCTTTATAAAAAATGAAGTAATGATATGGAATGATTGACAGTTGGATAGAATTTCCATTGTCGGCACTTCTATTTCTTTCCATGACCCTGCACCCTTCACTGTGCTAATATTTGTTTAAGCTTGCTTAACGTTGTCCTCTCCTCCAGAACTTTGGAAGTAAAAAGCCATTCTGATCTTTAGAAACAGATTTGATCATAATGAATAATAATAAAATAGCAGCCTGGGTTTCTGTTCCTACCTGTCAATGCCTAACTAATTTCATTTTCCCCCCATTCAATCATTCACCCATGAAAGGGGGCTGGGATAAGAGAGAGGCCTGAAGGGGAGAACTACTTTTTCTCCACCCTGTAGTTCCTCCCCACTCTTGCATGGGTTTTATACACATATGCGGTTTCAGATTTTGTAAATTCTTTCAAAGTGGGTGAATGTCAAGTTCAGCTGTGGCTGTTAGTGAGCTGGATGAAGCTGCCCAGATGCAGCCTGCAGATGGTGTGGAATGAGGGGCTCGGTGCACGGAGTTCAAAGTGCACACAGAAGCTGTGTAAGGAAGTGCAGCAAACTGTGGTGTTAAAACTGCTCCTGGAAAAAAATGGCACCCAAGCCAACGTATCTTAATTAACCTAAATTCTCTTTTGCACATTCTGGGGCACTAAAAGAAACAAATGCTGATAGCTATATGTATTATAAAAATTTGCACAGAAAAAGAGAATGTGCTTCTCTCCTGAGCAATGAGTGCCACTCTGACATTTTTAGTCTGCCTTAAAAAACTCACCCACAGGCGGGGCGCTTTGGCTCACGCCTGTAATCCCAGCACTTTGGGAGGCCGAGGCGGGTGGATCACCTGAGGTCAGGAGTTCGAGACCAGCCTGACCAATATGGTGAAACCCCGTCCCTACTAAAAATACAAAATTAGCTGGGTGTGGTGGCACATGCCTGTAATACCAGCTACTTGGGAGGCTGAGGCAGGAGAATCACTTGAACCCAGGAGGCAGATGTTGCAGTGAGCCAATATCGCATCATTGAATTCCAGTCTGGGCAACAGGAGTGAACTCTGTCTCAACAAAACAAACAAACAAAAAACTCACCCACAATGGAATGTGACCATAGAATACCCTGTGGTGTGTTCAGAGCTCTGACTTCTGTTTGCTCTTTTAACATAACCCTAACTGGAAAACTGACTGCTGCAAGATTTTCTGGGTCTTTCTTTAGAATCTACTAACAATGAATATATATATATATATATATATATATGAAAACCTACACATTTTCAGAAGCACGTGAGAGCTGATCAAGACCAACGAACTCCCAAGGAGAGGAGCTGACAGATGCTGCTCTGTGGTGTGGCTCTCAGGCTATATTTGATTTATTGCTCACATCTTATTATTTCATTCTCTATCCAAGACTAGCACAGTTTCTTTTGAGAAATCACAGTCTCCACGGAGGGCATTCTAATGCTAGGAGTAAAAGCTGGATGTTGGCAAAGAAAGCAAAGTAGAATCTTTGCAAAATGTTGAAGCTGCATAGTTCTCTTTTTTAATGGATATGTTTCAAGACTGGACACATTGAGTCTTTGATTTAGAATTAATTTAACATGAACTTCACATTTGCACAAAGCAGCATCAGTCTTGAAATCAGCAGAGCCATTCAAGCCCAGTTAGCAAACTGAGACTTCTATTTGTGATGACCTTTTCCATTTGGGGGCCCCAAAAATGTCTTGAGGAACTCACTTTTTAAAAAGAAGTCCGTCAAAAAATAGACACATATGGACCATGGAATGGGAGGGCAGTGTTGCATACAAAATCAACAATTCTCCAAATGAACACTGATCTTGCAGCAAAACAAAAAGAAATTTCTGATTTTAAGGGAAAAACTGAATAACGACTTTCTTTCTTTCTTCTTCTTTTTTGTTTTTCTTAAATGAGGCAATGACTTTCTCAGGGAGAAGTATTTGCATCCAGGATGAGGAAATAAGACAGGTTCAGTAATTACAAAGCAATAATCATCTGTAACTTGCAGAAATACAATGTACAAATAAATGTTTATAGCCTAGATAGAGGGCAATTATCTGGCTATGTTTTTCATATTTCTATCAGAAATAAAAATATCTTCAGGGAAATTTATGGAGGATCATTTGAAAGAAATTTCTCTCTTTTGTAGAAAACAGTTATGTTAAAAATTAAAACATATAGGGGGCTGGGTGATGGAGTTTTGAGAATTTAAAAGAGTGAGGAAGATGGGGGGCGGGAAGCAACTATTTCCGGCTGCTTAAGAAATCTATCAATCTCACAGCAAGGTGTGGTGACTCTGATACAAGCAACATTCACATAGATACAGGGCTGCCTGGCTTTCTATTGCTCATTCTAATGTGAGGAGAGGCTCAAGTGTGATTTTGGGCTTTGACACTGAAAATAGGTGTGAACTTGAATCCATTTAACCAGTCCCCTGCCCCACCCCATCGCTTCTCCTGTCCAGTTTGCTTTCAATGGGTCTAGAATATTCACCCTTGATATCCATCTGCAACTTCCAAGAGGGACTGAAGGAAGAACTTACAGTTTCTCTGCATGTGTTTCCAAAGCCCAGCTGGCACAGAAAACAAACGATACAAGATATGGTTGGGAAAGCACAGCCTGTCTTTGTCGCCAGGTCTGGCAGATGTGGCTCTGGGCTCACAAGACATCCACTCCCAGCCACCTTCCCTTCTGCTTCCCTCCTCCACTCTCCAGGCTGGAAAGTGACAACCTCATTGTCCTCGGTTCCCTCCAGCCAGAGGCTTGTGACCTAGTTCTGGTCTAAGCAATATGTCAGTGAAAGTTTGCAGAGAAGGGCTTCCCTTCCTGAATCAAAAGACCAGGCCCCTCCTCAAGGAGAAGGGGTTGAGACTTCCCATGTCCTTCCTGCCTGGACAGATCAGAGGGGCAGGCCATCTCTATCTGGGCTCAGCATGGTAGGACCAAAACATAGGAGTGCCCTGCACCCCACCATATCTGATTGGACTGGTCACTCCAGAACTCCTGTCCGCCACACAGACCAAGCCACTGTGGTACGTGCAGCCAGACACAATTTTCACGGGTAAACCTGAGCAAGAGCTTTACTCTCTTTCTGTCATTGCAATAAAATACATCACTTCAGTCATCTTTTGGATTCAGTACTTATTCCTCCACCTTGGGTCCTTTATGGCATCATTACTGCAGGATGAGGGAGGGAGAGAAAGAGACAGATTCAGAGAGTCAAGAGAGTGTAAGACATGTCTCCCCAACAAAGAGTGAATCCTGCGCAAGTGAGAGGAGTGTGTCTGAGCTGACCCTCCCAGCATATTGAAGGTGACATGAGGTTTTGAGCTCTGCTTTGTGTTCAAGAGCCAGCCTGCATTCTCTTAAAGCACTTCCTGTGTTCACGGTCAGCAAGGATCTCAAAGGAAGTGCTCCCTTTTTACCACTTCAGGACATCCTAGTTATTATATTTTTTGAGGGGGAAAAGGTCAAGAAAGACATACCTCTTTGGTTTGGCTGGAGGCTTAGCAAAAAGGCTAAAGAAGAGGATTAGTGGCACCTGACGAGGAGGAACAAGGGAGGCCGATAAACAAGAGTGGCAGAAAAAGTGTTTTGTACATTTTAACGTCTGTTCATGCACCAGAGAAGCTTCTGACGATTTCTTGAAGAATGGGAATTGGACAGAACACTTGCAAAAATGAGGAAAAAATGCCTTTCATGTGTGAAATGATAGGAGAACTATCTTCTAAGAGAAAATAAAATATTTTTAAGTGGTTTTGTGTTGTTAATCTAAGAAGATTTGTGATGTGTTTGATGGTACCTCTTTCTGATGCATGGAAAGATTTCCAACAGGAACTCGGTAATTTGGACGCAAGCTTGTCTAGAATATTATTAGCCCATTTTGCAGAACTCAAATGAGACACAAAGACATCTATTGACTCATCTAGGTCACTAGGAAGTTACCTGAGAAACTGAAAATTTCTTGTGTTTCCTGTGGGGGCCTCCTTGGTTGCCTCCAACAAGCCAAGCCATTGAAGCTGCCTTCATGTCTGGACTTTGATAAAGTACATGATCACAAATGTCCCCAAGGTGCAGGGAAAATGGAGTCTCTCAGAGGCCCAGAGAACCTGCGTATAGTTACACAGGCGAAATGGCTTTTTCCTTAGGAAGAGCACTGGGGAAAATAAAGCTACACCGGCAGCCTCAATGAAGAGAGACATCTCTGTTGTCACTGTGTGTTCAGACCAAAGACTTATGTGACATTGTGCCCCAGTTAGCTTCCATATATAAAAGCAAAACTTGTTAAGTTGAATTTCATAAAGGGCTCTCGTTCTTTTTCCACTCTCTTCAAGGGTAGTCACAAGGGAAGGAAGGCTGACTTGCTGTTGAAAAGCTCTTAGGGTGGGGTGAATTACCCACCGCTGTCCATGCCCATGTGGGATCCTGCAGTTCTAACTTTGCCCAGGCTGTACTCTCGGCCTACACCACCCTTCCCTCTCTGCTTTGTTCCCATCTTCCCCCTCCCCCAACTCCTGTGTCCCTCTCTCCAGGGAACCTCCCGTAATGTCCTCCAGGGTGTTGCAACCTCTCCCTCCCTAAAGCAGACACAGGTCGACCAGCTGCCATCTTAAATAACTGAACATTGATAGCCACCTTTCAGATTTATTGCTTACTTTATATGGCGAGACAAAGCTCCTTACACCAATTATTTAATTCAGTCCACACAGCTACCTTAAGAACAGGTACTATTGCTACTCCTACTCTGCAGATGAGGAAACTAAGGCTCAAGAGAGAATGTCTACATGCCATCTGATGAAAGCCAGAATGTAGGAAAAGAAAGAAAAGGCCATCACTGTGTCATGGCGCATTCCCCACGCAGGCCTCCTGCCATTGCTATGTCTAATGGCAGGTGCTCTTATGCCTCCAGACTTCCCCCTAGGCCTTGGGCTCCTTATTAAAGTCTGTGTGTGCACAGCAGCCGTGCAGCCCTCCTCAGTCCCAGCATCTCACCAGGCCTGATTTCTCAGTTAAGGGCCACATCTTTTCTGAGCACATCTTTCAGATCTATTTTGAGAGAACAGAGGAACCTCTCAGCGACTCATTTGCTTTCAAAAGCTCTAAAAGACTTCTTGCCATTCAAAATCAAATCAGCTGCTGTTTCCAAGCGTGCTTCTGCTACTGGTTGCTCCCTGTTCCTGTACTTGGTGTGTGAGCAGCTGTGGGGCCTCCTACAAACCCCACTAGTAAAGTGCGTCTGAGGAACAAAGACAATCCTCTCCAAGAAAGCAGAGCCAAAAGGTGGTTTCTTTGGGCGGGGAGGACTGCCATTCGCTCTTTTAACACTTAAACATTTTGAATTTACTCTGTCATTTTCTAAAGTTTCTTAGCATGCAAAAAGTCTAAATGGCAAAGGCATGATTGTAAATGTCGATAGTTTTATCACAGCTTTTTTTTTATACTTTCAAAATGTGTGGGCAGTTTCAGATGTGAAACTCCATCTCACAAATGAGGAACCAGAGTCTGATTCTTCAATATCCAGGAGAGTAGCCAGGATGCCCCAGCCCACAGTTTCCTTGTGGTCCAGGGTGAGTCAGATTTGCTAAGACCCACTGTTAGGGACTGCACTGTGTCTCCCCCAGAATTCATGTATTGAAGTCCTAACTCAAAGGGGCTCATAATTTGACTTATTTGGACATAAGGTTTTAAAATGAGGTCATTGGGGTAGCCCCAGTACAATGCAAGAAGAGGTTAGGACATAGACACACAGAGAAATACCCCTGTGAGGAGACAGGGAGAAGGCAGCTGTCTACAAAACCAAGGAGAGAGGCCTCACCAGAAACAGCCTTACTGACAGCTTGATCTCAGACCTCCAGCCTCCAGAAGTGTGTGAAAATAAATTTCTGTGGCTTAAGCCTGAAGTCTTAAGATCTTAAGTCTTCAGTCAAGCCAGAAGAAGTGTCTTAATAAATATTCTTAATAAATAAATATGAAAAGAGCGGCAAACTGATGCTCAGAGAAGAGCACACTTTGTATATGCAGCTTTGTACTTGGCAATTCCCTTTGAAAGACTGCTGCAGTGGGGTAAACTTGAACCGCTGAGAAGACAAGCAGGGAGTCAGTCTCGCTGAGATTTTTACCTGTGGTTCTAGGAACACAGAGGCATGTGAGTGTTCAGGCTTTGCATAGACCACTAAGCCACTTCTAAGAACAAGGCTACCTGAGGCATTTTGCAAAAATATGTACATACCGAGGCTTTTCCTCTCTACACCTACCTCAACTCTTTCTGCCGACACACTGCACTTTTCAAGGGGACCCAAGTTTGGGTTCAGCAAGAATTGTACATTGCACACCGTGTGTGATAATTCCAGGGAATTTCAATCGCATCTTGTCTTCTCTCCTAAGCAAATTCAGTGGGAACCTGGTGTGGTGTGATAGAAAAAGCCCCGAGTTCTCTGTGGTAGACCACATCAATTTCATGTGCCAGTCTCTCAGACTCCGGCTTGCCTCTCTCAAGGAAGGGAACAATGGTTTACTTGGCCTCACTCCTCTCTTTTCCCTGAATTTCCACATGGGTATCTCGCTAAAAATGAGTTACAGGTTTCCTTCTGTGAGAATTGCATGGACTGATAAAGTACCATCCCAGGAAGAAAACAAAGATGCTGTTTTCCCCTTCAGCTCACAGTTGCCGTTGGGGAGGGAACACACGCTGTAAATTATAGGCCGCCAGAAATGACTGCATTTGACCACTGTGAGTAGCACAGCTATGGCGACAGCCTGAGAACTGTGGCGGAGAGCCACTTGTTGGCGGGGATGGTGATTGTTCCAGCATCAAGCTCTAAGAGGATGACCAAAGGGTACCAACAGAAATGATTATTTTGCCACCTCTCCAGCTCGGGTGAATGATGTGAACAGGTAAACGGGACAATTTATGTTGATAGATCACTTGGATGAAATTAACCAGGAAACTGCCAAGATTGCACTTGGCCCTCTGACATTAAATCTCAATATTATATTACCAAATTAGAGATTCTAAAGGGCCCCAAATTCCTTTCACTGAAAGGAAGGAATGGAAAAACCTTTCTAGATTAGCCCTTTTGAGTCTTGGTGAGAGCTCAGGCCCTCCTCACACTGCCCTCGTGAAAGTTAACTGACCCTCATTCCCAACCTGGGGCAGGCCAGCTGAGTGTCCATTGGGCACAGGAGCCCTGGGCTTGTCCAGGAGAGAGCTGGATTCCTGCTGTCTCCTGATGTCTGCACAGGTCACCGTGTTCCCTCACCATCTTTGCTTTTGGCCAGTAAGAAGAGCCCCAGAGGCTGGCACTGCACACTGAAATGCAACCTATCGACCAGCGGAATGCTTAAAAATTTCCTGAATCTGCCTTCCTGAGTTGATAAAATAGGAAACAATACATGTTCCGAGGGGGTATTGAAAGCAGAGTAAAGGCAGGAAGATCTTTTTTTTTCTGTTATTCTACGAATAATATTGCTTCCTCTGCTTGTTAGCAGCCCAGAGGAAATGCAGCCAGGGGGCCATTTACAGCTTTTCACCAGAGGCTGGTATCTCTGTGTTACCAACTGAATGGTAGTGCAAGACGAGTGACTAATGCACGTCTGCGTGATTCAACTTCACTAAAATTCCCTCTGCCGGTAAAGAAGCACTTGAAAACTCTCTAATTTGAAGCTTGAACTTGGTTAATGACTTGCTTTCTTCCCTTTCTCCTTAGCTTCTCCCTTGCCATCCCAACACACACACACACACACACACACACACACACACACACACACAGAAACACACACACGTCAAGTTTTTTTAAATTTCAGAGACCCGGAAACATAGAACCCTGTGCATTCACAATAGCATTTGCTGTGATAAAGCGGCTGGCAAGGCCTCTGCATTCCCCTGCTCACTTAGCTGTATGAATAAATAATGACTCACAGACACTATTTGGGTGCTCGAGAGAGTTTGTAACCAGAAAATTAATTATTCCCCCATCCCAGCCCACTCCATCTCAGCTCTGCCAAACCATCAAGCCATGCTTTGCGGGCACTGGTCAGAGTGCGTGCCCTGACGCACACGGCACTGCCTTTGTGACATTGTCTGTTATTATTTTTGTTTGTTTAAGGACAGCCCTCTTTACCACGAAAGATACACAAAACGGACATACACACACATACACTCACGGCTCAACCACAGCTTTGTGCATTTCAAGAGGCTGGTTTCAAACATGGAGACAGGTTTTCCACCCTGGCTGTTCCCATTCATAAGCCTGTAATCTAATGACTTATGCTGCGAGAATGTTTAGCTTAGGAGACTTCTTTGCGCTTCTCCAGAGACCCCAGTATGCCACGATTTGCCTCTTTTCTCTCTTAAAAGATGCTGGTTGCCTCTTTGCATTGAGGCTGCAAGGAAAAACACAGCACAGCTCCGTGCTGATGATTTTAACCTAACCAAGTCTGTCAGGCTCCTGTACTCTCTGCCTGGTAGACAGCTGCCTTGCCACTTTGGACCCGAAGTCCCCAGCCTAGTGCAAGTTTATCTGAGAGCCTCCGTCTCCTGCCCCACACTGGCACCAGCCCTCCTGGCTAGCTCTGTGCATGTGCCTGCTAAGCCCCGGGGCAGGCTGCATTCTGGGCCACACAGCATGCCGAGTGAAGGATAACTCAGACACAGTCATTCCGGGCAAGGGACAGCAAAATAAAAGCCAGGGGAGCTTCGTGCAAGCTTCGTAATCTCTACGCCTTTAAACAAGACCAGCACAACTTACTCGCTCTTGACAAAGTTCTCACGCACCGACTGAACACTCCAACAGCGAAACTAAGTATTTATTAAAACATTTCTGAAGAGCTTCCATCTGATGAGTAAGTAATCCAATAGCCTTGTAATCATGTGCCTCAGTTCGAATTCCTCCCACAAACCAGACAGGGAACCGGCAGGCACTGAGACATCTCTGCACCGAGGTGAAACAGGCTGCCATTTCATTACAGGCAAAGCTGAGCAAAAGTACATATTACAAGACCAGCGTGTACTCACCTCTCATGAAGCACTGTGGGTACGAAGGAAATGACTCAAATATGCTGTCTGAAGCCATCGCTTCCTCCTGAAAATGCACCCTCTTCTGAAGGCGGGGGACTCAATGATTTCTTTTACCTTCGGAGGGAAAACCAAGAGAGATCACTGTTTCAGCCTCACCCCCCGACCCTATATCTCTCTTTCTTTTCCCCCCCTGCTGGATATCTCTGGGACTCCCCCAAGCCCTATTAAAAAATGTACCTTGTGGAAACAAATATTCAAATTGTTAAAGATTAAAAAAAAAAAACAACAACAAAAACCCAGCGCCGCCTCGGCTGTGGGTTGGTGATGCTCACCGCGCTGCGAAACCCTGTGGTTTGCATTCAGTGTGATTAGTCCTGCCTGCTGACCACTGTGCTGGGTTCAGACTTCTGACACTGCCAGGCTACCCAACTTGTGGTTCTGTGGTTGTTTATGAGGCCCAAAGAAGTTTTCACACAACCCAAATTACAAATTTAACTGTTCCCCTTTCCACAGCCCATCTTGATTGGTTCTTGGTGATCATGTGACTTAAGTGATGTCAATTTTTTTTTCTTTTCTGAGCAATGCCCTTCCTTCCCTCCACCTGCCCTCCCCCAGACTGTGCAAGAAAATAGCCGAGTAG
Organism: Ateles fusciceps; assembly: GCA_036589455.1. Classification (NCBI taxonomy): domain Eukaryota; kingdom Metazoa; phylum Chordata; class Mammalia; order Primates; family Atelidae; genus Ateles; species Ateles fusciceps. Next base: position 17,296,741 of record JAZHEH010000222.1, read on the forward strand.
ACTTTGCAAGAGGCGGGATGTAGAGAAAAGTGACTCAGTCTCTTATTATATCTCAATGGCCTTTGCTGATTTAGTACAACTCGGCTCCTGTTGTTATTTGTGGTTTTTGGAACTACTGATTATTTTGATAAAGATTTCATTGCTGCTTATTCAATAGTAATTCAACGCTGGCATCAAGCCACTGCTCCCCACAGGATGTGGATCCCATCATTTAAAATGCTCAGCATCAGCTCCGGCAGAGTTAAGTCCTTTGGTAAAGACTATCATGGCATAAGTGAAACTATAAAAGGGAAAAATAAATAAAAGGAAACGTCTTGGTGAGAGTCTGACCCCTACATGGGGCTGGCAACTCACAGGTATTTTAAAGCCTGGGAATGGAAAAGAATTTTACTTTTGAAATAAAAAGACTATTTTAATGAAACCAAAATTATGTGGTTTTATTCCTTCTAAATGGACAACTTTAGCATGTATCTCAGTAAAGAGATAAAATCATAGTACTCTCTTAACACACACACACACGCACACATACACACACACACACATTAGGAAGCTAAAGGAAAATAAAGCAAAGAGAATTTCTGTACTGGGGACAAAGCTGTGGTTACTCTGCAGTTTGTGTTCTCACTTGGGAAGGCTCCCTGCATCACCTTTCTCTAGTTCAATTCAAATCAACAGGCTAATTTACACCTGTAGGTAAAACTACACTTTGAGCACATGAGGATTTCACAATAGAAGGGGAACCAGGAGGAAACACTTCTCCAGGGCAAGCTCTTTCTCCTGGGGCTGACTAACAAATATTATATAGCACATCTGTCTTTTACCTTAGACATGACTGTTTGAAGATGCTAAAAATGGGATAATTTTATAAGTGGGCAAACCACTCTGGTCACACATATTTCTTTTCCTGCCCCATTGACTTTACCTGCTGACAAATAAAACGTCATTTTGTTTTGTAGTTCCAAGACAAAGAAAGACTTGTTTTCCTAATTAACTACCTTATTCAATTTTGCTCTGCCCATATCCGTATAGCACTCCGTGCACATGACATTTTGACGCATAGGCTCGAGAGAACCTGTGTGATGATGGGTTGTAAGTGCCGGTCCTGGATTTTAAGCTGCAGTAGCCAGCACCCACGCTTTAGAAAGGCTGAACTCTCACAACATTCCCTCGGTTTTCCCTCATCCACTTAATTTCACACACACAAAGACCCACAATGACGGTAGCTTCCATGGCACAGACCTTTCAAAAGAAACAGACACAATTTTTACTTACTCCTGTTTTGACTAAAGCAGGAATTGAAACTCAACAGACCGCTTTCTCTTACACTTGTGAGAAGTTAGCCGGCCACATGTTGACACTTTGCTAACATCTAACAAAGAATAATAATGCTACATCTCTTTTATGAGGCTTGTGAATCTTTAAATGTGATGCATGTTTCATATTGCTTCTCAGTGCAAATCCCCTGTGAACACAATGAACGTAATGGGCCTGTGTTGTTACGCTCCCTAATAAAGTCAGGCCTGAGTTGAACCCCAAACGGGGTTAATTTTTCTCTCCCACACTTCATATTCCTTGGAAGGGCCCTAAGAGCTGAGGGCTGGAACGTGCAGCTGCCAATGCAGGGTCACTCACACTTAATAATAACCTTAGCAATTCAAGGGGCCACACAGAATAATCCTTGGGAGATTTAATTTTAGAAACTCCCCAGATGCTTTTAGCCTTAGGTGTCCAGACACTTGGGAGGAGGGTCTGGATGTGTCAGCAAACTGCCTGAATTCTCAACTTTTCTCTTTGGGCCTAGCTCGAGCCAGATATCTATCTATTTCTCCTGGGAGAGGTCTTCCTAGAACAAGTTAGAATGTAAAGACACTTCAAGTCTGGGGCTCCTTGAAGCCTCACTATACGCTGTCATCTTCAGGGCTGAGGTTTCAATGGGCACCAGGGGGCAGAATACAAAGGTCTGCAGACAGGCCCTGCACGGCCTTCCTGGGCGGGGTTCACAGCCACGACAGCCGCAGCATAACTTCACAGCTTGGTGAGGCAACAGTTGGAGCTTTCCTGGGCACCCTCCAGGTCATGACAATAAGTAAAGCCTCAGCCAGCTGCTGGTGAACTTGGCCTTACCACTTCCCCAGGAGCCCAAGACAAAAGGGCACATCTGTCATCAGTGAACCGCCTGGAGAAATGCTTAATCCTATCTTAACTAGAACGGTTTAGGATTCTTTAAGTTTGTGTATTGACCCACACCCTCTGTCCTAGTTCCTGCAAGTGACTCAGACCCTGGGCTTCTGGCTTGGGAATTGTACCCAAGTGGCTGCAGTGGACTGTGGCTTTGCCAAGGAATTGGATGACAGTTTTCATTCTCGCTGAGATTGGCAGCAGCTTCTAAATGCCACCATGGGTGGGGGGGTGGGGTGGGGAGAAAATGCTCAGGAGTCTTTTTTAATGGCCCTATGAAAATACCAGCAAGGGTTGAAAGGTGTTCAGCTGCATCACCCTGTAATTAATGTATAGACTTATGTGTGCAGTCCAATCCAATTAAAGCACTCTCTGTTAGGCATCTTTATTATGTGACTGCCACGTGCTGTCTCTGAACTCCACACGTCCATTATAAAGCAGATTCTCTGGCCAGAAAATGGAGGCAGAAATGGACCACCCAAATTGGATGGAGTCTAAAATCCCAGGAGGACAATTCTGCTGAATTCTCTCTGTGTAGTGTGGATTTTCCTTATTTTTTAAATCTGCTTTCTAATAGAGGTTCTTTCCAGAAACTTCCTTTCTATGCTGACAAGGAGCTCGGGGATGATTTTTAAATTGGAACATAGACCTCAAAGCTTCTTAACTTTTCCTAAATGAAGATGTACTGTTGGGGAAATATGATTTCAAAAGGAAAAAAGAAAGAAAAAAGGCAGACATTGAAACCAACCCTCCACTTGAATGTTATCTAATGATATGAAGAGAAGCTAATGAGAAGTATTTCAAATGGAAGAGTTTCAACTGCTTTCTCCTCTACCTGTGGACTGTGGGTCAGCAGTGTCAATGGCACCCAGGAGCTTGTTGGGACTCTGCATTGTGAGCTCCATCCCAGGTCTATTGAATGGCAATCTGCATTTTTTTTTTTTTTTTTTTTTTTTGAGACTGAATTTAGCTCTTGTTGCCCAGGCTGGAGTGCAATGGCATGATCTCGGCTCACTACAGTCTCTGCCTCCTGGGTTCAAGCAATTCTCCTGCCTCAGCCTCCCAAGTAGCTGGGACTATAGGCATGCACCATCACGCCCAGCTATTTTCTTTGTATTTTTAGTAGAGACAGGGTTTTTCCATGTTGGCCAAGCTGGTCTCCAACTCCTGACCTTAGGTTATCCACTCACCTTGGCCTCCCAAAGTGCTGGGATTACAGGCATGAGCCACCACGTCTGGCTGAGAATCTGTATTTTTACAAGTTCCTCGGGTGATTCTTATACACATTAAAGTTTGAGAAGCATTGCTCTAAGAAAAGCCTTGCATCTATTGGAATTTAGTAAAGAAAGAATAACATGGTAAGTATTTACATTCTTTGAAATATCTTTTTCCTTTGAGCTTTCTGAAACTTTTCTATTTTGTTGCTCTGACATTTTGTAAGTCCTGGATGTTTCTAGACAGCAGAAACCCACAAGAGGCAAGGCTCATGTCCTCTAAGGTAGCATTTTCTTGGATTGTCACTCAGACCTCTCAAGTGCCGTGTTTGGGTCAAGTTTACAGTTTGAGGTTCGACACACAATGTAGGGAGGCACCCCCGTGTGCTCCATCTGCCTAGCTGGTGGCCATGTGTATATAAACAGAAGGCTTTTTCCTCCAGGGGCACCAGATTCTCAGTTTTCACCTGGTTTGCAGTTTGGAAACACATTAATCCTGCGAGTTCTTCCAGACACACAGCCCATGTCCACGTGGCAGGCAGCGTTGCAGGTGGCCTTGCAGTCCCGTCATGGGTTGTCCCCTTCCCAGAGGTTTGCCTGGCCCTGCTCTCCAGCCACTGCCTTGCCAAGGTCGTGCCCTGCTTTTCTCCAAAAGAAGGGGCCCACTCTTGAATTCTGCATCCTTGGAACAGACAAGCGTCCCAGGTTCCAGAGGCTCCATTTGCGCAGGCACCCAGGGGTTTGGCTACTGCTCTCAGATGCATCTGGGTCCTTTCAGGCTGCTTTGGGCCAGAAAGCTTGTTTAAAATAGTTTCTCCTTACAGAGTTTTGGCGCTTCTGCATCTGGCGGCATTTGAAACCAGGAGGGTAAAACTGGAAAACTTAAACAAACCCTCTTTGAATGTTAGAAATGTTCAGCATTCGAGGTTTGGTCAAATGACGGAAAACATTCCGAGTTGGTACTGAACTTTCCTGCCAGTTCCTCCAACCTGAGGCTAATTATAGCATGAGATCCCAGCAGGGAAAGCAAAGGGAAATGAGGAAACTGAAATTACTCAGAGTTAGAGAAGCCAGAATGCATACTGGTTAGATAGTATACAACTAAATTCTTCAGTTTATGTGGCAAATAATGGTTAATGTCCCAAGTCTGATCAAAGCACCTGGATTCAGGAACTTTGGACTTGTATTGAAATTCCTACTTCTTTTCCCTGGGGTAGGCAAATTACCACACTTTCACATGACTATTTAGAAACTAAAGCATAATACTGCCTTTTTCACTGGGGTGCTGTGAGGATCAGTAACTGGACTATGCAAAGTGGTTTTGAATGGAATAAGAAAGAGACCTGTGGTTGATATTTCAATATGGAAACATCCAATATGTGAATTTTAATATCTGCACTTGCCAGGGATTATAAAGGCATGGCCCTAACTGAGAGGACTCAGTAGGATCGAATTGAAAATACTCTCGGCTGTTGATGTTACAGAGATCTTTAGTATTCACTGCTTAATTTTTGAATTAAATGTTCTTTTGAATTAATAATGTTCGGCTCTACAGATTCAAACTAAAATTCTTTCAGAACCTCAAAAACGTCCAAATCATATAAAAATATCCACTCAATTGAGAAACAAAATATTGTACTTAAAATTGTGTGGTGTATATTTTAATTTCCTCCTCTCTAAATTCCCTTTCCTTCCTCTTGCCAGTATAGAAACTGGCTGGATTTGTGGAAGAAGAACAGGAAGAATGATCTCGTCTATGTTCTGGTTCTGATTTCATCTCTCAAGCTTATAATTTATTCAAAGCAGAAGGAAGAAATTACCTTGTACCCCACATCAACCTAACTAAAACTACCAGAATATGATCTTTCAAGCATTTGGGACTGCTTGTGAATGATCCATCACATAAAGCCATCGCTGGCTCTTGAAATACATGTGTATGTATGTACAAGTGTTATATACTATATATTATATATAATACCTATATTATATTACACATATCACATATTACACATATAGGTATTATATATAATGTATGCTATAAATTTATTTATTTTGGTGAGAATATTTAACATGAGATCTAACTTAACAAATTTTCAAGTGTACAATACAGCACTGTTAAAAATACTTATATATAGGCCTTACGTTGGACGCCACATCCACATCTCCAGAACATAGTCATCATGCCAAATTAAAACTTTGTGCCAACTGAGAAATTTCGGATTTCTCCCTCCTCTCCTGGTAGCTTCTATTCTACTCTCTAATTCCATGAGTTTGAGTATTTTAGATAACTCATATTAAGTGATATCATGCAGTGTTTATCCTTCTGTGGCTGGCTTCTTTCAACTAGCACAATGTTCTCTGGGTGCATCTATGCTGTTGCATATTGCAATACTTCCTTCTTTTTTAAGGTTAATTCCATTATATGCATATACCATATTTTCTTTATCCCCTCATCTGCCAATGGATGTTTAGGTTTTTTCCCACATTTTGGCTATTGTGAATAGTGGTGTAATGAACATGGGCATATAAACAAATATCTCTCTGAGATCCTGATTTCAGTTCTTTCAAATAAATACTCAGAAGTGGGATTCCTGGATCATCCAGTATTTTTATGTTTTATTTTTGAGGAGCCTCCACATTGTGGTCCATAGCAGTTGTACCATTTTGCATTCCTACCAACAAGTATAATATATGTGTGTGTGTATAATGTTTGTGTGTGTATATATCTGTATATACACATATATGAAATCAAATATATATTAATTGAAGATACTGTTTCACACACAAGACTTACATCTGAGATACTAATCCTTTTAGAATAAGAGAATTTAGAGAATCAGCAAGCATTAGCAGAACGAAAGGATTATTGAGAGTAAAAACGAAGATTATTATTCTGGTTTCCATTATCAGAGGGCAATGATCTTTGCCTGCTGGACACATCGAACTGTAAAAGCCTTCGATTATTGTGGTATATTACTCTTAGTTTGTCTCCCTATGCTTTTTCACATTTTAGCATTGCTTATAATTCTCAAACTTTATATTGAAAATGAAGACTCAAGGATATTATCTTTTGCCCACACGGACAGCATGGTGTATGAACTGAGCCCTCAGACCCTACTCAGACTCAGAGCTGATGTTGAACAGGCATTAGAGGGTTTCAGAAATCAGCTGGTATTCTTAAAGAAATTCTGAGCTACTTGGGAATTTTATTTCTCAGGTCTGCATTAGTATTAGTATCAATGAACAGAAGTTCACAGAGCATGCACTTCCAAACTTTGCAGGTGATCTTTAACCGCTTCCTGTGGTGCTTTTGTCTTTAAACAAAGAATCCCATCATTGTCCTTTTGATTGGTCTCACTTACCAATTTCTGCTCCTTTTAAATCATATTAAATCACATTTCCATAATTGATGGACCTCTTTTCTATCTACCCCTCTATTCACATATACCCATTTATGTGTGTATACACACACACACACAGGTGTATATGCGTATACATATATGTATGCATGTATGTATTTAGCTTTATGTTCTCAAAACCCAACTCTAAGAGCCCTTCCTCCATTTCCTTATCCATGAGAATTTACATTTGGATCTGACCCCTATACCCTGCTTGGGCTCATAATTTTTATCCTTCTATATAATTAGTGTGCAGTATGCTCCAAGGATCATAGCAACGTTGCTTTCCTGTAATCCTATAATTCTATCTTTCTTTTTTTGAGATGGAGTCTTGCTCTGTCACCCAGTCTGAAGTGCGGTGGTGTGATCTTGGTTCACTGCAACCTCCACCTCCCAGGTTCAAGTGATTCTTCTCCCTCAGCCTCCTGAGTAGCTGGGACTACAGGCACATGCCACCACTCCCCGTTAATTTTTTGTATTTTCAGTAGAGACAGGGTTTCACCATGTTGGCTAGGCTGGCCTTGAACTCCTGACCTCAAGCAATCCACCCACCTTGGCCTCCCAAATTGCTGGTATTACAGGCATGAGCCACTGTGCCTACCCTCCTATAATTCTTTTATTATTGCAACATAAATTTACTTATCTTAATATTAGGTAGAATTATTCAATTCCCCCTTCATCCCTGCATTACTTATCTCTTCTGATCTTTTTCCTTGGCCTTACCAAATATCAGGAACACCACATTTTCTCTGCAACCTTAGATATTTCACTGACTATTTATTGAGTACTCACTTAATTACTTCACTGAGTATTTATTTCTTAGCCATGGACAAGACAAATCTGGTTGGTTATACTTAGAAAAAGGTTCACAGTCTTATAAGCCATTCACATAAGAAATGAATGAATAGCAAATACCGAAAGTACAGGTATGGCCGGGATTAAAACTGGGGTAAGGTGAGTGAGGCTCCCAGGATGCAAAATTTAAAGAGACATTGACTCTCAGTGTTGACCTCATGTTGCACAACCTGAAGGGTGAGGGTTTTCTTAAATTTTGCGCCCTAGGTGCCTCCCTTGCCTTGCCATTGTCCTGACCTTGTGTATGGTTCACAAAACTAAACAGAGACCATGGGCTGGGCAGAGGGTGGTTTCTGAGCCAGGAAGGGGTTTTGTGGCTGAAAAACTTGTAGCCACAAAATAATGGAGTCCTTAGCTGGACCTTGACGCATATGCAAATTTCATTTTGTCTGTATTAGATGTGAACAGTTTTGACTGACAAGAGAACAGGGGGGAGGGGAAAGAAGGGTAAGGGATATGAGGTGAAAGGCAGATCAGAAATAAGCCCAGCTTGGGAGAAAGTGAGATCCCAACCAGGCAGAGAAAGAGGAGCTGATGAAGGAGACTAGAGAAGGAACTGTCTGGAAACACAGAATTTGGGCCAAGTAAAGGAAGACCTTGAAGGCCAGGCTGACAAGTTTGCTTTTATTCTGTACACAATGGGGAGCCACCAAAAACCAGGGAAGTGATGGGATAAAATCAGAGCTTTTGGAAAATTGATCCAGCAGTGGCATCTATGATTATTTGATTAATCTATTGACTCTTGAGAGCAGGGATCTTGGCTATTTTGCTCATTATTGTATCTCCAGCATCTATCACTGTGTTTGATATGTAGAAACTTTTTGATGAATGAATCAATGGATAAATGGATGGATGAGGCTTTATTAGGACTAGAGGCTGGGGAATTAGCAGTTGTAGTATTTCAGCTATGGAGTAACAAACTCCTTAACTAAGGATGTGGGTAGGGGGAATGGAAAGCAGTGAGACTGTGATAGTTGACTGCATTAAGAGCCTCAGTTTCTTGGACTTCCTTGTATCTTTCCCTTTGCCCTATAACTATGGTCTGACCCTGAGGTTGGCCTCATGACTTGCTTTGGCTAATGGGACAGTCACAAACTTGATGTAATCAAAGGCTTAGAATGGAAAAGTGCTTGCACATCAGAATATGCCTGGGTTGGCTGGGATGGTGTATGGGAAGGAAGGTGAGACACATGGAAGAGAGCCAGTCTTCCCAGCTGAGGCCATCCTAGACCACTGATAGCTGGCTGACCACTGGCCACTTAGGTGAGCTCCAGCCTAATGTAGAAGAACTGGTCATCCAAACCCAGCCATGACCAGCAGAACTGCCTTGCCTTCTCATAGAAATACGAGCAATAATATAGGACTGTTGTTTTTTAAGCCATAGAGTTTTGGGATGGTTTGCAAGACTGCATTATTGTGACAATAGTTCTTGCAGGGGAAGAGGTAGAGATTCCGAAAGCATCAGAATGTAGTTGTAGCTGTGGCTGCAAGACGGAGTCAGTTAATTTGCAAAGTGAAAGAGAATATAAAACCGAAGGTGGGGAATTCAGATAAGAAAGGAGTGGGAGGAGAGAGGGAGCCAGAGGAAGCCTGGCAAGTGAAGTAGGACAAAGGAAAAGGGAGCAAAGTACAAGCCAAGGGAGGAAGAATTATCAAGGGAAGGAAGTGAAACAGAATTAGATGCTGAAAAGAGAGAGGCATGAAAAACAAAGACTATGGAAAGATCAACAGATTTGATAAGAATGCTCATGGTTAGGAAGAATCAATATCGTGAAAATGGCCATAATGCCCAAAGTAATTTATAGATTCAACACTATCCCCATCAATCTACCAATGACCTTCTTCACAGAACTGGAAAAAACCACCTTAAACTTCATATGGAACCAAAAGAGAGCCCGCATAGCCAAGTCAATTCTAAGCAAAAAGAACAAAGCTGGAGGCATCACACTACCTGACTTCAAACTATACCACAAGGTTACAGTAATCAAAACAGCATGGTAGTGGTACCAAAGCAGAGATATAGACCAATGAAACAGAACAGAGGCCTCGGAGGCAATGCCACACATCTACAACCTTCTGATCTTTGACAAACCTGACAAAAACAAGCAACGGGGAATGGATTCCCTGTTTAATAACTGGTGTTGGGAAAACTGGCTAGCCATGAGCAGAAAGCAGAAACTGGACCCCTTCCTGACACCTTACACTAAAATTAACTCCAGTTGGATTAAAGACTTAAACATAAGACCTAACACCATAAAAACCCGAGAAGAAAACCTAGGCAAAACCATTCAGGACATAGGCATAGGCAAGGACTTCATGACTAAATCACCAAAAGCATTGGCAACCAAAGCCAAAATAGACAAATGGGACCTAATTAAACTCCAAAGCTTCTGCACAGCAAAAGAAACAATCATTAGAGTGAATCAGCAACCAACAGAATGGGAAAAAATTTTTGCAATTTACCCATGTGACAAAGGGTTAATATCCAGAATCTACAAAGAACTATAACAGATTTACAACAAAAAAAACAAACAAGCCCATTCAAAAGTGGGCAAAGGATATGAACACTTTACAAAAGAAGACATATATGAGGCCAAGAAACATATGAAAACATGCTCATCATCACTGGTCATTAGAGAAATGCCAATCAAAACTACATTCTCACATCAGTTAGAATGGCAATCATTAAAAAATCTGAGACAACAGATGCTGGCGAGGATGTGGAGAAATAGGAACACTTTTACACTGTTGGTGGGAGTGTAAATTAGTTCAACCATTGTGGAAAACAGTGTGGCAATTCCTCAAGGACCTAGAAATAGAAATTCCATTTGACCCATCAATCCCATTACTGGGTATATATCCAAAGGATTATAAATCGTTCTATTATAAGGACACATGCATACATTATTCATGGCAGCACTGTTTACAATAGCAAAGACCTGGAACCAACCCAAATGCCCATCAATGATAGACTGGACAGGGAAAATGTGGCACATATACACCATGGAATACTATGCAGCCATTAAAAACGATGAGTTCATGTCCTTTGTAGGGACATGGATGAACCTGGAAACCATCATTCCCAGCAAACTGACACAAGAACAGAAAATCAAACACCACGTTTTCACTCATAGGCCGGTGTTGAACAATGAGAACACATGGACACAGGGAGGGGAGCATCACACACTGGGGTCTGTGGGGGGGGGGAACTAAGGGAGGGACAGCAGGGGGTGGGGTGTTGGGGAGGGATAACATGGGGAGAAATGCCAGATATAGGTGATGGGGAGGAAGGCAGCAAACCACATATTCATGTATATACCTACGCAACAATCATACATGTTCTTCACATGTACCTCAAAACCTAAAATGCAATAAAATATATATTTTAAAAAAAAAGAGTCACTTGAGTTCTGTTCCTTCACGACACCTCGTCAGACTAAACAGAAGAGTGACATCCAGTTTTACTGGCATGCAAACAAGCAGTTCCTCCTCTGCTTGAATAGAAAGTTAACATGAAGTTAATGATTACTCTTTTGATGTTGTTCAAATATATATGTTGGTTATATGGCTTTTCTGTTTCAACTTAATTTGAAAATATTTATAGAGTATGTACTTGATATGACAGAGAGAAATTACATGTAAACAAAGATTTTGAGTACTCCTTGTTACTGCTTTAAAATTTTTTTATTCTTATTTTTAATTCAACTTTTATTTTAGGTATAGAGGGTACATGTGGAGATTTCTTACATGGATGTGTTGTACCCAGGTAGTGAGCATAGTACCCAGTAGGCAGTTTTTCAACCCACAGTGTACCTCCTTTCCCTCTCTAGTAGTCTGCAGTATCTGTGATTCCCATGTTTATGCCCATGTGAGCCCAATGTTTAGCTCCCACTTGTAAGCAAGAATATGTGTTATTTAGTTTTCTGTTCCTGCATTAATTCACTTAGTATTATGGCCTCTAGCTCTATCCATGTTGCTGTGAAGGACATGATTTTATTCATTTTATGGATGTGTAGTATTCCATGGTGTATGTGTACCATAGGTTCTTTATCCAGTCCGCCATTGATGGGCACCTAGGTTGATTCCATGTCTTTGCTGTCATGAACAGTGCAGCAATGAACATACGAGTGCATGTGTCTTTTGGGTATTATGACGGTAGCTCTGTTTTAAGTTCTTGGAAAAATCTGCATATTGCTTTCCATAGTGGCTGATCTAACTTGCATTCATATCAATAGTTTTCAAGCATTCTCTTTTTTCCACAGCCTCACAACATCTGTTGTTTTTTGACTTTTTAATTACAACCATACTGACTAGCGTGAGATGGTATCTCATTGTGGTTTTGATTTGCATTTCTCTGATGATTAGTGATGGTGAGCATTTTTTTAAATACGTTTTTTGGCCATTTGTATGTCCTCTTTTGAGTAGTGTCTGTTTATGTCCTTTGCCCACTTTTTAATAGATTGTCTTTTGATTCTTGATTTGTTTAAATTCCTTATAGATTCTGGGTATTAGGCTTTTGTCAGATGCATAGTTTGCAAATAATTTCTCCCATTCTGCAGGTTGTCTGTTTACCTTGTCGATAGTTTCTTCTGCTGTGTGGAAGCTCTTAAGTTTAATTAGGACCCACTTGTCAATTTTTGTTTTTACTGCAATTGCTTTTGGGGATTTAGCCAAAAATTCTTTGTGAGGCCAATGTTGAGAAGGGTATTTCCTAGGTTTTCTTCTAGGGTTTTTATAGTTTGAGATCTTACATTTAAATCTTTACGCCATCTCTGAGTTAGTTTTTGTATATGGTGAGAGGTAAAGGTCCAGTTTAATTCTTCTGCATATGGCTAGCCAGTTAGCCCAGCATCATTCATTGAATAGGGAGTCCTTCCCCATTACTTACTTCTGTTGGCTTTGTCAAAGATCAGACGGTTCTGCAAGTGTACAGCCTTATTTCTGAGTTTTCTATTCTGTTTCATTGGTCTATATATCTGTTTTTGTACCAGTACCATGCTGTTTTGGTTAGTATAGCCTTATACTGTAGTTTGAAGGTGGGTAGTGTGATGTTTCTGGCTTTCTTTTTTCTTAGGGTTGCTTTGGCTATTTTGGCTTTTTTTTTTTTGTTGTTGTTCTATATACATTTTATACTAGTTATCTCTAATTCCATGAAGAATGACATTGGTAGTTTGATAGGAATAGTGCTGTAAATATCTTTGGGCAGTATGGCCATTTTAACAATATTGACTCTTCCAACTCGTGAGCATGGAATGCTTTTCCACTTATTTGTGTCATCTCTGGTTTTTTTCAGCAGTATTTTGAAGTTCTTCTAGTACAGATCTTTCACCTCCTTGGTTAGCTGTATTGCTAGGTGTTTCATTTCCTTTGTGGCTATTGCACATGGGATTGTGTTCCTGATTTGACTCTTAGCCTGGACATTATTAGTGTATAGATAGGCTACTGATTTTTGTACACTGGTTTTGTATCCTGAAACCTTACTAAAATTGTCTATCAGTTAGTAGCCTTTTGGCAGACTCTTTAGGGTTTCCCTGTATAAAATCATATCATCAGCGAAGAGAGATAGTTTGTCTTTTTCTTTTCCTATTTGGATGCCTTCTTTCTTTTGCCTGATTGCTCTGGCTAGGACTTCCAACAGCTAAACTTTGAAAGCATGTTTGTGATGGGCTGCTGTGGGGTAAGGAGAGATGACCCTTCAGAAAGAAGGAAAGTTCACAGCAGCTGTAGGTGATGAGACTTGGCAGGATGCTGTGGTCACCTGTGCCATTAAGATATGATAAATATGGGATAACAGAGTGAGGTGTGAGTCAGAGCCCAGGGATTTCCAAAGAGTGTTCAAGAACTATTTGGATGCCTGATCCACAGGGAAGATAAAAAAGATCAAGAGTGGGCACTGAAGAAGGAAGTCTTTGAAGAGAGTGATTGAAATACGACTGTTCCACTTGCCTTCTCCCACCTTAGTGACCAAAGCATAGAGGGAAGTCTGTCTATCCCATGAAATCTAGCAAGAGGGACTTGAATCGGATAATGCAGGGAGCATGTGTCCCTCCATTGAGACCTGACTCATCTCCTGGGAGGTGGAAGTAGCCTCTTGTAGGGTAGGATAGACAGGGATAGCATTAGAAACTTCCCACATGCCCCTTTAGGAATCCTCAAATATGGAATCCCTAAACAGATATTGACTAGGCATTGTTTTAAAGGGATTTTGCCTAAGAAGGTGGACTTTTCAGGCAAGGAGATTTTAGCCCAAGGAGGTTATGATATAGACCACTGGGAGCAGAAGCTGAGAAGGAAGGGATGAGGGCCAATAGCCTAGAGAGGGGCACAGCTTCTGTATGGGCAGTTTCAGCAGAAGGACCCTAATGGCAGTGCCATTCAATGTGGAACCCATGGGAGTGCACAGGGCAGAAGCAATTGGCAATAAACATCTATGAGGCCCAGAGAGAGCTGAGCCATCATATACCAGTAGGAGACAAGCAGCCTCCTCATCCTCCTCTGTCTCTTCCTTCACGCTCTCCAGCATGGCAGTGTGAGATGTCTTGGTTACCAAGGAGTAGGGGTGGATGGAGGAATCTAGGCTGTTGGAGGAAAGGGGCTTGGCCACATTCCATTAACCCAACCAAGCAGTCGTCCTGGTAGGCTCCAGCTGTGGCTATGGGAATCAAATCAAGTTTGCAATTTTCATGATTTGAGATTCTGTGATGTAAAGTGATCGTAGGACTTTTCTTATCTAAGTGAGAAGGCAGATAAAGGGTCACCTACACTGAATATATTTAAAAGAATAGTGGAAGACAAAAGTCAAGTGGATTTTCAAAACGTGGAAACAATACAATGTGTCCATTGAGTCGAATGGATGAATGGATAGAAAAGTGTGGCCTATGCATAAAATGAAATATTCTGCTCTAAGAAGTGAAATCGTGATGTGCGCTACAACATGGTTGGACCTTGAAAGCACTATATTTAGTGAAATCATCCAGACACCGAAGGACAAATATTGTATGATTCTACTTATATGAGGTAGTCCAAATAGACAAATTCATAGAGACAGAAGGCAGAATAGAGGCTACCAGGGGCTGAGAGGATGAGAGAAAGGCAAACCATTGTTTGATGAGCATAGAATTTCAGATTGGAAAGATAAAACATTCTGGAGATGGATAGCAGTGGTCATTGTATAACAAAGCAAATGTAATTAATGGCACTGAATTGCACACTAATGAATAGTTAAAATGATAAATATTATGTATATTTTACCATGATAAAAAATTAAGTGGCTTTTATGATTAGAATTCTTTGTGTTTAAGTGTTTATATCCATGGTGAGACTCTTATATAATGTTCTATATAATGGTCTGTACATCTTCTGGGTGACTAGCAGTGGATTAATTTATTAATCATTGCTCATTTCCTTTTCTTTATCAATGCTGGGTTGGACAGTTGGATGTAAATATGGTTAAGATCTGGCTCTTGGCTTTAGGTGATTGGGTTTGTATAGTCTTTTTGTCATGAGACCCTTGAGGTTTGTTTAATTCAGTGTGCAACGGTTAATATAATACTTCCTAACTCATAGGCATTTACTAAATATTTATTGTTTTTATGATAATTGGAGGAAGCAATCAAAAGAGTGTCCAGCAAAATGATTCTTCAGAAAGTTTCTGATTTAGCTGCATTTTCCATGGCACTCTATACCTGGTGTCTACCTATAGAAGAACCTAAAGTTGTGTCTTAATTGAGAAAAATAAAACTTAAGATCATTTTTTTTCTAGAATATGTTACTATCATTAGGGCTGACTGCAAAAACTCTACAGACCCATACACTCAGACGCACACACAAACACATACACACACAGTTTAGTCCAGGATATTGATTTCACTTTAAACTCTGCCCTCACTTGGCACAAATGTTTAGGCAAGCCCTAACATATTATCTTTGGATATTCCCCGTTCCTGTAGTTAGCCAACCACAGAGAGGGCAGATCTAGAGGAGATAATTGATGTAATGATAAGTCAAATGATTAATCCTTTTTCTGCAGCATCTTAATATGCAGAGATTATCTTGTCTGATGCCTGAGTTATAAATATATTGCCGCTCATGTTTAATCCCACACAACACCTATCTTTTCCTTGAATTAACTCAAGTGTTCAACAACAGCCTTCTAGGTTTCTGTCTCCCAGGTAAATCAGATGAAACCAGGAAATCATGCTGACAAAATAGTTTCATCCTGCTTGGAATCATGTACCTCACAGTGCACCCTTTTCAGAGAAGCTAAAGGAAATTCAAAACAAGAGATGGAGTCATGACTCAGTGTTGACAACTATCCTGTGTTCTGCATATTCAGGACAGTGTGAATCATGGACTACCTAGGACCTGCTTCTGAAAGTGGTGAGAAGTAGACTCAACCATGAATTCTTTTAGGATTAGAACTCTTCACCTATTAACACACACACTTTTTAACTCCAAGACTTCCGTTTTTATTCCTATCACCTGTCCAATCTAGGGAGCTTTAGCTTACCCTCTCTATTTGAGTGGACTGAAAACATTTGGAACAAACAGGTGATTCCACTGTACTTCAAACCCTCACCTTAATGGAGGAACATAGTTTTGGCCCACAGCTTCCTCTGAATTTCAAGTTTATCCCTACCAAGGACATATCTCTCTGATGTACTGAGGGTGGGCTTGCCAGATTTAGCAAAACAAAACTCAAAAAAAGCATGTATTGTTAACTTTGAAGTTTTGAGAAACAATGAATGAGTTTTTAGCATGTCCGCAGTACAGCACGGGACACTGGTATAGTAAAGCATTATTCATTGTTTATTTGTAATTCAAATTTAGCTGGGAAAATTTAATTCATTTACTTTCATTTAATTCATTTAATCTGGCAACCCCTGCTGACAGCCAAGATGTGAGATGTGCATGTGTACACATATCACCTACGAAAAAGAAAGTTTTGGGGGTTTATTTAAACATACAGGAGAAGATAATAGAGTATGCCATTGAATATTGAACTTCAATCACTGCAGGCTGCTGTGGATTTTTTTTCCCCTTTTTTCTTGCAACCCTTTCAAGAACCTGGCGAAGTGTTAAATACCAGGCTCACCTTGCTAATGGTTTGTCCACCAGTAAGAAACAATGGCAAAAGGGATCATTTACCTTGTTTTCTCCACGCAGGACTCACCTGCTTTCGGGTTCAGGAGAACTCGCTGTGATATTGTTCTTCTTTGCTCCTTTTCCAAAGGAGAGCCCAGGCGTACTAATTGCTGGGTGGCAGCTACCCTAAATGCAAGTGGACGACAGCTGGGTGCCGGGCAGGCTCTTCAAGAGGAGGTGTGGGTTTCCATTGTAGTCCATGTCATAATCCGCACCCTTCCATCTGCACTAACTGTTGTTTTAGGTCTCAAGTAATTGGCTGGAGCTGAAAACATAAACACTTCCACGCGCTTGCCCTTATCATTTTCTTTTTATGTTGGTTTACGAAATACACCTGAGAGACCAAATGCATACAATGAATCCAGCAATTACCAACCACCATGGGCGGGCAGCGAACGCTCAAACAACAAAACACCCAAGGATGGGCGACTGCTGGCTTCTGACTTTCTTCATGGGGATGGGGGTCCCAGATCTGGGTCTAGGACTCCGTCCTGGTTTTGTCCTGAGGCAGCTGATTTCAATACTGCCAAAGATGGGGAAGTTTTCTTAAGAAGGATTCTCCTGATTTATTTAGAGTAAACAGCTGGTACAGGTTATGCGTAGTGCTGGGAAAACTAGTGCAGAGGAAGAGGCGGGGCATAACTTGTTTATCTGTGAAACATGTAATTGCGAAATTGTTAAAAGGAAAATCAGATCTCTCTTTTTCCCCCCAGGAATGGCTTTGGCAGAAAAAGTCCCAAAGGAACATTAGAAAGTGGAAATTCGCCAGGTGTGGTGGCTCACGCCTTTAATCCCAGCACTTGGGAGGCCAAGGCAGGTGGATCACCTGAGGTCGGGAGTTCAGGATCAGCCTGACCAACATGGAGAAACCCCATCTCTACTAAAAATACAAAATTAGCTGGGCGTGGTGGAGCATGCCTGTAATCCCAGCTACTGGGGAGGCTGAGGCAGGAGAATCTCTGAAACCCGGGAGGCAGAGGTTGCAGTGAGCCAAGATCATGCCATTGCACTCCAGCCTGGGCAACAAGAGCAAAACTCCCATCTCGAGAAAAAAAAAAAAAGTGGAGATTAAGGATGAAGACAGGGAGAGACATTCAAAAATACCACCACCATGTCATACCTTTGAGGCTGTTCTTCATTCATTCAACAAGTATTTCTTGAGCACATTCTATGTATTGGGCACCATGTTATTGAGCAAGACAGTTTAGAATAGAGTTTGTGAACACGAACTTGGAGCTACCTGGGCTTGCAATCGTAGGTCAGCCACCTACTAGCTACGTGTCCTTCAGCCATTTACCTAATCTATCTGTGTCTCCTTTCTCTCACTTGTTGAATGAAATAATACCATTAAGTTCTTCATAGGGTCGCTGTGAAATGGAAATAATAATATTTCTTATCCCATAGGGTCATTGTGAGGATTAAATTGGTTAATGCCTATGAGGCACCTAGAAAAATTCTTGGCACATATTAGCCACCAAGTACATATTAGCTCTTCTTTGGCATGATGTTGCTTTGCTGTTTAACATGAATGAATGTGCCATGCAACATTTTGTGTAAATGATGAAAGGGAAGAAACATTACCCCCAAACCTACTAGTGAAAGACTGGGTAGATATGACTTTTACTCATGCTCCCTCCTGCAGATAGTAAATTACTTAGGAAGTTGTTTTTGTCCTTTCTACTTTTGTTCCCAAACATCAAGAACATTGCTTCTTTAAATAATTCTTTAAAAAATGATTAGAACAATGATGATATGAGCTAGCTATAGGAACATGTAGAAAGCATGTTTGCCATCACCTAACTGAAAATCAGAATGATCATCTTGGGTATGTTAAATTGAATTAAGTTTGGCCTAAAGGTGAATTCACCCATATTTTAAGGTTGGCCCAGCAGTTTCTCCATGCATAGCGAACTGTAACCTAACTTAATGGTTAAACAGACTGTACGTACAGGTGTAACAAGTAGCTGAGTCTCAGCCAATCAGAGCAGCTGAGTTTCGGTCAATTATGGGGGCCAGCTGTTCAACATGTGTTTCTAGAAGGCAAACGCTGAGCTCTCACCAATTTAGCTGTTTCTGTATCCACTTCTATTTTGTATACGTCACTTTTCTTTTCCTATCCATAAATATTATCCATGCTGCAGTTCTGGGGTTGCTCTGAA
This sequence comes from Ateles fusciceps, assembly GCA_036589455.1. NCBI lineage: Eukaryota > Metazoa > Chordata > Mammalia > Primates > Atelidae > Ateles > Ateles fusciceps. Next base: position 17,315,689 of record JAZHEH010000222.1, read on the forward strand.
TCTATTTTTGTTTGGCGGGGTGGGGGTAGGGGGCTGCCTGATTCATGAGTCGTTCTTTGTTCCTACATTCTGTTAAATTTAATTTCTCTAAAGTTTTTCTCTGAACAGGTAGTGGGACTGGGCTACTATTCAAAATAATCTCTGTGCCCCACTGTGGCTAGCCATCATACATTCTGTATCTTTTGCTTATCTTTCCATCAGGAGACTGATAATGTCTTGACACCACTCACCTAAAGCCAGCAATCAATCAGCTGAGGAAGACATCAATCTCTGTGATTGTAAACTCCTGAGATCGGGTAGTCTGTGGCCTTAATCTAGCCCATCCTGACTGATACCTTGACTCTAACCAATGTCTACCTAACCCATTGTTTTATCTTTACTAGATATAAGGATTGCTTTTTTGTTAGTTGGTTGACTATTACAGGAAGAGTAGAGTAGACGTTCATGTATTAAAAAGTAAGGGTTACATCCCAAATCATACTTGTTTCCTTAGTAAATTGCTATGGATGCGTTGCCCATGCATTCATCTAAGTTCACCATCCTTTTGCTGATTCACTTACTTAACAGACTTTTTGTTAGTAACTAGTTTATATTGGATTTGGGTCTTGGTGCTGGGGGAAGCAGGTGGGTGGTTCAGAAATGATAAGACAGAGTTCCTGTCCTCAGGGTGTTTATCAAAAGAGTGCAAAAATCTATTTAGCACATGTAAAGTTCTAGACACTTATTTGCTGTGCAAAGTAAAATTGTGTTCTGCTTGTACCATTCTGTTTCAACTTCAAGCCCGGCCCCCTAGCTACCAACATTTTATGAGGTGGCATTGAGTTAGTGGTTACTCTAATTTGTCATCTTCATAAGGGCCAAAATGTAAATCAGATTCTTTACACCAGGCTAAACATGTGTGTTTGACTTTCCAGGCTAAACATGTGTGTTTAAATTCATCTCTCACTGACTATCCTCACTATCTTCATAATGTTAGTTGCCCCTTATTTGGCTATTTACACCTCAGTAGTTTTTTTTCTCTTTGGGCAGATATCTAGCTTAAGCAAATCTCTCCAGATTTTGACACCCTATGGCTTTGTTGGTAAGTTTTTTCTGTAGTTTTCTTTTTTCAGAAAAGATCCAGATGATAAACACTGTAAATATATTTTTGTTTTACATTAATTTCTGGCCAGAATTTTGTAGATAATAACTTCAGTCTTCTGTTATTTTCCCCTTTCATTCACTCATGCTTGGGATTTTATATGCACTAGGGTCTGGGATTAGGGAGTAGAATTTAATTAACTTTGAGCACATTATCACTTTTTCCAGCATCTTGGGTATATTACATATCTTATTAATTACCAAATGACTCCTTTTTAAATAAGTTCTCAAATCTTTTAGTAGACCTAAGCGCTTACACAAATAAACCCAATATTTCTTGTAGACATGGACAAATGAAGTTTTTCATTTCAACCAAAGTAAGAGACTTGTCTTTAAAACAGATATAAAATAATAATAATAATAGCAATAAATATTTTCTCTTCCTCTGGTGATCATATTTTCACTTGGAAAGATTTTTTATATGACCAGAAAAGGAAAATAATAATCTTATTTATTTTAATTGTCAAATTAACCATCTTTGATAACTTATAAAATACTTCTGTTTTAAAAAAGAAAAATTAATAAAATAAAAACATTTAATGTTCACATCTTCAACTATGAAATGCATTAAGAGTTTGCTAATTATATATTAGCTGCCATCGACTGACTCTCTTGCTAAGTGCCTTACACAGATTACCTGGTTCAGTCTTCATAACCCCCTTTTCATCCTCATTCTCATTGCAGATGAGAAAAATGTAGCATAACAAAGCTAGATAATTTCCACATCCACATAGATTAAAAAAATTTGGGAGCCATGACGTCAAACCTAGGCAGGCTGGCTCCAAATTCTGCACAAGTCACCATGGCCTAACAGTGCCCAAGCTATTCTTTACCTTTTCTGTTTTTATTCTTAATCCAATAGTAAATTAAGATAGGATAGAAGAGATTTGTTTCAATATGAATTCAAATTTCACATGCTTTGTAGATCAACACAAGGATCATTTGCTTCAGATTAACAGAAATATTTTCTCCAAAGTTCAGAGGGTTTGTAGGAGGTAGCTCCAAATTTTCTTGTCTTTCTTGTCTCCACAATATACATTGTTTATAAGGTGTTCAATTATACTACAAAGGGGCCATACATTTCTTTTGGAGATTTAAAAAGCATTGTTGAGGGATAACACAAGTTGACCACATCCAGGCCTACTTTTATTCATGTCTTTATAAATGTCAGAGTACAGTTAGGTTATTTTAGATTTTATTCAATAAGAGAGGGTGTGAGTTAGCAGTTCTACATTGCGCAGTAATTCAAAATGATCAATAAATCTTTCCTTTCTCAAAATACTCTGAGCACTTTTTTTTTTTTTTTTGAGATGAAGTCCCGCTTTGTTGCCAGGCTGGAGTGCAGTGGTGAGATCTTGGCTCACTGAAACCTCCACCTGCCAGGTTCAAGTGATTCTCCTGCCTCAGCCTCCCGAGTAGCTGGGACTGCAGGCATGTGTCACCACACCCAGCTAATTTTTGTATTTTTAGTACAGATGAGGTTTCACCATGTTGGCCAGGATGGTCTTGATCCCTTGACCTCATGATCTGCCCCCCCTGGCCTCCCAAAGTGCTGGGATTACAGGCATGAGCCACTGTGCCTGGCCTGAGCCACCGCACCCGGCCACTCTGAACACTTTTTATCACTCATTCAATTAATATCATGTACCACCCTAGACTATGTAGCTATAGTCTTCTCTGACAGACTGTAAAATTTGGAAGTTAAAGGGGATATCTAATTCATTGTTCTGGTGCCTTTAGAAATTGGAAAGCTGTAGGAGCCTATCACATTTTTGTTGAGGTGGTGTATCAGCTATCTGTTGCCACAATCATGCTGCAGTACAAACATCCCAAAAACCTGGGTGCATTCAACAATGAATGTTTATTATTGTTCACACCTTATGCCTCAGCTCGGCAAATTTTCTGGTCTCAGCAGAGCTCACTCATGCATCTATGGTTAGCTAAAGGTGGGTGAGCTAGCTTCGGACAGCCTCAACCTCCATGTTGTCTCTCACCCTCCAGGATGCTAGCACAGGCAGGTTCACATGTAAGTGACACAGAAAGTAAGCAGAAATATGTACAGTCTCTGCAGGTCTTAAAGCTTGGAACTGGCACATTGCCATATCACCTACATCGTATTGGCCAAAGCAAGTCATAAGGCCAGCCCTGATTCAAAAGGTAGGAGGTAGACTTTATCTATTAACTGGAAGAGATTCAAATTCACATGAGAAAGAATGTGCATACAAGGAGCACTGAAAAGTTAGAGTTCATTTTGGAATCAACCTGCTACAAATAGAATAAATAAAAAGGTGACCAAAACCCATGAGGCGGCCTTGGATTGCCCCTTGTTTCCTTACTGTAGGGACCAGAAGTGGCATTGTGGGTGGAAAGTGGGAGGGGCTGACACTGGCTGGCGTAGAGTCCCCAGTCTTTTCATGGCTGCTTGACTGTGAACCAGTCATGCCATGTGCATAATCACAGCTTCTCACCTCCCCAGGATGGTCATGAGAATTCAATGGGACAATGCACACTGAATTGCTTTATAAATTATAAAAAGGCATCCATGAATTGTCACTGTTGTTACTTCATTTGAGGCTGGGGAGCCTGCTGGCAATATCACTAATTTGACCGATTCTAGGTAGCATCCGCAGAGAATGTGTAAATCCCAATAAACAACATTTCTTTCACTCCACTCTGAGATTGGGTCTGAGAATTGCATCCTGAGAGTCATAGGAGATTGTACATAGTGGTGCAAGGCTACAAGACATCACGGGAGCCTGTTGTAAATATGAAGAGGTTTTCAACGGGTTGTTGTGTCACACATCTTCTGAAAGAACATACATTTATTCCTGCTCTAGGTGACTCTCATACCAGAAAAAGACGACACACTGAAAAATCTGACTTCTGCATTTATTTCTGCTTGAAGGACTAACAAGCTCTTAAAATAAATATAGTTCCAGGTTCTCCCCTTCCAGATTTTGTGACGTCACAGTGCTTTGGGGCCTTCCCCCTTTACTGCTGACTGGGTTGCTTTCACTGCCCTGTGGAAGTGAGAAATAGGCTCCTATGACATTGATTAGAGTGCAATTTGGAGTACTTGAATGGACGCATTTCCCCCCTCTTGTGGTGCTCCCTGTGATTAAAATGGAGATGTCTTTTGCATAAATGGCTTGTAAAGAGTTTCTGGCATACCCCAGTGGTCTGGCCCTGCTTATGAGTCAAATGTGAATGCAAATACTGAACACATTATGAGAAATGACATTTGGGTAAAAAGAGACCCAAATGATTAAATATGTGTAAGGGACAGCCCACATTTTTGACCACGTCTACTGCTAGTCATCAGCTGAATGCCTCTGAGACAGATCTGTGGGCATTTACTATGCCTATGTACATGTGGGATCTAAAATTGAAAGACCTAGCCAGGATAAGAAAGACATCAGAGAGAATTTGTAACTTCAGATTTTATTCTTCAAAAGATTTATCATTGCAAGTATAAATCCTAAACTCAAAATTGCCTTCAATGTCATTGCACGTTGTATGTATACAAATGGGATATTCAGACCAACAACATAGGTCTTTCTTGGCACTAACAACCCACACGCTGTATGAAACCTAACATACCATTCGTTTAAAACTAAACCCTGACCAGGTGCAGGTACATTCGGGTACAGACTCACACCTGTAATCCCAGTGCTTTGGGAGGTCAAGGAGGGAGAACTTCTTGAGCCAGGAGTTGGAGACCAACCTGGGCAATAAAGTGAGCCCTGCACCTCTACAAAAACATTTAAAATTTAGCTTGGCATGGTGGTGTGTACCTGTGGTCCTAGGTAGTTGGGAGGCTAAGACAGGAGGATTGTTTGAGCCCAGGAGGTAAAGACTGCAGTGAGCTATGATTGCACCAATTGCACTCTACCTGGGTGACACAGTGAGACTCTCTCTCTCTCTATATATATATGTATATATATGCATAAATATGAATACAATTCATATATATTCATAAATTCATATAAATAAAATTCAATATATATATATATATGAATAAAAACATGAAAACTAAAACCCCAGCTGAAGACTGCGCTGATTCTGCACATGCAACTGTTAATCCTTTGAAATGGTGCTGTTTCACTTGCCCTGCCTTAAGTCAGTTGGAAAAAAAATGGTTGACTTTTGCTTTCCTAATTTGCAAGCCACATACCTTTTCCTGGCTCTGCACACTGTCCCATCTTGAGAGAGGGGCTAGAGATTAGAAGGTGGCCTTGGAGGGGCACGCCCCTCCTCTTGACTGACTTGGGCGCCATCATGCTATCGGAGCAGAATGGCTGAGGCCAGGTTGGCGGGGGATCTGGGGTGATCTGAAAGCAGGACTATCTGGCCAACAGCAGCAGCAGTGTGGTGGTAGGAAAGACAGCACTGTCCTTTTTTCATTAAGTATATTTATAAACATACTAAACATGAAACATTTTTCCTTTCTTCACAGTGATGGATGATTATATGTCTATGAAATGTTTTCATTTATTTGGCGCCAGGGTAATCAAAATCAGTTGAAACTGTCCCACTGAAGGGAAAGAAAACAAGTAGGCGTGGGACGCCTGTGCTCCCTCCCTCATGCTCTTCAAGGGGGAGTCGCTGGCAGAAAGGCTCGCTTCGGAGAGGAACAAGCCCTTCAACTCCTAATTGCTCCCAGTCCTGCTCATGGCTGCCTTCCACGGAGGCTGCAGCTCTGCAGAGCTTTCAAAGCAATCGCCTCCACTCTGGAAGCAGTGTGAGAGCGTCAGGGCCAGCCTGTGCGTGCCTCTGTTTAGGCTGAGAAAGAGCTGGTCCCAGAAAACCTTTGTGAATGAAGTGCTGGTGCTTTCATGTCTGCCCTGGCCTGTGTTCTGGGTCGGCTGTTGTGATCTCCAACATCCTGTTTAAACTGGTGTTTTCCACTGCATACAGACAAAACTATTCTATTATAAGCTTCTAATGGTTATGCAAAGAAAAGCAAGGGGATTAGGTAGGGAAGAAGGGTTGACCTGTTGGGGAGAGAAATACAGACAGTACATAGATGCCCGATTCCTTCTTTTGATGGGGTTCTTTGGACAGATACAGAACTCAGATCTTTGTTTTACAAATGCAGCATTACTTTTGAAAGGCCACCTTTTTGGTGAGGTTTATCTGGCCTAAACCATGGGATAGTTTTGCCCACTTGTGGATGTTTCTCTCTTTGTGGTGTTCAATGCAGACCTGTTTATGGGCATGAGGGTTAAGATCCTCAGAGAGTAAAAAACGATTTTCCTGATCTCCAACTATCACCTTTCAAGGAATCAGTTTGAATACTGAAGGAGAGAAGGGACTTTCACTTCTCAAATAGATACAAGAACTTTTATAAGTGAATTGAGAGAATTTCCTTTTATCTGTTTTCCTATTAAAAGAGGCAGAGATCTAATGGATGCTTTTTAAGCAGAGCAGAAAGGAATGAGCCTCCCTTCTTGGCTCCTCATTAGCATGGCACAGAAGGGCTTGGAGAGGGTCCTTGAGACTCCCACCCTGGGCACTGAAGTTATGGGCAAAGACCGACAGTCCATTTGTCTCATGTGAACTAGCAATAACAGTGAAAAGGTCAAAGAAATCCTTAACATTCCCAAAGCTCAATAAAATAATAACTATATGGTAAATCAGAACTAATAACTTATAATCAAGTTCTGAATTGGATGGACTAAGGTCAAACTCACATAAGGGATTGGAAGGAGGAAGATTTAAACTAGATGGTACCCACCAGTGGCCATTCTGTGAATAAGTAGCCTTACGTGGCAAAAGAGCTTCATGGATGTAGTAAAGTTAAGAACCTTGAAATGGGAAGATTGGCTTGGACTCTCTGGAAGGGTCCAGTGTAATCACAAGCATCCTTAAAAGTGGATTTGAGGCATAGAAGTGTCAGTGTCATAGTGGCATGATATGAGAAAGACTCAATCACCATTTGCTGGCTTTGAAGATGGAAGAGGAGTCCACAAGCCAAATAATGCAAGCAATTCTAGAAGCTGAAAAAAGCAAGAAAATGGATTCTGTCAGAGTCTCTGGAAAGGATTGCAGTCCTGCTGACACCTTGACTTTAGCCCCATGAGATTCATGTCCAATTTCTAATCTGTAGAACTATAAGAGCATGAACTTGTTTTGTTTTAAGCCACTAAGTTTGTGGTTATTTGTTACAGCAGCAATACAAAGTCTAATACATTGGGAACTATACCAGGGAATTTACCTGGTTTATTTTTTGAAATGTATGCAAACCGGCTAAATGTCACTTTGCATTTTCCAGCCTTCTTAGAGTACAAAGTGTTATGGAATCTGACTGTTTGAGCCTTAAAAAAAATAAACAGAAAATATGAGCATATGTCTCAACCATTTTGAGCTGTGAAACTTGGGTAACATGGCAAGGAAAATCAAAATAAAAGAAATCACCTCTACCAATAGACCAAAAACCATTTTGATTTTTGAGTGTAACCTTTTAGAACATACTCATATCTAGTTTTAAGAAAATTATAACTATATTTTCAGTGTAAAAACCACTGTCCTAGATAAACTCACTGTGCTTATTTTATAGTTTTTAGCTAAAGAAAATTTGTGACCTATCCTAAGTTTCTTAAATTTCTGACTTTGTAGTTACTCAACTCTTCATGATAAGAAGGAAAATTGGTTGATACATTTCACTTACAAGGGAGAAGAAATATTTAACCTCTGCATCGTGCCGGGGCATGAAATTAGCATTTGTAAGTATGAAATTTGAACAAAAGTTATAACATTAAATAACGAGGGAGAAATACCAGATATAGGTGATGGAGGGATGAAGGCAGCAAACCACCTTGCCGTGTGTGTACCTATACAACAATCCTGCATGATCTGCACATGTACCCCAGAACCTAAAGTACAATTAAAAAAAAAGAAAGTTTCTCTGCCTGATGTAGACATGAGCATCTTTTCTGTAGGGAGCAAGGAGCAAAGTTGACCATTAAATAACCAACAAACCTACCCGTTATTTTTGTAAATTCCCATTTTTAGCTGTGAACTTGGACGTGCCCAATTTCCAAAAGTAACAAAGGATGTAAATGTCAAATAACAGAGCACATTGTACCCAATATACAAAGTTGCTCCTGGAACGCTGAGGCAGTTTGAAAAAGTCAAACAATGGGGGTGTCAAAAATTTTTCTATGTTTCATATTATTTTTCCAAAATTAAAAAGTAACTACTATGACTAAAAAATAGATCGGTAGCACTTACAAAAGAACATGTAAGAAAGGGATTCTTTGGTCCAAAAAGAGATTGAGTAATTCTTGGGGTGATGACCCTGATTTCAAATGTTTGTTTTTTCAATTACTTGGTGTGAAATCTGGTACTTCTCTAAGAAAGGAACTGATTAATTCAGAAACAGGCAGCAACCAGCTTCCTCCCAGAGATAAGATGACATCACCCCAAAATCCCGGACAGTATGCTAAACACAACTTCGAAATAGGCAATCACATTCACTGAAATGAAGTGCTCACAGCCAACCAGGATCACCCATCCTCCATCATCCCACCTCATTACCTTGGCCTTCAGAGGCAGGGTGAGCAAAGCCGGGGGCATCCAGCCAAGTCTTACACAAATCCCTAAGATATCTTTTATCTCCGGGTTAATAGATCATGTTAAGGACTTCAGTGGCAGAAATGGATCCTATGGACAATTTAACTCTGTGTCTTTCTAGCTGATACTTTTCCCTCATAGAGCCAACGGATTCATCTAGAACAAGCATTTTTTATTTTTATAGGGCTCTCTTCCATTTCAGTTAGAATGTTATCTAAAGGGAGAACAAATTTTGAAATGTTTAATATGAACTGAGGAGAAAGAGGAGAAAGCCCCTTCAATAGAGTTAGGTTTAATCTGTAGAATGAATTGGTTTTGTTTGCAACCAGATTATATATTTCCAAATTACATATAAGATATGTTCAAGTATATATACTTACGATATATTTCAAAAGGAAACGAACTATCATTCCCACCTGGTCAGTTCCCAGTAGACTCTGACTTCATTTCTGCCTTAGCTTTTCCAGGTTGGCCATGTTTACACACACTTCCTTTCCTCATCTAGCATCCATCATTCTCACTGTATTCAATTTCTTAAAATATATACAAGACCTCATAAACTCGCACATGTACATAGTCACCTACACTCAGGACAAGCTGTATCATTTTTGAGGTTTTGTATAGAATGAAAATGTGGATTCCTGGTACAAAACTTACTAAGAATTTCAAGATGGCGACCAAAACACATTGAACCAAGCTCAAGGCCCTTCTGAGTGCAAGAGACCTGCAGGCCCTTACAGGGTCCATGGCCATGAAGTCCATGCCCGTATTAGTAGTCACAGCTACACGTAGGCACCCCCTCACAGGTACACAGCAAACAGCTTTCTTTATTTTTTTGAGATGGAGTTTTTGCTCTTGTTGCCCAGGCTGGAGTGCAATGGTGCCACCTGGGCTCACTGCAACCTCCACATTCCAAGTTCAAGCTATTCTCCTGCCTCAGCCTCCCGAGTAGCTGGGATTACAGGTGCCCACCACCATCCCAGCTAATTTTTTGTATTTTTAGTAGAGACAGGGTTTCATCATGTTGACCAGGATGGTCTCGAACTCCTGACCTCAGGTGATCTGCCTGTCTTGGCCACCCAAAGCACTGGAATTACAGGCATGAGCCACTACGCCCAGCAGCAAACAGCATTCTTAGAGCAATTGAGCTTTTACTTGGTGCTGAAACTTTCCTTTTAGCCAAAATGCCATATATACATATGCCATATATATAAATATACATGTACAAATATATGTACACACACATGCATATACATACACTAATATGTGCACTAATTCCTTTTAACATTTTAATATTTCATATTTTCATATAACTCTCTTACTCCAGATAAAGAGAAAGAAACTGAGGCTCCAAGAGTTTAAATAATTTGCTATAAGACACACAGCCATTAAAACAAGGATAGAATATATATATATTTTATAGTAATATAAAATAAATAGTTTATATTTTTTATAGAATATATACATAATATAATATAATATATATATATATATATATAGTCATTTCATAGTGGAAAGCTCTTATTTTCCAATAAGCAAACAGGCTAAGTGACTTATTCAAAGTTGCACTAAATACGTTTTTCTTTCTTTTTTTAACTTTTATTTTAGATTCAGGATTTTTTTTTCTGATAGTATAATACAGCAACTTTGAAAAATATAAAGAAAAAGACACATTTACAACACATAAAATACCACCAATTAGAGATGATCACTATTTGTTTTAGTATATATCTTCTATTCCTCTACAAATTTTTATGCAATAATTTGTATAGATTTTTTAGATGTAAATTGAAATCATATTGCACATACTGCTTAATATCCTTTTTTGAAGTAGTAATACCACACAGGCCTTTTCCATATTATCAAACATTAGTATAGCGCACTATGTTTAATGGTTACCTCATATTCTAGTATGGTTGGTAAGTAATCAGTTTAGGAACAAGTAAAAAAATCTTAGAGAAAAGATGACACAATTAGTGCTAATTCCTTTTCATATTTTTATATTTGATATTTTCATATCTTAACTCTCTTCAGATAAAGAGGAACTGAGGCTTCAAGAGTTTAAATAATTTGCTACAAGACACACAGTCATTAAAGCAAAGATAGAATTTGAACCCAGGTCTGAGTGATGACAAAGCCAGGGCAGAATGATTGTGCAATGACAGTGACATGTAATTTATAACTTTACACAGCAGAAAGGCCCTTGGGTCAGCATAGCATGCAGAGCCTTGGAGATTTTCAAGGCCTGGCAGTTTCTCTGTTATCCAGGAAAACCTATGGAACTGAGAGAGAAGTCAGAGACACAGATACATAGTGAGGACAAGTAATAGTCAGGAACCACTGCTGGGCCAAAGAAGTTTCATTCCAGAAATCGTTTCTTATTAATGGGAATTCTTTTGGTCACAGAGAGGTGAATTCACACATTAGGGAAATCTAGCAAAGATGGTTATATGCTTATAAAAGCAAATGCAAGAATGGGGATGGATTAACTTCTATCTTTTAAAAAGCAGCATTTGTTATGAAGTCCCAAGTCATGTGTCTATTGGACTGTGCTCTTACCCTCCAAGTGAGAATTCAGGACAATTTTAGAGAAAATGGTCTGTTTCTTAAAGTTTTCAGGAAAGATCACTTGAAAGGGATTTCCCTGGTGTAATGTCTTTTACCTTCCATATTCATTCCCCTCCTGTTTAATCAGCTTGTTTCTTATTGATATTCTGAGTACCAGGACCGCAGTACAAAAGGGAATGGAAAAGACTCCTGGCATATGCATTAGATCAGGAAAATTTCATGATGAGTAAGAGTAGCCTACCACCCCTCATCTTGATTACAAAAGAATCCCTTAAAAGGGAAGGCAATCAGGGGTGTCTTCATTTCCTGTAGGTACTGTGACAAATTACACAAACTTGGTTGCTCACAGCAACAGAAATTTATTCCCTCACAGTTCTGGAGTTCAGACGTCTGAAACCAAGGTGTTGGCAAGACTGTTCTCTCCTGAAAGACTCAAGGGGAGAAGTCTTCTTCCCTCTTCCAGGCTCCAGTGGCCCCAAGTGTCCTTGGCTTGTGGCTGCATCATTTCAATCTCTACGTCTTCATGTGACCTTCTCCTCTGGGTCTATGTCTTTTCCTCTTACCTTGGTTACTAGGACAGTTGTCATTGGATTCAGCCACCCGCACCCCCACCCCCGGATAATCCAGAATGATCTCATCTAGAGGTCCCTAACATAATGATATCTACAAAGACCCTTTCCCAAATAAGGTTACATTCACAGGTTCTCGGTCTTAGGACACAAACATATCTTTTCATGCCCACTAGAAAGTGGGAAGCTTAGAAGCTGATGTGTCCCTGGGAAAGGCTGCTGAGCCCTCCTGGTCTTAGACCTTGGGCAGGGCCTTATTTCCTGGATAAAACTCCAGAAAGGAAGGAAGAGCTTACACTCTGGGCTGTTGGGTTACAAAGGTAGACAGGTCTCTGAGTGCTTCTTAGTTCTCTATTCAGCAAAATGATATCTGTCAGCTCCAGAGTGGCAACAAGGTAGTTGAGGGGAGAGAAATCCAGGCCTAAAGGGGCCTGGCAGATGGGATCATCCACCTGTGAGGCAAAGAAGGGGTAGGGTCAGGTGGGGCGAATGCTTCGTCAGCAGATTCCTACCTGGAAATAGATTGCTGAAGACCTGAGCCTCACTTTCCCAGCCCATGTCTTGGCATGGCATAGCTTTGGGACTGGGCTTCTACTCTGGGCTACAGGGCATTGCTGAATTGGAGGAGATGAGTTTTGGGTTTCATGAAGAAAATAGAGAGTCAAAACAGAAATTGGAGATGTTACCTTTCTAACTATACTAGAGTTTTTCAGAGAAATAGAACCGTAAGAAAATCACATACACACAGAGCAATGAATCATTTAAATGACAGTTTGGTCAGTGATGCATCTCATATACAACAGTGGCCCCATAAAATTATAATGGAGCTGGAAAATTCCTACCATCTAGTGACAGCATAGCCATTGCAGCATCATAGCAGAATGTGTTACTCACGTGTTTGTGGTGATGCTGGTGTAAACACATATTTTTAATAACTATAGTGTAGCCCAAGTACACAGTGTTTGTGAAGCCTACAGTTATGCACAGTAATGTCCTAGGCTTTCACCTTCACTCACCACTCACTGATTCAGAGAAACTGCCGGTCCTACTAGCGCCATTCACAGTAATTGCCCTTACACAGGTGTACCCTATTTTATCTTTTATACTATATTTTTACAGTCCTTTTAATGTTTAGATATGTTTAGACACACCAATACTTACCATTGTGTTGCAATTGCCTTTAGTATTCAGTAGTATAGCATGCTGTACAGGTCTGTCCCCCCAGGAGCAATAGGCTAGACCATCTAGCCTAGGTGTGTCACAGGCTATGCCATCTAGGTCCGTGTGTGTACACTTTATGGTGTTAACGTGATGACAAAATCACTTAATGACACATTCCTCAGAAAGTATCCCTCTCGTTAGGCCACACATGACTATGTATCTATAGACTTGCCAGGCCCACAACTAACACTCTCTCTTATGGACCTGGCAGGTCTGAAGTCTGTAGGTTCAGCTCTGAGGCTGTAAATTCAGGTGGGAGTTGAGGTTGCAGTCTTGAGTACAATTCTATAACACAGCAGGATGGAAACTCAAGCAGGGTTTCTAGGGTGCAGTCTAGAGGAGAATTCCCTTCTCTTCAGGAACCTCAGGCTTCCCTTTTAAGGCTTTCAGCTTAGAAGAGATTGGCACCTACCCATATTATGTTGGATAATCTACTTAAAGTCTACCAATTGTGAGTGTTAATTACATCTAAACAATACCTTCTTCACAGCAACATCTAGACTGGTGTTTGATCGAACAACTGGTCACAGTAGTCTAGCCAAGCTGACATGCAAAGCTGTCACACATGCACACTGCAGTGCATCATGGCATTCAAATTCAGACTTGTTTCCAAGCACCTAATAAGTGCCAAGCATAGTGCTATGTGTGCTAGAGACGAGAGAGTGGATGCCTTGCTTCTGTCAGCTAGGAGCGCTCAGCTGGACCAAATCACAGGGGAGGTCACAGCATCTCTAAGTGGGTAAAGGCTGTCGTAAGAACATGAAGAAAGGCTTCAATTGTCAGCCTGGAGAATCTGGGATAAATTCCCCAGACCTGGAGGAAGACAGGTGAGAGCCAGAAAATGGGGAGAAGAGGAAGGAGGAGCATCCCAGGCAGAGAGGAAGCCTAGAGTAAAACAACAACAACAACACTCCATGGGTTTAAGAAGCTGAAATAAATTCCTGATGGCTAGAAACAGAATGTTAGAATGTGAGATTTCCGGGCATGAAGAGATATGGCCAGAGGGCTGTGCTTGGGTGCTGACTGTTCTATACCTCCTCTGAGATGTTGCAGAAGTCAGACCTTAGTTTGAGAGCACTGGGGAGCCACCAAAGCCTGTTGAGCTGGGGAGGGACATAATCAGACTTTCCTTTTCAGAAGAGAGCTTTGTTATTGTGTGCAGCTCTGCTATTGGAGGTGGAGGTCAGGCCCTGGGCAGCTGACGAATCTCTGTGAGAATGGCCAGAGTTAGGATAATGAGAGGGGCAGAAAGCACAATGCACTCAAGAGTGCAAATCAATGCAGATGGACTTCATTCCATTTACAGATCACTGCTGGGGTCTGTGTAGATCGACAAATAGAAACAAACTTTCACATTTGTCATCATACCTGGGGATGGAATTGACATCGATGTCTAATGCAGAGTAAAGTGATTCTGTTCTTTTTAAGCACTTCTTGTGAATTAGTTAATCACCAAAAGGGAGGAAAGGTAGATGATCATGTCAATGCAAACTGTTGTGCATTCTTGAATCTTTGCAGGCTACTCACAGCTCCAGGAGAACCCTGTCCCACAGATGCTGGAATCTTCCCTGCTTACCTCTCTTCAGCAGCCCCTCGTCTTTCATTGAGAAGATAAAAATTGGAATGAATTGTAATTGAATGTTATTCAACCTTTCCATATTAAAGTGAACATGAGATCAAATTGTCATTTTTCCCAAACTTTATGTCATTTTGTATTAGATTACTTTCCTCATGCCAGGACCTAGAGTCCATATGAATCCAAAGTGGAAGGAATCTTTAAATTTTGCCAAGTCTATAATATGAAGAAAAAAGACCTAAGTGAGGTGTATTTGAACGTGAATGAAAACTCCAGCTTTGCCTTGGAATCAGGTTGAAATGAACTCAGCCCACACTTGGCATTTGGGCTGCTCATGTCCTGAACTACACCTCCCAATTCTGCGAATTCTACCAAACCAGAAACATGTTTTGCCAGATGCTTCCCCACTCACTCCCAATGTGTGTGCTTTGTATGAAATGGAACCCATATGTTTCTTATCCATTTACACTTAAATCATCAAGATGTTGCTCAGTGATGCTGCTGTGATTTACAGATCTTTCAGTCTTTTTTTTTTAAATTTGAAAAAGGAAAATCATATTTTGTAAAGTGTAGACTTGAAACCACAAATTTGTACAATGAAAAAATATATGCATCTGCTGTTTTCTTTCTTTTTGCTTCCAAGCTTCAAAAAGGGTATTGCCAACTTGCAAACACATGACTTACCAGAAGCATCCACACCAGCCCCGTGGGCCTGAGTCTCCAGCTCTGTCTTATTACTACCATTGTCCCATGTCATGAAGGAAGTGTATGTGTATTAGTTCGTTTTCACTCTGCTATGAAGAAGTATCCAAGATTGGGTAATTTATAAAGGAAAGAGGTTTAATTGATTCACAGTTCTGCATGGCTGGGGAGGCCTTAGGAGACTTACAATAATGGCAGAATGGGAGCAAATAGTCCTTCTTCACAAGATGGCAGGAGAGAGAAGTTCAGAGCAAAGAGGGGGGGAAAGCCCCTTATAAAACTATCAGAGCCCGTGAGACTCACACACTATCACAAGAACAGCATGGGGGAACTGCCTCCATGATTCAATCACCTCCCACAAGGCCCCTCCCCCCAACACATGGGCATTACAATTCATATTAAAATTTAAGATGAGGCTGGGCATGTTGGCTCATGCCTGTAATCCCAGCACTTTGGGAGGCTGAGACAGGTATATCACCTGAGGTCAGGAGTTTGACATGAGTCTGGCCAACACAGCAAAACCTTGTCTCTACTAACAATACAAAAATTAGCTGGGCATAGTAGCACATGCCTGTGGTCCCAGCTACTTTGGAGACTGAGGCACGAGAATCGCTTGAACCTGGGAGGTGGATGTTGCAGTGTGCTGAGATAGCTCCAGCCTGGGAAAAGAGCAAGACTCTGTCTCAAAAATAAAAAAAATTCAAGATTCGATTTGGGTGGGACACAGAGCCAGATCATATCTCTCTCTCTCTTTCTGTGTGTGTGTGTGTGTGTGTGTGTGTGTGTGTGTGTGTGTGTGTGTTTACGTGTGTGTGTTGAGGAGAGCAGGATACAGAAAGGGAGAGGAAAAGGAATAAATTGATAAGAAGGAGGAAAAGGAAGGAAGATACAAATGGAAAGTGGAAGAGAAGAATTAAAAATTTTGGAACATGTAGAAAATTGATATTTTCAAAGGTAGAGGAAAAGAAACCATGCTTGTCAGGAACAGCATAAGGTGGCCAAGTATTTAATCACCCACTCATTTGGAAGATATTTGCATAGTGACATCTATGTACTAAATTGTGGTACAATAAAGATGGATGCAAATTATCTGACAGTCTTTTTATTAAGAGGCTTTGGAAATGTTTCCCGTCAAACCTCATGCTGAAGTTCGATCACCGATGTTGGATGCGGAGCTGCCTAATAGGAAATGTTTGTGTTATAAGGGCAGATCCTTTGGGAATAGATTAATACCCTCCTTCTTCAGGAGTAAGTGAGTCCTCACTTTATTAGTTCCCTCAAGAGCTGGTTATAATAAAAGCCTGATGCCTCCCCCACCCTTCTTCTTCTCTTGCCATGTGATCTCTGTACACAACAGCTCCCCTTCACCTTCACCCAGATGCAGATGCCCAATCTTGAACTTTCCAGCCAGGGAGAATTGTGACCCAAATAAACCCCTTTTCTTGATAAATTACCCAGCCTCAGGTATACCTTTATAGCAACACAAAATGCACTAAGACACTGTCCTATTTCTCCTCCACTTGAATCTAAGCTGGCCTGTGGCTACTTTGACCAACGGAGTTTGGTGAAAGTGATGCTATGCCATTCTGGACTTAGTCTTTAAGAGGACTGGCACCTTTTGCTTTGGCTTTGGCCTCTGAATCAGGCTGCCATGCTGAGGCCATGTGTAGGCCTAGTCAACAAGCCCGTCTATATTCCTGGATGACAATCAGCACCAGGTGCCACCTTTGTGAGTGCACCATATTGTATGCCCAGACCATTCAAGCCTTAAGATGTAGAGATTGCATTAGCATTTTATTACTTCTCTGAAGTCGAAATATGGCTTTTCTGGAAAACCTTTGTAACATTAGTGATCAGAAGGATTTTGCTTATAGCCTGGAGTCCTTAAAATGAATCTTCAGAAGTTTTATGTCATCATTGGCATGCATAAAATGACATACGTTTTTCCAAGCTGTTAGTCTTTGCCTTTTGATGATTCCATGTCCAAGTAACAATCATTCTCTTCTTAGAAATTCTTCTCATTTGCACTGAAGTGATTCATTCAAAAAGCTCTTCTGTTCAAGAGAACTTTGCCAATATATTTTACTATAACCCTTACACTTAATATCTAACTACTATGTATCTGTCTATTTACCTGCTTATCTATCCATCTTATGTCTCAAATGTTAAATACATCTCATATATATATAATATACATATGTACATATTCACACTTCATATTTTAATTTCATAGTTTACTGAATGGATTAATGAATTCAGTTATTTTTGCCTTTCATTAATTTTTCTGGAAACTAGTTTTGTTTGGTTCTCCAGATTCCCTTTCTTTGACTTTGACATAAATCTAGAGAAAATGCACCAGTGACTTATTAAATATTGACATCCCCCACCTACATTGATTCCTATAGTTTTCTTTCTTCCCATTAGTTTTTGAGGGATAATAATAATGCCTGTCACTTTTTAGTATTACTATGTGCCAGAACATAGGCTAATGGCATCACAAAGTTATCTCTTTTAGTTCTCCCCAACAACACTTATTATTTTTCTCATTTTACAGTTCAGGAAGTTGAGACTTAGAGAAATTCAGATACTTGCTCAGGGTCACATAGATAATGTTAGAACCAGGATTTGAATCCAGATTTATCTTGTGAGATCATAATATCCTGACTTCCCTGTCTTCTTATGTGCACTGACTCACACGAAGGAATTTATTTGGTTATTCATCCAGTTGTCTCAGAAATTCCTCAGAAATCTTTATTGCATAGTTTAGCTAAGCTTTATTAGATGAAGGGCCAATAAAAATAAACAAGATGTTCATGTTCATAAGGAGCTTTTCTGGACAAGAATCTGAGCCTTGTTTAATTGCATCAATAAAATGGGATTGTAGATATTTTTTGTGATCTTTAATGTAGGAATCAGGATAGGCTGTATTATGATGCAGTAACAAGCAACCTCACGATTTCAATGACTTAAAACAAGGTTAATTTCTTGCCCATGCTATTTCTCTCCTGAGGCTTAGGTAGGAATTTTGTTCCATGTGGTCCTCATTTTCACCCTGAAATGCAGCACTGTTTAGACCATTAATGGTCACTGCGGCAGAAGATAATGATAACTCTGGGGGGTCTCACTGGGGCACTGATGTGGTTTGGATCTGTGTCCTTGCCTAAATCTCATGTTGAAATGTAATCCTCAATGCTGGACGTGGGGCCTGGTGGGAGGTGATTGGATCATGGGTTTTTTTCTCATGAGTAGTTTAGCACCATCCTGCTAGTGCTATTCTTGTGAGTGAGGTCTCAAGAGATCTGGTTATTCAAAAGTATGTAGTACCTCCACTCTCTATGTGTCTCCTTCTCTGACTGTAAGATGTGCCTGTTGCCCCTCCCTTTCATCATGATTGTAAGTTTCCTGAGGCCTCCCCAGAAGCAGAAGTTGCTATGCTTCCTGTACACCTTGCAGAACCACGAGCCAATTAAACCTCTTTTCTTTATCAGTCTTAGGTATTTCTTTATAGCAATGAGATAACTGCTAATACAGGGACTTTACTTATACTCACAACGCATTGGCCAGAGCAAGTTTTATCCCCCCCATAGAGGAGTTGGGATGGGGAATCCCCTAGAAGGTGGAAGTGCCAGAAGAAGGAAGAGCCAGAATATCTGGAAACCAGCACTAATGACTACCACATATATGATAATTTAAGAATTTATAGTCCAACATATGGAAAATCTTTAAAAACAGCATTTTGTGTCTGAAATATTATCAGTGCCATGGGAGTCTATGGAGAAATTTGGTAATTCCAAGATTTTTCTTCACATTCCTTCTTTCAGGCTATGTTAAAGAAGCAAAAAAAGGATATTTACTAAAAAGGTTATTATGAGTCCTTTATTCTTTCCTTTTTTAATCTATCAGACAGTGCTTCAGCCAAGAGCTCTGAAGGACTAGCCAGAGGTGGACAAATCCTGCTATCAATATCAAAGTGAAAAGCTGGGGTAGAGTATGCACACATACACACACACACACACAAAATCTGAGTAAAGAATTACTAAAATGTGCTAGATTTGGGGGTCCAGTATCTTAAAGAGAAAGGTCGCTCCTTGAGAGAAGGCTGCCATTCTATGCTGATTTTCCTCTAAGGCTCTTTCCTGTCTATATCCTGGGCAAAGAGGCTGAGCAAGTGAGTCAAGATTAACTCAGTGGCAAAGAGGAAAAGACTCTGAGCAGAGCTTTTGTGAGTTTCATGGCCCCATGGAGACAAAAATTGATGTTCAGCCCTACGAAGGCAACCAGGACTTGAGGGGCCAAAACTCCAAAGGAAAGGGAAGCAGGGAGAAGTGAGACCAGAACCCTGAGATGCTTTCCTTCTAAAGTTTTTGGCTGATTATTAAATTGTTCCTGCTGAAAGGTAGAGAGGTTGAGTAGAAACCAGTTGCTAAGAGGCCAAAAACTTGATGCAGAATTCTTAGATATCTCATGATATTGCAGTGAAAAAAAAATGTGGTTCAAAGCCTGCCAAAGGAGAGAGACCTAGTTATTAACCCAGTTGAAACCCATGACGTATAATCAGCCTTCCATAATGGTGGGTTCTGCCTCTAAGGATTAAACCAATTTAGGACTGAAAATATTCAGAGAAAAAAAAAAGGTGATTGTATTGAACATGTACTGACTTTTTTTCTTGTCATGATTCTTAAACAATACACTATAACAACTAACTACACAGCACTTACATTGCATTAGAAATTATAAGTAATCTAGGGATGATTAGATATATAAGAGGGTATGTGTGGGTTATGTGAAAACACTATACGATTTTATGTAAGGGACTTGAGCATCTGTGAATTTTGGTATTTGCTGGAGGTCCTAGAACCAATTCTCTGTGGTTACTAAGGGATGATTTTACTATATTTCAGGAGTAAGGGCAAGCCAGAAATTAGATAAACCCTTGTAAAGACTAAAATCCAATTTCAAACCAGTTCAATTTCTGATTGGATTAAGGGATCTGCTTCAAGAAGATAAAGAAAATCCTTTTTGAAATTACATAAAATCATTCAGAAATTTTACATGATTTTTCATTGTGTTTAGGATTTAATAAACAGTATCAGGCATACCAACAAACAAAACCAAGAGAGAGGAAAAACATTTAAAATGAAAATTACAATATCTGAATTAACTGTGTCATATATGTGATTATTAGGAGATTATACAGCTGGAGAGCAAATTTGTTATTTAGAATACAGGTCAGTAAAAAATGTTCAGGCTGAAGCAGAGAGGAAGGACTTCTATGCAGCAAACTATGAAATGTTTTTATGAGAAAGTAAAAAGAACATAAAAAAGTGTAAATAAACACAAGAAAATAAGTAAATACTTTTCAGGAATTAGAAAACTCAATAATATAAAAATAGTCATTTTTCCCTAAATTGAACTTTTGATTCAATCAAGTCTAAATGAGAGTCACTACAAGCTTGCATTTTTGTGTGTGGAAATTGAAAAGCTGATATTAAAAAGTATATGCAGAGATGCGGAGAATTAAGAAGAGCCTTGCTCATCTCCAAAAACAATGTTGGAGGACTTAAATGACCAGAATCGAAGATGTGATATCAGTTCAAAGGTACTGGGTAAATTAGTATAACTGCTTTTGGGAAAACAGATCAATGGCAAAAAACAAAAAAAAAACATAAGGAAAAAAAAAAGAGAAACAAAAGCATCCAGTGGGTAAAGGATGACTTTTAAACATTCATAGGGTTAGCCACATCGCAAAAAAAGAAAAAAAAAAAAAGGAATTGCAACCCTAACTCACGCCATACACAAAAATTAACTGTAGGTGGGTTGTAGATCTACATGTGAACGGTTAAATTCAACAGCTTCTAGAGGATAACACAAGATAATTTCTTCATTCCCTTCATGAGCTAGGCAAAGGTCCTTAACCAGGACATAAAAAGCATTAGTCATTAAGCAAATTTGATGAATTGAATCACATTAAATAGAAGAACTTCTGTTTATCACATGACACCAGTAAGTGGGTGAAAGTGCATGCCATAGAGTGAGAGCGACAAGGAACTCATGACAAATCACTAAGAAAAAGACAGATATTCAAATAGGAAAATGGGCAAAAATATTAAACAGCATGCAGGAAAAGAAGCTATTTAATTGGCCAATAGGCAGACGCAAAGATGCTCAATGTCAATTGAATAAGACAAATTCAAATTAAAAATAATAGTGGAATAGTATCACTCAACTGCCAGAATGACTAAGACAAAAAAAAAAAAACAAAAAAAAACTTACAATACTAGTCAGTAATTGCAAGCTGTAATGCTCGTTTTCCTACATTTTGGTGGGAGTGTAAATTGGTACTATCATTTTGACAAAAATGTGTGGGAGTATTTACTGAAGTTACATGTACATATACCCTTTGACTAGAAATTCCACTCTTGGTTTATACGTTACTGAATTGCAGATATGTGCAGTAAATACCATGTGTAAAATATTCATAGCAGTACTATTCTGAATAGCCCCAAATGTCCACGAAAAATATGAAAATGAATAAACGAATTCTTACTACACACAAAGTGAATGAATATCATAAATCAAATACTGAGTGAAAAGTTCGGTTACAATAAGAAAGCACAGACTCTGTGATTCCATTCATATAAAGTTAAACAAAAGGCAAACTTACTGTGTAGTGAAAATAGTCAGGTTGGTTGTTATCTTTGGGGAATAGAGGAAGGTAGCTGGGGGGGAAACAACGGGAGTTTTAGGGTGCTGATAATGTTTCATTTCCTTATTTGTAGGGTGGTTACATAAGTCTGTTCATTTTGTGAAAATGAACCAAGCCTGACAGAATCTGAAGAGTGTTAAACTTCAATAAAAATGCTCATTTAAAAACATGAAAAATTATATAGGACAAATCTATCTAACAACTGAAAAGCATTATTCTTGTCAAAGAATTTTTACCATGCTGGATCATGAGTGAGAATTCAATTTTAGTATGGAAACATCTTTTTGCAAGGTAAAGAACATAAGATGCTTACTTAAATGTCTTCTATGATGCAACTAATATGTCAGAAAAACAGGCATAATAAAACAATACTTATGATTCTTTTGCATTTATATTTTGATTTAGCTCTTTGTTACATACACATACAGAAACTAGATAAGATAAATTTGTGGGCTTTAAAGGGAAACTTGTTTGAAAAAGGGAACAATTTGTTAAAATTGTTTTCATTATGTTTCTGTTTTTATTATATAATAAAATAATAATAAGGAAATTAGTTATTTATAACTTTATAACATATCAGTACTGAAAGCATAGTCTCACTTTAATTTTTCTCCTTTTTATTCAAAAACATTGATGCGATTCACTGTTGTTTTATCCCCCACAATAACCCTGTAGAGTGGAATTGGAAAGAATGATTCCTTTTGAAAGATGAGAAAACCGTGATGCAGGGGACGTTAACCTACTATTTCAAGATTACACTTCTAGTCCAGTGCAGACCAACGGCCAGATGCACATGTTGAGACATTGATTGATGCCTGTTTTTTCTATTAAGTTCATATTCGCCTCAACTACCTTGATTTCAGTTAAGAAAGCTTAGGCTCATCAATTTCTAGTCAACTCTGGCAGAGCTGAGAACAGTGGTAAAAAGGAAAATTGTGTGATAGGACAAAGCTTAGTTGAAATGGCTGGAGATCTGTATTCAGGCAGGGTTGAGTCCACAACCAAACTATAAGGCAACAAATAGAAAAAGGATAGTCACCTCACCATAGTTTTATTGACTTTTTTAAAACACAGAAAATGAGAAATAGGTAGAACAAGATACTGACAATGTAGTCTCCAGATGGCACATCTATTTCTTAAAAGGTTCCATTGCTTCAGAAAACCACAACTTAAAATCTCCTAATATCTCTCTACTTCTCTCCTAATCCAGTTTTTCTGAGATACTACTAGCAGGGCTGCCTTGTGAAAATGTTGGTTTGCTGAGGAGGATGAGAAGGAGAAAGATTACATGAAAGGAAACCTAAACTCTGAATGGAAACTCAACCCAGCCATCAGAGACCTCTCAGATGCTCAACTGCACGACCTCTGTGGCTATTATTGAAGTGCCCTGACTTAACTGTCTTTGCACAGATCCAACCTCCTAATTCCCTGTCTGTCCATTTCAGATCTCCCTGCCTACCCTTTAAAAGGGAGGGAAAATCACATGATTGTAAATCACATACTCCTTTGCATATAATGACTTAGTGACCACAAGATAAATTGGTTGGGATGTTTTGGATTCATTCTGCATGGGTGCAAAAAATACTTTGACCAGTTAGCCAGTTACGCCTCCCTTCCCCTCTCTCCTGACCCAACCGGTCCTTTTTTTTTTTTTCCCCTGATTTTTGGTTCTCATTGTCACCCATTTGCTGCAGAGACCAGAACTAATCTATTATCCTGTCTCTAGTACCTGTCATTTTCCCACTAGTTTCCATCTTAGGGATTGGAATTTTTCTCTGGAACCCAGGATCTTCCCCTCCTACATATTCCTTCTAATTTGTGTCCTCTTTCTGCCTCTTTGAAGACCCCTGGGGGTGAGGACTGCATGCACAACCATGTAAGCTGTTGCTAGGTTCTGACCTCATAAGTGGACCCTGAGATGACTCCCATTGGAATCCTCTTTGCCAGAGTCCTGCTATAATTTTATTATCTTCCATAAAGTTTGGGGGCAGGTGGTTTTACCTTTGGTGCAGCAGATGGTTTGTGTCATGGATACAGGGTGTTTCTATTCTTTTTCTCTGTGATCTTTGACCAGTTGGCTTTTTCTCTTCATACTTGTCACCTCACAGTCATGAGAGGCCTGATGTAGCTCCAGATGACATTCTTATCTCCAGCTACCCAAGCAGGAAGGAAGAAACTGACACAAAAGGCATTTTCCTAAGCTGGCTTTTGATTCAAAAAGTGAAGGCCCTTTTTGTTTCATTGTGGAGAACTAAGACATCATGGTCTCATCTCTTGTTAATCACTGGTGAAGGAGATTAGGAATTCCATGTCTGACTCTGGCCAATCAGGAGCTATCCTGACTTCACGATGGGCCTAGTTCCTAGGGATGAAAGGACTTCTCTTTAACATTTGGAATACAAAATTGGGAGGGAACAGCTATGAGGTGAACATGGAACCATTAAACCAGTCTGAAGTTGAGCTTTGCACTCAGGAACTCTGATCTTGGAGGGGTAGTTTCAATTCTCCATATTGTTATTTTCCTTGGTTACTTCCCACTGTAAGTACAAAATAAACACTGAGTGCATGCATGCATACGCATTAACGAGTGGACACGTGAGTGAGTCAGTGCATGGATGTATGAGTGATTGCATGAATACTTTTCTCCCTTGCTTTCTCAGACTTCCCAGAACCTTCCTCTTTATTCCCCTCTACGAAGAGGCTACTTTGAGTTTCATTGTCACATCTGCTCATGTATATTATCATTCTGCCTGCTCTATTTATAATTGTAAACTCTTGAGCTTCTAGAAAGCCTGTCTCACTCGTGTTCCCTTTTCTTAGGCAGGCTTCTCCTCATCAAGTCCTGTCCCTTTCTTCACTGCCCTTCCCCCTCAGCAGTGTTCTCCTAGCTGGTCTGCCTACTACTAGTTTAATGCTTATTTTTTAAAGTCATGTTTATCAAAGTATAATTTAAGTATGGTAAAATACACTATATTTAAGCGTATAGTTGGATGAGCTTTGACAAACAGCTGTGAAATCATCACTGAAAACTTGATACAGATCATCTTCACCACCACCAAAGTCTCCCTTTGCTCCCTCCGGCTCCTTGGCAGTCAATCCTCCCCTACTGCCACTGACACCTGAGAACCACTAATCTGATATCTGTTCCCATATCTTTGCCTTTTCCATAATGTCATACAAATGAAATAATACAGTAAGGAGCCTTTCAATTCTACCTTCTTTCACCTAGCATAATGCAGTGAGACTTATCAATGTTGTAACATACATCAGTAATTGATTTTTTATTATTGAGTATTTCATTGTACGGATATACCACAACTTGTGTATTCATTCACCAGCTGACGGACATCTGTATTGTTTCTAGTTTTTGACTATTATACATAATTGTGCTATGAACATTGACCAACAAGTCTTTGTGTTGACATATTTTTATTTCTCTTGGGTACCTATCTAAGTGGAATAACTGGGTCATGTGGTAAGTCTGTGTTTGCCTTTTTAAGAAAAGGCCAAGCTGTTTGCAAACTTGATATTCCATTTTCTATTTCCATCAGAAAATTTGGGGGGTTCCAGTTTTTCTGCATTCTTGCCAACTCTTGTATTTATCTATCTTTTTTATTTTGGCTGTCTTACTGGGTATGATGTGTTATTTTACTGTAGTTTTATTTTGCATTTTCTTCATGATCCTAATCATCTTTTTTTGTTCTTGCATATCTTCTTTGGTGAAACATCTGTTCAAATCTCTTGCCCTTTTTTTTTTTTTTTTTTGAGACAGAGTCTCACTCAGTCACCAGGCGCCAGGCTGGAGTGCAGTGGCGCGACCTTGGCTCACTGCAACCTCCGCTGCCCGGGTTCAAGCATTCTCCTGCCTCAGCCTCCCGAGTAGCTGGGACTACAAGCGCGCGCCACCACGCCCAGCTAATTTTTTTGTATTTTTAGTAGAGACGGGGTTTCACCATGTTGACCAGGACGGTCTCGATCTCTTGACCTCGTGATCCGCCCGCCTCGGCCTCCCAAAGTGCTGGGATTACAGGCGTGAGCCACCGCGCCCGGCTTCTCTTGCCCATTTTTAAATTAGGCTATTTGTCTTCTAATTATGAGCTGTAAGAATTCCTTATACATTCTGAACACAATTCTTGTATCAAAGATATGATTTAAAAATATGTTCTTTCAATCTGTAGTGTGTCCTTCTATATTCTTTTCTCTCTTTTCTTTTTTTCAGAGATAGGGTCTTGCTCTGTCATCCAGGCTGGAGCACAGTGGTATGATCATAGCTCACTGCAGCAGCCTCAACCGCCTGAGTTCACTTGATCCTCCTGCCTCAGCTTCCTGAGTATGTAGGACTATAAGCAGGCACTACCATATCCAGTGAATTTTTTTTTTTAATTTTAAAAGAATTTATTTGAAATAAAGTACAACAAGTATTTGTTTATACTTTTCACTGACTTGGTTGCATTTTCAACTCCTCTTCCCTAAAAGTAGATGGCTTTAATGTAGGTGTTTTCTTTTTTTTTTTAATTTAATTTTAAGTTCCAGGATACAGGTGCAGGATGTGCAGGTTTGTTACATAGGTAAACCTATGCCATGGTGGTTTGCTGCACCTATCAAACCATCACCTAAGTATTAAGCCCCACATGCATTAGTTATTTATCCTGATGTTCTTCTTCCCCTCCACCCCCCACAACAGGCCCCACTATGTGTTGTTCCCCTCCCCTGTGTCCATGTGTTCTCATTGTTCAGTTCCCACTTACAAGTGAGAAACAGGCAGTGTTTAGTTTCTGTTCCTCTGTTAGCTTGTTGAGGATAATGGCTTCCAGCTCCATCCATGTCCCTACAAAAAACATGATTTTGTTCCTTTTAATGGGTGCATAGTATTCCATGGTGTATATGTACCATATTTTCTTTATCCAGTCTATCATTGATGAGCATTTGATACCTGATTAATTTTTAACTTCTTGTAGAGATGGTTTAGTTCCAGGAGGGGCAGGAGTCATCTGCAACTCCCTGTTTTTATCTCCAGATAGCAGTTCCATACATCTACGATTTGTGTCATACAACAGGAGCCTACTGCTCACTAGAAGGGAATGGTTAGTGATAACAGTGTAAGAAATGTCAAGGTATGTCCAAGTGAAGAAAAGGCCATTTGTAGACTCAGCCTTGTTGGCCAGTGGCTCATCCACCTGGGGGAGTTTAGGACAGTCCTTCCATTGTCAGAGAACAGGTTGCTACTGTGGGCAGAAAGATCTGCAGAGCATGTATGCTCAGAGCAAAGTGTGGCATGCGATGTCAATACCATGTGGAGCTTCTTTGCTATTCTTGCTTCATCTACCCTCTTCCTCCATCCTCTGCCCACTGACCCCTACACATATTCACACATAAACACACATATGCATGCGTACACACAGTTTTTCTCTTCTCTTCCTAGAAATTGCTATTTACTTACTATGGTCTGAATGCTTGTGTTCCTCCAAAATTCGTGTGTTGAAATCTTAAGTCTCAAGGTGATGGTATTAGGAGGCAGGGCCTTTGGGAAGAGACTAGGTGTATTAGGCTATCTTGTGTTGCTATAAAGAAATACCCTAGGCTGGGTGATTTATAAAGAAAATCAGCTTAATTGGTTCATGGTTCTGCAGGCTGTACAGGAAGTATGGTGCTGGCATCTGCTCAGCTTTTGGTGAGGTCTCAAAGAGCTTTAATTCATGGTGGAAGGTGAAGTGGGAAAAGCATGTCACCTCATAAGAGCAGGAGCAAAAGATAGAGAAGGGAGGTGCCTTACACTTTTGAACAACGAGATATTGTGTGAAATCATTCACCACTAAAGGAATGATGCTAAGCCATTTATAAGGGATTCACTCCCATGATCCAAATACTTCCCACCAGGCCCCACTTCCAACACTGGGGATCATGTTCCGACATGAGATCTGAAGGAAACAAATATCCAAACTATATCACCAAGGCAGAAAGGAAGAGCTCTTAAGTTGGTGCTCTTAAAGAGATCCCAGAGAGAGCTTTGCTTCTTTGACCAAGTGAAGACACAGCAAGGAGGTACCATCTATGAACCAGGAAATAAATCCTCACCAGACAAATGTCCTGATGCCTTGATCTTGGACTTCCCAGCCTCCACACTACAAGAAATAAATTTCTGTGGTTAAATATTTACCCAGTTTGTGGTCTTTTGCTGTAGCATCCTGGACTAAAATGTTACTCCTAAAATTCAGGCTACTGTGTTATTTCCTCTAAGAAGGTCCCACTAAGCATAATTAATAGTTCCTTCTGGGCTCCGTAAGAATGTGGGCATATTCCTTACATGCACGTAGCACACTGAATGTAATTAGCTGTGTGTCTGTCTCCTTCACTAGAAAGACCGGTTGGTTTTGTTAGGGGCGAGACCACGTCACATACCTTTTCATCTTCAGAGCTGGCACAGAAGGATCTTAGCGCATATCTGCTGAGTGAATGCAATCCCTTTCAGTCTGATGTACTTTTCATGCAGAGATGTGGTGGAAAAAAATATTTAAAACCTGAACTTGGTTCTGTGCTGATTATTATCTAATTTCTGTAGAAATGTGAGGTGAACCAGGTCATAGTAGCCCATTTCAACATATCTTTTGGACAAGGGAAACAATTTGCCAACCATTTGCAGGCTGTTCTGTTGTTTCCATTAGTCATAAAAACCTTTCCTCATCTCTTCAACACAGACATGTCAAGATAGCTGCCCTCCAAATTTTATTTTGAGCAAATGTCTTTTTTTTAGAGCTTTATGCAATTATATAAAATCCTTTAATTTAGAAATTCTGGCAAGTCTGGGCACACTGCCTAGTAGCCATGCTCTGCAAGGAGCAGTAAAAAAATAAAAATAAAAAAGAAATTCTACATTTTAGAAAACTCCTCCCCATGGCTATAGTAAATATAATTTTGAATAACATTTTAGACTTACCTTTCTACAGTCCTATTTCACTGCTGCCTTGTTTTCTCTTTACCCACTGCAATGCCTACCAAAGTTTCCTGATGTCCAACTTAAATCTTCGGGCTAATAACTTATCACTTGATATTCATCTCTAGAGGATATAGAACAGGAACCACGGTTTTCTAGCCTAGTAGCTTCAGCATTTCTGTTAGTTGGAGTCTTGCAACAGTCATCTACACAGCAGGGAGGTGAATCCACATCAGCTCCCAGGATATTTACCCTGGCTTCAAAGCTCTATACCAACATATCTTGTAATATCTACAAGGTGTAACTCCTTCTAGGGTCCACTTAACGATTATAAGAGTCACCATACTCTTATAATTCTTCAGGGAAATCTCGAAATAGGGCCCCTAATTGTGTTCATTTATAGTCTCCAGTGCAAATGTGAGTTACCCCTCAGGGTGATTTTTACGCTAATGAATGTTGCCCAGGAGCATAGCTGACATCATATCAGGTACCAGGAGAACACAGCTGATCAAAGGATGAATTTGACATAGAAGGTGAGAAGGTTTAGTTGGTTAACCCTTTGCCCACATGCATATCGGGTAAAAAACAAAATTTCTTAGCATAGCATTCAAGGGCATCCACAGCCACAGGTCCAGGGGCCTTTCTGGGTTTATTCGCTCTCCCCCCCTCATCTTAAGCATCAATTACATCTAATGCCTCACCCATATCTGGAAACATGTTGCTTAAATGTCTTACCCCAAAGGTTTTCCCACTTATAAAGTTTCCTCCCCTGCCCCTTTCACTCTGTCTCTTTTAACTCATATTTCCTTGTGAAGCTCCTAACCATATGTGACCTACTTCTGCTAAACATTCCCTGAAATGACTCCCTAGACACATTTAGTCATTCTCATACATCTGCCCCCAATGCCCTTTATTTTTAAAATGAAAAAAGACAGGAGGAAAGAAACTAGATGTTGTCACCTTGAATTATAGTGAATTTCTCTTTTATCTTTGAATCCCATACCTAGCCGAGCGTGGGCATATTGTCTGTACCCTACAAATATTGTTGAGAATGTCTTGGAATCATATGGATTCCAGTAATCTCCTAGAAAATTTACAAACCATTTTAAAGGTAAAAAGCCCTACTTCGCAATGCTTCATAAAGGTTTACAATAATAGCAAGTACTTTTGGAGTGTCTTAATTTCTGGCCCGCAGTTTATATTTTCTTGGTTAATCCTTAGCATACCCCTGTGAGATATGCACTGTTATAGTTCCCATTCACCTGATGAGGAAACTTAGGCTCAGAAAGGTTGAGTTACTTGTCCATGATAACACAGCTGTCAGAGGTGAAATCTGAGATTCAAATCCAGGCAGGCCGTCTACAGAGCCTGGCTCACACCTCTGTCTTCCATTTTTTCTTAGATCTTATAGAATGCAGTGGAGAGCAGGGCAAGCTGCAGGCCCTCTTTATTCTGATTATCTGAAAAGGCCAATGAGTTTAGACTGCTCACTTGACTTCCCCTTCTTCCCAGTGTCCATGGAGAACAATTTCAAGTTAAGGTTTAAATTTCACCATGTATGGTGCCATTGGAACAATTGAGTAGAATAGTCCATTTATTGTCTTATTTGAGAACTCCGAAGTGATTAGTTTTATAACATTAGCTAAAATACACCTCAACATTTTTTCTGACTTTTTGCCTCAAAGATTATTTTAACAATTTGAGTCCCTGTGATGGGAGGTTAATAATTTTAGGCAGCATATTGACAAGTGTTTCATACACAAAGAAGCCAAGACAGAACTGTAACTTACAGTGTCAGGGAGATAGTTTGCCTAGTGTTAATATTTGTGTCATTGGGTTTGTAACTTTACATATTATCACAAATGTTATGTTACATATTAACATAAACATCCCCAATATTCAAATCTATCTGTGTTTCATTTGCATGGTGTAAGAGTGATGGCATCTGTCACTTAAAAGAGGTTGTCTAACAGTCTTTAATCCAAAATAGAAATATGTGAGAGTTTATCCTTTACTTTGGCATTTTATAATTACACAAGTTATATTTTATCCAAGTTTATATCCATTGGGTACATTAAAATAAAAATATTTTAAATTATCTCTTGAAATAATTTGTCCAAGTCAGTAAGTAGCATGAATTTCGCAACTGAGGCCATAAAGAGGATACACAAACATGGGAGAATCACACAGATTGTTTGTCTACACAAACAAGATGGCAGCATCCATCCTGTTACTGAGACTCTTCCAGAAAGGCCTATTTTTTTGAGGGGGTGGGGGAGTAGATGTGGTTTAATCTTATTTGAATGGTATTTTTGATACAGTGTGTCTAGGAAGTAGAAAATGAAATTGTGTCCGTTCATTTGTTCATTTATTCAAGCATGTATAGAGCCTTTTCTAGTGAGCTTTATTCTGTAAAATAGACTATAATGGTACTTTCTTCACTGCTACAGTCTTGGCTTGCAATGGTTTTTTCTAAAACCCAGCTCTAGATCTAAGGATATTTATTTTCTAACACCTTCAGATAGTAATATGCTGGATGTGGGAGGAGGTAAGATCATCACTGAAATAAAAGCTAAGACTGAGACTTTCTCCTCCCTGGCCATCTGTACATCAGGTAATACCTGACTCCACCCTAAAATCATCAACTCCAGAGTTATACTTACTGCCTCTGGCAGACCTACCTATTGCCAGAGAGTTTGGGACCTAGGAATAAAGACAACAAGTGTTGGCCATTTCTGGAGGTAGGAAGCAAATGGAAACTCATAATTTTCAGATGGCTCTGCCTCTTTGGGGTAAGAACTGATGTTTGGCGTCTTTTTAGACTATATTTACTTGTCCATCTATAGCTCCCTACCCTCCATCTCCCACTCTCTCTTCCTCTCACCCCTCTCATCTATTATTTATCTCATTATAGGTCATTCTTAACACAGCTGTAGAAAAAGTCAACCTTCTGGGGTGTTTTAACTCTGGATCCCTCAGGGTGGCCTTTGGTCTTTGGGAACTGTGGTTTCTGCTGGCGCTGAGGGTGGTCGTGGAGACAAGGAGGGATAGAGGAGTGTAAATGTACTTTGTCTTCATGGCACTCCATCTTGTGACTCCCAGCATGTCACAGTTTGGACTTTGGTCCCACCGATTCAACTGGGCTTTTATAGATAATTTGCATTTTTCATTTAGTTGCCATTTATAACATACGGAGACTTAAAGAAAAATCAAGTTACCACTGGGATATTTTGTTCTGTTTGCAAATAAACTTTTCCTATGTAGAGGAATATAAAAATTTAACCCAATAATATGATATAAAGAAAAAAACTGTAGCCAATACGTTTGGGTTAGATTAAATTTAAAAGTGTGCTTATTATGCTTTTACTATTTTTCTTGTGGTTTTATTATAAAGTAAGTAATTCACTGTCACAAATACCTTATTTTTATAGCCTGCTTTCCCAGGGCTGTCAAAGAGCTTAATTCCAGGGATGAAACTCTTCATTCGCATAGGACTCACCTGGGGAAAATGCTTATTTAGTCCTTTTAATCTCCATGTCTCAAAGCACGAACCAGTGATGCCATAGATTAGCTCCTCCCTTCCCCTAAATGCAACATGCACACACCGTACTCTAAAGGAGCATCACATGCATGCACAGTGTGCAGGGATAGAGGGAATGAAAACGCATCTCCCTGAGCTGTAGATGGGTTAGGTAAGAGTTTATGGAAAATACGTTTATTGACTGGTGTGTATGTCAATGTGTGTTGGGTGGAGTTGCTCATGGACTCTTAGAGTTGAAGTGGAACAGACTGGTCTCCCAGCTCTCTAGCTCTGTTAAACAAGAGAAAGATGCCTGTGATGCCTCAGCTTGAGTCTAATGAGGTCACCTCCTATCACCACCGGTTCATCTCAGTGTTGATTCAGAACGCTTCCAGTTAAGTCCAACGCCCAAATCATCCTCACAAATTCCGTTAAGCCACAGCTCCCTCATCTTACCATACACCCCCTCAGAGGTTTATTCTCACTCCACCCACTCTCAATTTCCCACGGTCCCCCCCAGAACTTCGGTTCCTCCAATTGCTTTCAGTCCATCTGGATCCACCCAGCTTTACTTACTTATCCAGCCCAGCCTCCTTGATTTCCAGAGTTCATCAGTTCCCACTGGCAATGCCCCTCCCTCCTTGTCTACTTGTCATTCAGAGCTGGCAAAATGCCACCTGGGGAACCCATCCATCATTGGCCTTCTCCACTCTCAAGCCTGGGGGCTGAGCCTAGCTGGAGAAATCACCAAGATCCTTCAGCCAGTTTCACCAGGAAGCTCCTGCAGCTGTTCCAAGCCCCTGACTCTCTCCCATGCTCTGCCTCCCTGCCCTCCTGTCTCACAGCAGATTGTCTGGCCCCAGTTTCCTGCCTCAAATGCCCAGATGAATGCATCTGTACCCAGACCCGTCTTTAACTTCTGCTCCTCATTTCCTCTCTCTCCTGCCAATCCCATCCACTGCACTCTGGTCTGCTTTCTCTCCTGCTTCCTCCAGAACTTTTTCCCTCAACCCTCTCCCCTTTCTGCAGTATCCTCACCTTCCTCTCTACCAGGCCCTCCCCCTTAGCATAGAAGCACACTTATGTGTTTTGCCTGTGTACAAATAAACATAGCAATGATTTTTAATAAAATGTTTCCATCCAACACGCTTTTCTTGACATTCTCAATTCCACCGATTTCCACTTCCCCACACTCCAGGCACACTCTCCCAGGCCCACTCCCTGCACCTTGAAATAATCTGGAATTCTTCCTTCTCTGCCAGCTTATACTTAGGGATCCTTCTCTCTGCCCACAATATTGTGTTATCCTTTCTCATCATTCTGTGTGCCTACTACACCTGTTCTTTGATCTCTAGAGGCTCTGATTGCTCTAATTCCTTGCTGCCTTCATTCCTATTGCTAAGTGGCCTGGATCTCATGGCTGATGCCTTCAGCCTCTGCCTACATCTTCTTTCCCATTCTCATTCTTCCACAACACTCGCTGGTAAACTCCATCCCTGGATTAATACCACCATCCACCTTTCCTATGCCTGGACTACTGGTGGAGCTCACATACCATGTAGGTTGGTACCCTATGGAGCTATAGCCTCCAGCTTGAGCTGGGAGCTCAGCTACATCCAACTGTCCTTCCACAGATCCCATAATACCTTCCTCTTCCATTCCCCTAAATTGTCGTTTCTCTGCAGTCTTCAAATCCCTTTTGGAACTATCTCTTCTCTTTCTTTTAGGGGGTGACAGGTCTTAACACTCCAATTAGTAAAAACTAACTCAAAGTAACACCTTCAGTGCTCTGTCCCAAGCCCTGATTACAGGTGGACCTACTCTCAGAGCCCTGAAATTTCTATGGAGAAGCTGATATCCACTTTTCATAGCTGATGTTCCCACATGGAACATCCCCCTATTTGCATCCTTCAGGATCATGCCTTATTATTCACCTTCTCGGCATCTTTAAGTTCTAGTGTCTTTTGTTCTATTGCCTCTTCCCTCTAAGCATATATAATCACTATGTTTAAATCTCCATGCGCAAACAAAATTAAAACTAACGACAATGCACAAAATTCATCCCTGATCTTATATCTTTCTGTATTGTCCACCTCCTCTTTTGCTTCTATCACAGGCAAACTTTTGGAATTAATTAATGCTCTCCCTCATCTCACAAACCTTCTGTGGACCTTGTTTCTGTGCCAGCATAACACCCAAACTATCTTTAAGTCACTGGGACTTTCCTATCCTCATGCACATTTGTTTCATGTTCTTTAACTTCTGCACGTACTGTATTGGGAGAAATTCTCTCCTGGATTTCTGTGATAGTTTACTCCAGGTTCTCTCTCTCCTCCTCCCACCATTTCTTCTCAGTCTCCTCAACAGATTTCTCTTCCTCTGCTTTTCTTTAAAGTATCTCTCAATCCAAGTCCCCTGTCAGAATCCTGCAAAACCTACATCTACATTCTCCTCGATGAAGTGTTTCCTAAATGAATTCCCTAATGAATTGAACTCTCTTATTTAGAGATACTTAACACAATGGAAATTCACCATCCCGATCATCATTCGTTCTTTGTATACTTTCCTTATCTGGCCCATGAGTTCCTCATGAGTAGGGTAATGGCCCTATGTCTGGTCGTGGCTTACAGAGAAGACAGCCAGTCAGTACTTGTTTAATGTAGCCGGGTTGAGCTGTTACCCCTTCTCTCTGTTGTTTGTTTACATTGTGTATCAGCTGCTCTTACAGAAGGTCTGTCCTGCCCTCGTTCCTTTACTTAACTCTCATTTTAGGTCTTAGCAAATTTTGCAAACTTCTTTGAAGCACAAGGATTCTCAATCCTATTTCTTACTTGCATTTATATTCATCTTCTTTCACTTTTTTTTTTTTGTACAAGTGTTCCTTTATCTGACTACCAGAGAATTTCCTGTTTGGCTGCCTCTTGAGATACTTCCCCAATTTCTTCCCAGTCGGGATTGTGCTATGAACAAGTACCCTTCCCTCTCCAGACTTGTTTCATGCTCAAGTCTTAGCATTTCATTGATCCTTGCTCTAAACTTTTAGAGCTCTACCTT
Organism: Ateles fusciceps; assembly: GCA_036589455.1. NCBI lineage: Eukaryota > Metazoa > Chordata > Mammalia > Primates > Atelidae > Ateles > Ateles fusciceps. Next base: position 17,351,251 of record JAZHEH010000222.1, read on the forward strand.
CTCAAAAGGGAGTCACGCACCTGACAATACCCAGCTCACCCATGGTTGGCTGTGGGAGGCTCTGGAGTAACCTGCTCCTTTTATCTCCTGGGCCCCTGTCACTTCCTTGTTGGTTAGAGTAGATCCAGAGGAGCAATTCTGCCTCGCTTCCTCTTTGGACTGAAGTTGATCTCTAGCAGCTGTCCCTGTGGGCTCCCTGCACCCAGACCCCTCCCTCTGCAGTCACCCAACCTCTTTGGCGGCATCTGTGCTGTTTGATCCATGCCTGGAAAACATCAGCATTTCCTCCATCTGGGTGGGTGGTCTCCAGCATCATCCCACTCTCCCTCCCTCCTTTAATCTTCAGCCGAGCTCTCTCTGTACATTTCTCCATCATGGTCACATATATCACTTCAGGTGTACATGGCTTGGGCTGGCTTAGCTATTGATCCTTTCTTTTGAACATGACATTTTCTAGACCTTGGTGTTCTAGGCCAATTAAAAACCTGCTTCCTTAAATCTTGGTGAGGACAAGTAGTGATGTTTACCTTCCTACATTAAAATCTAACATGCATTTTATTTGTTAACTATATTTTTTGCCAACCCAATTGGTACATGGACATAAGCACTAATTTTGTGCTTCTTCAAGTTATTCTTAACTGTTAATTACTTGGTACCAGTAGCATTATTTTCTCTGTAAGCTTTCCCAAGATTTATTTCACACTATACTTTTTGCAGAACAAAGCCTTGATTATTTTTATTCTTCATTTTTTAATTTTGACTAACGTAGCTTATTTTCTATTTCTTATTCTATTGTTTCATACAACAAAGTTAATTATTACTATTAACCATTTTTAAAAAAACTTTTAAATTCAAGGGTACAAGTGCAAGTTTGTTACACAGGTAAGCTTGTGTCACGGGGGTTTGTTGTACAGATTATCTCCTCACCCAGGCATTAAGCCTAGTACCCCAACAGTTATTTTTCCTGATACTCTCCCTACTCCCACCCTCTAAACTCTGAAAGGCCCCAGTGTGTGTTGTTCCTCTCTGTGCGTCCATGTGTTCTCATCACTTAGCTCTCGCTTATAAGTGAGAACATGTGATATTTGGTTTTCCTTTCCTGTGTTAGTTTGCTAAGGATAATGGCCTCCAGCTTCATCCACGTCCCTGCAAAGGACATGATCTTGTTCTCTTTCCTGGCTGTATTCCATGTACCTCATTGTCTTTACACAGTCTTTATCCAGTCTATCATCCATGGACATTCAGGTTGATCCCATGTCTTTGCTGTTGTGAATAGTGCTGCGTAACTTAGTTCAGCCACTGAGGAAGCCAGTGTGGCATTTCCTCAAAGGCCTAAAAACAAAAATACCATTCAACCCAGCAATCCCATTATTGGGTAAATACCCAAAGGGAGAACATTATTTTTTATTACTATTGTTATTTGACCGCTTTGGGACATTATCTTCATGAGTTATACATGATTTTTGAGAACTCATATTTCAGTACAATAACTTACGATGCAGAAAATTAAATCCTATTCTGAGGATAATAGTAGTAGCAGTATGAATAGCAACAGCACTAGCAATAGTGGTAGTTATTCTATTAAATATTCAACACATATTTATTAAGCACTATTATGTGCCAAGCACCCTGCTATATGCAGGGGAGAAAATAGTGAAATATATTCAAACTGGCCCTGACCCAGTGGAATCTGCTGTCTCCTGAGGGACACACATATTCACATGAACAAAAATAAAAGTTAGATCTATGATGCAGGCATGGCAGAGGCTAATGGTCACCCCCAACCAATCCAAGCCCTCTGTAGATTTTTAGCAACAGAACCTCTGAGGTAGCTGGACTCATGGCTGCTCAGCCAGAGACAGAGGCCACATCTCCCTCTTAATTGAGAGGAGCAGCGTTCTACTGCACTCCCTGACCACCAGCCACTGTCCTAAGTCCCTTAAGCATAATAGCTTGTCTTATCTCATGAGAACCCTTGGAAGTAGACAGATGAGAAAACAAAGGAGCAGAGAGGTTGAATATTTGAAGTCACACACCATTTTTTCTTTTTGAGATGGAGTCTCACTCTGTTGCCCAGGCTGGAGTGCAGTGGTGCAATCTCGGCTCACTGTAACCCCCCACTTCCTGGATTCAAGCAATTCTCCTGCCTTAGCCTCCAAAGTAGCTGGAAACACAGGTGCACCCCACCATGCTTGACTAATTTTTGTATTTTTAACAGAGGGGAGGTTTCACCATGATGGCCAGGTTGGTCTTGAACTCCCGACTTCAAGTGATCCACCCTCCTCGGCCTCCCAAAATGCTAGGATTACAGGCATGAGCCACTGCACCTGGCCTAAAGTCACACACCCCTTAAGGGAAGAAGCTAAGGTACAAATTCAGTCAGTCCAGCTTCAGAGTCAATGCTTTTAACCATGGTACCAGACTCCCTGTGTATATGTATATGCATAGATCTTTCAATATTGTATGTGTGTGTGTACATACAACCTATATGTGTAAATTCAAACCTGAAGACTGTGTATATGTGTGTAGAGAGGTCAGCTATTTCACCAGTCCTTCAATTTATTTATGTTTTTATTTATTTTTGGAGACAGAGTCTTGCTCTGTCTCCCAGGCTGAAGTGCAGGGATGTTATCTCAGCTCACTGCAACTTCTGCCTCCAGGGTTCAAGCAATTCTCGTGCTTCAGACTCTTGAGTGTCTGGGACTACAAGCATTCGCCACCATGCCTGGCCACTTTTTAAATTTTATTTTAGTAGAGATGAAGTTTCACCATGTTGCTTAGCCTGGTCTCAAACTCCTGAGCTCAGGCAAGCCACTCGCCTTGGCCTCCCTAAGTGCTAGGATTACAAGCATGAGCTACCGCGCCTGGCAATCCTTCAATTTAACGTTGTAAATTTAACCTTGCTTTGCTGTATGGCATTAGCTCTGTGGACATGTATACTTCCTGATTATGGACACCATTTGATCCAAAGTACAGACAGTTCTCCCCATGGCTATTCACCTATACATGCCCCCAATATTCAAAGAACATTTCAAAATCATCTGATATCTCCAAGTGCTGCTGCAAACAAGACCCTGACTCTGTGTTAGGCACCTGAGTAAAGTCTAACTCTAAGTACAACTATAACTATGGCAGTTTTAGAGAGATGCTTGGCTTACTGCTGCTGAGCCTCTTACACAATTCTGCAGAGAAAAAATGTAGGAGAGAACACCCTCTTTCCTGCCACCTGATCTTCATTTGGTGGTCAGCCGTGCAGAGCTGGACGTCACTGTCAGCTTCAGTGGAGTCCAACTGCTGGCAGATAAGTGGGAGCACATGGCACGTGTGAGATAAGAGCCCAGTGGCCTGAAATAAATGGGAACAACAATGCTCTTCTAAGTGATCTTCCGAGAAAAGCCCTGTTATCATCGGCATTGTTCACACTTAGTAACAACTTTCCTTGAACGGGGTTTTCAACATGTTTGTTCCTTTCAGTCTGAATTATCTGACAGGGAAGAAACTGTTTCTAAAGTCCGTCAACAGTTGTGAGAGTGGGTTGAGGCTCTCAAAGCAGTTTCCGGCTGTTGTCAGCACAGCAGGAAGGGGCAAGGATAAAGGGTGATTTAGGAGCCTGTGCCTGGGTAGGTCCTGCCGGAGCCAGCCCAGCCCAGCCCAGCCCAGCCCAATTCTGCCCTGTAGGTCACATGAGCGCCATCAGCCAAAGCTTTCGGGAAAACCTATGGTAAGCTTTTTCAGTTTTTCAGAGATGTGCCAGGGGTGATGCGCTGTTACTGGGGAGAAGTTAGGAATGTATCCTATATTCCACGTGTGATTCCCAGCTTCATTTTCTGCCTACTTGCATTAAAGAACCAATATACAAAAGGCCACTCAGCCACTGAGAAAGGGCCTGAAAGTTCTGCGAGATATTCTAATCTTAGGATGTTGGGTTCTTCATCTGACCCACACTGAAAATTCCACCATGTAGCTTGAGCTTTGCAAAGTCAGGTCCCATCATAATTTTTTAAGACGGAGTCTCGCTCTGTCACCCAGGCTGGGATGCAGTGGCATGATCTCAGCTCACTGCAACCTCCACTTCCTGGGCTCAAGCAATTCTCCTGCCTCAGCCTCCTGACTAGCTGGGATTACAGGCATGTGCAATTTTGCCCAGCTATTTTTTGTATTTTTAGTAGACCCAGGGTTTCCCCATGTTGACCAGGCTGGTCATAAACGCCTGCCTGATCTCAAGCAATCCGGCCTCCTCGCCCTCAAAAGTGCTGGGTATGAACCACCATGCCCAGCCCCATCATAATTTTTCTGTTAACTCCCCAGGCTATGAATGCATCCCTTACAGTCATGCTCAATAAACAAGAGTTAAAGTGAATAGAGGATACTAAATGCCACCGCCAATTGTCACCCGCTGATGTATGTTTGAGAGCAGTCTTACAGTGATTCCCACAGCTGTCCTGGAGTCATATAAAGAGATATTTTGAGGGATTAATTCTAAATATTGGGAATGGAAGAGAGAAAAGTTCTGAGAAAATGTCTTCACTTTGGTGTGATCAGAAGATGTGTAAAGTATCATGACTTGCATTTTCACTCTCTGGATTAAGTTGTATTATTATTATTATTTACTTTCTTTTGTTCATTCACTCATTTGTTGATTCACAGGCTTTGGAGTCAGACCCAGGGCAATATCCACCCTACTGTGCACCTGAAGTGTACCATTGGGCAAGTCTCTGGTATTTCAAAGCCTCAATATCCTACCAAATGTAAAACTAATTCATTCAGTCAAGAGATGCTTTTGAGCACCTCCTGGGTTCCAGGTGTGGCAGAGAGTGAACAAGAAAGACACAGGCCCTACTTTTGTGGAGCAACTGAACGTGGAAATATCACATCAGAATATAGGCTGAAGAAATGTGGAATGCTGCACACAGACACAACAAAATAGAAAATGTGAAAGGGTGAATAAGAATGATAAGGACTAGCTAAAATTTCAACATGGGAGACTAGAGAGAGGAGAAATGTTTCAGGATGAAAGGTTGATGATTTTTCAGATATTAGAAAAGACAAATGCCTTGGGTCCAGAAGGAACATTTGTCCCCTCTGGAGCTGGGGATATTTGTATTATAGTGACATTATAGAATGCCAGAGAGAATAAAAATAACTTAAAAGCAGCCGTAGAGAAATGGCAGACATCAAAAGGAATAATAATCAGATTAACAGAAGTTTGAGCAACAATGGATATACAAAGACAGTAAAGTTCTAAGAGGAAATAACTTTGCCAAACGCACTATTTTTCAAGAACAAGGTTGAACACATTTTCATACATTAAGATGTAAGGACTCTCACCTTGAAAAAAAATCCTCATGAAAGGAACTTCTAAAGGACATACTTCAGGGAAAAAGGACATAAATGTAGAAGAAGTATCTCAAACTTCAGATATGATTAAGAGTGTAAGCAAAGAAAAAGTGGTAGCTACATAGATAAATCCAAACATACTTTGACTGTATAAACCAATAGTCATATTAATAACAAACTATAGGATAGAACACATTTTGGAACTAAAATCTAATTAATGAAATAATGGTAACAGTTCAGGTGGAGAGGAAGATGTCCTGTGCTACAGGACGGACAAGGAGGAAAGGACATTAGAAAACATGTCAGACCAAGTATTAATAAAACCTGGGGACTGGAGATGAAGGTGAAGAAGAAGGAGGATTCAGGGGAGTTCAACGTTCTTTTCTTGGGCAAATTAACTTCTCAAAACCTCAGTTTCCATATCGGAATAATGAATGGATTACACCAAAAGACATAGAATTATTTTTATTCTCCTATATTAGGTGTATAATATATGCCAGCAATTATTACTTCCTCAATATTGAGGGGGTTCCGTTTGATCCCCAAGGGCGAGACAAAGATGACCTGAACATACTCTAAGCATTGAATAAGCTTAAAATATGGTAAGAGAAATACATGCACTACTAAGTCTATTTCAGGCCAGAGTGTGATCCATATGCTGTCAGGGAAGAGGAAACATCGTTTTGGAGAAAGAAAGGAGGAGGAGATTATCCTGCAGTGAAATTCGGGTAAGATTTTCTGAAAAGGTCAAAGGGGGCCCTGAAGATTCTTTAGGATTTAAAAATACATAGTTCTTATCTTAATGGTAATATATACCTGTAGGAAATCTGAAAAATTAAAACAGTTTAAAAAAGAAGAATGAAATTACTCCCAAATCCTATCATCCAGAAATAATCACAGACCACAGGCTACTAGTCATCTCATCAGACTTTTCAATTCTGATTTTCTGTTTCCATGAAATACCTTAACAGTGAAAGTTGCACATAGCATCATAAAATGTTATGCTTTTATAAAAATTTTAAGGCTCTAGAGAATTCCATTGTATGAATGTGTCACAGCATAGTGAACCGATCCTGAATGATCAGACACTAATTTTGTTCCTAATAATTTACTTTTGCAGTGGTACTGAAATGCACGTTGTTCATTTTTCTTCTATTCTTACTATATAAAATTGCAATCATGATAGGGCATCTTAGGCATAGAAATCAAGACAAATAGAGGTGGAATTTCACTCAAGAACATTGGTTCTTTCTAGTTTCACCAAAGTGAAAAGTTTGCATACAGGAATGTGTGGGAACTAGATAGGGGAATAGTAGATGAAACTGGATCCCATCGCAATGGGTTCTGAATGATGTGTTCGGACACAATGAGGGAGGTAACTGGGAAGCTGATGATCTGATGTGCAGTTGAGAAAGTTGCATGTAATTAAAAGCACTAAAAAAGTGTATGTCAGTTAAAAATGCTTTCTGCTACAAGTAATAGTAAACACTTCAAAAAAGTAGCTAATAAAGAGTGTTTATATTTGTCATATAATCCAAATGGTAACAGCCAGCAGTTGCTGATTGGTTTCAGATGTTCCATGATATCTACAGAGAGCGCTGGGCCTTCCTGACACTGCCTTTCTGCCATGCTTAGAGCACATTAATGGCTTTGTGCTTCCTGGCCACAAGATGACCGGTATAGCTTCAGGTATCATGACCTCAAATCAGAGCAGGAATCAGGGGTGTTGTCAGGGCAAAGAAAAACCTGCTTGTATCACTCTCATCTTTAATCAGTGCCTTAGTTTGCCAGGACTGCCATAACAAAGGACCACAAACTGGTGGCTTAAACAGCAGAAGTGCGCTCCTCAGGCTAGAAGTCTGAAAGCGAGGTTTTAGCAGGGCCATGCTCCTCTGAAGCCTCTAGGGAAGGATGCTTTTCCACATCTCTCCTAACTTCAGGTGGTTGCTGCAATCCTTGGCGTTCCTTGGCTTGTAGCTGGATTACTCCAATTTCTGCCTCTGTCCTCACATGATCTTCTTCCTTGTGTGTTTCTTCTGTGTCTCTGTATGTTCAAATCTATATCTTCTTACTCTTATAAAGATGCCAACCATTGGAATTAGGGTCCATGGTAATCTACTATGTCTTGATCTTAACTTGATTATGTCTGCAAAGGCCTTATTTCCAAATAAGGTCATGTTCACAGGTTCCATGGATTAGGACTTGAACATTATCCTTAGGGGGACATAATTCAACCCACTACAATTGGGGACCAAAAATTGTTCTCATAATTTCCTGGTAGGCACTTCTCCATAGCTCATGGCCAGTTCTGGGTCACTACTCATCCCTAGGCCTGAGGCATAGCTATGGATATTACAAGCTCTCTAGTTGATACTCGACAAAAATCAGAATTCAAACAAGGGAGAAAAGGAGGAGTAGAGGATGTTTGCTAAATGTCTCCCTACGAGGATCTGCCACATAGGGAGACAACTCAGAAACATATATATTCCACATATATATGTTTATATATGGAATATTACATATATTACATAATATTCTCTATATATGTTTGGGATACATATACATGAAATATATATCTAAGGTTGGTGCAAAGTGAAGTTTTGCCATTGTTTTTAATGGTCTACATATAGTTGGACAAGACATAGGGACTGAACTAAAACAAAAGGCATAATATGTCAACAGTATTTGCAGAGATAGATTCAATATACCTTGGAAACTATAGTTGTTAGCATGAGGGTCTGTGTGCAGGGATGAGATCAATCTAGAATCTGGGAGTTAAGGATCTCTGTGACCTTGATAATAAAAGAGTGAATAGAGGGCAATTTGGAAAAGGTGAGTAACTACTGAGCTGTAGAGAGACATGTGCCTGGTTAAAGGTGTAGCCCCGTTGCTTTTTTATTAGTAATTCCAGCTCCACACACTTACCCATCCACTCATCTGACCTAAAGAGGAAAGGATATTTCCAGCCTAATAAATCTCTGGCAAGAACAGCAGCTATCTGGGAAAATACTCAGTACCTGTCAAGGAAACTAGAAGGCATTGGGATGACACAGTTGCTTTTGTATGGAGGATGAACATCAGGAGTGCTTGAGAAGTGATAGTGGAACTGCTTCACTCTCACCATGTCTGTAGTTGGATGTACATAGAATGTTTTACCTATTCCCGAGGACTCATCGCCAGGTACCTGAGCTTCTGGGGTGCAGACCTACACCTGTGGTTTTTTTCTATTAGTCACTGAATTGGTAGGCCTCCAGTTGGAAGGAGGAAAAAAGAGCATTGGAAGCCAAAGTCACCGCTTTGATTCTGGTAACCTTGTTGGAGATGCTGCACTCTGAAAACACAGTACATCCATTTCCAGAAAGTGAAGCCTGGAAAATTAGTACCTAATCGATTTCATTCATAAATCCCCATCATGGCAGCTCATGTGACATTTAAGGAAAAACTTCCCAAGTCTCTTCATTCAAAGTAAATGTTATCTTTTATGGTAACACTGAACAAAAGATTTATCTCCATTTTCTTCACATTGTTTGACTTCAAAGTCTCCTCCCATACTTTCGTCCAAGGTAAACTTTCAACGTTTTCCTTGAGGCTGGACCTGTAGGAAATAACACACAGTAATCCCAATAATTTTACTGGCTGTGTTTGTGTCAGGATTGTCTAGTAAAACTCAGCGCCTTTAGCAATTTTGCCTCCTGTTTCGTAGGAGATTAAAGAACACAGAGCCAATTATCCCCATCTTTTTGATGCAAAGACTGAGATTCAAAGGAATTTGAAGACTTGACTGGGTTGCCCAATAGCTAGTGCCAAGTCTGGGGGAAAAAAATTATTAACTTTCCTACCCCCTAAGATGAAGAGGCAGCCTCTAGTTTTCCTGTGGTTGGGCACAAGCATTGAGGTAGATAATTCCAAACATTAAATGATCCTACAATGCACATATATTAACTTGTAATAAGCTATGTACAAATGCTGAACATTTGCACATATCTACCACGTAGAACATGATCTATGAAATTTGACTTCTGTTTCCCCAATCTTGACCTGAGTGTACATTTTAAAATTAACATTTAAATTGGGTACTTTAATATACTTGAGTTTGAACACAGTAATATCACAGGTGATTTTTTGACCTAAACCAGAAATGATTTTCTCCTTCCAGCTGAGCAGCTGAGCAGTCTTGCTTCGTTTTCTCTAGGAGAAGGGGAAGAACAGCCCTCGTCTGCTCGTTTATTGAGACAATTTAGAATCTGTGTCTTAAAATGGTCCACATATACTTGAGTGTGTGAGGGAATAAAAGTGAATTGAAGTGTGAGGGAATGAGTTAACAATTGAGTTTGTCATCTAGGAAGATTGATTCCTGGATCTTCCACTGCTTTTCTGGAGGTCTCTAGTGGGTCACATCACCCACTCTGAACCTGTCTTTCCAGTGATTGAGTTTATTATGATATAGAAGGTCTAAATTTCCTTTCAGCTACAGAGTATGTTATGCCTTGAATTGTGTCTCTCCCAAATTCATATGTTAAAGTCATAACCCCAGTACTTCAGAATATGGCCTTATTTGGAGATAGGATCTTTACAGAGGTAATAACGTTAATATGAAGTCATTAGAGAGGGCTTTAATCCAACATGACTTGTGTCTTCATAAAAAGAAGAGGGAATTTGGAAATGTAACCATGTGACAACACAGGGAAAATGGCATCATCTGCAAATCCAGGAGAGAGGCCTCAGTAGAAACCACTCCTGTGGACATCTTGATCTTGGGTTTTTAGCCTCATGAAATATGAGACAATACATTCATTTTGTTCAAGCCACCCACTCTGTGGCACTTTGTTATAGCTTCCTTTACTAACTAATACAGAGTTCTCTGATTCTACTCTGTTTAATTGTGTCATTACACATTTAGTACTAGTTAGCAGCATTTTTGTAAATGTTTATATATATGCACTATCTTACCGAATACTGACATTGTGTGAGAAAATAATTATTTTCCTTACTCCATTACAATTTAAAGATAAGTAAAGACAGGCTCTCATGTAATTTGACCAAACTCAATGTTCTAGGGGCAGTTCTGGGTCACAAATAAGAGGCCTCTTTCTAAAATTCATGCTGCCTTGTGGAGGATCATAAGAGCTAGTGTAATTGTTATAATCAGAAAATACATGCTTAAAAAATAGAAGTAGGGAAATAAAGGCAGCTCTTCTGTGAACTTACAGAGACACTGTCTTAACAGAAAAAGTTAGGCCTTACTATGTAGGTACTATCCAGGAATGGAGAAAATACAATGCGAACACTTTCCTCCTCAATATATCTCATTTGCTTGCTTATTTAGCCCAATTTGGCTGGAAAGATAATCATTGAGGCCAAAATCCACAGGAAGAAGGAAGACACAGATCTTTCAGAAAAAAAATTCTCAGTTAAGTATTCCTGTTTGCAAACTGTTAAATGTGCAGCTCCAAGAAGCACCTTTAATATATCAATAAAGTATGTATTGTCCTCACAATGAGGAGAGGGGCACACATGCTGCAGGAGGGGGCTGCAGGTTGGCAGAATGTTCTGGAAGGCAATTTGGTAGTATGTCCCCAAAGCCTCCATACCCTTTTAGGAGTTTTTCCAACCAAAACAATACAGTCCAAAGTAGGGAAAATATGTGTATGAGAATGTCCTGAGCAGCTCAGGTATCTACCTCAGTGGTCAGAAGAGGAGCATGAGGTGGAAGAACAGAGCTAGGACCTGAGGGGTGTCTGCACTGGGCACCCAGACTCAGGACTGACTGTCAAACAATCATGGTGAATGCTGACATGGGCTCATGTATGCCCAATAACGTGATGGTATCCATGGCATATGTTAAGTATTAATAGAAAATACAGTAAAAATAGTGTATGTAGTATGACACGCATATGTATATGTATGTGTACACATACGTGTATGCATGTACAGATATACACAGACATGTTTGCATGTCACACACATAAGGGATAGCAGGACTCAAATGATGCACATCAAATGCTAACTATGGTTGTCCTTGTATCATATAACCATGAAAGATAGGTTTATTTTTCCATTTTCTTTGGTTATACAGTAATTTCTAAAATTCCTACAACATATATTTATCAATCTAGTAATGAGAAGTCTTGGTAATAAAGATTTGACCAGTTAAGGTCTATAACATTGTCACGGTCATTATTTTTAATTTAATGTCATTCAGGTCTTCCAAATTATTGGATTATTAGAGCTGATACCAATACTTGCTAAGAACATGAAGCACTCTCTTATTTAACCTGGGCTATTATTCTTTCTTTCTTTGATGCAGTTTGCCTTAACCCAAGTTCAGATGACATGAAAAGTCATTTGTATTAGGTTCTTGGAAACTTGGACAATTGTATCACTCACATTCTACCATGTGCAGGGAGCAGCTAATCGTTAGTGGCTTACGTGAACTGTAAGGCTACTAACCTGATGTAATATTCATTGATAGTACTGATACCATATATCTTGTCTGTATTAGTAAGAGTTTTCCAGAGAAATAGAACTAATAGGGTGTGTGTGTGTGTGTGTGTGTGTGTGTGTGTGTATAAAGAGATTTATTATAAGGAATTGGCTCACATAATTATGAAGGATGAAAAGTCCAAAGATCTGCAGTTGAGAAGCTAGAGACCCAGGAGAGCTAATGGTGCATTTCAAGTCCTAGCCTGAAGGCTAGAGAACCAGGAGAGCCAATGGTGCAGGTTGCAGTTGAAAAACTAGTAGGCTTGAAATCCCTAAAGAGCCAATTTTTCAGTTTCAGTCCAATGACAGGAAAAGACCAATGTCCCACTTCAAATGGTCAAGTAGGAGGAAATTCCTTTTGCTTGGCTTTTTTTGTTCCATTTAGGTCTTCAATTGATTGGATGAGCCACACCCACATTATGGAGGGCAACCTGCCCTACTCAGTCTACAGATTCAAATGTTAATCTCATCCAGAAACTTCTCAAAAACACATCCAGAATGTTTGACCAAATGTCTGAGCACTCTGTGGCTCAGTCAAGCTGAAACATAAAATTAACCATGATATTGCCCAACATACAGATGTGTCTCAATGGGCATAAACTGTTGAGCCCAAATATCCTTAGGGACTATTTCCGCCTGTCCTATTAAGCTGGAAGACCCTGTGAGCTGACTCACTCTCCTGTGGCCACTTCACAAGGTAGGTCCACAAGAGACCCTTGACAATATGGAAGACCAGGACTTAGTTATTGAAATATACTTCTGTATATTTTCTCTGAATTAAATTATATACAGCAATGGACTCTATCAGATATAAAAATTATAAAATGTATGCTTTAAATTCTCCACTGATTTTTATAAAATACTTTTTCACTCTTTGGCCACCAGCTGATTTCTTTGGATGTGTGCACAAATGCAAGCTCTTGCCATCATTAAATTGGTTATCATATATATATGAAAAACTATATATATAATGTATATAAATAAAATATATATTAAGTATATATTATTTATATATAATTATATATTATATAATTTATAAATATATATTATGTATATTGTAAATATATACTATAAATATATATTATATATTTATAATATATATAATAGAAATATAATATATAAATACATATATTTATATATTTACACTATAAAATACATTATATTATATATAACATATTATATATTTTAAATACATATATTTATATAATGTTATATATCATAAATATGTAATATATATTATATATCATAAATAGAAATATTTATAAATATATAATATATATTATATAAAATGTATAACATATATAAATAATATATAAATAAAATATATATTCTTATATATTATATAAAATATATAATATATAAGAATATATATTTTATATTATATTTATGTATTATATTATAATTTATACATTTATATATTATTTATATATAAGAATATATATATATATATATATATATTCTGCTCTGTTTCAAATTCCCAAAAGCTGAGGGGGTGGAGCTATTTACTTGCTTTCCCCCTGGGTGTTCCACCCTAGAAACTTTGGCATTAAGAAATAAATACTAAGGTAGAGAGTTGGTTGTTTGGTCCTAAATTCAAGATTCTATCCTAGCTCAAGTTTCAGGTTTGAATGGTAGCTCTCTCAAGGCAGGATTGGGACCAGGAATGATATCCACACACGAAGGCTAGGAGAAGTGACTTGGCTAAGAAGAGGACGTGCCAGTAGAGAGATCTAACCCAATGTTCAAGCCATCTTATAGTCTTGTCAACTCTAGAAACAGCCAGCTTTGGTTTCCCATCCTGAAGGTAGATCACAGATATGGAAAATCCAGTGGGCTGAGGACTGGAGTGTGAGACTGTGGTCACCAGGGCCAACTGTGCATGGACAGTAGGATCTGCAGTGAAGGCTGGGACAGAGAAAGCTAAGGCAGCTGTCCAGGGAAGGGCTCAACTGTAGTATGTCAGGGATTCAGGTCTGAATCCAGCCTAGTGGTTCTCAACTAGGGACTATTGGGCAATGTCTGGAGACATCTTGGGGCATTACAACTGGGATAATTGGCATCTACTTCATACCATCCTACAATGCACAAGACAGTATCCTACAGCAGCGAAGGATCTGGCCTCAAATGTCAATATGTCTGAGGTTGAGAAACTCTGGTAACCTTCTAGACTGGGACAGCAAAGACTTGGGGGAGGCAAATATGGAAGGGCAGGAAGGAAAGCTGGGTCTGGGGGCAGCCCAGCACCCTAGAACCACCACTGGCAGCCCCACATGTGGTCTGATTTGCAAGAATGAGCACCAAGTGGCAGGACCCTGTGCTGACAATGGGGTCATGATCATAGGCTGGGTCTGGGGTTGTTTCTTAAGAAGACTGACAAGACATGAAGAAGGGAAATGAATCTTAGGATGTGCCTCTACCTCAGGCAGGGATTACTCAGGTTGGGGTCAAGATGAATGGTGGGGCATCCCTGGGAGGCCCATTGAGGGGGAGATAAGAGAAGACATGGGCAATGGCAATGAGGTCTGAAGTCCCAGAGAGGAGCATGTAAAGACTCACCAAGAAGGAGATTGGAAGAGCTTTTCCCCTTCCTTCCAACCAGCCTCCCCTTGGATAGGTTATCTGGGAAAGGAGTGGACTGTGGTGATAAAAAGCATGTGCTCTGCAGCTGGCCTGCTGGGACTAGGACCCTATCTCTGTTCTTTCTGGCTATGTGACTTCCACCCATAAGCTATTTAAATTGTTCATGCCTCTATTTCCTCAACTGTAAAATGAGAACATAAAATAGCATCTCATACAGATAATGAGAGTTAAGTGAGTTAATACAGCTGACCCTTGAATATCACCGGTTTTAACTGTGTGGGTCCACTTATAGGTGAATTGTTTTCAACCAAACACAAATTGAAACTACCTGCGTGTGCTGAGGACTGACTTTTTGTATCTGCAGATTCTGAAAGCTTGACTGTGGAACTTAAATGTGAGCAGATTTTGGTATGTTGAAGGTACTAGAACCAAGCCCCTCAGTATATCTTTGTTTACAAAGATGAGGGTAACAACTATGATATTTATAAATATATATATGTTGCAGACCCACCTATGAATGTAATATTTGTGAATATATTTTTAATATTTGTAAAGATGTGATACCTGTGTTTCTTAGTTTCTCAAAACAAATAGTAATTTTCCATCTCTTAAAATTAAACATCTTGTGAAATTGAAACAAGAAAAAAGCAAAAAAGCTAAGTTTTTGCTTCTGCTGTCCTTTTCTCGCCATTCCCAGGTTCCCAGGGCTTTGAGAATTGGGGTCAGTCACATCTTTCCTGTAGGGATAGCACCAAGAGTGGACTGTGGTCAGGGGTGTTGGTCAAAACTGCCTTGGAGTAATACTGAGGACATATTCCTCCCTCCTCCCCAACCCAGCGCTGAAACAACACTCAGCTGAACTAGTTTGGGCCAGACTTCCTATGTCGTCTGCCTCCCCAAATGAACTTCAGGCGTTTGTCACAAAAACGTTTCGCTCCTAGAATATTCCAAAATGTGCAGGGATTTACAACCAAGGTAGTGTGAACTGCCATCCTGGCATTCACATTGAGTACAGCTAATCAAGACACAAACACGTGCATTTGCGGAGCACAACTCTGTACCTCAAATCTGGGAAGGCCCCTAAATCCTATATCTGGAATATGAAGAAAATAAAGGGAAAAGAAATCACACTGAGATGTCTAATAAGTCATCATGATTTATTTTAAAAGTTGTCCTAAAGTTTAAATGTGCACAGGGGAAGGTGTCTATGAATAGTCATTAATATGCATAGAGACCCTCACATATTTCACTCACTAATGCATGACAGAATTTTTTTCTCCTGCTGGGTTTCCCCCAGCCCCAACAAATTATTCTGCTGTGATTCTACTTGGGA
Organism: Ateles fusciceps; assembly: GCA_036589455.1. Lineage (NCBI taxonomy): Eukaryota > Metazoa > Chordata > Mammalia > Primates > Atelidae > Ateles > Ateles fusciceps. The sequence goes on from JAZHEH010000222.1 coordinate 17,366,984, forward strand.
CATTAAAACTGAGATAATTGGCATCTACTGGGTGCCATCCTACAGTGCACAAGACAGTATCCTACAGCATAGAAGGATTTGGCATAAATGTTAACAGTTCCAAGGCTGAGAAACTCTGGTAACCTAATACATGACAGAATTTTTTTTTTCCTGCTGGGATTCCCCACCCTGCTCCCCCAACAAGTTTTTCTGCTGTGATTCTACTTACAAAAAGATAAGGCAAATTTGGTTCAGCAAGTTGGACATTAAACACTTGATTGTACATGATGGCTTCACTAATAATTCTATCTTGATTAAAACTGGCAACCTAGAAAGTGGATATAGTATTAAGAATTAGGCTTAGAGTCAAAGAGCCAATCTAAGAGAATTGCAAATGAGTTCTTATTGCCTATCGAGATTCAAATAATGCTCAGGATACTCAAGGCTACTGGGTCTTTGTTGACAAGTGATAACTCTGGGTATGAAGAAAAGGATGACCTCACACACATCTTTTATCCCTGTGACCTTGGGAAGGAAATCCTCAACTGGAAGATTTTTAGGCTACAAATAATATGAATGAGTAGAGTCGTGGCCCTTGTTTTTACCTTTGTGATTTACACGGCAATGCTCTCAGGAGCGGGCGATGGCCTTCTACATCCACATGGCCTTATTTTACAGGGGAGTTGAAAGCCACTGAATTTATGTCCTTGTTTGAGCCTCCAAAACCAATTAGCGTCAGAGGCAAGCCTTGATCATACAGCTCTTGGTTCTCACTTCTGGGCTCCTTCCCCGACCCTGGGTGGGTCTTTCCTGCAGAAACATCTGCTCTGAAGCATTCATGCCTAAAGAGTGGCGTAACATTTTTCAGCACCTATTACGGCCTGAAAACTGGAATCCATTGTGATGTTAGGATCCTGCACTTCGTGCCAATGAATCTTTATTACCCACTTTGCTTTAACTCAAACCTTGTGTGATACTTCCAAATGTCTGTCTCAATCCAGTCTGATCTTCAACACCAGCAACTTCCAATGGGAGATTTTAATTCCTGGTTTGCTCTTGGGAAAGGATATAAATTAATTCTCAGGTTCCTCTTCTCCCAGTCCATGTTTGAAGCTGGAGATGCAAGTGGCGCCCACACAATTCACCTTCCTTGTGACCATCTCTCTCAACCACAGCTTTGCTGTCAATCTCTCTATACAATTCAGCACAAGAAACACACCTTTGTGGGGATTCTATATAAGATGGTGGATAGGAGTCAGGACTAACTTGTAGCTCTATTTAATGGATAGAGCAGTGTGTGGAGACTCACATCATGAACGTTTGCTCCAAGAATGACGACAGCAACATACCAGGAAAGCCAAGAGAATCCACAGACCCTTTGAAGGAATTGGATCACCACTGCAGGCTCCCTGAGATGCTGAAAACCTGTGAGTCTGCTTGCTTTCTCAGCAGGGAGGCTTGTGGTATGGGGCAACTTCAGCCCAGGTCACCAGCTGCTTAGAAATAGACTCAGTGCTGTCGGAGGGGCATGGTGGGGGTGAGACTGGCCTTTAGGACTCTGGACTGTGTGGGATGAGGCCTGTGACTGCTAGATTTTCCTCACTTCCCTGGTGACCTGCAAGAATCAGCAGAAGCAGCTCTAATCCCCCCTGGGAATATAGTACTCCACTGGACCGGGAACCATACCCCCCTATTCCCTGCAGCAGCCATAGCAAGCCCTGCCAAAGGGGAGGCTGAGCTCAGACACACCTATCCCTCACCCCATCTGCTGGTCTTTCTCTACCTGCCCTGGTAGCTGAAATAAAGGTCATAATCTCTTGGGAGCTCTGTGGTTCTGCCCACAGCTTGAGAAACCTGAACACTTAACCAGGTGCCCCTCAGGCAAGCTTGTATCCTCCCTATACAACTGTGGCTGATGCACTCTTGAAAGTGCCACCACCTGGCTGGAGGCCAAGCAACACAAAACCAGCACACTAAACAAAAACACAAGCAAGGACCCCCACATAGTCCACTTCACTCCCCTGCTACCTCCAACAGAGCTGGTGCTGGTATCCATGACTGAGAGACGTGAAGACAGATCACATCACAGGACTCTTTGCAGACACTCCCCAGTATCAGCCCAGAGTCCGGTAGCTCTGCTGTGTGGCTAGACCCAGGAGAGCAAAAACAATCACTACAGTTCAGCTCTCAGGAAGACAGGAAGCCCCATTCCTAGGGGAACGAGGAGAATGCCACATTCAGGGAGCACTCCATGGGACAAAAGAATCTGAAGAGCAGTCCTTGAGTCCCAGATCATCCCTCTGACATAGTCTACTCAAATAAGAAGGAATCAGAAAAACAATTCTGGTAATACGACAAAACAAGGTTCTTTAACACCTGCAAAATATCATCCAGCTCACCAACAAGGGATCCAAACCAAGACAAAAAAAATCTCTGAATTGACAGAAAAAGGATTCAGAAGGTTGATTATTAAGCGAATCAAGGGGGTACCAGAGAAGGTAAAGTCCAACTTAAAGAAATCAAAAACATGATATGGGATATGAAAGGAAAATTCTTCAGTGAAATAGATTGCATGAATAAAAACAATCACAACTTCTGGAATTCAAGGGCACGCTTAAGAGAAATGCAAAATGCCCTGGAGGTCTCAGCAACAGAACTGAACAAGCAGAAGAAAGAACTTCAGAGCTCGAAGACAAGGCTTTTGAATTAACCCAATCCATCAAAGACCACGAAAAAAGAATTTTAAAAAAATGAACAAAGCCTCCAAGAAGTTTGGGACTATGTTAAACATGCAAGACTAAAAATAATTGGCATTCCTGAGGAAGAAAAGAAATCTAAAAGTTTGGAAACATATTTGAGGGAATAATCAAGGAAAACTTCCCTGGCCCTGCTAGAGATCTAGACATCCAAATACAAGAACCTCAAAGAATACCTGGGAAATTCATCGCAAAAAGATAATCACCTAGGCACATAGTCATCAGGTTATCTAAAGTCAAGACGAAGGAAAGAATTACAAGAGCTATGAGGCAAAACATCAGGTAACCTATAAAGGGAAACCTATCAGATTAACAGCAGATTTCTCAGCAGAAACCTTAGATGCTAGAAAGGGCTGGGATCCTATTTTTAGCCTCTTTAAACAAAACAATTATCAGCCAAGAGTTTTGAATCCAGTGAAACTAAGCTTCCTAAATGAAGGAAAGATGCACTCTTTTCCAGACAAACAAATGCTGAGATAATTCACCACTACCAAGCTAGCACTATAAGAACTGCTAAAAGGAGCTCTGAATCCTGAAAAAAATCCTCAAATACACCAAAATAGAACCCCCCCCCTTAAAGCATAAATCTCACAGGACCTATATAACAATAACACAATGAAAAAACCCTAAAGTATTCAGGCAATAAATAGCATGATGAGTAGAATAGCACCTCACATCTCAATACTAACATTGAATATAAATGGTCTAAATCTTCCACTTAAAAGATACAGAATGGCAGAATGGATAAGAATTAACTGACCAAGTTTCTGCTGTCTTCAGGAGACTCACCTAACACATGAAGACTCACATAAACTTAAGGGAAAGGGGTGTAGAAAGATATCCCATGCAAATGGACACCCAAAATGAGGAGGAACAGCTATTCTTATATCAGACTAGACAAACTTTAAAGCAACAGCAGTTAAAAAGACAAAGAGGGACATTATATAATGATTAAAAAAAACTAGTCCAACAGGAAAATATTATGATTCTAAATACCTACACACCTAATAGTGGAGCTCTAAAATTTATAAAACAATTACTACTAGACCTAAGAAATGAGATCAATGGCAATACATAATAGTGGGGGTCTTTAGTGCACCATTGATAGCACTAGACCAGTCATCAAGACAGAAAGTCAACAAAGAAACAAGGGACTTAAACTACATCCTACAACAAACGGACTTAATAAATATTTACAGAACATTCTACCCAACACATCAGCACATGGAACTTTCTCCAAGATAGACCATGTGAGAGGCCACAAAACATATCTCAGCAAATTTAAGAAAATAGACTTTATGTCAGGTATTCTCTCAGACCATAGTGGAATAAAATTGGAAATCAACTCCAGAAGGAACCCTCAAAACCATGCAAATACATAGAAATTAAATAACCTGCTCCTGAAGGATCACTGGTTCAACAATGAAATCAAGAAAAAAATTGAAAATTTCTTTGAACTGAACAATAATAGTGACAGAATCTATCAAAACCTCTGCAGTACAGCAAAAGTGGTGCTAAGAGAAAAGTTCGTAGCATTAAATGCCTACATCAAAAAGTTTGAAAGAGCACAAATAGACAATCTAAAGTCACACCTCACAGAACTGGAGAAAGAGGAACAATCCAAACCCAAACCCAGAAGAAGAAAAGAAATAACTAAGATCAGAGCAGAATTAATGAACTTGAAGCAAAAGAAATACAAAAGATGAATAAAACAAAAAGTGGGTTATTTGAAATGATAAATAAAGTTGATAGACCATGAGTGAGATTAACCAAGAAAAAAGAAAGAAAGTCCAAATAAGTTCAATTACAAACAAAAGGGAAGATATTGCAACAGATACCAGAGAAATACAAAAGATTATTTAAGGCTACTAGGAGCGACTTTATGAGCATAAAATAGAAAACATAGAGGAGATGGATAAATTTCTGGAAACATACAACCCTCATGTATTAAATCAGGAAGATACAATATCCCTGAACAGACCAATAACAAACAGCAAGATTGAAATGGTAATAAAAAATTGCCAACAAAAAAAGTCCAAAACCATACGGATTCATAGCTGAATTCAATCAGACATTCAAAGAAGAATTTGTACCAATCCCATTGACACTATTCCAAAAGATAAAGAGGGACTCCTCCCTAAATCATTCTATGAAGCCAGTATCACCCTAATACCAAAACCAAGGAAGGACATTAAAAAAAAAAGAAGAAGAAGAAGAAGACAATATCTCTGATGAACATAAACGCAAAAGTCCTCAACAAAATACTAGCGAAACTAATCCAACAGCATACAAAACAGATAATCCACCATGATCAAGTGGGTTTCATACCAGAGATGCAGGGATGGTTTCACATATGTAAGTTATATGATATACCACAGTAACAGAATTAAAACAAAAATTACATGATCATCTCAATAGATGCAGAAAAGGCATTTGACAAAATCCAGCATGGCTTTATGATTAAAACCCTCAGCAAACACCACCTGTTCCCCTAAAACCTACTGAAATGTAACAATTTAAAAAATTTTTAAAGCAAAAAAGAAACACACCATTATGGTTTTTACGAGCCCCCCAAGATTGAGGAATTGGTTAGTTAGCTCCACTTTTTGACACTTACCAAGTGTGTAACACAGCATAAAGCCTCCCTTCTGTGAGCTATTAGATGAGAAAGATGAAACAACACTGGCGCATCTGAAAAGGTCTAAGAATAGGCAGAATGGTGCCAGTCATGCAACAGAGAGTGGTGAAAGTAGTGTGTGCGCTCATTTTTGGAAAGGATGAGTGATTGGCATCAGGTGCTTGTTCACAGAAAATGTAGAATTTCAGGACCTGGGAAACAGTTCATTCAATATTTTGATTGGCTGTGGTTTAAATGAACAACTGTTTCTGAACACATCCTGTGCCATCGACTGTTTCCACATCTGCTGCCCATCACCCCATCAGTACTCATCTGTAAGCAGCATTTCTGTGAACCATGCTTCAACACAGGGTTTGCTGTGCTGCAATCTGCTTCTGTTTGCATACTAAAGAAAAAAGTGAATAACTGTTTCAAAATTCCTACTTTGGAAAGATTCTGAATCCACCCCAGTTGTCATCAACTTCTTTATTTAGAATTATTTATATGTGTGTTATTTACAGTTTCTCCATGTGGTGTTCTTTCCATTGTGCTTCTCTTAACATTTTAAATAACCAAAGACAAACAAGAAATCAGTTATTTTATCACAATTCCTTCCCATTTAAATGGACATGGCCAGATTCTCCTATGGCATTCATACTGTATCTATTTTCTTTCTTAATTTCCTTCCTTAACTCTTATCTATATCTTTGCCAAGAAGAAATAATTTTAGATAAAATAAATTAATTAATATACAGTTATAGATATTTTCAGAACTCTCTATTATAGTTTCAGAACAGACTATTTTGAATATATATATATTCAAATATATATATTGAATATATATATATATATATATATGTAAAAACAAAATTTTAGCTTCAGCTAAATAGCAAACTTAAGAAGATGAAAGATAGATGAGCCAGAATTGTGATGGGCCTGAGCTTCTAAGATCTCAGTAGGTGTTTTCCTCCTAAACCAACATTGAGAGAGTGTTAAAATTATTTATCTCTGCCCTTCAGTTATATAAGCTACCTTCTATTGATCTATCTCATTAAACAGGAAGGCATGTGAGACTCAGTGCCAAAGAATTCAATTGCCTCATTGCCACTTGTTGCTAATATGTAAAAATGACACAAATTTATCCTGCCATCTAGAATTTTCAACAGAAACAAATAACTTTCATGAAAAAGCCTCATTTTCTGTTGGGGTTTCCCTTGGGAGGGTAACAGTGCTCTTTTTAAATGGGATGAATTTTGCACTTCATTAAACGCCTTGATCTTTTCATCACTTTAGCCCTTAATGCAATAACATAATCTTAGATCATCTAGATTAATGATTACAATAAAATCGTGCATATAAATCTTACAAGGGCCATGAAAATGAGCAGCTGCAGATGCTGAAGTCTGATTTCTGACACTTCAGAAAGATTTATCTCTATTGACGTATATCCTACTTTTTTGTCTAATTAAACCAAGCTTAAGCTTTTCACATGTTTCTTTCCTAGAGACTTATTAAACTTCCAGTCAAGGAGTTGAACAGGTCTTTGGGAAGCAATTTGCTCCCTGGCCTAATGTTTAACTCAAATCCTTCTGGTGTCTTTCAAGTTCCGTCTTAATATTTGTGGAAATCCTGAACTGCACAAGAGCACTGTTTACACACAGAATGGTATTCTCCATGAATCCCTGCAGCCCAAGTATGTGGCCCAATTTAGGACAGGATGATTAAGACCATTTCACTGCTAGAGGTGTCCCTATTGTTCACCTCCCTGAGACCTACTGAGCCAGGCAGGATCCTTGGCATGTAGGCCAAGGATTTTTAAACTAGTCTTAGTCACAGCTCAAGTTCCCAGCTAGGGTTCTTTAATAAGTCAAGCAAAAAAAAGACCTGGGGAGTTTGGAGCATTTTAGGTTCTGCTATGTAAGGTAGCAGTTCTTGGTTCTACCAGGAATCCCAGACATATTGTCCTGGAACATTCTGTGGTTCCATAGGTGCAAGATACAAAATATACTACTATGTTCCCTTCTTTGAGGTTAGGTTTTCAGATGCTTGTGTGAAAGAATCAGGAACCACTTCTGCTTTGTAAATACTGGTGTCTCCATAGAGGTTCATGTGATAAAATCCAAATGATTGTCTGACTTTTTCTTACCCCCTTAAATGGAAGTCTTAGCACAACAATAGTGAATGTGTTGTGGCTATGCAGGAGAAAGCTGATTGGGAAGGAGATAACAGGGGAGGCCTCAGTGAGGCAGAGGCTTTGCGTCTTAGTTTGGGCTGTTATATGGGAATGGCACAGACTGGGTGGCTTAAACAATAAGGATTTATTTCATTTCCCACAGTTCTGGAGGCTGGGAAGTCCAAGAACAAAGGTGCTAGAAGATGAGTGTCTGGTGAAGGCTCACTTCCTGGCTCATAGATGGCCGACTTCCTCACATGGTAGAAAGAGGGCTGGAGAGCTCTCTGGTATCCCACTTATAAGGGCACCAATCCCATTCATGAGGCCTACTCCCTCATGCCCTAATTGTCTTAAAAAGGCCCCATTTTCTAATGCCATTATCTTGGGAGTTAGGATTTTAACATATGAATGGGGGGGTGGACAGAAATATTTAATCCATCATATCATACAAACTGTAGAGTCCACTGAGTTTAATATCTTGGAAGAGCACTTACATTATCCATTCACATGTTACTATCACTCAAGGAGGTACAATTGTTGGTGAGTCTGGCCAAGATGAGAAGCCTAATTCTAAGAAGTCAGGGGGATCAGTAGGTCAGAGTACCAAAGGATATTGTCCTTCCTCCCATAGGAAATAGATAAGCTATTCATAGGTCACCCATATCTGCTTTAGAGAATATCCTCCACAGATCCTATTTCAAATACAGGGACTTAAAGTAAGCCAATTTACCAAACATCCATCACAGATGAACTACCTATCCAAAGATGTGATGTACAGAAACTGGGTCAAAGGTGGCAAAGCACAAAAGAAAACAACAAAATAAGCCCAGAACTACCCAGCTGGACTCCAAACAAATAATCTCCTTCTAGAGAGATTCAGCTCTTGCAATTTCCCAATTGCTTGGCTTGGGGTTGGTGATGGAAATGGTCCTGATAATTTTTGCCACACCTATGTTGACCCAGGGGGCTACTGGTACTCATTAAATATTTTGAAATATCTAAGGCAAGTTTGCAACATTCAAAATGGCTTTACTAAAATCTGTGAGACAAGATAAGAAAAGTGAAAAGGGAACATCACAAATGAAGGAAACATGAAGGCTGGGGATACTGCAGGCTCAACCTTTTCCATGCATCCAGCAAAACTCAAGCTCGCCAGGTATTTTTTCCACCTCTCTTGCATTTTACCTACTTTGTCTTCACACTGCAACACCAGGGAGAAATGTGCTCTATATGAGTTGCCTAAACATTCAGACCAAGAAAGAGAGAAAGCATCATCTCTCCCACCTTCTTGGGATCTGTCTTCTGTCTACTTTCATTCATCCCCCAGAAATTAAAACCAGAAATGGCCTTTCTGCCCAGGCAAAGTTCCATTGTCTACCCAAAGGAATGCAAGCTTGCCTTTGCAAGCATGGATTTAAAAATAATAACTCCATAACATGACCCCAAAACCCATACAATCAATGTGTGCCAGATAGACAAGGCTAAGTCATCTACTTAGCTTCACAGAGATACCTTAATTCTCTTGTTTTTTTGTTGCTTTTTAATTTTCCCTCCCCCAGGCACTGTTTTCTCCTTCTGAAATCCCTACTACTAGTTGTGTTATATATTCCAAGTCTCTTATGTTTTCCTTTTTTATGATTCTGATTGCTTTAAGATTTATTCAAATTGTAAGATATTTCTTTTTTAGTTTTCTGAAACACAAATTCACTTTTCTTTTCCAGCTTATTTATGTTTTCAATATCAAAAGCACATTTCTTAGTTCTCCAAAGTCACTTTTGATGCTATACTTGCATATCCCTGAAGATTCTCATCCCTTTTCAGTTTTTCTCTTATTCTTCTTCAGTTGGAATCACCAATGATAGGTGTGGCCCTGGGGTCTCTCTTTGGAGGACTGAGTCCCCTTCATCTTCTTTGTGTAGTACACCTGTAACTGTGTATTTTCCAGCACCCATTCAGGTCTGGATATTGGGAGTCTCTTGAAACAGGGACAAGCTGAAGGCTGGGGGAGGGTAGGTAAGACTCTGGTTTGGGGTCTGGGAGAGACAGACCAGGCCACCTAGTCCTCTCTGGAGCATACACTAGCAGCACCTGTCAACCACAGGAGCTTTGGGTAACTTCAGCTCACAAAAGAGCCTTGACCTGTGTCCACCAAGGCTGGCCACTGGGAAGCCATCCCATGCTCCATCCAACAAGGAGGGAGGTACAATCCTTTCCAAGAAGGACTTCAGGGCTCTGTGGGCTGGGCCTCTTCGGGGAGCTGTGAAATCAGGGGCATTGGCCTCAGACCTAAATGATAGGCCAGCGTGTACTATACTGGGTCCTTTGGCTCCCACTAAGAATAATAATGATCATGTAAACATCCGGCACATACTTAGGGCTGACACTAAGTAGAGAGAAGGTGAGGTGGACCACCCTGTGCAGCTGCAGTCCCTGGGACATTTGGTGCCACAGACACCCTTCCAGTTCCACAGTAAGCCTGCTTGCTTGTGTTATTACTAGAAGGACTTGAGGGACAAAGGGATTGGAGGCATACATTCAGATATGCCAGAGGTGCTTTTCTTTCAAGGTGATGCATGCTAATAAGCACGAGGCCACAGCAAGCTTCCCTGAGAGGAGATGGGTGTGTGTGTGTGTGCGCGTGCATGTGCGTGTGTGCAGGCGTGTACGCATGTGTATCAGCACACTGTGGACTGACAGCAATCAGCCTGACCAGAATTAACTCAATGTATCATGGTCCAGGTTCAGAACAGTATCTCACTCACCCAAGGAAAGGGTTCCATCACCATTCATCTCTCCATTTACCACCTATCCATCCATCTTCCCATTCAGCCTTCAACTCACCCTCTGTCTACCCATTTGTTTTTCTACAGTATTCCTGAAGTCGGGGCATTTAATATGTGATTTTGTGGATAAATGTAGGAGACAGGTAGTTTATTTCCAGGATCACATGTCATTCATATTTAACACGTCTGTACTGCTGGAACAAGATGCAAATCCCACAAACCCTTCTATTGTGACACCTCCTCTTTCCCCTGCTTTAAACCTGAACAATAACTTTGAGCAATATAACACTAGGACACTAAAAGAAAACATTGGCTGGGTGCAGTGGCTCATGCCTGTAATCCTAGCACTTTTGGAGATGAGACGAGTGGATCACCCAAGGTCAGGAGTTCAAGACCAGCCTGGTCAACATGGTAAAATTTTGTCTCTACTCAAAATACAAAAACTTAGCTGGATGTGATGGTGGACACCTATAATCTGAGCTACTTGGGAGGCTGAGGCAGGAGAATTGCTTGAACCTGGGAGGCAGAGGTTGCAGTGAGCTGAGATTGTACCACTGCACTCGAACCTGGGTGACAGAGTGAGACTCTGTCTCAAAAAAAAAAAAAAAAAAAAAGAGAGAGAAAACATAGATGTGTCACATGATATAATAACATTGAGGTAATAATGGCACATTACAGAAATATAGTGCTTTCTGATTCTTCAAAGCACTTTCACATTCATCATCTTATTTGGTTTCCATAGGCTATCCACCCATCTCAGCCTCCCAAAGTGCTAGAATTACAGGTGTGAGCCAGCATGCCTGGCCAGGAAATAGAATTTATAAAATAAAGTTAAAAAATTTGAGGGCTTCGAATACAAGTAGTGGAAGACAATGTGGTATCTTCATGTTAGAATCATGTCTAGACTCAAATCCCAAGCAAGCCATTGCTAATTTGGTCATCTTGAGCAAATCTTTTTATTTCTCTAATCTTCAGTTTCCTTGTCTAAAAATGAGGCATATGGAGCACACATGAGCTGGGACACACGTGCAGTGTTAGGCTCTTTTGCTCTTGGTTAATGTTAAGAGCCTGGTGACCAACCATCTTGGTTTGCCCAGGGCTGGTGGGGTTCCCAGGACATGGGACAAGGTGACTACCATAAGTGGGAAGCACCACAGGAGATAAAGGTTCTCACACACAGACAGCTCCCTCCAAACTCCACTCATGTCCCAAACCTGTCTCTCCAGGAAACACACAGAAGCCATCTCCAATTGGATTTCTAGCACTACTTTAGATCTCTTTTCATTGCTCTTGTAACCTGGTACTGGTGATGTGTTTATGCTGCTCTAAAGTTGTGTGCTATTTTCTTTAAACAGCATATTAGGCTGTAAGCTCCTTAAGGTCAGAGGTCATCCTTATGTCCTTGGTAGTTCCTAGCCTAACCCCCTCCCGATGCTCAACTTGCACCATCAGTCCTGGCTTGGCAAAGTCACACATCTCAAAGAGATACAATTCTGATTGCAAGAGCATCGGGGGAGTCAGGTAAGTTCCTACTGAAGCCTCCTGAAGAGGCAAAATGGGGAGGATACATCCATGGAAAGACAGAGTTAAGGGCTGTAAGACTTCTCCTTAGACAAGACTCTTCTCAAAGTCCCTGTTCTCTTTTTCAGTCTTGCCTTCATCACTGTCTCCTTCATCACTCCTGTTGTTTTCAAGGTTTATTCTTTTCTCTTGGGAATGACTCAGAGTCCTTTCTTAGTCAGTCAGGCAACCCATCCTCTTTTGGATTTTTCCAATCTCCTTTTTCTAATCTTTTCCAATCCGGATTGAGGAATACTCCACAAAGAGGAGTCCAGCAGATCAAACTTCTAAATGTTTGTGTTTGTGTGTGTGTGTGTGTGTGTGTGTGTGTGTGTGTGTGGAGGAGAGAGAGAGAGAGAGACAGAGAGAGGGAGAGAGAGAAAGAGAGAAGCTGGACGGCAAGGATCTGTAAACAGTTTTGCTGCATCATAATAACACATGTTTCATAAATAATTTGTGCTTAATAAATATGTTCTGTCTTGGGTTATTTCTGTCACCTGGATGGGTAACTCTAGGAAGAAATTAGTTGCAGGGCAAATGCATTTTACAATGATGGACCCTAGCCCATGAAAAGAATAATCTTTCTCCCATGATGAGGGCTTAGGGTGAGCCAGGGAGTGGAAGAAGATATTGCACCCTTAATAGCAGAAACAAGAATCCCTAAAGAGAGACATTCAAGAATGAGTGTGTGTGCTGGGGTGTGTGTGGCGTGTATTTGTGTGTAGGGGTGGTGAGCAGACATTATTAGTCTGTAGATTTGGGTTAACATAGTGAAAATGAAGAACATGGGATTGGGCATTGAATGCACTAGTCCTAGGACCTTGGGCAAACTCCTTAACTTGTCTCAATGCCACAGTTTTCTCATCTCTTTATAGAGTTCTTCAGAGGACTAAATATCCTAACACACATAAAACAGCAGAGAACCCGGCATATAGTAAACACTCAATAAACCTCAGTGATTACTGCTATTAGGGCTGACCCCAACCACAGCTGAGAGGAGTCCAGGCCTCAATAAACTCTCCTGAGAGGGTACCACAAGGAGCTGAGAGCGAGCTGGGCTTGAGTTTTTGGAACTGTCTTAATATATTTGAAATTTATACTGAAATCCAATGTGCCAAGGTCCCTTGATAAAACAGGGGGAAAAAAGTGGAAGCATATGGTGGTCTGAGTCTTGAAGAAGAATGACTTCAATTATGGAAACAGGCTGTTGGAGAAATATGCCTTTTCAGCCCCGTCAGTCACGAACTTTTTCCAAATGTTGACATTATGCATGATATTAATATACTATAAAAAATCCGTGAAAACTGGAAAAGCCCAAACACACCATGCAAAGCCTGAGTCCTGCTAATGCCCCACAAGGATTAGAAGCAAAAATTCACAGTTAGTTCTGCCTATTAGAGTTTGCAGTGGCTTATGTCAGGAAGTCTGCAATAATTAGTCATCATGTAGGAATATGGCTGCATCTGGATTTTTCTAAATTAAGGGAAGCATTTGTACATCAAAAGTCTTATTAAGTTTTTACTTTCCTTTACTCTGAAGAACTTTTTGCCTTTTGGTCTCTTGTAGGTTTGGCGGGTAAATTCCCATTTAGAATAAAGGCCTATTTTTTAATCCTCTGAGCTTGGATAAGTTATTCAGGCAGAGAACAACCTTTGAAGTTAAGGGAAACTGTGCTATCAAGCCAAATTCGAAATAAAATCAGAAGGAGACCCCTAATGCATTATGGAATACAATGCAGAATCTGGCCGAAGGTGATGCTAATTTTCTGCTCTCGTCAATGAAAAGCAGACGCCAGGACGACTTGCTCGCATTCATCTGAATCCACATGGCAGCATCAGAAAGCTGGTGAGCCTGGTGGGCCGGGGGGGGAGCCGTGGGCTGGGGCAAGGGCTGGTTCTTTTATTTTCCTTGGCATGGCTTATGGAAAAGTCAGAGAAAATGAATTTCAAATGATGGGTCAAAACTCAAGATTTGAAACACATTTATTCCACCCTGTAGGTCTCATGGACCCATGGAAATAATTTTGATAACTTTAACTCCATTTCCAGTTGCAGGTATGTTGTCCGTAGAGTTCCATTAAAACATATTTTTATTTCAGTCATTTACCGTTCAATGAGTCTTTTAAATCCTGTAAAGTTGTGGAAAAAAGTTCAAATTGGCTATAAATGATTACACTAATTTCCTGTTTTCTTTCCATTTCTTTTCTGGTTTTCCTTTAAAATTTCCCCTTTTGCCTACAGCATATTTTGCATCAGAAAACGTATGGAGGACAGAAAGCCTTTTCACGCAGCAGCTGGGATAGAGTATTGCTCAGGCAACTTGTTCCTTCACTCTAATTTTTGTCTGCATTGTAAAAATATTTGAAATGCTTTTGCATGCTGCATGAAAATGTGGAAATAACGTATACTGTTTGGTGGTAAAATGTAAGAAATTAGACAGATGCATGAATGCTCTTATGGGCAGAAGAGAAGTAGCTGCTTTCTAAAAACACTGAACTTTCAGAAAAGGGAGCAGTTACTGATTCTAGAATCAGAGGGAAGAATATATAAATATCATCCAAAGGAGTACTTTCTGCTGCTCCTCTTGGTTAATTCGGTTATGGAAGGCAACTTCTGAAGAGGGTTACATGCACCATATTTAAGCATAAAAACAGAAACACAAGGAAGAGAAATACCTCCCCCACCCCCATTTGGGCTGTGGAAGAACCCTCATCCATCAGCGTCTCTGGTGCAGGGATAGCTGCTGAGTCAGTGGCTCTGGCCTTCATCCTGGGGTCCTGCTACTGCCAGGCTTCTGTCTTCTCACCCTTTCAAAGGCCCTCATCCCACTGTCCCACATCCATCCTTGCTGACCAAAGCAAGACTAGGCATTTGTTGCTTTTCCTGAGCTCAGCCTCTTATTGTTTCTAGACATGGCTAGCCTGGTGAGCACAGGCAGACTGGACATTGGAAGACCCAGCTGCACAGACTCCTTCCTGTGAGAGGCTTCCAGGAGGCTTTGCTCTAGACACACAAGAGAGCCTGTGTGCAGAAGAGAGAGGTGTCTCTTCTCATTCCAAGTCTGTACTTGGAGGAAAGTTTGCTCCCAGAGTTGGGGTTGTGGAGCTGTTTCTCCAGGGTTGAGGTCACATGGAAAAATGGAGGTCTGTGTCTAACCCAAGGTGTAGTAAAGAATTTAAATTTGCTCAGAGAGAGGCCTGGCCTTTACCCTCAGATTCTGGGAAGTGATCTGTGCCTTTAGAATGTCATGACTGATAGGAGTGGCTTTGTTTGCCTGGAGGCCTTGGACCAGCCAGAGAGAAACAAGGTGATTTTGGGTGGGGCCTTGGGTCACATCTACATGCCTTCATGGGGGGGTGGGGGCTTGAGGTCACGTGGCCTCAGCTTGGTCTGAGGGGCTGGGAGCTGAGCCCAGTTACATGGGCAGCCAGACCATGCCTAGGTGGTGATAAGACTCCAGCAAAGCCCCTGGACACCAAGGCTCGGGTGCATTTCCCGGCTTGGTGCATTTTTGCACATCGGTGCTGGAAAAGTGATGCTGTTGTGAGCCGCAGGAGAGGATGATGGAAGCCCTGCCTTTGGTGCTCTCTGACTTCTGCTTTATAGCTTCTTTTCTTGGTTGATTGCATTCTTCCCTGGAATAAACTGCAATCGCCAGTGTAATAGCTTTAGTAAGTCCTGTGGCCCTCCTAGTGACTTACTGACACTGAGTTTGTTTTTGAGAACCCGCTGAAGTTGAAATTGGTGTCAGAAGTTAAGGTGGTCTTGTAGACACTGTTGCTCTAACTTTGCAGTTGGGTGAAGATGGTGGGAGTTCACCTGTAATCTTTTTCCCCTAAAGTAGAGTCTAATTCACCCCCCCTCAAGGGGCGTGTTCTAGAATTTGCGTGAGGACCCCTTTCTTTCTCATTTCTCTGCTTCTTAACAGAGCCACTTACTCTCACATTCCCTCTCAGCCATACATTATCCACTCTCATTATTTTTATTTTAATCACATACTCACATTAGCAATTCCTTCTTATTTGTAGCTGATGAAGTTTTTTTTTTTTTAACATTGACATACCAGGCCCTCAATACATGTTAGTTCTCATCTGTATTATTTTCTGGAGCTGCCATCACAAAGTATCATAAATTGGGTGACTTAAAATAACAGAGATGTATTGTCTCACAGTTCTGGAGACTGGAAGTCAGAAGTCAAGTTGTCAGCGGGGCCATGCTTCCTCTGAAAACTGTAGGAAAGGCTTCTTCCTCATCTCTCTCCTGGCTTCTGGTGGTTGCCAGCAGCACCGGGCATTCCTTGACTTGTAGATGTGTCATTTTAATTCCCTGTCCACACATGACACTCTCCCTGTGTCTGCACAAGGCATTTTTTTAACAATAAGGACAACTATCTTATTGGATTAGAGACCCACCCTACTCCAGTGTGACTTCATCTTAACTAATTACACCTGCAATGACCCTATTTCCAAATAAGGACACTTTCCATGAAACTCGGGGTTAGGAGTTCTATATACATTATGGGACATAATTGAGCCCATAACATCAACCATTTCCTCTCATAAAAGATAAAGGTATGTATGTGAGCTCCTGCGCCTCAGTTTCTTCTTCTGTGAAATGGGAAGAATCACATCACCACCTCCCAGTCTGGGAAGGGATGAAAAGAGATACAATCTATACATGCCCAGCACAGCACTGGGCACACAGTGGAGAAATGAGAGCTCATTGTCTCTGTGGGGACTGTTTCCAAGTAGGATGTTTTCTAATGCATTTAATTTCGTTAAAATCCAAGGTGTGCAATGACACTCCCCTCATCTGTGCTTTCTCGTCCTTCTGCCACCAGGTGCCAGGGGGAGCCAAGAAGAGCAAAACCAAGAAGGCATTGTTTCCTCTGGAGCCTCATTCATCAACTCGCTCTGAGCAGTTAGCACGCTCAGACAGTCATCTTCTGCACCTTGCCTTTCCCTGTGTCTTGACTGAGGGCTTATCTGAGAGCCTTTTGTTCAGGCTCATAATTATTCAGTGACTCAGGAGCCCACAAGCATTACCCATGGAGCCAGACAAGACCAGCAAGCTCCGAGGACCACCTGTTCCAAGTCATTTCCTGTGTGGGCGGCAACTTCACAGGGCTGAATATACGAGTTACGGTAAAAATGTCTTCAACCCTGGCGCTCTGGATTGTTGAAACTAGATGGAATCTCACTTGATTATGTTCAGGCCAGACACATTTCATTATCATTCTTTGCATATATATTAAAAACTCTAACCCCTTTACAAACAAATGTTCTCAAGGGGCAGACAGCACACCCTTGCCTTGTGACATTGCTGTAATAGAGAAAACACCCCAGCGTTTCACCAATTAGGTCAGATCCACGAACAGAGTGCAGTTGGAAAGGGTGTGGGCAGAAATTAAGGAGGTGCTTTTTGCTCCTGTGGGCACGAAGGACAGGTGAGAGTTCAAGGACATTAATAACAAATTTTAAGCTATATCTTGCACTAAATTGGAGCTTTGAAAACAGCCTAAGTTAATCAAATATTCTGTTCACAGTATGCCTAAATTGGCTGATGGAATGGAAAAAAAAAAAGCAACCCACCTCAGTTGTTTATGTCATGTAGACAAAACACGGGTTGGTTGACTGATTATTTCCACTCTCTAGTGATGGTCGTTGCATTTTCACTCTGAGTTGAACTGCTGCATTTCCCCATAAATATATCTGCTCCTCTGGAGGAAGGTTTGTTGCTCAGCCTTATTGCCCTTCACTTCTGCCTTTCTGACCTTGTAGACTGTCAAGTTCTTAGTTGGTGACTAAACTATAAAAGAAATTTCTTTGTCTCTTTTTAAAAATTATTATTATTATTTTTATTACACTTTCAGTTCTGGGGTACATGTGCAGATCTTGCAGGATTGTTACATAGGTATACACACGCCACGGTGGTTTGCTAAAAAGCCACACATGCTTACCACAGAAAAGTTAGAATGTAGATATGTGTGAAGAAAAGAAAAATTAGCCAGTAGGCCCACAGTCTAGGGAAAACTCCTCATTTTGGGCATTTGGATGGTTTTAATATGCATTCACTATTAAATGATCAACATTATATTATACATAGTATATTAATATATGGTGATGATGATCCGTGCTGATGTGTTTTAACATAAATAGTAATGCTGCTATTTTATCTTATTAACTGTTTTTCAAACTTGCATTGTTTTGCCCTTCAGCTAAAAGGGTAGGGAATTTGCTAGGGCTATAAATTCATTAATCATAAAAATTATGTCATAACAGCCTGCACAGAAATCACAATAGGATAAGGAACACAGATTAGACTAGAGGAGAGATTCTTGCCCCAACCACAACTGTTCAGGCTTTGGAAAAAAAAATTATTTTTAAGCACTGATTCTTTTTTTTTTAAACAAAGACAGGGTTTCACCATGTTGGTCAGGCTGGTCTTGAACTCCCGACCTCAGGTGATCCGCCCGCCTTGGCCTCCAAAGTGCTTGGATTACAGGTGTGAGCCACCACGCCTGGCTTAAGCACTGATTCTAGGTCAGCATTGCTCTGTTAACTCTTATATTTCACAAGAAATCAACCCCCAAGACTTAGTGAGGTTGAGTGACCCGTTCCCAGTGGTGCTGTTCTAATGTGTCTGATGTCAGACTAGAAGTCTTCCAACCCCACACTTAGACTAATTATTTTAGTATAAGCAATACAAAGAACATACTTATACCAAAAGAAAGTTTTTTTTTTTAAACCAAACTTTCTTTTGGTATAAGTATGTTCTTTGTATTGCTTATACTAAAATAATTATTTGTTGTTCATCTGAAATTCAAAGTGCATGGAGGTCCTATATGTTATCTGGAATCTCAGTGGAGGGAACCTGGGGTTTTATAGTCAGCATTTGTCCCTACTGGTGAGTCTGTGGCATGTGAGCTGTTAAGTATTTTGACTGTTATCCTTCTGCAAACACGGGACCATTTTGTTTTTCAAGAAGCCGACTTATTTATAATCAAGGAGAACAGTACAGAAAAAAACAGATCTACGTTCATATTATAGGAATGAGTATGATGTTGCAGAAAGAAACCTAGCTACCTGGTTAAAACCTTAGCTGTGTGATCTTGTGCTAGTTACTTAACGTCTCTGAGGCTGGGATTATGAAAAGCGGGGCCAATCACACCTTCTTCCCAGAGTTTTGGTGATCATGAATGAGATAATGCAGATTATCCCATAGCAGGCTGTCAGCTGAAAAGGGGACTCTTATCCACACTTTTAATTTAGTCAAGTCAACTAAAATGCTGACTACTGCAGTCCTATGCCTACCTTTCATATACCCCAGTGACTTAAGTCAAAGCCAGCATCACACACACTTTTTTTTTTTTTTTTTTTTTTTTTTTGAGATGGAGTCTCACTCTGTTGCCCAGGCTAGAGTGCAGTGGTATGGTCTTGGCTCACTGCAACCTCTGCCTCCCAGGTTCAAGCAATTCTCCTGCCTCAGCATCCCGAGTAGCTGGGATTACAGGTGCCTGCTGCCACACCCAGCTAACTTCTGTATTTTTAGTAGAGATGGGGTTTCACAATGTTGTCCAGGCTGGTCTTGAACTCCTGACCTTAATGATCCACTCTCCTCGGCCTCCCAAAGTGCTGGAATTACAGACGTGAGCCACCACACCTGGCCACACACACACATTTTGCACAGTAGAGAGGGGGATGGTAACGAGATAATGTGTCAGGAAAACATGAAGTTCCCTGAGTAAAGGGCACAGACTCCTGTCCCAGCAATCCCTGTTGCTTTTCAAAGTATTCAAGGCTCATCCCTGATGCCTCACTCAAGGATGAGCCTTGCACTTTGACTGGGATCAATAATTCACAGTCATGTACTCATTTATTAAAAAATACCTGGGGAATATATTGTCTTAGGATCTGGGGATATGAAACGTGTGGTGCCTGGCCTTATGCTGCTATGGTCTAGCAGGGTAGATGGGCAGTAAGCAAATGCTTCTGAAGATAAATATTTTAGCACAAGTTGAAAATTGTGATATGAAGGCCAAGTACAGAGTGGTGTAGGAAAGCAACACAGGAGGAGGTGCGTTAGAACCGTGCTTTGTCTCCACACAGAGCCCCGGTTCCTCCTGTTCCCAACCAGGCGAATGTGGTGTTCATGCAACACCCACCAAAATTAATGGGAAAAGAAGTCTGGGAATATAAAAAGTGAGACAAAAGAGGTATTTTCTTTTTACTGTTGTTTCTGCCTGTTTATATGAAAAGGTCCTTTCAACATTTACAGAGCTTTAAAGTACGATGTGAAAAATAAGTACTTTGTACTTATTAGGGTGCCTTTCATCTAAGTTGCCCATAGCCCTGCAGACGTTACCTCATCCATTTTCAGAAGACTCCTCAAAGGAAGGTAAGAAGAGACTCTCTTGCCTCCATTTCACAGATGGAAAGACTGAGGCATGAGAAGGCAACAGGGGCTAGGAGAGTGGTGTTGGATCAGGGGCCAGGGTGCCTAGATCCTAGGTCTGGCTTTGCCATTCAATACCTAGGAATTTGGAATGGATGATTCCCAGGGTCTCATACAATTTGAAGGATCTGTGATGGTGTTAGGGAAACTGGGTGAGTGTCACAGTGCTAATTCCCGGGACATAATTCAAGTCTTCACTCATAACTCTGCAAGAAGCCCATCCAGAAAGACAGAGACAGTAACTAAATTCTGGAGTTGGAAGGACCCTTGGATGGCTCAGCGTGTCTTAAAACGCCTAAACACCAGAATTGTTAAATGCTTGCTCATGACACAGATTCTTGGGACCCAACCCAGACCGACTATCCAAATTAACAGGCCAGAGGTCTGAGGATCAGTTAATGAAATCATCAAGTGAGTCTGGAAAGCACATAGTCCAAATCGGTAGCCTCCAGCTGGGCTGCACATTGGAATCACCAGGGAGCTCTGAAAAATGGAGATGCCAGCTCCCACCTTGGAGATTTTGATTTAGGTGGTCGCAGGTATGTTCTGAGTGTCGAGATTTAAAAATCTTCCTGGGGATTCCAAGGGCAGCCAAGGCTGACAACGGCAGACTTAGATCAAGCTCTCTTGTGATGCTGATGAAATGAGTGGGTTTGATGAAGCTAATCTCACCCATGAGAAACCACAGCCAGAGCCACTGCTGACTTGGGGGGGCAATGGACACCCCCCTTCTGACTCCACCTCCCACTCTGTCCATTACATTACCTTGACTCCCATAATGCCTGAGTGTAAGAGTTTTCTTTTTAATATGCAGAAAAAAATAAATTATATTAGGTTAAGAAAAATATATTTTAAAAAAATTTAAAATTGGGAATTAAATGAAACATTTAGAAATCAAAATTTTTGCCCCCATCACCACTACCAATAGCACCAGTAATTGAAAGAAACATAAACTTGGAAAAATACTTGCAACATAAATTAGAAAGGGTTATATGAGAACATTTAGAAACCAAAAAGAAGATGACTAATCCAGTTGAAGACTGATCAAAACTAATGCATAGAAAATTGACACACAAAAGAATTTAAATGGCCAATAAAAACATAAAAGTATGTTTTTAGTATATTTTAATTATCCTTAATAATTAAATAAATATAAATTAAAATATTAGTGACACATTGATATTCATTTATCAAATTATGAATTATTGAAAGATTGATAAAATCCATTTAGATAAGGGAGGTAACTACTGGTGACAAGGCAAATTGGCATAAGATTTCTGGAGAGCAATTTAGCAATATATACCAAAGCCTGGGGTACATGTGCAGAATGTGCAGGTTTGTTACATAGGTGTGTATACTTTTTTTTTTTGAGATGGAGTCTCAATTTGTCACCCAGGCTGGAGTGCAATGGCATGATCTTAGCTCACTGCAACCTCTGCCTTCCAGGTTCAAGTGATTCCCCCGCCTCAGCCTCCTGACTAGCTAGGATTACAGGCCTGTGCCACCACACTGGGCTATTTTGTATTTTTGGTAGATACAGAGTTTCGCCATGTTGACTAGGCTGGTCTTGAACTCCTGACCTCAGGTGATCCACCCACCTCAGTCTCCCAAAGTGCTGGGATTACAGATGTGAGCCACCACACCTGGTCCAAAATATGTGTATACTATTTAACCTGGTAATTTTATCTCAAGCAAATTTTCCTAAGAGATTAAGTGTGTTCAGATGTATACGTAAGAATATTATTCATCATAGAATTATCTATCATATCAAACATTTAGAAATTATCCAATTCCCCATCAGCAAATGTTTAGCAAAATAAATGTTTATAGATCCACATGGTGGAATAACATGCAATTATTAAAAATTGTATTGCAGATTTACATTTGTTGACATAGAATTATGTTCCCTATATAGATGAAGCGATTAGAGAAAATTACCAAACTATGTATCACAGAAGTTCATTTTTCATGTATGAGTGGCTGTGTATACATCGACAGCAAAAACCTAGACTTGGGGTCCTCTACTGGTTTGTCTATGGTGATCAAGTGTCTGGGTTTTCCCAGGACTCTGTGGTTTTCTGGGATGTGGGACTTAATATTGTAAACCTGAGACAATCCTGAGAAAACTGGGATGGTTGATCACCCTGATGTTGCCACTGAGTCACTAGCGATGTGACCTTGAACAAGGTTTTTCATCTGTTTGTGAAATACAGCTCTTTTCTAAAATAATAGACTTGAAATGGCTGTGGCTGGAAAATTTATCTCCACTCTTATATTAAGAATGTTTCCATTGGGTGTTGGAATTTGGGGCATTTTAAAATTTCTTCTGTAATATTTCTTTAGACTGTGTATTCATAATTTTCACAATATAAAAAAACAGTAAAGTCATCTCTATTAAAAATACTCCTATGGGTCACTTGAGGTCTGTTTTCAGTACCAAGAATACGGTAAGGACCATAAAAATTGTTTCCATAGAATGTCAACCACAGATAGTTACTACAGCACACGAGTGGAAATCTAGAGATTGTTGCAAGAACAGAAGGTACCATGGACAATTTTTCCCTCAACTGCCACAATATCTTATGTGAAAAATGGTAAATAAATGAACAGAAATTCACTCTTCTGTTTTACAGAAATTATAACAGTCCTCATACATAGATTTAATGTATGTTAGAATTAAATCTAAAATGGTTTAATTTATTTGTACCCAAAGTAAGAAGGATATAACAAATTATGAACACATTTTCCAAGTGAGTAAATTTTGTTTGTAAATGCCAACCTTGAAAGTTTCTATATTGATCACTTTTACATTGCTTTGGTAAGATTAAATAGTGATGGATGCCTTTCAGAGTCTTTAGATGATACAATTAGTTTACTAAGAGAGAAGTCTGACAGACAAGGGTTTTACTCAGTCTAGAGGGCTCTCTGGAGGAATGTTTCCGGCAGAGGCTTAGATTTGTGCTGAGCCTAAAATTCGCATGGTTTGATTATGGATGGCAATAGACAAACATTTGCCATATGTTCTATGATATAAACCATGGCCCAACAAATGGGCAGGAATAAAACATACTCTCCTTAGAAATGTCAGAAGTGCACATTTTGAGATGCTTGTCATGCAAGACTAATTCTGATGCCTTTAACACATTCAAAGTCCTGACTTCTCTTAGAACAGGTGTCACTGCCAATTTTTCACCTGTCCTGTAGCAGCTACAGAAATTGGAGGAGTCTGAAAAAATCAAGACCATCTACAGGCTTTGCTCTGCTTGACCACCATCCCTCCAGCAGAATCCCAGGCCAGGCCCCTGAGCAAGTCACCTCAACCCTGGATACATTTTTTTACTGCTACAACTTTAGAAATTTCCTTCCTTACTTCTTTCTTTGTGCTCTGATCTCCAACTCAGAAAAAGGAAGACCATGCTGAAACGGTCGACAGTTCTGCCTTTGAAAGGCACTTTGCTACCTTCTGTGTCTGGAAATTACACCTGGATCTCAAAGCATCATGTGCTGCTCTTGATGAGAAAGTCTGATGAGAGCGAGGGTCCATGGTTTGATTCACATGCTACCACTGCTGACAGGTTTTCACACAAATATTTCAATTTATGAAAGCAGTATGTTTTCCTTATTTAATTTCACGTCCCCAAATAAATCTTAGGAAAGTAAAAAATGGTTGCAAAATTTTCTTCCACATATTTACAGTCCCTCCATGCTGGCAGGGTTCCCACACTGCTGCAGAGTTACAGCCCAAGCTGGGCTGCTGGAAATGTAACTATGAGATGGCTAAGGTGCATGCCTAGAACCTTCCTGTCTGAAAGGCACTTTTCACCTGGAAAGATAAAAACACAAATTGCAATTCCAAATACAGTCAATTAAAAGCACTGCTTGTATTTTCTCTGACTGTTCTAAAAAATTACGTGTGAGTGCAGATGTCTCTCCCTTAAACATTGCTGTACAGTGATAATGGTTTGGGAATAGAGTGCCTGTATATATACTGAAAGCCTTGAACTAACTTTCCTATGCCAAACTAGTTTGTCAAAATATAACCATGTCAAAACGTTATAAACCTTTCACTCACTTTCAAACAGAACATTTAAAATATTAAAATGGATTAAACCCTTACCTCAATTAAAAACTTGGTTCTGCTACTAAGTGGATAACAGAAGACAAAGGATGTCAGGGTCACTTTTCTAACAATTTTGTGTTTATGCATGTTTTTAAAAATTATTTTGTTTTTTTTTTCTTTCTCCGCGCCCCCTTTTTTGTAAAGCAACTGTTTAAGTAAAGAAAAATCATCTATCTGGTTAGGGAGAACTGGCAGAATCTGAATGTCACTCACTTTTCAGATAGCAAGGATTTGTACAAAACCTTCATATAACAATTGTAAATTGTCACTGCTCTGTAAGAGCATCAAAATGTGAGTGAGGGTTCAGACACACAGAAGGACTTCTGTCTCAGCTGTATCGCTTTCTTGTTCTGTGACCATGGGCATTATAAGATTTTGAAAACTGTTTCTTCATGGGAATAATATTTGTATTTATATGAGATAATCATTGACAAATATAAACTACAACGTCACAAAAAATGCTTATGAAGGAATTGGCACATACTAAGTTCCCACTTTTATTCATTGTCAGTATTATTGTCATCATTCTCCTCCTCCCAGGCTAGTTAGCAGAAAGGTAAAAACATTTTGACCTGGCCGGGAGTGGTGGCTCACACCTGTAATCTTAGCACTTTGGGAGGCCAAGATGGGCAGATCACCAGGTTTAGGAATTCGAGACCAATCTGGCCAACAAAGTGAAACCCTGTCTATACTAAAAATACAAAAAATTAGCCAGGTGTGGTGGTGTGTGCCTATAATCCCAGCTACTCGGGAGACTGAGAAAGGAGAATCGCGTGAAGCCAGGAGACAGAGGTTGCAGTGAGCTGAGATGGCGCCATTGCACTCCAGCCCAGGCAACAGTGAGAGACTCTGTCTCAAAACAGAAACAAAAACAAAAAACATTTTGATCTGCAAATATAAAGTAGTCATGTATATTATCCTCCAAAGTGACATAGGTGTATATTATTTCAGAAGCACCATTTTAAACACTTTTGGCTCAAAGAAAATCTTAAAGAACCCTATTGATTTGTTGTTTCACCTTTTTCAGTATTCACAGAAAAGCTGTTTAGACTCCCTTGGGGATCACCGTCCACTGAGTAGAAACCATCCTTAATATCTTTCTTCTTTTCCCATCATAATGGTGACTGTGGAGTGGTCTACAGAAACCTCAGCACAAAGACAACGCCAGAGATGTCTCCAAAATGAACTAAAACCCACTGT
Source organism: Ateles fusciceps (assembly GCA_036589455.1). Lineage (NCBI taxonomy): Eukaryota > Metazoa > Chordata > Mammalia > Primates > Atelidae > Ateles > Ateles fusciceps. Next base: position 17,392,625 of record JAZHEH010000222.1, read on the forward strand.
AAAATAGCTGGAGGAAAAAATGCCACTGGAATCAATTTTCTGTTAATAGTTTTTTCCCAAATATTCAACATATACAATACATGTAAACCCTTTCTCCAAAGCCGTTTTCAACCCACAAATAATATTTTAATGATTAATCAGAGAGAGAGAGAGAGAAAATATATGCAGAACTATGTCACATTCCCTCAACTGAACTTTCTGGCCTTTTTCCTTGTTAGGGTTGAGAGGGGTGGGGTGGTGCAGGGGATGGAGAGAGAAGGTCCTTTGTCTGGAACTTTTCATTACTGAGGGGTTTTACCAAAGAAGCGATTCTTTTCACACGCCATGTCTCACCTTGAGTTCTTATCCGCTGGGGACATAGTTGATCAGTGATGTAATTCTACAATTATTTAAGGATAGTGATTCTTTTATTCTCACAAAGGGTTTGCTGAAAATTAAAAGAAGCCTGCAGTCATTTATTTTAATCTCCCAAGATTGTTTATTGTTCCTACAAGTCAGGACAGTCTCATCTTTGGAAAACACATTCCAAAAGAAAAGTTGATAAAATGATTGCATTGTTAGACAGGTGGGGTTTTGCAAGGTAGACTCACTGTGGATGGGCTTTCAAAGCAGCACTTTACATTTTATCTTGTGGTATTTCTCAAGTGCATGGATGGTCATTTGATGCAAATGATAACTATTCATTTACCTTTAGAGACTTTGTAATCATTGAGAAAAGAGTAAACATATACAAATTATAAACTTCAATAATAAGGTCTTGAAAATGTTCATTTCCTATGCCCACTTCCTTTCTATGCATTGCCATACAGCTCTCTGTATGTATAAATGAGGAATAAGATATGCACTTAATATGACTTCTTTGACTATTATAAGCCTCCCTGCTTCCAATATAATTAATCACCTTCCCATGTGTGATGAAAAACTGCAAAATATTTTTTTCCTTGTGGTATAAAAATACCCCTCGATTGTCAGCTTTTAGTTTTTAAGTGCTTTGATCTACTTTGAATGCGAAGAGTGAAGGGTCCCCGAACTAAGTGGGTGGCCTCCACCCTACGGTGTGAGAAAAAGCTGTGAATTTTCCCCCTTATTTTTTATGTCCATGAGTTTCTTATTTAGAGGAAAATTTAATACACAATTGGTACCTTTGCAGTTAGCTCACCCAAATGTTATTTGTTTAAGAAGTATTTGATGTCCAACATACCCAGTGATTTTTTTTTTTTTACAAGACTTATTTAAGCTCTTTTCCTAGGAAAAAGATGTTGCCTTTCTGCCAAGGGCATATTATCTTCAAAAACTGGCATTTTTAGTCTGTTTTCCACAACTTAAATTTTCCACATCTTAAATTGTCTCAGGTCTCTGAACCGCTGATTGGGAGAATTAGAAAACATCTTCCTTTCTAGGAGTTAACTTTCCTTGCTTAGGAAACAACACAGTTCTCCTTCATTTGATGGAAAAAGCAATCATTAAGCATTAATGGGAGATCAGCAAAATCTTGAGAATCTGACTCATTTTAGATAAACACTTTCTATTCTAAGCCACTATAATACTTACCATGTTTAAAAGGAAAAGAAGCATTTTCCAAGGTAAATATCCAATGAAACAAAATCAAAAGAAATCCAGTCATGATGAAAAATGTTAAAGAAAAAGGACTAAATGAACTTTCAAACTCTCTAAATAGAGAGCAATTCACCCGTTACAACATGTGTAAGGAGGTAAATAAATTGCGTCAACTAATTTCCCAAATACAAGATCAACTCTCATATCTATGGGGGAGATAATTAATTGAACCATGACCCCAGCAATAAATCCAGCACATCTGTGAAGATGAATATCAGCGTGGTTTAGGAGAGAATGTGCTTGAGATATTAATGTTTTTAAGAACCAAGTTGTGGTTTCTTAGGCCAAAATTGCATGGCTACATTTGCTATGACAAGAATAGATTTTCATACTCTCCGAAAACAGCATGACTCCAGTGAGATGTCTGTTTGGGAATCCCAATCATGTATGATACTGTGCAATTATGTCTATTTCTTTCTTGTCCCTAAATTCTACCAATTCTAAGTGCTTTTGGAACAGTGTAATCAGTACTTAGATAAAGGTAGTAAGGGCCTATAGGTCCTTGGATGTTCTCCTGGGCTTCCTGTAAGAAAAGCCTGCAGCAGGTAAAGACTGGGGTCAGTGGCTCCCTCCGTCCAAACTGGATGGCCTTGGGAGGAGGTCACTCAAGAAAATTTGGCTACAGAGATATGCTAGCTGTCTTTGTACCCAGTACTTTTTTCTTTATCTTTTTTTTTTTTTAAAGATTCTTCAAGCACACTCATGCAGGCCTCAGAGTGTTAATGTCTGCTCTTGGACTTGAAAACTTTCTTGCCCCCCTCTATAAACAGTCTTTGCCACTGCTGAAAGCTGTTGAATGCTTGTCAGGCTTATTCGAAACTTGATGACCTTAATGGAAACCCCCAAAGATGAGAACAGATAAAGGATAAAACCAGGACATATCACTTGTAAACACAGTCAATGCATCCATTTCTTGCTTTTTAATTAATCAACTCTTGAGCTAAGAGCTTAGAAATTCCATTCAGATTTAGACATTCTTTCAACGGTATGTGTATGATTTCCAAATTACCAGCCTGATAGTTCTGACTAAAGTAAAATAATGCACCACTTTGCTTCAGGCAAAGTCAAGTATTCGATTTTCATAGAATCCACTTTTGATGAACTATTCTGTGAACGTGTTTATCTATGCATTATGACCTTTCACTGATCTGTTCCAAACTGTTCCAGGAAGAAAGACATGGTCTTAGGGGAGGCAAAATCTGTTGTAGGTAACTCTGAACTGGAGTGTCAAGAAATGGATGCATTGACTGCTTTCATTATTTCTGTTCGTGATTTTTGATCATTTATCTTCCCTGTGTCTTATTTTCTCATTCTGTAAAAAAGAAGGAAATTTAAAAATGGCATCTTCCAAGGATCAAAGATGCTAGAAAAGATGAAAAATGAGTAAAAATGTCATTACTGATAGACCTCAAGGACATTATGCTTAGTGAAAAAAAAAGTGAATGGCAAAAGATTTTGTGCTGTTTGATTCCATTTATACAACATTCTTAAAAAAACAAAATTATAGAGATGGAGAACAAATTGGTGGTTGCCAGGGCTGATGATAGTGGGGTGTGCATATAAGAAGGCGACCTGAGGGGGCTCCTTTGTGACAACAGAGCAGTTCTGCATCTTAGTTGTACTGTTAGTTACCCAAATACAATACACTAGATAAAGTTGCATAGAATTTCATGCACACACACACATGCATATACACAAACACACGAGTTAATACATGTAAAAAATGGTGAAAATTAAACAAGATCTGCAGTCCGGTTAAGAGTTAAGCAATTGATGTTCTAACAACATCAGTTTCTTGGTCTTGATATTGTACTAAGAGTGAAACAGCTGATGTAACATCAGTTTCTTGGTCTTGATATTATACTGTGGTTATACAACATGTTATAATTGGGGGAAGCTGGATGAAGGGTACACTGGGACTCTGTGTACTATTTTTGTAACTTTCTGGGGATCTCTAGTTATTTCAAAATAAAACTTTAAAAATATTATTATGTACCTGACCTTAAGATACTCCTTAACCAATCCCATGTTCCCTGCATATATGATTACAATAAAAATAAAAGTAGAAATAATTTTTTTAAAAAAGAGAAAGTGGTGAGAGAGTGACAAACATCACATGGAGTGGGATGAGTCACAACAAAACCATGAAACACAGTTCTCCTCTTGTAACTTAACTTCGCATAAAAGTGAATACAATGATTCCTTGTTTAACACCACTCTGAACTTAAAAGCAAAATTCTTAGGAACAGCCTTTTGAAATCTAAGACTTTTGTAAGTTGAGATGCCATGGAACATTTGTTCCATGGGCTGCTTCACAAAAACAAAGAATTTGTAGTAAAGTAAGTTTGAAAATGTTAAACATAATTTTTTCCCTGGATCTCTTTTCAAAATGATATTTTTTAAAAAATACATAGTTTGGAAAAACAGACTCCAGACTTCTAGTTCCTGAAATAGCAGATGAGATGATATAGGTGATTTGGACCAACTCTATGCTAAGACATATCTGGACAAAAAATACACACATGTATTATTGTCATCTTCATTATCATCATCATCTAATTGAAGGCGTTGGAAAGCTCTCAATGCAGTGAAGGGCAAGAAAGCAGAAACAGAGAGAGTCTACCCTAAGGCAGAGGCCAATACTGGAAGAGGGAGGAGAGTTCTCAAGAGAGAACTTAAAAAGGTACTCAGGGTCTTTGCCAGCTTCCCGTAGTGAATGGGAGAAAAATGGAAGTCCAGAGCCCACCCAGAAGAAGTCTCTGGATAATCTTCCATGCTTTAGATTAAGATGGGCAAGCACTATATCCTGGGAGTAAGGGTGCATGAAAAGTGAAATAGCCTTATAAGAACTGAAGTCTGTTTTAGGATTATCTCAGTCCTTGCAATTGATCCTAGAATGCTGGTGCTTCTGGCCACCTACTGCAAAGAAAAATAAATTCTGCCTCTTTATCTAGGTTAAAGATAAAGTCTTAAATCATTTTTAGACTTTTTCCATATATGAGACAGCCAATCAAACATATCAAGGCACAGAGGGGAATAAGAAAAGAAAATAGAAACAGATCCAAAGGGGCTCCAGTTAATAGTTACCAAGCACAGGATTTAAAATAACAATGCTTAAATGGTTAAGGACATTACAAGGAAAGATGAGAAATTGTGATGAATAATTGGGACCTGTAATGATAACAACTAAAGGGAAATGTTAGAACCAAAATGTGCAATAACTAAAATTAGAAACAGTGGAAGGACGGAAGCATATCAAAGAGTAAGAGACAGAGTTAGTGAATTGAAATATAGATTTTTAAAAAATTCAGAAGGAGGCAGGGAGAGAAAAAATGATGAAAAAATACAGAAGAAAAGGTAAGAGACGGAGTTCTATGACAGACGTCATGAGGTTCCTTTTAAGAGAAAAACAGAATAAGAATGATGTAGACACATCACATGCAGAGGAATATATGACTGACCATTTTTCAAACTGGAAGAAAAATACCAAGCTATAGATTCGAGAAGCAAGATAAATCCAGAGAAAACCACATCAGAGAAAATGGCTGAAAACCAAAGACAATGAGAAAATCTTAAACGAGACGAGAGGAAAAAAAAGAAACACTAATTTCGGACTAGGAACATTAAATTTACAGTTGTTGCCTTGAAAATTAAAAAATAAAAAAAATGATAAAATAAAATAAAAATAATGGAAACCAGAAGATAATAAAAGAAATGCTGAAAGTTAGTCTCCAACCTAGAATTCTATATTGGGTGAAAATAGTCTTCCAGAATGAAGACATGAAAACAAAATAAAGACAATTTCAGACCAAGAATCCCACCAAAACAAACAAAAAACCAAGGGAATTTGTCACTAGTAAACCTGCACTAAAGGGGATATTAGAGATATTTGTCAGGAAGGAGGAAAATGATACCAGGAAGGAGCAAAGAGCAAGAAAAGGTAAATACATCTGTAAATTGAAATGTATCTTGACTGTAGCAATCTATAATAATAACACTTGAATAGAATATAAAATATTCCAGGTGCAGTGGCTCACTCCTGTAATCCCAGCACTTTGGGAGGCTAAGGTGGGTAGATCACTTGAGGTCAGAAGTTCGAGACCAGCTGGCCAACATGGCAAAACCCCCTCTCTACTAAAAATATAAAAATTAGCAGGACATGGTGGTGCACACCTGTAGTCCCAGCTGTTATATATTTTATATATATATATATATGTAAAATATTATATATATATAATATACACATATATAATGTTATATATATATATTAGATAAAAAGTTATATTAAACAGGGAAAGTAAACAAGAGATCATATGCCAGAATTATCATAAACAGGTACAATCCCCCCTTTCCTATGAATTCTCCTTGACAAAAATCCTCAGAGGAGAAAAAGAACTATGCAAAATATTATACATTCTTGAAGGAAATACACTGAAATATTAGAACTGTAGCATGTATATTTGGGTTGTAGGATCAGATATGCATTTGTACCTCTTTTTGTATTTCCCAGTTCTCCTTGGGGCTTGCATTAGGGATTAACATGTAAGTTAATTCATATGAAAGTTGTTGTTTGAAATGATGACTCTTTCTGTTATCTGATAAGGGGGATGTGCTCTCCCTGAATGTATTTAGAAAAGGATTCATTAACCAAAGAGAGGAGAGCTCCTGCTTCGATGTAACCTTGTCTTCCCCCCACTGAGTGGCTGAGGCCCACTCATCTTACCCTTTTGCCTCTAGTGTGGAAGGAACTGAATGTTAGGCCACATGGCTCCAGGTGGATGGAGATTGGCAGTGGCCAGAAGCATCTGCTTTGAGGAAAGGCCTGCCCCTGGGGCCTCATGGATGGCATGAGTATAGAGGAAAGAGAACATTCAAGAAAAAAAGACATCACCAACATATCCTATATGTGAGGCCAATGCTTTCTTTGCAACTTCAAATGATGCTTTTGTGTGATCATTAGTCTATCCCCCTGCAGCCATGCATTCAGCAAATAACAATTCAGTGTCTTTCATATGGAAACACTGTACTAGGGGCCCAGAGGGGGAAAAAATGAGTTTGAGGAACAGATATAGACTTTGTCCCAGATACCAATCAATCGTGGAGAAGGGGGACTTCACTTTCTTTCTTTACCAAGGTCCGTCCACTTCAGTTCCCTGTCCACTGCACACGTGACATCATTTAGATCTTTGGCTTTCCTGAGATCTAAGAAATCACTGTAAATTAGTGATGTCTTTCTGAAGGTAGTTTCTCAAAGTGTAGTCTATGCAGGAGGGAGCTGAGGAACAGTAGCTTTTCTTTATCTCATGGGTTCTTTTGTTGGACACTTTGAGGGGTCCATGGTTAAGGTTATTGTGAACTTGACTGCGACAAAATACACCTTTATTTTTACAAACCTCTAACACAAATATAGCATTTTATTTAATCATAAATATAGACAACACATTGCAGTAGTATTAGAAGTATGTGTCACTTTCAGCCAGGCGTGGTGGCTCACGTCTGCAATCCTATCACTTTGGGAGGCTGGGCAAGCGGATCACCAGACCTCAGTGGTTTGAGACCAGACTGGGCAACATGGTGAAAACCTGTCTCCACAAAAAAATACAAAAATTAGCAGGGTGAGCACCTGTAGTCCTAGCTACTTGGGAAGCTGAGACAGAAGAGTGGCTTGAGTCTGGGAGGCAGAGGTTGCAGTGAGCCAAGATAGCACCACTGTACTCTTGCCTGGGTGATACAGTGAGACCTCGTCTCAAAAAAAAAAAAAAAAAGTGTGCGTAACTTTCTCACCAGTTGAAATCGTGGATATCCAATCACGTTATAGTGCTTACAAATGTACCAAAATATTGTGTATGTTCATCACTACCCTGAAATTATAGTTCTTAGGCTTGGAAATAGGTCTTGTTATTTAATTATGTGATAAGGAATTATAACTGTTATAATTTACATTCTTTAAAGAAGTATTTTGATTACTGTAGTAACCAAATTATTCAGAGAAACAGAATGGTTTGCAAACTGGAGACTTAAAAGAGCTGATGGTGGAGCTCTAGTCTGAAGGCCAGTTGGTTCAAAGTCCAGGAAAAGCCAATATTTTAGTTTAAGTCTGAAGGCAGGAAAAAAACGACTTTCCAGCTTAAAGGTAATCAGGCAGGAGGTATTTCCTCTTACTTGGGGGAGGGTCAGCCTTTTGTTCTTTTCAGGCCTCAACTGATTGGATGAGGATGCCCCATTCACATCAGGGAGGGCAATCTACTTTACTCGGTCCATCAATTTAAATATTAAACCTATCCAAAAACTCCTTTACAGAAACACCAAGAATAATATTTGACTAAATACCTGGGCATTCTATGATCCAGTGAAGTTGACATAAAATTAACCATTACAAGTCCACCTGTTGTTAACTTGGAATCCATACACATCTCCTTAAACTGTGTTTAATTAATCACCACATGAAGACAGTAGCAAGGTTATAATTCTCCCTGACATGATATAGCTTTCCTGCTCACAATTAAAAATGTACTAACCCTTCCCCCAAGAGGAGGCGATTAAACCCTTGAGTAATGTTTACTCTTCTCCTTGATAGTCTTTACTCAAATACTATGATATAAAATCAATATGTCTTATATTTAATGATAAGGGAATGATGGAAGAAAACAAATTTGCCATCACACACACAAGTAAACTCATAACAAAATAAGGAGGAAATATTCATAACAAGTACAGTCTTCATTTCTGTAACAGATCATGTAGCTGTAGCTGCTATTTACAACTCCCTTTTCCCACTACTCATTCTGTATTCTCTTTGCCTTCAGCAAGCACATCAGCTAGTCACGGTTATTCAGTTGGTAGAATAATCCAAGCCTTCATTCCTGAAGAGTATGGGCCATTACTAGTCCTGGCTGAAGTGGGTGGTTGTAGTTTCTCACTGACTTTAATGACAAGGCATCGTAATGCTAAAGACACTCCAAGGAATCTCCTACGTTCCAGACATACTCTTTTTCCCCTTCAAGAGGTCCCATTTCCCCTTACTAGTCAGGATCAATCATGTCCACCAGCAGAGTAGCTCTCTTCCTTGCCTCTTGATTTAGCATCATGAGGAGTACAAAGTGGGAATGTGGCAATCTTAACTTCCAGTTCAATGAAATCATTGTGTGTCTCCTAGTAGAAACACTCTTCCTTAGGAGCTGATATGGTTTGGCTGTGTCCTCACCCAAACCTTATCTTAAATTGTAACCCAAGATGAGATTTGGATGGGGACACAATTCCCATGTGTTATGGGAGGAACCCAGTGGGAGGTGATTAAATTATGGGGGCTGGGTTTGCTCCTGCACTGTTCATGTGATAGTGAATGAGTCCCACAAGATATGATGGTTTTAAAATGGGAGTTTCCCTGCACAAGCTCTCTCTCTCTTTGCCTGCTGCCATCCATGTAAGATGTGATTTGCTCCTCCTTGCCTTCTGCCATGATTGTGAGGCCTCCCCAGCCATGTGGAACTGTAAGTCAATTAAACCTCTTTCTTTTGTAAATTGCCCAGTCTTGGGTATGTCTTTATTAGCAGTGTGAAAATAGACTAATACAATAAATAAACTAAGACAGTAAATGAGCCAAAGGGCATAAGGTCATGGGAGCAGGAAGCAAAGATTTTGTTAATGGGTCACCAGGGATAATAGTGAGTGATGCCACTCCCATTTTCTCTCCTTGATTTGCAGCCCCATCAATTCTGGCTATGAGAAAAATAGAACCATGCATTGGAAACTGATTCAGAGCCTACACAGCCTTCTGGAGAACCTTACTCCAGCCCTACAAGATATTATCACTTAGCTGACACTGCAACTGAGTCTTCAAAATGGCATTCCACCATTCTATCAAACCAGTTGTTTCAAGATGGTAGGAAACATGGTAAGACCAAGGAATTCCATGAGTATGGGCCCACTGCACTTCATTTGCTGTGAAGTGAGTTCCTTGATCAATAGCAATTATTTATGGAATATATGATAGTGGATAAGGCAATTCTGTAAGCCCACGGATGGTAGTTTTGACCAGAAGCATTGCATGAAGGGAAGACAAATCTGTATCCATGGTGTCTATTCCAGTAAGAAAAACGCGGACTCTTCCATAATGCAAGTGGCCCAATGTAATCAACCTGCCACCAGGCCAATCACCTGGTTGGTTTGACTCAGCAATCAGTATTGTTATTGAATGAGTCAATAAAGACACATAATTGTTACTATTTACAAGGTTTTTTTTTTTTTTGAGATGGAAACTCGCTCTGTCTCCAAGCTAGAGTGCAGCGGCGTGATCTCTGCTCACTGCAACCTCCACCTCCCAGGTTCAAGAGATTCTCCTGCCTCAGCCTCCCAAGTAGCTGGGACTATAGGCATGCACCACCACACCCAGCTAATTTTTGTATTTTTCTTAGTAGAAATGGGGTTTCACCATGTTGGCCAGGATAGTCTCCATCTCCTGACCTCATGATTCACCTGTCTTGGCCTCCCAAAGTTCTGGGATTACAGGTGTGAGCCACCACACCTGGCCTATTTACAAATTTTAAAAAACTACTTTGACAATTATATTTCAATATAATTGCCTTTAACAGAAAAAATCCTTGGTGAAATACTGGATGTATCTTGTCTTTGATTACCATTCTAGATTAATTTAGAATGGTGCAATATCTTTTGTATTTTTTTACTGGCTAGGCAATCGGTAATAGTCTTCTATAAGTGGTGTTAACAAGACCATTTTATTATTTTCTTTCCACTCTGCCATGTCCCCAATATTTTGGACCGGAGGTATGAAAATATGTACCTTATTTCTACTTCCCCCACAATTGTTCTATCGAATCTAGTTCTACTGAATTAATTACATCTCTGTTGCTGCATTTCAATCATGAGCTTGCTTATAATGTCAGCATTTTAGGCATAGTAGAACAAGGAAGAGCTTTCCCTCAGAAGTGATCACAGGAGATATTTATGCATTGTTCATTAGTTCAACTACTGTTTTTCAGAGCACACATGGAAAGTCAGGGGTAATACCAGGTAATTTAGGGCTTCAAGGATGGATGAAACATGGCTACAACAGTAAAGGAGCTTAATCAAGCAGGAGAGATAGGCATGTAGAAGGCCCTGGGAACCCAGAAAATGGAGCAAGAGACTCTGTCTGGAACAAGGAAGGTGGCTTTGTGGGTGGAGGTACATTTACACATGGTCTATAAGAACGAGTATGGTTTCACATAGTAGAAAAGGGACAAGGAGGAAGAACTAGATACAAAAAAGGGTATTAGTGGTGGAGCAATTATACTTAGAGGAGGCAATCAAAGGTATAGGGACACACTGTGTTTTAGGGACCACAACCAGTGTCTGCGGAGCTAGAATGAAAATTATCGGGATAAGAAGATGAAATTAGGTGTTGCTGAAAAGGTAGGATGCTGTGGTGACTGGACTTGGGATTTGACAACCAGTAATTGAAAGCCATTAATAACTTCTAAGCAGGGGAATAACACGATCAGATGCAAGGGTTAGAAAGATGACTCAGGAGACCACATATTTATGGAAAACAATGAAATCATAATATCCTGGGACTAATCTGAATTTGGGAAAGAGAGAGAGAGAGAGAGACAGAAAAGAACCAAAGATGCCTTTTGAATGTCTAGCTTAGGTGAGATGTTTGGTGGTGACATTCCTAATGGGCAAAAGATCAGGTTAGAGGCAGAGTCGAGATCTGGAGCTCAAGAGAGATCTTGAGTCTGGGAAAATAAAGGTGTGAGTCATTCGCATGGAAGTGATAGTTAAAGCTATGGAATGAAGGCGCTTTCCTGGGAGAACGTCTAGACTTGTGATGTGAAGAGCCTTGAAGACAAAACCCAGGGGGAGCACAAACGGGTAGGGAGTGGTGCCAAGAAAGATGAGTCAGTGAGGGAAACAGAGGGAGAGAAGGCAGAGGATCCTACAGAGAATCAAGAAATGCCGTAAGAAAGTAGGAGGCAAACTCAGAGCAGCAAAGTGGGTGGGAGAGTTGCAATAAGAGCTTGCAAAGTGGTTGTGGAGGCTGAGGTCAGAAATTCGAGTACTGGAGGTGGAATGACATTGTCCACATGAGGACAACATCCAGGTGCTGTTCTGGGAAATGTTGAGATGGAGGTGAAAAGATCTAGCAATTCAAAGTTAAGGGAATTGAGTTCCTCCAAGAAGGAGTTTAAAGGAAATTACACACTGCTTGAAAGGAGCACACAGATGAGATGACAGGTCCCTCACTTTCAGAGGTCTGCAGACCAAGATGGCCCCTGATTTTTCCCACAATGGAGTGACAAGATGAAGAAAGACCCTCCAACATGAAAGTTTGTTTTCTGGTTGGTTTATTGCAATATTGCAGTTGGTGCTCCTTGTGGCTGTAAGATTGCCAAGGCTAGAGAGAGGTCGTATACCCAAGGTACACTTCGTTTAAATCTATTTGGTTAGATATGGGCCAAGCCACAGCCTTGGCTTCCTGACCACTGATCTCTTAGCCCCCTAAAAAGCCGTCTTCTTCTGAAGCCCATTCCTACCAAGAGCTTATTCCCATCATTAGGTATCATGGTGAGCTATCCAGGGTACACAAATGAAGAGGCAAACCTCTTCCTAAACGCTATCTTCTGCAGAAGCCAAGCTTCTGGTCCTGTTCTTATCTTTCTCCTGAACGTTCGCCAGTCCCTGCTGTCAGTCTTGCTCCCTGCAGTCTCTACCCTGCCCCTCAGCCAGGTTCCCTTTGAAATGTAGGTTATATTGCAGCACTCCCCCTGCTTAAAACCCTGTGATGGTTTCCCATCACGCTTAGACTAAAACCAAGGGTCAAGGTCATGACCTAAAGTCCTTGCCATGATCTGTAGCAGTGGATGTCAATTTAGGGTGATTTCACATCCACCCCCAGGATACTTGCCAATGTCTGGAGACATTTTTGGTTGTCACAATTTGTGGGGGAGAGGTTGCTAACAGCATCAAGTGGGTAAAGGCCAGGGATGCTGTTAAACATTCTACAATGCACAGGACTTGCCCACCATCTGCAATGGCAAACAAGTATCCAGCCCCAAGTGCCAATGGTGCCAAGGTAGGAAGACCCTGCCCTACAGGGTCTCATACTCTGGTCCTGCTTACCCTGCACACCCTCAGTGATGTATTCCTCCTGGGTCATGCTCACCCTGGCCAGTCGTGCTTTCTTCAGAGGCACTATTGCTACTTTAGGACATTTTGTTCCTGCTTCCTCTGATGCCTCCCCTAAATGTTCACTGGGCTTGACCCCCTCTCACCATGCAGGTTTCTGCCAAAATACTGCTCCCCAAAGCTTTCTCTAATCCTATCATCTAAACTAGCTTTTCCTCTCCCACTGCCCTCCTGCTTTCTTCAGAGCACTTTGATCATCTGAAATCCGATGATTTAATGGACTCATTTTGTCTTTATTGTCTGTCTTCTTTGCTGGGGAGCTGAGCGCCATGAGAGCACGGCCTTGTCACATCCCCAGAGCACGGCCTTGTCACATCCCCAGAGCAAGGCCAGCACTAGGTCACTCAAGAGACAGCTACCAATTAAGTAAGGGGAAGAACGCCTGTCTGGGGCCTGGCTCCCCGAAGAGGCTGATCCTGGGGTGCAATGACAGGTGATCCCTGACTCTCCCAATACTCATCCAATGAGGACTCTTCAATTGGATTTTGAAGCTGTTTGGCCTCACATTTGCCTAACGCCCACCCAACATAGCATAGGAAGGCCATTGGATCTAAAGCGCTAAAAATCACAGGAGCAAATGCCGGACATCTTGGATGAGCTTGCTTTGGTCAAAGAAGCTTCACTGCATTCTCCTTCACTCTGGACTTTGGGTTTTCCCATCCATGGGTTAGGTTGCATGACCAACCTCCAACACTAGATTCAAGTGCAGTTTCCAACCTTATTTGGACTGCATCATGCAAAGCACATGCCAGCATGAAAGTACACATGCAGGGTCATAGACGTGTTATCCTATGGGACACAGGTCCCCTTTTAGTGGGCCAGCCACGGTGTTGGTCAAACTATTTCTATTTTGACATAGATGCAACTCAAATAGAAGCAAGTCTCTGTAGTCTGAGAGTTGGGAAAAGGCGAGCCTGGGGAAGGTCTTCAGAATGTCCCACGGCAGCTTAGTGTTCCCAAGCAGGGTAGGTCTGGGGTTTTATTGAATTCATTTACAGTGGAAACACTTTACAGCATTGCATGAAGTTTTCTTTTACAAAATAATTTGGAACCCAACTCATCCTCATAACTCCTAATCTCCTGTCAGTACCAGTTCTTTTTTCTTTTCTTTTCTTTTTTTTTCTGAAGAGAGTTCTCCCTAGGGAAAAAAGTAAAAACAACTTTTCCTGGAAAAGTTCATGCTACCCTCATTTACCTTTTGCATAACAAAAGCCCAGACTCTAATTCTGAATAGCTGTTTTGTGTAGTTGAACCAGGTGTCCCGCTTGGAGAGACTGAACATTGGAAGTCAGAGAAATGCCAATTTGCTATTTCAAAATACTTTGTTTCAATTGCTGCCAAAGCCTTGGGGCAAAATGCTATAATCTACTTCCAGTTTTAGCTTTTCAGCTGGCTGGGCCTATTTTTAAAAAAAAATTTATTAACATGCCCAAGTGACAGTATCACTTATTAACTTTATTGATCTGGGAAAATTTTATTAACTATAAAATATTTTCATTATTTGGGGTTAGTACTAGTGACTACTTGGCAGCAAAACATCAAAGTCTTAGAAGACGAAAACTGATTTATAAATACATAACAAACATGCTAATTAAAATACATCAGTAATGTACGTCTATAGATTAAATAATCAGATGATAGTGAAATGGAGAAAGGCCCGTTGCCACTGTATTTGAAATAGACTATGGACACATCTGATAACAAGGTGTTTTCAATTTAGAGTATGAGAGACATTCTACCATTGTTAGAATCACATCACCTCTGGTTGATCTAGTCCTATATTTTCCTGAAAGTGCTGCATTAGCAAAGAAGGATCTTAAGGAAAAGGTAGCATATGGATTGTTTACTACCAGAGACACAAAAGGCTTTCAGATAAATGCATAAGGCTCATTCATTCAACAAATATTTTCTGAGGATTTACTAGGGGCCAAGTATGATTGCAGATGCTGAGTCTGCAAAGAAAACATACATACTTATGCAAACAAAGCATTCAGCACCCCGGGTCCCTGCACTGGATTTTACCAGAATTCTTAGACAGCATTTGGATAAGCTTATTCCTCATAGACCTCTGCTTTCTCTCTCCATAGGGTGAACCTGAAGAACTGAAGAAGTGTATACCATGGGAAGGAATGGGATCTGTAGTCGAAGATATGGAATCAAACTCTGACATTTGACAAACTGAGTTGAGTAAATGGTTCTACATCCTTGAGTCTCAAGATCTTTCTTTATAAAGTAACCCAACCTCATCAGCGTGGAGTCATGGCAAAACAAGATAGGACATATACATTGCTGGTGGAATGTAAAGGGGTACAGTCACAGTGGACAACAGTTTGATAGTTCCTCCAAAATTTAAAACTACCATATGACCCAGAAATTCTACTACATACTGAAAAGAATTAAAAACACATACTCAAACAAATACATGTATACCCATGTTCATAGCAGCATTATCCACAACAGCCAAGAGATGAAAACAACCCCAAATGACCATCAATAGATGAATAGATAAACAAAACGTGATATATACAGACAATGGTGTATTATTTAACCCTAAAAGGGAATGAAATTTGGATGCATGCTACAACATGGACATATCTCAAAAACATTACACCAAGCAAAAGAAGCCAGATGCAAAAGACCACATATTGTATGATTCTGTTTATGCGAAATATCTAGAATAGGTAAATCCATAGGAACAGAAAGTAGACTGGTGGTTGCCAGAGACTGGGGGAGTGGGGAATAAGGAGTGATTTTTCATGGACACAGAGTTTCCTTTCAGGAGATGCAAATGTTTTGCAAGTAGACAGAAGTAGTGGTCGCACGACACTGTGAATATACTAAATGCCACTGAAATGGTCACTTTTAAAATGGTAAAGATTATATTTTTGAATTTCATCTGAGTTAAAAAAAGTGAGTGTATATGAAAATATTCCATATATGTTTTTAGTGACTTACCCAGGGTCACGCAGGTGGTTGGAAGCTGGGTGGATATGTAGAGGGGTCAGAGGGAGGCTGAATCTTGTAGTGTCTCATTCTATTTATTTATTCATAATTGAACAATAAACATATATATTTGTGTACATCATGATGTTTTGACATATGTATCCCTTGTGGAATGGCTAAGTCAAGCTAATTAACAAATGCATGATCCTACTTACCATTTTTTTTTGTAGTGAGAACACTTAATAGCTACTTTTTTAGCAATTTTTATGTATACAATATACTGTTATTGACTAGAGTCACCACGCCACACAGTAGATCTCCAGTACTTATTCTTTGTGTCTAACAGAAATTGTGTGTCCTTTGACCATCATCTTTCCCAACCCTCATTCCAGCCACTGGTAACCACCATTCTACTCTGTGCTTCTATGAGTTTGACTTTTTCAGATTCCACGTATGAGTGAGATCATATGATATTTGTCTGTCTGTGCCTGGTTTATTTCACTTAACACAATACCCTCTCTTTTCAAGGCTGCATAGTATTCCACTGGATACATGTACCACATTTTCTTTATCCAGTGATGAATCTTTAGGTCAATTCCCTAACTTGGCCATTGTAAATAATGTTACAATGAGCATGGAAGTGCAGGCATTTCTCTGACCTACTAATTTTATATTCATCTCGTTACTCTTTCTTGAGAGAGGAAAACTTTTTCTCTGAACCTCCCCCAAATTTCCCTTCATGTCTCATTGGCCAAAACCAGGTACATGACTATTCCTAAACCAGCCATGACAGACAAATGGAGCGGGGGTTGTTGTTAGACCAATCAGGTTCTGTTGAGCTTGAAGGAGGGTCATCTTCCCCTAAAACTCTGGCTGCATGTGTGAGAGTGAGTGTCTGTGTGTGTGTGGGAGGGGGGAGGGGGTGTAGATAATGGAAAAGAAACAGGGTTGTGTTAGGACAAAGTGGAGGCACAAGGAAGCCACTTAGGCAACCCTGAGTGATGCGGGTAGCAGAGCTGGCTTCATGGCGAATCCCTTTGCACCCATACTGTGGCTAAGTGTGTGCACTTTAGGGGGCACACATTTTGTGCTGTGGGAAAAGGATGAACTCCCCCCACAAAGATTCAGAAACGCTTGCCAGATCTAAAGGACAGTCAAGAAGGAGGCAAAAAACAGATACAAAACTGTATACAAAATATGGTGACTGCATTAAGAAGACCTCATGCAGAGGAGATGAGAGAGGGTAGTGATTTAGAGAGAGAGGTGGGTGGTAGACATGGCAGGCCCTTGGGGGAGAAACACCTGGGAAGTCCTGGCTTGCAACTCCTACTCTGGAGGTGACCTGGAAAAGTCTGGATTTACCCTGAAAGAACTGAGTCTCTCTGGGCTTTATTTTTCTCATCTGTGAAATGAGAGTAGGTTGCCTTCCTCACAGAGACACTGAAATAATTATAATCGAAGATGGAAAAAATTCTGCCTGATTTATGGTAGGATTAGAGACTGTTTAGGCTCTAGTCTTGACTGTCATCCCATAATGACATGATTACACATGGGTTTTCACTTTATAATAAATATTGTTTAGTCATGGATTAATATACTGAAGGGCTTGAAATCAGTTCAAACATATTGAAAGAATAAAATAAAGCAAAAGAAAGAAAGAAAAAGAGTGAGAAAGAGAGAGAGAAGGAGGGACGGAGGGAAGGAGGAAAGGAAGAAACAAAGAAGGAATGAAGGAAGGAAGGAAAAGAAATAATCGCTTGAATACCTGACCACCTTTACATCCAACATAATTGGAAGCAGAGATTCTAGTGGCCACCGAGTTCCTAAAAATTCCCCCAAATGGAGCAATCACTGTTGGTTCCCTACCCAGCTTCAATAGCACCCTGCCCTCCTTAGAAATCTCCAGCACAGACACCATAGACTTGGCTAAAAACTACTCTTAAGGGTATTCATTTCTTGGTTCCTTACAGGCAGTTCTGGATACAAAATTTTCAGGGCCCACTGCCAAATCAAGGCCCCTTGTTTAAAAAGGATTAAGGATCTCAGAACATTAACCCGAGTGTGGACCCTTCTAAGCGTGGGGCCTCTTGTTACTGATCAGGCCACCCATTCATGAATCCAGCACTGGATACTCCCTATAGGTGAAAGATACAAACTCCTTAGTATGACATCCAAGGCTTTTCTGTAGGAGACCCCAGCCTCTCTCCCAGGGCTCCAGGCAGAGTGAACACCTCACAGCTTCTATAACGTTTTCCTACTTGAGGGCCTTTGCACATGCCCCTCTCAGGGTCAGGGGTTTGCATCCTCTGTTCCATCATCACACCCTCCACACCCACCGAGCTTCTCCAAACCCTTAACCTGTCTTGCTCCACTCCCTACCTCACACCCCTTAGGCAGAGTCTCGTTCCCTAGGGTCCCCAGTAAGCATTTGTCTCATGGCACTTCAACCAGATTTTTTATACCTTGGTCTCTTCCTATAAGAAGATGAGTTCCTTGAGTTCAGGGAATGTCCTCTCTTTCTGTGTCCCTGGCCTTCTCTCACGCAGTGTCTGGTGTCTGGGTTCATGAATGAGAGTAGGTAGGGCTCACCACCTGTCTGAATGGCAGCAGCTTGGACCATTCACACTCAGACATGATCCTGGCTGGACTTCTTGAGTCTATCAACTGTCCTAACCTTGCCTCTGATGTTGTGTGGCTCCTTACCTAATCTCCTCCCCCCTTTCGCTTGGTTTTAAGCTACAGGCATGGTAGTGACTCTCAGATCTCAACTCTAGGCATTCATATGCACATTGTCCACTGACTTACTTTGAGTTCTTCTGAAAGCAGACCCTAAGACAGAGATTTGGGCCAAGTATTTTATCTGGGGGTGTGATGCTAGGAAGCACTGTGAAGGAGTGGGGAACTGAGAAAGTAGAGGGTGGAAAGCTACAAAAAGACACCTTGATTAGTAGTTCCATTTTAGCCAAATAGGATTCAGGCCTGCTGGGGACCCTCTGAGAATTTTTGGTGAACCCAGCTCCAAGTGATCTTAACCAGGGGTGAAGAAACTGGGGTGTTTATTTGCAACTGCTGCCTCTCATTGGTGGTAGGTCACTCTGGGAACTCACTGGCATTTCCAGTCTGCTCTATGCCTGGGTGTGTGTCTGTGGTCAGAGAATGTCCTCAGCCAGGAGATGCAAGGGGCTGTCCACATGGCTGCAGGCAGCCACTAAGATAGACTGCGGGGGAAATGGGTGGAACACTGATGGCATCTGTTACGTGGAGGAATGGTAGTTAGCAATCCTTGGCAAAAATGTTCTGCTCGGAATCATGAAATTTAGCCAGTGCATCAGCGACTGCACTAGTTTCTCAGGGCTGCTGTCACAAAGTCTCACAAACTGGGTAATTTACTGTCTCACAGTTCAAGGGGCCAGGAGTTCAATATCGAGGTATTGGACTCCTGGATCTGCTCTGGATTTCTCTCTCGACTTCTGTAGACTCAGGCATTCCTGGGCTCATAGGTGGCTGTTGTCTCCCCTGTATCTTCACATCAGCCTTCCTCCATGTGTGCCTCTGTGTCCAGATTTCTCCCCCTGTCATAAGAACACCAGTCATGTTGGATTAGGGTTCACCCTTGACGACCTTAGTTTAATGTGATTACCTTCGTAAAGATCTTCTTTCCAAATAAGGTCACATTTCTGAGGTACTGGAGGTTTGGGGTATTCAACATATCTTTTAGGGGAGGGGGATAAGTTCAACCCATTATGACCAAATGACAGAAATTACCACCACACCCCACACAGTGGCCTTAAGTGGGTAAACACCTAACAAGGAATTGTGCACCTCGCTTAACTAGGTATTTTAGAGCAGGTCCTCAAACCAACCACCCCTGGACTCTTCACTTTGCTCACTCACATTAAAGAGAGAAGTGGGTCCAACTCTCTCAGCAGGAACACAGACTATTACTCACGTCACATGCCCATAAGAATGTGAGATAGAAGCCGTTGTGGCTCACAAAAACCGATGGGTAATTCTGTCCAAGAGGAAGATTAATTGGAAGCTCTTTTAGGCTAAGACTGAATATCGTGGGAGGTATGTGGCAAGCTAGGAGCAAATCCACAGGAGAGCCTTTGTCAAAACTAAAGTAATTAAAGCCTTCAAAAATAGGACCTTGAGAAAAAGGGAAAAGGAATTTGATAATTTTGCCTGCAGAGAAGCAGACTGAGGTGTGGTTCACAGTTCCCCCGCATTTGAAAGGTGGCCAGAGGCACTCCCATTCCTGCTGAGAAGAGAGTGATGGGAAAAGGCTTAAACTGAAGGGGAGATTTAGGCGGGATGAACTGAAGAATGTTCCAGAGTTAGCCTACATGGCACGGGCACTCCAGGATTGGTTAACTCACAGTAAACACTTTGCTTTTACACAACACCTAATGACTTACACAGAGTCTCTTTACTTGCTTGTCTCATTTGATTCTCCTGACACTCCTTTGACAGGATACCGTAAGCCACGTTGTACAGATGGCAAAGTGCGGTGACTTATGCTCTTTGTCTATACAGTGCTTCATTTTCATTAGTCCGGGGTTCTTAACATCAGCACAATTGGCATTTGGGGCTGGATAATTCTCTTATGGGGGGCTGTGGTGTGCATTATAGAATGTTTGACAGCATCTCTGGTCTCTATCCAATAAATGCCAATACACCACCCCACAGCTGTGAAACCTCAAAATATATCCAGTCATTGCCAAATGCCCCCCCATGGAGGAAAGGTCATCCTTCGTTGAGAATCACCAATGAGTTTACATTCCCCCAACTACTGCTTAAGCCCTTTTACTATTTTTCTATCCTCTGGGGAGATGAGGAAGTACTGTTGTTCACCATATACACATTTGAGAAAGATGAAAACACATAGTCACTGACTTCTGGGAGCTCACAGACCACTGGGAAATTGGCCTGCCTTATCCCCACAATAGGGAGGTAGCTGTCATGTGACGTCTTCAAAGGGCAGAGGTCACAGAACCCTTCAGTCTTCCCAGCACTGTCAGAAAGAAAAAGTTTCTTAGAAAGGGGAGAGTTGAAACTAAAATATGAAAACATAAATAGGGTTTATCTAACAGATACTGTCATTTGTAATATCTCAGACTTTTAAATATAGTTTTATATACACCAGGGATCATCAGACTATGAGCCAGGGGCCAAGTCAGGCCCACTGTCTGTTTTTATAAAGTTTTATTGAAACACAGTCATATTCATCATGTATTTGTGGTTGCTTTCCTACTACAATAGTAGAGTTGAGTAATTGTGACAGAGTCCATATGACGTGTGATGTCAAAATACTTAATATCTTGACCTTAGCAGAAAAAAATTTCTGATCTCTGCCTAGGTCCTGGGGTTATGAAGTACAGGGACCTCTACTGAATGCTTGTTCTGTAGCCTTGCATCACTTTTCATTGCTGTAGGGAGATCACCTACTATGTACCAAGCCATAAATTAGGTGGTTTGTATATGCCACTCAATTCTTCCATTCAATGACTTTGAAAAATATATATTGTCATCCCCAGGTCAACAAATGCAAGTTCAGAGAAAATAATAAGCTCGTCTAAATCATACAGTGAGTAAGCAGGTGGATGCAGTATTTAAACTCCCGTTTTCTTGACTTCAGTGTCACTAAAACTCCATGAACCTCAGTTTCTTCACCTATCAAAAGAAGTTACCTACCTTTCTTCAATGTACAAGTGTTTTCCCAAATTATAAGTGATAGGAATACTTCTAACAACAAAAATGACGTGTAGATAACATTTATCCCCATTGAATAAGTAAGTCCTAGGTGAGTGTTCTGCTCTGTATTCTATTTACCCCAGCTTTGGGACCAGCTGTGTCACATATGCAAATCATAGCAGACTCCTTTGGCACCAGTGACAGCTCACTTCAGTAGAAGCTTCCTTCCTCAACACAAGGCTAACAAGTTGGCAAGGCCAGGGAAACAAATAAAACTCAAGCTTGGGGTTAAAAGAGTCATGAGAGCAGAGACATGAATAAATCTACTTTGTAAAGGGTTTAGAGATCCTGGAGACCACATTAAAGACAGTCCCTAAATCAGCTCAGGATGGGGCTGCCTGGGGGGAGGTGGAGCTCGACATGCCCCAGAAATCTGAAGCTTCCTTCTCTCCACCCCAGCTCAGCCTGGTGGGAACTGTGCAGGTAGCCTCAAACACAGTGGGTAAGAGGATCTTGCAACCCTTCCTTCCTTCTCTTCTTCCCTGGGGTGTTCAATAAAAGGCTTCATTGGATGCACACATATTACTAGTCATGTGTGTAGAAAAATGGCAAGTATTACTATTAATTTTGGGACAATTAATCACTAGCCAATACCAAGCATAATACACAAGGCATTTTAAAGTCATCATCTCACTTGGACCTTACAACCATCTTTTGTGGTAGGTGCTGGTATGTGGAGGCTGAAGCAACACCATCTAGGAAGCTAATCTGCTGTGTTGCCTTCTGATTAACACCAGTTCTGGGAAGGTCTTTAAGATTTCTTGTTTGTCTATTATTTCTTAGGTAAGAGCAGGTACTTACCATAAATCCTGCCCCTAGGTTAGACAACTCTGGTGTTTTTGTACTTCCATTGTTCTATACATTGCTTCAGAATCCCCCCTTTCCCTATGGTCTTCAAGCCCTTGATGTGGGGGGGTAGGTAACAGCACGGGGATCGACCATCTTGTCTCACAACTGCCCGAATACAGATGTGGCTTCTGTTCCTAAGCCCCTATTAAATTTTTCTTTCTAAGAAACTGGATTTGTCACCTCTTTCTTCACCTCTCAGTTTCCTTGGACTTTGGGGGTAGCTTCTTCTACAGATGAGGAAGGTGAAGCTTGGGAGCTTAATCAACTTGTCCAGACACATGTAAAGGCCAACATTGAAAAGCAGATATTCCAGACTCCCAGTCATTCAACAGGCACACCCCTCAGTGAGTTTGTAGTTGAGGCTGTTTCCTGCCCAGGGAGCAGGGAGACATTCTAGCTTCCCTGAGCTGATATGATTCTGCCTGTGTCTGACTTCTAGGTCTCTACCCTTTCTAAGCTCACTAGGATGGGCTTTGGGTGTGTAAAATGCCTCAGACAGTATAGACCCACACAGAATGGGCATACGCAACCAATCAGTGTCATAAAAAAGAAGGAAATGACTGGGGCCTCCTGTATGTTCAACATGTGGAAGGTGTCTGTGCAGCAGAAGAAAGAGGTGCAAAAGCCCCCAGTGCCATAGGCCAGAGACAGCGGCTTGATCCCATGTGGGAGAGTTTGCTTTCCCCTGCCAAACTGATGGGCTGCTGCAGCCTTTGGCTTGTGGGGGTCCTCCCTGGACCTGTGTGGGAAGTGTAGGCAAGGAGAGTGACCCATTCCCGAGCTCATCCAAGCCACAGCTGCCTTTGTGCTCTGGGATTCAGGACCCCTGAGGAAGCCGGCAGGAGATTCTCTGTTCTCAGTAGGGTTGTCACCAGGACATGCGTGGGGAGTGAGTCACCCTCCAGGGGGCAATGCCAATTCCAGACACACTTACTGGAACCCCTACACTCATGACCTTTTATTGAGGGTTGAATTGTGTCCCCCAAAAAGATAATGTTGAAGTCCAAACCTCTGGTATCTATAGATGTAATTTTATTTGAAAATAGGGTTTCTATGGACTAAATTGTGTTCCTCCCAAACTCATATTTTGAAGCTCTAGCCCCCAATGTGACTATACCTAGAGACAGAGATCTTTAGGAGGTAATTAAGGTTCAGTGAGGTCAGGAGGGTGGGGCCCTAACCCAAAAGGACTGTGGTCTTATTAGAAAAGGAAAGAAAGAGCATTTATTCTCTATTAGTATATAAGGACACAGAAAGAAGGTAAATATCTGCAAGCTGAGAACTAAATTTGTGTACCTTGATATGGAACTTCCAGCCTCCAGAACTTGAGAAATACGTTTCTGTTGTTTAAACCACCAGGTCTATGGTATCTGGTTATGGCAACCTGAGAATATTGAGTCAAGGGTCTTTTGCAGATGTCATTACGGTGGGTCTTAATCCAAGAGAAGAGATACACAGAGAGACATGTACAAAGGGAGGACCAAGCCAAGACACACTGGGGCAATGGCCATGGGAAGATGGAGGGAGATCGAGGTGAGGCAGTCACAAGCTAAGAACTGCCAGGAGCCACCAGTAGCTGGAAGATACAGAGAAGCATTCATTCTCGGAGGTTTCAGAGACAGTACGGTGCTACTGACACCTTGACTTTGAACTTCTAGTCTCCAGAACTGTGAGAGAATACATTTCTGCTGGTTAAGTCATCAAGTTTGTGTTAGTTTGATACAAGAGCCCCAGGAAATCAGCATATCCATTGATCCAGGAAAGCCTGCTAGAATGCAAATATTTGGAAAAGATACTACTATGCAAATGTTTGGAAAAGATATTACTCTTGATTCTGTCTTATGGATTTTTCACTTCAGTAAACTATTCTCAAAGTTTGGTTCTTGGACTACTATTGGTAATTAAGACTGTGCAACATGTTTGGCTGTATTAGTTGAGAACTATCACTCTGGGAACGTTTTCGGCAAGCCTCAGCCCTTCTTTTCCCTTGGCTTGCATTGAGGAGTTGGGTGGGACTCTGTTGCTCAGGCCCATGACCTTTATGGACCACATCCTCTGCCTGCTCTGATTGGCTGTTGGAGTTTTCTAGCATGCCCTCATTAATATGTATGATTTATCTCTTACTTCAGTTGGAAGGTACGATCGCTCTGCAGTTGGCATGCACTCATGGTGACTATGAAAATATAAAATAACATTTTGGTTTACAGACACTTAGACAGAAGTTGTGTCTCAAAATTGGGTGACTATTCTAGTTATCTGCCATTCAATATCCTTGTGCCAACCCTCTGTACCCAGCATCAAACTAAACCATGAGTGGCACTATAGAACATATTACCCCTGGGTCCAGGTTACTATGGGGACTTAGATGCCAAGCTCCCATTGGGGCAGCTGGGGCACACCCCCAAGGTAAGATTTCCTCCTCTTTGGTCAGCAGGAAGCACCCATCGCACAAGGAAGTAGGAATAAACAGGGATTCATCAGGAACAAAAGATACAGAGGTTCTGCTGGAGCTTGGGTACATAGCACAAGAGGGAAGAGTTCTCACAGGTAAGAGTAAGTTTTCCTTTGCTAGTGGCAGCGGGACCTGTAGGGGAAGGAATTGGGGGTAATGACAGGAAGACAGAGTGGCTGTCCAAATGAACAGATTGTTTGCATGTGGCCTTTAAGTCATGTTGTGTCTTTCATTGCTGCTTATATTAGTTCATTTTCACACTGCTTATAAAGACATACCTGAGACTGGATAATTTATGAAGAAAAGGAGGCTTAATGGACTCATAGTTCCATGTGGCTGGGGAGACCTCACAATCATGGCAGAAGCTGAAAGCCACATCTTACATGGCAGCATACAAGAGAGAACTGAGGACCAAGTGAAAGGGATTTCCCCTTATATAACCATCAAATCTCATGAGACTTTTTCACCATGAGGAGAACAGTAAGGAGGAAACTACCCTCATGGTTAAATTATCTCCCACTGGGTCCCTCCCACAACACATGGGAATTATGGGAGCTACTATTCAAGATGAGATTTGGGTGGGGACATAGCCAAACCATATCACTGCTGTAACCAATTACTACAAACTTAGTGGCCTGAAACTTCACAGATTTATGATCTTACCACTGTGGCGGTCAGAAGGTTGAAATGGATCTTCTAGGTCTAGAATCAAGGTATCAGCAGATCATTTCTTCTGGAGGCTCCAAGTAAAGAAACGATTTCCTTACCTTTTCTAGCTTCTAGAGGCTGCCCTCCTCATTCCTCAGTTCATGGCCACACGCATTTCCATCTCTGCTTTCATTGTGACTTCTCTGCCTCAGACCCTCCTGCTTCACTTTTGTAAAGACCCTTGTGATGACATCGGGTCCATCCAGAAATATCTCAAGACCTTTAGCTTAATCACATTTGCAAGGTCTCTTTGCTGTGTTTTCACAGGTTCCAGGGATTAGGGTGTGAACATCTTGGGGAGCTGGGGGATATTATTTCATCTACCACACATATCTCTACCTCGTACAGGCAAGCACTTGCAAAGTGCAATGTGATCCTCTGGAGCCACTGTCCTCGGAGCTGATATATACTCTGAAAGTCAACTCTCAGGCCACAGCCTCCTGTCTATGCAACTCTCTCATCACCCCCTCCCATCACTTTCACTCCATCCTCTTTGTCCCCTAACTCATGGAGAAGAAAATCTAACTCGTAGTGGAATTTGGCTTTCGTCTTTATCAGTACTAGACGTAGTTTTTTTTTTGTAAAAATTCTCTCAACTAAATTGTTATTAACATCTGCAAAATGTGAATATCAACACTCCTCATGTGAATGTTAATAAGATTAAATGAGCTGCCTCAGCTCCAAACCTGTGCAAGCTAACTGCTCAGGAGATGTTTATTTCTTTCCCTCTTCTTTCCTTGATGAAACCCTCTCCTTTGACATCTTCAGTTCTGGAGCACTTCTTTTCTGAGGCCTTGGCTCACCCCCATTGCCCACCCTTTTCCTGCCAGTCTGCATTTCTGGCCTCTGTTCTCTTGTTTATACCATCTCTCTTGGACAATGTCATCCATTACAATGACTTCAACAGTCTCTCCTGTCACATACAATGCCTTTCAAACTCTGATCTCCAACTCTTCCAAAGAGCTCTGGACCTTTGTTCTGACTACCTGAAAGGCATCTTCTTGGGTGACCCGTAGCACTGTCAACTCAAACAAGAACTTCCCCTCCCTCCTGCCCTGCTGTGGTTACCCTAGGGACTGGGCCGTGTGGGAAGATGTGGGAGGAGCTCTTAGTTGACTCTCTTTGCAGCTCTACCTCTCTAGCAACTTGGAGGGCCAACTGCTTTCCCCTTGCTTTTTCAGGCCTAGAGATTGCTCGTCCCTGGGTTGGCTGCTTCTCCATTCCTTATTAGTAGTTTCCCAAGCTTACCTATCTATAAACAGTTACTTTAAATTCTCCCCAATTTCCACAATATGTTAGTTGCACAGGTTTTCTACTAGGAATCACACAACTATGATAAGAACCAAAAACTATTAGCAAATGTCTATTATTATTGGCCTATATGCTGGAATATCCAACAAGGACCTAGAGCATATCTTTACCCATCAGTCTATAGGTGGGAACTACAGGATGAGATTTTTGTGTGTGTGAGCCACCACTGTGGAAAATATGCCTCCGCAGGAGCCTGAGAATACTTTGCTTTGTGTTGTGTTTCTTCACTTTTTCAAAGAGTTCCTCCATATCTGCTGATGAAACTCTTGAGGCTTTTGAAGCAAGTCCTAGGTTATTAATGCCCTACCCCACTTCTCATACTTTTTCCCAAGGACATTTCAATGGCAAATACATACCTTGTGCCCAAGTTCGCAGCTTCTCAGTCATCTTTCTTCTCCACTGAGCTGGGAGCACTCTGCAACAGATACATTTTTTTTAAAACCCTTACAACTTTTCTTTGGCAGATTCCTGTAGTAGAAAATCCAACAAAAACCCTCTGATTACAATGGAATGTACCAGCTCATGTTGGAAAACGTCACTCCATTGCATGACATCCTATGACACATACAGAAAATCAGCTTAGTCAGAAGCATGTGCCATATGAGTAACATTTGGGCCTGAATCGAGCATTGTGCAGTATAGCTTCACCAGGTGCTCCTATCACTCTACAGGACCCTGTGTCAAATGGGCAATGCCAGCTGGTGCCAAGAAACTCCAGTGAGTGAGTGCCGAAAAATCTCCAGTGTCTGCTTCTTACAAGCAGTCTCTGTACCCGGTACACTGCAGTGCCCAAGAATGAGACCATGTACAAAGCCAAACGGAACACCAATTGCAAAACAGAAGCTATAAAGGCCAAACAGGGGAAGCACAGAATGCTGGTCTTAACTTTCCTGAAATTTGTTCAAGTAGCTCTGGACGTCACAAAAAGATGAATCAACCATTGGCCAAAGATGGAGAAAACACTCAGAGAAAGGACAAACAGAGTCAACTGTGACAAAGGACAAGTGTGAGACTCCTCTATGAGATTCTATACTCTAGGAAGTAATAGATGATTTGTCTCCAAATTCCAACAGCAGTATATATGTAAACCCTGAATTAATCTTCATTTGGAAAACATCATTTTGTGAATAATTAAAAATAAAAGGAATAAATGGTTACCTTCAAGTGGGTGGGAATTGACTGAGAAGGAACATGAGAGAACTATCTGGAGTGATGGCCTTGTTCTATATCATGATAAGGGTTGAATTGTACATATGTATGCATTTGCCAAATGTTTAGAATGGTACCTGTAAAACTTATGCATTTCACTTCAGGCATTTTTTCCCCTAAAAAATATACTCAAAGAAACATTGAACTCTTGCTAATGATATGCACATAGAAATGTTTACAAATGACATGTACTCATGGCTGCAACTTGCTTCAAAATCCAACACAAATAACATGGGCTGATGGATGGATAAAGAGATGGATAGAGAACAGTTAGACAATAATAAAGCACATATAACAAACTAATTATTGCAGATTCTAGGTGGTGGGTGTGGGTATTTTCTGTACAATTCTTTTCATTTTCATGTTTGAAATTTTTCATTTAAAACTGTTGGAAAAAACCTCAAATAAACTGATAAGATAAATCCTAGGGCTTACTCATACAGTTAAGACTATTTCAACGTAAATGCCATTAAGCTGTAAAATTATCAAAATATTTCTTTTTTTTTTTTTTTTATTATTATTATTATTTTTATTGCATTTTAGGTTTGGGGGTACATGTGAAGAACATGGAAGATTGTTGCATAGGTACACACATGGCAGTGTGATTTGCTGCCTTCCTCCCCATCACCTATATCTGGCATTTCTCCCCATGCTATCCCTCCCCAACTCCCCACCCCCCACTATCCCTCCCCTTTCCCCCCCCCCGACAGACCCCAGTGTGTGATACTCCCCTCCCTGTGTCCATGTGTTCCCATGGTTCAACACCCGCCAAAACTACATTGAGATACCATCTCACGCCAGTTAGAATGGCGATCATTAAAAAATCTGGAGACAACAGATGCTGGAGAGGATGTGGAGAAATAGGAACACTTTTACACTGTTGGTGGGAGTGTAAATTAGTTCAACCATTGTGGAAGACGGTGTGGCGATTCCTCAAGGACCTAGAAATAGAAATTCCATTTGATCCAGCAATCCCATTACTGGGTATATATCCAAAATATTTCTTTTAGAAATGCAGTCCATGACACAAGTAATCCAATTTCCTTTAAATTAAATCTGGTCATAAAAACCAGTCCTTAAGGAGATCAGCACATAGGAAAAAACATGAAGGTTGCAAGATTATAAGACACGATATTGAAGAGGACATTTCTAAAGAAACACGTTAGGGCTGAATACTGATTCAGTTCCTATCCCTAGCAGATCCACCTGCTGCCCCCCACCTCCAAACCACTAGCTTCACAGAGGTCAAGAGGTGTGACTCATTTATGGGCTATGGGCAACTGCTGGGAATCCTGCCACATGGTTGGAGAAAATTACAGACTCATACTTGCAGCTGCTTAAGAATATGGTTAAAATCTGAGCCCTTTAGCTCTTATCTTTTGTATAAAGTGTACAGTTTGAAAGGTCCACATCATTTTTTATAATTGAACATTGTATTATTTTTCTTCCAGTTTTATTGAGGTATACTTGACCAAAAACGTAGGTATTTAAGGTGTACAATGTGATGTTTTAATCTGTATAATATTGTGAAATGATTAACATAATCAAGCTAATTAACATATTTACCACCTTCTCTAATTACCTTTGTGTGTGGGGATAGTGAGAATACTTAAGATCTACTCTCTCAGCAAATTTCGAGTATTTCAATAAATTATTAACAATAGTCACCAAGCTGTACATTTGATAACCAGAACTTACTCGTCCCATAATTGTAAGTCCATATACTTTAACCAACATTACCACAAGGTTCATATCTTGACTCTCTTTTTGGAGTGACTGTCACAAGATGACTCTATATTTTTATGTCAACGTCTGACTTACATAATAGAGGGGCATGTAGTGAGTACCCTGTGCAAAGGAGGTGTTGAGGAAACATTGGTTGATGAAAGAATGAACAGGTGGATGGGGGCAAGATTTATCAGAGATGCTTTGGAAGAGAGGTAAAGAGATTCACACAGATAGGAGATTTGATATGGATCATAATAATGTAAAGGCAAACATTCAAAAAAAGTTATTAATCCAGAAAAACCTGGAGAAAGATGCAAAGTACTGTGATGCCTTTGGGATCATACAACTTTTCTGTAGCCTGGATGTGTGATCTTTGGACAAATGCTAAACCTCTATGAGCCTCGATTTCCTCATCTGTTCAAAACAACAGTAAGTATAGCACTTACTTTTAGAGTCATTATGAGAAAATTAAATAAGTTGTAAAGTTGCTGGTGGGGGCTACTGGACACCCAAAACAATGAAGGGAAGATGAATTAAAAAGCCTTCATCTGCTGGCCTAGCCTGTTAGATTGGCTTACAGCTGAAAAGGAGAAAAATACCACAATTCCTGTTGGGATGGAAAGTCATCATTTCTGGGTCCTAAGAAGGCAATGGAAGAGGGCACTGAAGTGGGAGAATCAGAGAACTGGCCACAGTGTTTAGACATTTCTTGGGAATAATCCTGCTAGGAGATATATTTAAGGAAGATAAATATATTCCTGGGGGAGGAAGAGTTGGAAGAAAATGTGAGTTGACGGTAATCACCACGGGACAGATGCAACACTAGGGACCCCAAGGCCTTCAAGAGGAAATGCTCTTTATTAAGTCACTATTTGCACAACACCAGCAGTGGTCATTAAAAAAATATTTTATATTTTCATCATTATTAATTGCATCTCATATCTGTAATTCTGATGAAAGGATAAAATAGAAGAGATGAGGGTTTTGGATATATTTCACTGCTAGGACAAAGAAGAGCATTTCCAAAAACAACAAAAAACAAAAAAAACAACAGCAGAACTAACCCATACATTTGATGACGTATATGGAGACCAGACAATCAGGCTGGAATTCTGGTGGAAATTGCACAGAACCCCCAAGAACAGTGTTTCCCACTGTTTTCTACTCCAGTTGAGTTGGAAGAGTTGCTCCTCAAACAGGACAAATTTAGATCATTTTATTAACTTATTATATGAACAAAGATGAAATCGTTTAATGGCAGTAAGGAGGCAGTGCTGCCAACAGAAATAACACCTTTAAGACATGGAAAACAAGTATTTTATTGCACTCACAGTGTATACAAAACACCATGTAATGTACAGCAAAATTCCTCCTTAACATCTTCCCAGGATTAAATGGAGAAAATTTCTGCCAGTGGGACGTCTTACTAAAAAAAAATCGATCAAATTCTAAGAAATCCAGCATTCATTCATTATCTAAGCCTGGATTTCTCAAGTATCAAAGATAACAGTTATTGGTTAATTCAAAAGAATTTAAAAGCAGTTTGCCACCAAGATTTTTTGCATATTAACTCAAGTTACATGGCAGAAATATTATAGAATATACTTATGTTTTCTTTGATAAAGCAAAAAGAAGAAAATGTTACTTTATCTTTCCCAACATATAAAAGCCCTTTGATTTTGTACTTGAGGCTACATGAGGCTCAAATAGTTTACTCTAATATTCCCCTAAGTCACGAGCTACATTTTGTTTTCAATAGTACATGGATATTTTTGCCATTGGTCAAAGACTGTTTTGAGAGATAAAGAAATTTTATTTGTCTACCAAACCTTGTAAAAAAAAAGTCTGCTTTCCTCACCCCACCTCCATCTTCCATCCGGAGGACCTAACTCCAATATTTGATGGAAATTTTGCCTTGCTTGTCAGCCTTTCAGATCTGTGGGAAATTTCTCTCTCTCTCTCTCTCTCTGTTTTTTTGTTTTGTTTTGTTTTCAGATTTTTTTAAAATTATAAGTTAAGTTCTGAGATACATGTTCAGAACATGCAGGTTTGTTACATAGGTATACATGTGCCATACTGGTTTGCTGCACTCATCAACCCATCATCTACATTACGTATTTATCCTAATGCTATCCCTCCCCTAGCCCCCCACCTCCTGATAGCCCTGGTGTGTGACGTTCCCCCTCCCTGTGTCCCTGTGTTCTTATTGTTCAACTCTCACTTTTGAGTGAGAACAGGCGGTGTTTGGTTTTCTGTTCCTGTGTTAGTTTGCTGAGAATGGAGATTTCTGGCTTCACCCATGTGCCTGAAAAGGACATGAAATCACCCTTTTCCAGGGCTGTATACTATTCCATAGTGTATATGGGCCACATTTTGTCCATTGATGGGCATTTAGGTTGGTTCCAAGTCTTTGCTATTGTGAACAGTGTTGCAATAAGCATATGTGTGCATGTGTCTTTATATTAGAATGATTTATAATCCTTTGGGTATATGCCCAGTAATGGGATTGCTGGGTCAAATGGTATTTCTGGTTCTAGATCCTTGAGGAATAGCCACACTGTCTTCCACAATGGTTGAACTAATTTACACTCCTACCAACAGTGTAAAAGTGTTCCTGTTTCTCCACATACTCTCCAGTATCTGCCATTTCCTGACTTTTTAATGATCACCATTCTAACTGGCATGAGATGATATCTCATTGTGGTTTTGATTTGCATTTCTCTAATGACCAATGATGATGAGCTTTTTTCACGTTTGTTTCCCACGTAAATGTCTTCCTTTGAGAAGTTTCTGTTCATATCCTTTGCCCACTTTTTGATGGGATTGTTTTTTCCTTTTTTTTTTGTAAATTTGTTTAAGTTCTCTGTAGATTCTGGATATTAGCCCTTTGTCAGATGGATAGATTGCAAAAATTTTATCCCATTATGTATGTTGCCTGTTCACTCTGATAATAGTTTCACTTGCTGTGCAGAATCTCGTTAGTTTAATTAGATCCCATTTGTCAATTTTGGCTTTTGTTGTCATTGCTTACAATGTTTCAGTCATAAAGTCTTTGGCCATGTTTATGACCTAAATGGTATTGCCTAGATTTTCTTCTAGGGTTTTTATGGTTTTAGGTCTTATATTTAAGTCTTTATTCCATCTTGGGTTAATTTTTGTATAAGGAGTAAAGAAGGGGTCCAGTTTCAGTTTTCCGCATATGGCTAGCCAGTTTCCCAGCACCGTTTATTAAATAGGGAATCCTTTTTCCATTGCTTGTTTTTGTCAGGTTTGTCAAAGATAAGATGGTTATGGATGTGTGGCATTATTTCTGGGGCCACTGTTCTGTTCCATTGATCTATATTTCTGTTTTGGTACAAGTATGATTCTGTTTTGGTTATTGTAGCCTTGTAGTATAGTTTGAAGTCAGGTAGTGTGATGCCTCCAGCTTTGTTCTTTTTGCTTAGGATTTGCTTGGCTATATGGGCTCTTTTTTGGTTCCATATGAAAATTAAAGTAGTTTCTTTCTAATTCTGTGAAGAAAGTCAATGGTAGCTTAATGGGGATAGATAGCATTAAATCTATAAATTACTTTGGGAAGTTGGCCATTTTCATGATACTGATTCTTCCTCTTCCTGAGATGGAATGTTTTTCCATTTTTTTGTGTCCCCTCTTATTTCCTTGAGCAGTGGTTTGTGGTTTTCCTTGAAGAGGTTCTTCACATCCCTTGTAAGTTGTTTTCCTAGGCATTTTATTCTCTTTGCAGTTATTGTAAATGGGAGTTCAATCATGTCATCTGCAAACAGAGACAATTTTACTTCCTCTCTTCCTATTGAAATACTTTTTATTTCTTTCTCTTCACTGATTGCCCTGGCCAGAACATCCTATACTATGTCAAATAGGAGTGGTCAGAGAGGGGCATCTTTATCTTGTGCCAGTTTTCAAAGGGAATTCTTCCAGCTTTGGCCCATGCAGTATGATATTGGCTGTGGGTTTGTCATAAATAGCTCTTATTATTTTGAGATATGTTCCATTAATATCTAGATTATTGAGAGTTTTTAGCATGAAGGGCTGTTTTATTTTGTCAAAGGTCTTCTCAGCATCTATTGAGATAATCATGTGGTTTTTGCCATTAGTTCCCTTTATGTGATGGATTACATTTATTGATTTGTGTATGTTGAACCAGTGTGCAACCCAGGGATGAAGCTGACTTGATCGTGGTGGACAAGGTTTTTGATGTGCTGCTGGATTTGGTTTGCCCGTATTTTATTGAGGATTTCCACATCAGTGTTTGTCATGGATATTGACCCGAAATTTTCTTTTTTTGTTTTGTTTCTGCCAGGTTTTGGTATCAGGATGATGCTGGTTTCATAAAATGAGTTAGGGGAGGAGTCTGTCTTTTTGTATTACGTGGAATAGTTTCAGAAGAAATGGTACCTTATCCCCTTTGTATCTCTGGTAGAATTTGGCTGTGAATCCATCTGGTCCTGGGCTTCTTTTAGTTGATAATCTATTAATTACTGCCAAAAATTTCTATATATTTTTAAATCAAAGTGTTAAAAGGAAATACTTGTCATGTAAGCCTAAAGGAAAATTCATACTTTGTTGACCCAAAAAAACCACAGATATTAGCAGGTAAGAGCATTCAGACATGGATGAAATACTTCCCAGTACAATTTACAGCTTGTCATTTACCTTTTCTTAATTGACTTCATGCCTTCAAATCACAAATCTCAAAGATTTCCCTTTTTAAAGTTTTGTATTTAGAAATGGGAGCAAGGTGATGATCCTTATTTGAGTAATGTAGATTTATTAGAAAGTCCCACAGAAGTAGATTTTTCCTGTTAGGTCACTGCATGAATCAGACTTTGCATGGTTATGTTATAGTAATACATTATAAATACCCCCAAATCTGAGAGGCTTACAAAAAAAGAAGTTTCATTTTTCATTCATCTTATGTGTTATACATTGCCTCTTCCATGCCAGCATCTGAATTAAAGGAGCAACCTTTTGCTGAGACTGGTAGCCAGGAGATGCTGTCAATGTGAACTTAGACCCATCCTGCCTTTGTGACTTCAGGCCAATGCTTCGGAGCAAGACAGAAATTTCGAAGCCACCAAAGCCTCTTAAGGAAGCTAGAAGGTACAGAGTTGTGCACACCTCACATGTGGCTACCAGTGCCAGAATGAATAAATGGCAGGGCCATGTAAATGTGAGTGTAGAATACACCAGGAATTAACCG
Source organism: Ateles fusciceps (assembly GCA_036589455.1). Classification (NCBI taxonomy): domain Eukaryota; kingdom Metazoa; phylum Chordata; class Mammalia; order Primates; family Atelidae; genus Ateles; species Ateles fusciceps. The sequence goes on from JAZHEH010000222.1 coordinate 17,427,604, forward strand.
CCTCCTTCAATCTTCTCGTGCTACAGCTACTGGTGACAGCCACATGTAGGACCTCTAAATCTGATACATTATAATGTGCATGCCATCAATTAGATATCCCATTTAGAGTCAGGAAACCGGATAGGTCATCCTGGCCAGGACAACAGTGTTGTCTACTTGGAATCACACAACCTGTAAATAATCAGGAATTTCAAAGAAACCAGACTAATTTTCTGGGAAGTATGACAACAACTAGCATTTAATGAATACTTCCCATGTGCAAAGTGCTTTGTGTGCATTATCTCCTTTGATCCTCACATCAGCCGGATGAGGTGGCTTTTCTAATGCTCATTTTTTACAGGTGAGGGAACCAAGGCTTAGGAAAATTAAGTAACTTGATAAAGAGCACACACTTCATAAGTGGTACAGTCTAGATTTGATCCAAGGCAGTCTGATTTCAGAAATTCCCACTTTTAACCATTGTGTAGTCCAATCATCATTGATATTTGTAATCTTGAACCTGAGATATTGTAAGAGTCAAAAGTACCTTTGGAATCACAAAAGATTATGCTCCACATGGCTTGTTGTTGTTGTTGTTGTTGCTATGAACTTTTGTTTTTAATTGTACTTTAGGCTCTGGGGTACATGTGCACGTCCTGCATCCTGCAGGATTGTTGCATAGGTACATACATGCCATGGTGGTTTGCTGTCTCCATCCCCCCACCCCCCCTGTTGCCTACATCAGGCATCTCTCCTGGTGCTATCCCTCCCCATCCTCCCCCGCCACATGGTTTTTATGTTAGATTCATTTTGTTAAATCCTAACTCAGAGATCAACGCACTTTTTTCTGTAAAGGACCAAATAGTGACTCTTTTAAATGTTGTGGCTACAAGCAGCTGTGTTGCATATTCTTTGTTATTTTTACAAATTCTTTTTTGTCTTTTTGTGTTTTTTTGAGATGGAGTCTTACTCTGTTGCCCAGTCTGGAGTGCAGTGTCTCACCCTCGAATCACTGCAACCTCTGCCTCCCAGGTTTAAGCGATTCTCCTGTTTAGCCTCCCGAGTAGTTGGGATTATAGGCTCCCGCTACCACACCCAACTAATTTTTATATTTTATTAGAGATGGGGTTTCACCATGTTGGCCAAGCTGGTCTCGAACTCTTGACCTCAGTTAATCTGCCTGCCTTGACCTCCCAAAGTGTTGAAATTACAGGCGTGAGCCACTGCCCCAGCCCTACAGTGCTTTAATAAAGGAAAAACTATGCTTATCTCATGAGACCACACAAAAAAACAAGATATGGACCAGATTTGGTCCCTAAGTCACCAATTGCCATCCTCTGGTAATTCATCAAAGCTTCGTACACTGGGTATGATATATGTGCAACACCTCTGCTAATTATGTGATTAACCAGAGCATGCCATTTACAACTATTCTGACACAGTGGCGATTTATTAAAACTAGAAGGTGAGTTTGGGTTTATATCTCTATAACTTCACAAATTGGTGCTCTTGAGTAACCCAGTGTGGAGTCAGACTCACATGAGGACATCTCAAATGTCTCCTTGTAGCAAGGCAGTGACCTACTCAGCCCCTGTTGTGCTCCCGAAAGTGGCATCAGGTGACACTTCATAGATATGCATGTCATTGCTCTTGACGATTTCATCTAAAAACACCAGTGAGTTTTACTGAAATTAAAAGACTATTTACAAGCCTCCTCTTTCTCAAAATACATCAAAACCACAGCAAAAAGTGTTGGAGCCAAGGTAATTTGCAGAGTAATAAAGGCCCACAGAGGATGCCTTGAGTTTTTGACATCATGTTGTTGGAAGTTGGATCGGGAAGGGTGAAGACCCATATTACTAAGCCAGCATGACTACAGAAGTGTGTACCAGGCACAGTTCTAAGCTTTATACGTATTAACAGTTAATTCTCACAGCCACTTCAGAAAGGAGATAATAGTTTTACCCTCACTTTTCAGACAGGAAAGCCAAGGCAGAGAAAGCGAGATGACTCTTTTGAGTTTACCCCTTGAGTCAACGATAGGTAGAAGACTGAGACCCAGGTACACTGGCTTGAGTGCATGACCATGACCACGATATTGTCCTGTCTTTCCATGGGCCAAAAAACGTCTGGGCCTGTGGAGGAAGATAACTGCTGTGTGATGAATAATATTTAATTTTTGAATGTAGTACATGAAATTAAAAGATTGAAATTATTCAAGGCAACTAGGGGATACTGGGTTCTAATTCTGCTTTTACCAATCAACAAATTGGTCACTATGGCCAGTTGGACAAATGGAGTGTTATGTTTGTCAGTTTATATATAAAAGAGAAGTGCTAATATTTAACAATCTTTGTGTTAATATGTTAAATCTTTTTAAATCATTTTGAGCCCCCTTTTTCCAAGGGAGCCAGTCATATGCATGCTGCCTGTGACACTCTGAGTACCAAGCCCCATGGCCTCAGGGAAAATTCTATCTCTGGGCATTTAGTTTTATTCAATCATTCTTCAGGAAAGAAATATCTTCCATCTATATAATAAACAGATCAGAATGCATATCTCTAAGGTGTCTTCCAATAATTATATTTTTATTATTTGATGACTACAAAAGGATTTACTCACTGAGGGAAGTCTTTACTTGCTGAGAAATGTCTTTACTCACTAAGGGAAGCTTTTATTAAATAAAGCTCTAAAAATCTCCATTGACTGTAGCTGTTTCATTTGCAGTATAAAGTATTTTTTCATTAACTACAAGATAAAATGTCCTTAATATCAGATCAGCATTAATAACAATCTAGCATAATAATAACCATTTAACCCAACTTTGCAAAAGACTCAGCCCTTTAGAAGGAAAAATGAATAAACTTAACTCATTCTTATTCTAGGGCCAAGATAATAATCTCAAGGTATCCTTTAAATACTCTAATCTGCTTTAAACTTTGACCCAAGTTATTTTCGTGAACATCCTCTGTTTCCAGTGGGGTAGATACCATATAAGACAGAAACTACAAATCACTTTGTGTAAAGTCACCAAAGAAAGAGGGGGAAAGAAAAACCAGTACAGAATCTGCTGTTAATTAAAACCAGCTGATGATGTACAGCGATTTGTCTGGAGCACCTTGGCTGGGCTGGTTCCCTGACAGCTGAACATTCTTTCCTGCCCATAGTGTTTGAACTATGTCCAATGGTGAAATCGTTAAATCTTTGATAGCTGTAGCTTAAGTGTGAGAAGGGAGTCGGGGAGCTTTTTGTTTTACACAAGAAAGAGAGATGAGTCTTGTATTACATTAAAAAAAGTACTTATTAGATCATGTTCACTGGCTTTTGGTAGAATGCCTCTGGACATTTTCAGATTATCTATTGACACTTTTTCATGGCACAAATGTCAAAAATCTCACTTCCTCTCTTCTTCCCTAGGGGATTCTTGCTGTAGGTAGAAGGGAAATAGTATGAAACACCTGGTCTTACTCAAAGGAGTCTTGGGGATAGGTTAATTTCACAGTTGAAAGCTCCATTTAAATATTTGCTAATACAGAAAGGACTACCAAAAGAAAAACAGTCATGTGACTTCAGGAGAATTGCTCACAAACACACAAAACACTGTTTCATCCTTGAGTCTGACAGATGCTTGATAGGGAACAAAGAATAATCAAGCTATTTATCTCCAAATACCAAAGTAGCTTTAAAACGAATTGCTGTTCACACTTTCTGGAAGACAAATTGGCATTACAAGGATGTAAGTAAGAACCTGTCTGTGTGTTCATACACACCCTAAACTTTTAAAAAATATTTTTAGGTATAAAATATTTCATATACACAATACCCTTTCTAAAACAGCCATCATGATATATCTGTATTATAGGAAAGTATAGATATATAGAGATAGTACATAGTTATATTTGTAGAAACATAGATGATAGATGGGTAGATAGGTAGATAGACAGACTTAGTGTTTCAATTTATGTTTTGGAGCAATTTTTTCTTTTGAGACAGTCTCATTCCATCACCCAGGCTGAAGTGCAGTGTCATGATCTCAGCTCACTTCAACTCATGCCTCAGCCTCCCGAGTAGCTGTAATTATAGGCGTGAGCCACGGTGTACTGCCCAAATTTCCTTTTTAAAGTTTGGCTTCAGCATAGCCCTGTCTACTAGCTGGAGGTGGTTTTGGGGTTCAGATGTGTTAATACATTTTTGCCAACAATGGTAGCCATGGGGTCTGGCACAATGCTGTAACCCCATTCTTTCAATAGAATGGATGCCCCTTGGGCTGCAAGTGTGGCCCCTGTTTCCTTTGAAGGGCTTTTAGAAATAGACAGATTGTCTTTTCCCTGGGACTCTGGACTCCTGGGGCAAAGCTTTTTAAAGACAGGTGTGAAAATTATCCTGGTTGATTCAGAAATGAGTCATTGTCTCCTGGCTGCTGCTGCTGATCTCAAGCTAGCAAAGGTCAAATAAAGTTCTGGTTCACACGAAGATGTTCTATGCTGAGTTTTCAGCATCACTGGGTGGGGGGGGGGGGGGTTTGAATTCTTTTTATTTGGGAGAGCTCAACAACATTGCTGATGTAGTTATCTTTGTCCAGTTAAGCTTTTACCAGACAACCATGGGACTTCTGGCCCACAGGAAGGTAAGGAAGGGTAGAAATAAGATTAAAAGAAATCCAAGTCCAAATACAGTATCACCAGACAGGCAGTAATGGTAGTACAGGTAAATATCTTAATGCCAATTAGTTTTGATAAATATGAGACATATTTAGGTTTGTCTATCTAGGGATACTTTTTAGTTTAATCAATCTCTCAATTAAAATTCTTTGAGACTGTTTATTTAGAGTCAAATAAATAAATATGCCTGTCCGGGTATCATCCATGTAAATTGGAGCCCAATGTTTGCTCTATTTGCCTTACGTATTGTGGTTCAAGAAAGATAAGTACTCATGAAATTTTGATTTCTATTAGTTAGGCTGTATAAGCGTGAAGGAGTTAGTAGGGTGGCAAGCCATATGGTTTGTCTACACTCAGTGCTTTTCTCCCTCCACACTTTTCCTTGCTCAGAAAACTCCACTCCACCAGTGTCCCAAAATATCAGAGAGTAGATATATCAGCCCCCATGCAGCTGGGCTATGAGCATTGACTGCGGACTGGGACCTGAAGACAGGCATCTCGAGCTCTTCTGAGAAAGGTTTTCTTCCCTGATTACAAAGCTCTGCCTGGAAGGATGTGTCTCTCTTCTCTGGCCAGCTGTTGCTGTGCCTGTAAGTGACAACTGATTCTATCTTGTGACCTGAGGATGCTGTGCAGAACGAGAGACAGATAGGTGTTTGATGATGTCAATGAACCATCAAATTGACCCTCTGCTCACTTATCTCTGAGCTTCAATTTCCTCATCCTTAAAATGGAAAGAATAAAAGTACTTGTCTTAGGGTTTTTTATTTTTGGGGGGTGTGAGAATTAAATAACATAATGCAAATAAACACTTGATATTATGGCAGGGACAATATGACATGCTTTGTTTTTAGCTTCTATCATTATTTTTATTACCAGTTACGACTACATGATATTATGTTTTCAGAGAAATTGAAATAGTTCCTAAAAACCTTCATATGTTCAACAAAAATCACAACGTTAGCAGGAGTAAAGTGTCTGTCAGTCATTGCATTTCTTTCATAATCAATGCTTTTCCAGAATAATGTCTTTAAAAATATTTTGAGTAGTAATTCTGAGAAAGATAACTGGATAGCTTATGATACTGTTTGGTTCTCTCATATAGGATCTGCCAAACTGCTGACTTCTGCCTTAAACATAAGAATTTAAAATTATGAATACTGAATACTAATTTTTAAATGATAGATTAAATATTTCCATATTTTATCAGCTCCTGGATTATATTGCAGTTTCACATCTGCACTATTTTAATAGGCTACCTTGTGGCCCAGTGGTTTTAACATGTGTTCAACCCTAAATAATCACTCATTAATCTTATGTGACTACCAGATAGTAGTATTTATCAGTGAGCTATTGTCAATAGCAGACTTTATGCTATTTATAGAATCTGCATTCTTTCCCCATAATAAAGTTCTCTACACCCCAAGTAGCTTATCTCAAAATAATAACAACTGGATATACTTAACTTTAGGAAAAATTTTATGAAATACATGTATGTACCAAAAAGCAGTTTTAAATCCTTGCTTGAAAATATTTGGCAGAATTACTTAATGTAATATCACAATTTATTTATAAACATAAATGTGAGCTTGCCTAGATCACCTTGGCTTAAATAGAAATATATGCATTATTGTTAAAAAGTGTCTGCTGTAGTTTCTAAACCTGCTAAAGAGAGGGCAAGATACCTATAGATGGTTAATACATCTGATAATGAAGCCAATGAAAAGGATTTTAGGGATAAAATATGACTTCAGTTTGGTTGAGTGGTTTGTTTTCTCCTTGAGCATTATACCTCCTCCCTGAAGCTCCTTCAGATCATTTTTTTAGGTCTTAGGCAACAGAGGTGAGAACAAGCACTCTCCTCACTTCCCATACAGGCTTCCAAATCATTACCCTCAATGCCTCTAAATATCATTGCTCCACTGAGGTTAACTTCTCTACATATTGTCTTTTCCACTTATTCTTGTCTCAACTGTCTGCTGTCTTCCAAGTCAATCCTTCACATTCATTGAAAAATCTGGCCTCTGAGGCAAAGTTTTGTCTCCACCCAGATTCCACTGATCCATCATAATCTCCAGTGACTTTGGAGTTCAGATGGATGACCCCTCTGATGTCTTCCTTTGTTCTTTCTCTTAACTTTCACATCTCCAACGGCCTTCATCTCTGCTCCCTTTAGGCACTTCCTCTCAAGGTTAAATCCTGAAATTTTTCCATCCTTGAATTCTCAAATATAAATGTACCACTTTTTGATAAAAAATGTCCATTCATTGGGTTTTACTGTTACTTCTAAAACTATGCGGTTTTTAGATTTACCATGTCGCTTGATAACTAATGTTCTTTCAGAATCAGCCTCTCCTGTCCTCTTTACCCCCTTGGATCCCATCATTAAAATAATGAGGACCCTCAATTTTGCCTTCCATCATTCTGTAACACCCCCTCAACAAAACTGCAAAATTGGATCAATGTTTCAAGCCACCTTCTTAGTTCCTATACCAAAGTGGTTGAACATTGTTAGAAAAAAATATATTATTTGATGTATCAATTAGGTTCCCAATATCTCCCATAAATTCTTTTACTTCCTATTCAGCAACTCATTTTCAATACCCTTCAATGTCTATGAAAAACCTCCATCAGTTTTCTCAAGAACTCTATCTCATACAAACTCATTGATTTTGGCAGACAAAGTTGCCACTTTCATAAAAAATTAAAGTAAACAGGCAGTGTCTTCCACAACTTTGTTGCAAGTGTATCTATTTTAATATATGTGCAAGTCCTGAATATCTATGATTCCCATTGCAGTCCATAAGGCATCTCTTTTTGTTGTTGAAATCTGCAAGTTATGCCTTTAAATCTCTTTCCTTCTCCTCAAGTCTTTTTCTTTCATCCTCCCTTCTCTCTCCCATATCTTCAATCTCTCCAGTATTCCAATCTCAGCTGGAATCTGCACTTCGGACTACTAATACATCCAGGTTTTGCCAATTTAAACATGCCTTCCTAGATTGAACTTTCTACTAACCACCAACTTGTTCTACCTATTCTCATCTGCATTTGTTCATTTTCACACTGCTGTAAATAAATATCTGAGGTTGGGTAATTTATAAAGAAAAGAGGTTTAACTGACTCACAGTTCTGCATGGCTGGGGAGGCCTCAGGAAACTTACAATCATAGCAGAAGGCAAAGAGGCATTTCTTACATGGTGGCAGGGGATGAGAGGGGGAGAGAGAGAGAGAGAGAGAGAGAGAGAGAGAGAGAGAGAGAGAGAGAAAGACAGAGAAAGCAAACAAAGGGGGGAAGTACCACCTTTAAACCATCAGATCTCATGAGAACTCACTGACTATCATGAGAACAACATGGGAAAAATTGCCCCCATGATCCAATTACCTCATGCCAACCCCCTCCCTTGACACCTGGGGGATTACAATTCAAGGTAGGATTTGGGTAGGAACACAGAGCCAAACCACATCACCATCTTATCTACACTTCATTAAAACAGCAATATATATCTCCTATATGCACCTCACATTTTTCTCATTTTGGTCCTTTGCAATCTGACTTTTATCATCATACTCAATTATAATAGTTTTTCTCAGTGGAAAAATCAATATTTTTTTTTTACTGAAGATTCTAATAAAAACTTCATTCCTTAATTTCCAGGTCTCTTGGTGTCCTAGACTCTTCTGAGAAGAGACTGGAGAGACACACCCCAAGCCAGATGGAGGGTCCTGTATGGCAAACTAAAGAGCTTGGACTTTTCCACCAAAATCCTGAAGAGATCTTGAAAGTTCACTCTCATGAAGCTTTTTACCTTTTTGCTTCTGTGATTTTGCACTATCGTGGCTCTCCTTTCACCCTTTCTAGCTCTTTCTCAGACACATTTTCTCCTTCTCACCAGTAAAATGTTGTCGTTGAGAAGTCTGTCCTCAGCTTGCTGTCTTCTCACTCTACCTGGTTATTTCCTGGGTGATGCTGTCCACTCCCATGCTTTCCAGTGCCTGTTTTAGGGCATTGATTTCCCTGTGGACAACGTTCAGGCTGTCCTCCACCACAGAAAACATCAGATGCACAATCAGCTGTTTATTGCACACCATACAACCCACAGGTATCTCATACTTTCTCTGTTCTACACTGAACTCACAATCTTTTCTTCAAACTTCTATCTTCTTATGTGTTCCCTATCAATTCACTCATATCATCTAGAGAAATGGAACTTGCAGGCATTCTTGTGCCTTTGCCCTTAACCAGTCACATTCCAACTTCCTTTGACTTTATTCCTAGTTATTTCTTGACTCTTCCTACCTCCACCTCCCCTCTACCTCTCATGTATTTCTACTTTATCTGGTTTCTGCAAGCTCCTAGTCATTTCTTGCCTGGATTAGTACATGAGCCTCTAAATCATTCTTTCCATCATCAACATTGTTCTCCTCAAAGCCATTTCCTGGAGTCACTAGAATTATTTGTGAGTCAAAATCAAACCAAACCATGGCATGTTCCTTGAATGAACCCTTCAGTGGCTGCTGTTACCTCCAAAGCAAAGCCCAAGTGCCTTAGCAAGAACTTTTGTCCACCTCCCCAGGAAATACTCTCACTCCTCCTGACTCATGTGCCCTATCAATATGTAACTTCTAAAGTTCCTGATGATACCCTGTCTGGAGGGTTTCTTCCAACCCCACTTTGTCACAATTCTCCTTGAAGGGTCTTTGATTCAGCTCAGGAATTGTCTCTTTCTGATTCCTCTTATGACACCTTAGGCTAGCCTAACCCTCTCCCATCTGTACAAATAAAATCTTATACCCACATCCATTATTTCATTTAATTTATAATGCATGCATCTTTGTGTATTATACACATGTGTATATATATGCATATATATGTATTTATGTGTATCTATATACCTCTACCTAATCTATCATCTGTCTGTCTCTCTAGTCATTGTACTTGCTTTGCAATGATTCACATGAGTTCATCTAACCCTATTCCTTTATGGCCACCTTAAATCCAGTAATGAACTTGTTCAGTCATCTATGAACCTCCAGTGACTACTGTGGTACACGGACTAAACAAAGTCTGTATTCCATCAATACTTTAGGAAGGAAATCATGAAGAAATACAGTTTCATCTCTCCCACAAACAGATCAGAATGTATGGAATAATAACTATCTTGTATAATTTGCATATCTGTCCCCTCCAAGCCTCATGTTGAAATTTGATCCCCATTGTTAGATGTGGGGCCTGGTGGGAGGTGTTTGGGTATGGGAGTTGATCCCTCATGAATGGCTTAGTGCTGTCCCTGCAGTAGTGAGTGGGGGTTCACTCTATGTGTTCCCTCAAGAGTTCACCCCCTAGCTGATTGTTAAAAGACCCTGGCACTTCCCTCCCCTCTTTCTTGCTTCCTCTCACCATGGGACTTGCACAAGCCTGCTTTTCTTCACATTCCCCAATGAGTGGAAGCTTCCTGAAGCTTCTATCAGTAGATGTTGATGTCATGCTTCTTGCACAGCCTGCAGAACTGTATACCAAATAAACTTCTTTTCCTTATAAATTATGCAGCCTCCGTAAGTATTCATGGAGAACTTTCTGTGTGCTCAGTGCTCTTCCAGATGGTAGAGATACAGCAGAAAACAAGGTAAGAGAAGTCCAACTTAACAGAGCTTACATTCCAGAGTGCCAAGTATCCTGACAACATAAAAGTCAACATATTAATGAACAAAAGGACTGTTGACAGGGCTGTCATTCAATTAATTTTAGAAAGACTTACTGAACTTCCATGCAAGGGTCAGACACTCTTCTGAGTCCTAGGCATAGAGAAAGAAATGAAACAAAGATCCTTCCAACATGGAACACACAGATGAAATTTTAAAAAGGCTGGACAGTGGTAGAGAGTTACTTGGTATAGGAGCTACTTTTATTAGTATATGGCCAGCTAAGGGCTTCTCTGGGAGACACTGTTCATGTTCAAATCTGAATGATAAAATCAGCAATGCAAACAGCTGGCATTGAGAGGGTAGAATATTCCAAGACAGGGAAAAATGATGACCTTTGTGTATACTGTACAGGAAACGTGGCAGTTCTGAGACTGCTAACAGGACAAAAGCCTACTTGCAATGTTAGTTCTGGTTGACATCTGAAAATTTGGATTTCAGTAGTGTTTCCACCACCAGAGAATGCTTTAATTAATTGATAAGGTTTAACTAATTGATAAGGTTTGTTTACTGTACATAAAGTGTTTGTAAACACAATGTGACTTATGCTGAACATCTGCTTTTCTTTGGAGAGTCTGGAACATTGGTGTGTGTTAGGAAAAGAGTGTCTATGTGATCAGCCCCAAATATAAACTCTGGATACTGAATCTCTAACAAGCTTCCCTGGTAGACAACATGTGTCATAATTCCATGCTGAAGGAATTAAGCATGTCCTGTATGACTGCACTGGGAGAGAGGACTCTTAGAAGCTTGTTCTTGTTTCCTCTGGACTTGAACTCATGTGCCTTTTCACTTTGTTGACTTCCTTTGGTATCTTTTCACTGTAATTCATTGTAGCTGTGAATATGACCATATGCTGAATCTTGTAAGCCTTTCTAGTGAGTCATGAATCTGAGGATGGTTGTGGAGACCCCTAACACATCGTGCATACTTATTTCATGTAATTCATGTCATTTATTTAAAGAAAGGGGCTAGTATGAACAAAAGAGTTGGGTTTAATGCTAAAGACAGACTAAAACAAGGGATGTGTTTTGCAGGAAAGATTAGTTTAAGAGAATCAACACCAATAAGGCTGCATGGCAATGAAATCTTCAGCCGGTTTCATTCAACTGCTTCAACTCTTTTTTGGTATTTTTGTGGTTTTCTCATCATACCCTTCTTTATAAGCAACCCAAAGACTTTAGGCATTTAAATTTATTCCTAGATATTAGCCTAAGCCTTTATCTTCCTAAAATGGTTCCTCCATGTTTACAACCATTACAATTCACTTAACACAAATTAACTGTCTCTGAGATTCCTCAAGATTACATTACTCCATCTTTCAATAAATAGTTATTGAGTACAGATATTTTATTGTAACCCAAACTACTATGATAGTCACTGGTGATTCAAAGATGACGAAGTCAAATCCATTTCTATTCTCAAGGAACTCACTCAAGGGAAGAAAAGTGCCAAAGAAAAACAGGCAAAAGGGCTTTGTTCAGATTGCAGTTTTGCAATTGCATATAAGTTTTCAGAGCCTTCTGGCCATCCTATTCCACAGCCATACTCCAAACAGGTGAACATAGAAATCTGTAGGTGAGTCAGCATATGGAAAATGCTGGGGATTCCTGAAATAGTCTGAGTCATTAATCACTGATATCCTGGCTCAGTCCACTAAGCAACTGGGAGTGAATAAGCAAAGAAAGTGAACTAATGGTTAGAAGATGGAAATACCCCTGGGGACATTTGTTGAGTCAGTATAAGAACGTGGAAAACTTCAACAGTCATAGATTCAAATGGAATGAAATAAGAGAAGAGCATTCCACAACAGCTTAATCTCTCACCAAAAATTGCTGGCAAGCACCACTCTTCTGGATTCTCTACTTTGGGAACTGGAGGAGGAAGGAAAAGAGGAATAAAATGTTGTTCTGATCACAGTCGATTCCAAATTTATGTGATGTGACAATATATACAATAACAACAATATAAACACATAACCAGTGTTTGATGTGTGATGTTGAGTTGACTTATGCAAGGTAAATTATAATATAAAGGAAAAAATAACATAGACGGAAACAACCTGGAGAAACTGATGGAGGAAGATAGGCTTTGGAAGGGGTAAATTAATTAACTCAAAAATAAGGCAGTTAAAAAAAATACAAATGGGGATTCATGTGTATGAGTAGTTTTAAAATATTGAGTCTTGCCAAAGTTAACTTGAGAGAAAAGTCGAAGTGACACTAGATGTTGATATGTTTGGTTTAGTGGAACTTCTCACTAAATTTGGAGCTTCTCAAATATTATAAAGTGAATTTCTGAGAACAATAGCCAGTTGTTTCATTGATTTTCACTGCAAAATCAAGGATGTGGGTTTTTTTTAAGAAACAAATACAGCTCTCACTTACATGTAAAAAACATATTTAAGAACATAGCAAACTTTTAAAAGCACAGCTTAAAGAAAAAGAACCACCCCCAACAAAACACTTTTTTCAAAACATTAACAGCAATAGAACGTATGAATATAAATTATACAAATGTTGAATTGGTTTAAAGTTGTTTGTACATTTCAGCTAAAGACATAAATGTAGAAAACTGACCAAGTCATCTCACGCAACTCAGTGACCTTCATGTTCAGCCTAGTACTTCCCATTTCTTCTCCTTTCTTCACTTAAGAACTTATTCCTACATATCTCTTTTAGCACATGTACACATTTCAGCATCCCTGTTGTGAGAGGGAGGTTTCAACACCCCCAAGACTGTGAAACTAACAATCATTGATTATATTTTCCTATTCAGTATTGTGCTAAGCACTTGACGGTCTTATGACATTTAATTCATAAATGCAATGCACAATGGGTGTGCTTATTCTCGTGTTACAGTAAAGACTGAAATGTCCATACTCTCTGTTGCTCTAAACAACAGTTAGGCTCTGAGAAGCTTCACCCACTGGTAATGCTACATGCAGGGCCCGTCCTATCAGTGTTTGCTTGTCCAGTCCAAGGCGGGCCGCCAGGTCTGCCATTGCCTAGGGCCATCGGATCCCAGTGTTTGGAAGATCACTGAAGGACACTTCATCCAGCCACACCAAATGCATGGCCTTGAGGGACACCACCCCTCTTCAAAAACTGGAAGCAACTTAGCAACCTAACCAGCAAGTTCATACAAATCAGGTCTGTGTGATGACAGCTTGTCCATGGGTTTACTTATGAAAGCTGCTCAGTAAATTTAATGTAGCTGGGTAGTCATGCAGGTTTGGTGACTCCTCAATGCCACATCTGCCCCTAAGGGAGTTCCAAGAATTCTGATGGAAACTCATTGTGCACGTTCTGTCACCCAGGCTGGAGTGCAGTGATACAGTCAAAGCTCACTGCAGCCTCACTTCCTAGGTTCAAGCAATCTGCCTGCCTCAACCTCCTGAGTAGCTGGGGCTATAGGTGTATGCCACTATGACGGAATAATTTTGAAAATTTTTTGCAGAAATGGGGATCTCACTGTGTTGCCCAGATTGGAGTACAGTGCCATGATCATAGCTTGCTGCAGCCTTGACCTCCTGGGCTCAAGCGATCCTCCTGCCACAGCCTCTGAGTAGCTGGGACTACAGCTGTGCACCACCATGCCTGTCTAATATTTTTTAAATTTTTTGTAGAATAAGTGGGGTCTTACTATGTTGCCCAGGGTCATCTCAAACTTCTGGCTTCAAGAGATCCTCCTGACTCAGTCTCCCCCAAGGGCTGGAAATACAGGTTTGAGCCACCATGCCCAGGTTCTTTAGTTTCTCCTACAGATGCCAGTCCATAGGGACAGAATTCAGTACTCAAAGCTGAGAAGACAAGTTTTGTGCTTGCACAGGATTCCTCATTAAAGAAAATAACAATAATGTAAAGTGAAATGCTGTCTTTCAAGAAGTTATGTGCACTTCACAGATTTTTTTTTTCAATGAATCCTTCCCATTTCTGTTACATAAGATACTTCGCAAGTCTCATCACCTTTCCTAGGTCACAGGTAGCTATAGATTGAATAATTAACAGGATTCTACTGGTCCATTTCTTCCCTTACATTTTCAATGAATAAGTCATTAGCTTTGAGCAACTATGATATCTTTCATCCTCCTTGGAATAAAAGCATTGTTTTTTAAAATTTTTCTTGGCTTCATTGACTCATGTTCCTATCCTTTATCAGTGAATAACACTTGTTTGCTCAAGCCAGATACATAAGGGAATCCTACCTGCCTACTCTCCCTATGTCCCCTCCAATCTGCCATCCAGTTCTGCCAGCTGTCCCCAGTTCTCTCACTCTCTGGATCTGGCCCTCACGCAGCTAGCTCAAATTACTGAAAGAACTCAGTGACAGTCCACCATGAACAATGCCTCTAGAACAGGAAAATATGACCACACCTTCCCTTGCTTAGGATTCTTCAAGTTTCTTCTGACCAAGCGATAAGCTCACCTTTCTTGCCTCCCAGAGGAGGCTATGCAGTCATTTATTCATTCCAACCTGTTTTTACTAAGCACTTGTGGTGTGCCAGGCATTGATCTAGGAGCTGAAGAAACAGCAGTGAACAGAATCCCTGTTCTGGTACAGCTTCCATTCTACTGAGAGGAGAAAGATAATAAACAAAATAACTCATACATGTGTGTGTGTTTGTATGACATGAACGCACATGTATATGTATATATGTATACATATATGTATATTTATATTTAGAAGGTGACTTGTATAGGCAGTGACAAAGAAAAACAAAGCAGGGCAGGATTCTATGGAATGCTGGAGGAGGGGTTCATTTTAAAAAGGATAGGAAAGAAATCAGTAAGAAAGTAGCATTTTGACAAAGATGTAAGTTAGTCCCTGCTTGTTTGTATGACATCATTTTTCACCACCTCTCTGCCTTGCATGTTCTATTTCCCAATACTGAACTCTTAGCTATCTCCAAATCTACCAGTCCTGCCAGCCTCCAGGCCCCTAGACACATGGTTGATTGGCCCCAGGTTGCCTGTTCTCCGCAAAGGTGGACTTTTAAGTTGTCTTTTTTGTCTCTGCCCCTCCCCC
The DNA here is from genome assembly GCA_036589455.1 of Ateles fusciceps. Taxonomy (NCBI): domain Eukaryota; kingdom Metazoa; phylum Chordata; class Mammalia; order Primates; family Atelidae; genus Ateles; species Ateles fusciceps. The sequence continues at coordinate 17,442,972 of JAZHEH010000222.1, forward strand.
TTCTCCTGGGACTATCCAGGCAGGCTCAGGACCCCTCCCTCTGGGGCAACTTTGCCTGCTAGAGTGACTATCAACTCATATCATAGTTCTTCTCTTTCCTTCTCTAAATACCTATATGCAGATATAGATATGTCCATACATAACACATAACACATCTTATTCACTGAGTTCTTACTGGGGTAAGTACATTTTAAAAATACATGTGTACATGTTCCATATTCTTCATTATTTTTTGTAACAACTAATAAGGTGGAATTATCCCCCACTTTACTTACCCAATCCCTTTCCACTAATCGGGCTGAGCTCAAGCTGAAAGTTATCTGACCCCAACAGCCTTGGTCTGCCCACAATGTCCACAGCTTTCTCCCCCAGAGACTAAGCTCCCTTAGGGTACTTTCTACAGCTTTGAGTTTTTGTGTCTTGCACCTAGCACAGTGTTTACTACAGAGTAATTGCTCTCTAAATATTTATCAAACAAATACATTTTAATACCATTCATTCATTCATTCACTATTCATGATGTGCAAAATTTCTATGTCTAGCCTCCTAAGTGTGTCCCCATAGGTCCAGTCTTTTGATAGCAATAATAGCAACATTTTCTTAGCACTTATCATGTACCAGGTACTGTTATAAGTACAAATACTAACTTTTTTGATCCTCACAACCCAATTAGGTAGCTACCACTTTTTTCTCCAATTTACAGGTGGGGAAACCAAGGCTTCAAGTGGTTAGTTCAATTTTTGAAGCTCACAGAGCTAGCAGGTGACAGAATTGGGGTCTGAACCCAGGTGTCTTGGCTCTAGAGAGCCTCTGCTCTCCAAGACTGCATCACACTGCCTTCTTCAACCCTTCAGATTCAGGTTCCAGGCCCAGTGAAAGATGTTCAATGATGAGTATGAACTGTTTTCTACCACTAAAAAGAGCCATAATCAGGGTCTGGTGCGGTGGCTCATGCCTGTAATCCTAGCACTTTGGGAGACCGAGGTGGGTGGATCACCTGAGGTGGGTGGATCACCTGAGGTCAGGAGTTCAAGACCAGCCTAATCAACATGGAGAAACCCTGTCTCTACTAAAAATACAAAAAACTAGCCGGGCATGGTAGCGCATGCCTGTAATCCCAGATACTTGGGAGGCTGAGGCAGGAAAATGGCTTGAACCCAGGAGGCAGAGGTTGCGGTGAGCCAAGATCACGCCGTTGTATTCCAGCCTGGACGACAAGAGTGAAATTCCTTCTTAGAAAAAACAAAGACACATAATCAGGAATCTAATTTGTATTGCTGTAGTAGAAGAAAGCAACCTCTTAAATCCAGTTTTCTTAGTGACTAAACAAATAAAATATCCAGGGGAAATTTGGCAACATCCTTCTAACTACTGAAGGCAAAGGGTAATAAAAACATAAAAAGGAAAAGTATCCAAAAAGAAAGTAGATAACTATGTGTTTGAGAAAAACAAAAGTAAAGAAGTTTTTGTTGTTGTTGTTGTTTTTCATTCAGAGCAAGAAAATATTGGGAAACGCCAATTGAAAGAGGATTGATGTTGGCATAAAGGGAGAAACATTCTGGATCTCAAAGCAAATTTGCTTTTTAATCCAAGGTCAAGAAAGCCAGTAAACCTACCCTAGAATCAAGAAGGAATCAATGAAATTATGTCAGAATTCTTAGATCCAAAGAAGGTCATTTTCGGTAAGTGGCTGCTTGTAGGCTTAAATGAAATGTGACAAATTTTAAAGGAAAGTGTGATCAGGAAATCAAAGTATGCTTTTGACACTGCCTGCCACTCCCACTCCTCACAGACACCCTCCCCACAAAAAGAAAAGGAATAATGTTTTCCACTGCTTCATGAAGGGGACTAAGTCCTTTGTGACTTCTTTGCCTTTGAATACTATTAATCTTTTGTTGTTGTTGTTGTTTCTTTAAAGTACTATTAATCTTATAAAATTGTGCCTCTGACTACAGGGTGGATTCCAGCATTAAACTACCAATGCTTTATAGAGAACTGTGAGAAACAGTCAGGGAAGGGGTAGTTCTACTCAAGGGTCATCTTTTTTCCTTGCCAATTTTTTTTTTCTTTATCAGCATTTGAAAGAAAACCAGATATTTTCTTTCCTGAAAGTTGATGACTTCAGGTGGGGACTAAGCATCTGTGGCAGATGGACTCTTGAAACGCAGTGAAATATCCTGTCTTCATATAAATGTTTATGGGAGCAGGAGAACTGAAGAAGAAAAACACAGCAAAATGCTGCATGACTCACAGTCCGAATTGCTTCTAAATAAAGCCTTTCTCAGAGTTTCCCATGAGGTGTTTTGAGTGATCAAGCAGCAGGGTCTCTGTGAGTGGAGCAAGCACATGTTTAAAATACAAAAAGGTACATTCAACAGTCACTCAAGAGAATCATTCTGTTGTTTTTGATGTTTAAGAAAATGTATATCTAAGATGAGAGTATCAGGTCATGTATGCCATGTCCTGTTCCACATGTGGCCAGAGTGTCCCAGCAGTTCTTAGCTAGGGCACTTTGCAGATGATGATCAGAGGTTTAGCAGGATGTCTCATGTTGACTCACAGACTTTCCTCTAATAGAGCATCTCAAAGTGATGAAAATTAAGTTTAATTTTAGATCTTGTGTGCTGGACCTGGGAATGTTTTTAAAGTGGGAGCAAGCGCCATTGACTTTGGCAGTTGAGTTTTGAAAGAAAGGTCATGTGTCTTAGACTACCTACATACTGTTCAGTCCCTTATACTCCGGAAAAATTATGAATTTGGAATCAATTAGAGAGAAATCTTTTGTCAGAACTACTATGCAGATGGTAGATACTCCTGCCCTTGACTCCCAGCCTTGTAGATGGAAACGTGGCCATCTTTCTCCCACAGTCAAGACTCTTTAACTAGAAAGTCAGAAAGTGGCTAGAGCCTTTCCAGCCAAGCTAAAGGAGTGGAAAAGTAAAGTGTGGAGGGCTTGAGTTTGTCAGGAACCACGGTTAGAACAATTCCTAGATTCTCTATGCAGCTTACTAATAACGGTCTCCTATGACCTGATACCACGTTGACAATATTACATTAGGTGATTCAACCATTTCTGGGTACTGGTACTGAGTAGCAATATAGGAATGAAATGATTGTATCAGGGAATAATTACTACCTATAATGTGTTTAACTCCTTATATGTGCAGGGGACATGTGGTCAAATGAGCTGACTTGTTCTTAGTTGTCAGATAAAAACCACAGAATACCCAGTTAAATATGAATTTTAGATAAACGTGGATACATTTTTAGCACACATGTACTCCATGTAATATTTTATCATTCATTGTTTACTTGAACATTAAACAAAATTAGTTGCTTCTCTGAAATTTCAATTTAACTGGACATCCTGTATTTTAAATGGCAACCTTCTAAGATGCACGAGCTTTTCTGAGCTACTATTTTATCAAACCACATTCTGAATTTGCCTGCAAGAACTGGAGCATCTAGAGAAAATGCTCAAAAATATTTAACATTAGCAAGAAAACAGCCACTCTGGAGGGGCTTGTCTCAGTCATTGACACATACTGTAAACCTGTACCCCCCAGAAAACCGACAGGAGAGAAAGTAAAAGCAACATAACGGTTGAACGAATCCTGTTGTGACCTAACACTTCCACCCAGACAGAATTCAAATTCCCTGCCAGTAATTTTCAGCTTCAGATTCCAGTTTCCTCATTTTTCTTTACTAGGTTTCACTGCCTCCTGTAGGAGGAAATAAGGGAAAAGAGATAAAGAAAGAAAAAAAAGTCCAGCAATTTAATGTACATTTGTTTTGGCATTCGCTGAATTCTAGAGATGAAAACAATCTCCTGTTTCTAATTCAGCCCATGTGCAACAAAGTTGTATGTTCGGAGATGTGGCTTTTAATAAGAACGATTAACAAGCGTTTTTGATCACAGGAAGTCGAGAAGAGTTGCTGCTTCTAAGAATACAATAAACATTGACTAGCAGTTAGATGGTCCATCTTTCTCTATCAGCCATTTAGCAGCCTCTACTTTGATTTGGGGCAAATGGGAGATGGGACCAGGAGAGAGCTCCCCCACACCCCCACCACCACGTGGGCAGCCGTTCTGTTCTGTTCCAGAGCGCCTTCCTTCCTGTCCAGGGAGGCAGGCTGCTGAGGCTGTTTCTGGGCAAGAGGCCATTGCCGGGATATTTGCTTTAGATAGCTTGCAGCTGGGCTGAGTGGGTGTTTCATTCAGACTCAACACAGGCAGCTCCCCACCGTCTCTACTGTTTCAGGCTAGTGAAGCTTGGGGACTTCTGATTTATAAAGAGCTCTCTGTGCCTCTAGTTACAGTTTTAGGAAGCAAAGCTGTGATAAATGAAGCTCTGGCTGCTGATCTCCTGGACACACACAAACACACACACACACACACACACCCTACACACCTTTTCCCCCTGTAGCCCAGAGGCTTTCAGTGCCTGGGAATTTCACCCTGGCCTAGGGTAGCCATGTGGGCATCCCCACATCCTCTTACTTCAGAGCTTGCCCTGAATAGGGCAAAATCAAAGTGTGGAGCTTGTTTTTTTTTTATGTGGTGTAGATATTCTTATATTTGTGACATTTCCAATTTGAGGCCATCGACAGCCATGAAAGGAACTGTGTTGGCATTTCTGGGCAAAGCCTAAAGCTGGTTCTTCTTTTCCTACAGACAATTGTTTTCATGTGTGCTGGGAATGAACACATTCTGAGGATGAGGGATGGGGAATTCTACATGGAGGGAACTCAGGAGTCTTATTTTCTTATCCTGAACTACAAATGACTGCTTAATTGGGGAAACTACAATTACAAGAGTTCACTGAGGGAAACATGAAAACAAAGTGAACCAGAAAGATAGAAACCCAGACTTCTCAGTTCCTGTTTATCCTATTTTTAATCTCCACATCTCAGTTGCTCTCTTTCTTGCTTCTTTGGCCTTGCTGGAATTCAGACACACACCTGGCTTTCCATTTGCCTTGGGGGACAGAGAGGACGCGGGGGCCCAAGAGAGGGAGGGCCCTGCAGGTGGGGAGAGCTGGTGTCTGCAGGGCACACGTAGGAAGAGGTAGACCGACAGAAGGCTCGGCCATGTCTAACTCAAAGGTGTTGGCAGCACATGAACGATGACTTCTCCTCTCATCTGTCTCAGCTAGGAGATTTCCGCGTGTCCAGACAAGTGGGAAGAAGGAAAGTTGGGGAAGAGGTGACCATGAAATGTGGACAGATGTTCAGACTGACAAAGGCCTGAAGATGTCCAAACGCCTGGGCTCTCCAGTCCTCCTTCCCCTCCTCTCTCTGTCTGCCTTCTCTCCCCTCCCCTTTCTCTGTCCCCTTCCTTCCACACATGTTTAGAAAGTGCCCGCTACCAGCAGTCTTCATATTAGGTTCCAACCATACCAAAGGAATCCATGCCCTCCAAAACCTTCCCAGGGGCAGAAACCACCCACAAGGGATGCCTCTGCCATCCTGCCATGCGGGTGCCCACACCAGCGCAACACACTTCAATTTGTGAAAACACTTTCTCTTCCCTATCAGAGTGAAATAGTGCATACCCTTGTGTGGCTCTGCAACGGAAAGAGAGAAAATGGGATCACACTGGGAAAATCACACCTTCTGGAATAAAGAGGCAAATGTAGAACTGGTATCTGAAAGCTTCGCAGGAGAGGACCCTGGGGCCTGGGCTCTCTGGGAAGCACCCAGGCCTGGGGAGGAGCTGTTTGCAGTCAGTCTCCCCACGGACCCCGGGCACTGAGGGGAGGGTTGGCCTGTCTCCTTGGCCCCTGTGTGCCCAGCACCAGCACTGAACCAGGCACTGCCCAGGCATCGGTCTGTGTTAAGGACGTGGCACGGAGAGACCTGGGAGATTACCCTGGGGCTAGGTAGGTGTCCAGCTTCTTCCCAGTTATCTTCCACTCAGCACAGAGGATGTCCTGCAACTCAGTCGCTCCTCCCACGGGCTCTGCCACTCACAGTGTTCCTGTCAGGAAGCAGGGTTTGTTCCCTGAGATCGCCAGTCTGGGAGTCTCTCCAGGACCCCTGAGGGTGTCCCGGTGTGGCTTCAGCTGCCTGTTCCCCCGGGCCTGGCATATCATCATGAGAAGAACTGTTACTAGTTTCCATCTCAGAGAAAAGATAACCACATCCCTAACACCCTGGAAGGACCAGACCCACCTTCCTATCTAACATGACCCCTTCACCTGAGAGCTGGAACTTTCCAGAACCTACAGGCTCTGGAGCCTACTAAGATGCAGAATCAGTAATAGATTTGCTCAGTTCCTACAGCTTCAGCTATAGGACACAGAAATTGTTGTGCTATGTGGGTTTAAATAATTTGAATAGACATGAATACATTTAATAAAAACAATCTGCTCTATCAAATTATTTCCATTTTTGTTCTCATTTATTTCCTTTAGCCCCAGATGATACTAAAATAAACTACTGATATATAATTAACTTTAGATGTTATACTTTCTTGAGCCAAGATGATTTTGATGACAGCGAAGAACATTTTGAAGTAGTTTTATGATTTTTCACAGCACAACAGATTTTTATAAGAGGAAAAAAAAAAAGCTTTAAAAATGCTGGCAGTGTTGGTTAGCTCCTCCAACAAAAGCACCCACAACAGTAAAGCCAACAAATTCACAGTGGGCTGAAAAGTGGTTTCTGGAACTCTTTTAAACCTTGGCTAACTTTTGGGGGCTCCCAAAGGACAGGATTACTTCATGTCAAAGCAAAAATTCTCCTGACTCTGTAAACAGCCCACAGTTCTGGGAAATATGAAAAACGTAGATTAGAAATGAAGTCGTGTTATGTTTAGAGAGGCTGTCTGTGATCATGAACCCTTCGTCCCGTGGGACCTACTCTGCTGCCCGGTCTTTGAGGTCCTCCTCTTCCTCAGGATCACTGTATCCCTCTTTACCTTCTTCCTCAGAACACCCACTGCCAAATACAAAACAGCAATGATGAGATTACAACCATCCCGGAAGGCTGCTTAAATCTGCATGCCCTTCTTTGCTGGCTGTGCATTTTCACGGTAAATAGTTTTGTGTTTTGTGGCATACATAAAAACTTGGCAAGTAAAAGACAAAAGTCACCAAAGACCTCATTTCCCACTAGTTTTGTAATAGAAAACCAAATTGATACTCTCTTTTCTCCTTCCTACCACACAAACGATACTCACTTCATCCTTATAGTATAGATAAGTGTTAGTGCCCCTCTCACCAAGAATATTTTGTGGCTCAGTGAATATCAAGTGAACTTAAAATATATTCTGATCCCATCAGGTAAGAAGAAGATGTTTAACATAACACAGTATTCCACCAGAATAAACTGAGCTGGGTTTTTCTCCCGTTGTAGAATTCATGTTAGGAAGGTGGAGGGATGATTCACTCACAAAGTGATGCATGTGATAAAGAAAAGATTGTATCCTAGAATTTTAAACCTTATCTAAGAAATTATCCAGACAAAGGGGCTTAGGGCTTTTGGCAGGATCCTGTACTTCCATTAGAAGCCTGAAAAGCTCAAAGAGAAGAAACTATAGTATATTCCATTCCTTCCTTTGGCAACTGGGATCTTCCCTTGTTTTAAACCAAACAAACATTTACAAGGAAAACCAGCTGCTTTTACAATGAATAAACCCATTACCTCAACTCCTTTACTCAATACCATTACAGAGGTATTTTTACTTGTCAGATTTTCTGTTTCATGGAAGCTTGGATATTTTCAGTATGCTGTCAATACAGACAAAACAGAGCTGGTTTTAGCAACAGCACCAGATGTGTCTGAGGACATGGGCCTTCCTGGACCTCCAATTCCAAGGTTGGGTGGTAAGTTACAGCTGCTGTCAAAAATAGTAACAACAGGATTTGGCATCTTGACACAATGCTGCCTGGTGATGGCGAAGCTGACGGCACAGTAGCCAGTGGAGAGGAGGCTGCACGCACGTGGAAGGGAGGATTAGGAGCCCCTGGAGTGTAGACTCAGCCTATGCATCTAGAGCCAGCCCTGCTGTAGTTTCCACCACAGCGAAGAAAACCAGTGCATGTTGCTCCAAGTACCCACTCATGTTTGACCCATAGCAGTCAGTAACATTAATTGTGTTGGGGGAAGCAAATGAACACTAACCAATCTAAAACAAGAGCAAAAGGGATTTTGCAAAATTACCAGCATGTGGGGACCCTTCCTCTTCCCGTATCCAGTTTACCCCTCTTTTCTGGATAATTGGGTTATCACAATGTTGAGGATGTCAGAGGGCCAGCATGCTCCTGGAATCAGTGGGAGACTTTTGTGACCCAGAAGTCAGACAAGTCAGGTCTGTAGAGTCTAACAAGAGGGCTGTTTATCAGTACAGTAAAGGGAGTAATCTCCACTTACAAATGAACAAGTGGGATGTAGAGAAGTTAGACTATCACAGAACCAGAGTTAGAAGTAGTTTCAGAGCCAAGACATCCTAAATGATCAGCAGTAGAAATGAAAGTTAAAGTTTTAAAAATTGTCTGTACACCTAGCCATGTGTGATTGCTTTCTGCAGCCCTGATCCCATTCAATCTAGGCTCTGTGGGGTCTAGGCTGTGAAATGAGTATGGCATCAGACTGTTTCTGGGTTGATCTTAGTTCAAACTCTTGTTAATTGAATGACCTTGAGCAAGTTTTTAAAATGCCTTGGGCTTCACATTTCTCATTTATAGAGTAGGAACAACCTTTCCCTTAGAGTCTGTTGATGCATGTAATACACTTAATGATGTCATATACATATCACAGTGTCGAACACATAGTCAACACTTAATAGATGGTAGGTGTGGTTATTATAAAGCTGTCAAAATGAGCCTTACATTTACTGGCTCCCTGTAAGAAAAGCATGAAATCTAACATGGCTCATAGGGCTTACCTCTCTCCAGCTTTATCTAGCAACACTTTCCCCTCTGAAATCAACACTCCAGAGATGTCGTAAATTGTTCAGTTCCTTGAAAGGCAGCATTCTTTCTCCTCCTTGGCCTTGGAACATGTGCTCCCTTGCCTTGCAGCATGCTATCAACACCTCCCACTCATCCTTCACCTATCAGCTGAAGTGCTGTCCTCCACTTCAGTGCTAAGCTGTGTCTCCCTGCCCCATTCTCTCTAGAGTGCCGGTGCTATTACACTCACCTGCTCAGTACTGTCCTTCTCCACGTGACTCCATGAAATCAGGAGCCATGTTCTGTTTATGTTGCTATTTCTAAATCTTGGCAGCGTTCTATCCCACAGTAGATATTCCACCAATACTAACTGAGTGAATAAATAAATTATAAAACTATCTAGGGAACTCAAAATTACTGATGTTCTCAATCTAGGTGGCTCAATTCAGAAGTGAATAGAACTCAATAAGATAGGAATAGAAAGTGAATATACGATTCAGAAGTGAATAGGATATAATCTGGTCTGCTCTAACAAAAAAAAAAATACACTTCCTAACACCCCTTGCAGGTGTGACCAGGTTTTGGAGAAGTTCTGACAAATGAAATGCAGGCTGAATGCTGCCTCTCTTCAATCTATTCTCTACAAAATCCAGACTATAAGTACCTAGTGAAACCCATAAGTCTCCACCACTTACTGTGTGCTGTGTAATAGACTGGCATGCTATCTTGAATGATAGCTGAAATGCACTCTTTTTATATTCTTTTCTTCTTTCTCCTCTTTGATACCTAGAATGAATATGTAATATATGATGTCTGGAGCATTGAGGAACAGGGTTCTACTTTAGTGCTGGTGAAGGGAAGAGCTGGATGAAGCATGGGTCCCTGAGTATTTTGGAAAATGTAACCACCATACCAACCCCTTCCTGCTTAACCTCTGACTTCTCATTTGCCTTACCAACTATTATTTTTATCCTCTGTTACTTGTAGTTGAGTTTCAAAGGAACCTCTAATCATCAGGAATTGCATTGTGAGAACAACGATGTATGTTTGAAAAAAGGACTTGAGAGTTCCAAAGCTATTTTTATTTCAGCATTTTCCACAATAGTATTTTAATAGCAATAATGCATTTCATTGATGTTAGCTAAAGATTTCTTAATCTTAAACATAACTGAGGAAATTATAAATATCACGAAAGACCAGAAAAAAACCAATAGCTTTCTAGATTCTAATCACACAACAGAACATTTTACAACAGTCACTGGTGAGGAAAAGAAAAGAATATCAACTGAGCCGCCACTCACTCCAGAAAGCAACTGTGTTTTCCAAGGCAGAGAACACAACAACCTTTCTTCTGGTGTTTATGGTGATATTTCTCAACCACAAGCCCGTGATAACTGGGAATAATGTTCAAAATATTTATCAGTCTGCCCAATCTGGATGCTGTCCAATCAGAACAGATTTTGGCTATAGAACAACTAGTATATCCATCCTGGAACATGGCAACATGATTTCAGCCTAGTGATCCCAACAGTAGCACGTGTACTGGAATCACATTTCTTAAATTATCAACCACATTTTGTCTAATTCATGGCATAACACATGATAGAATGCCTATATTATATGCAAAATTAGAGGTCCATAGACGTCGTGTTTTTGTGTGTGTGTGAGTTTCCCAATGAGTTGGTTTAGAAAAAATGAGATCCAAAGGATCCTGTTGGAGAGATTTTTGGAAAGTGGATAACTGGCTGTTTGGCATGTATTTTTCTTAACCACTGTTTGTGTTTGAGTGCTTGTATGCATGTCTGTATGTATACACATACAAACAACACACACAAAAGTAGTATGAATGCAACCAGGAGTATATTGACATAGTGCCTGTGGCCAGCAATACTGTTTCCTTTCATTCCAGGAATAAGAAACTTCATCACCCCCAACATACTGGACTTGCTTCTGGCATTCATGCTACAGGGCTCCTGGTGTCTCAAATACTATTTTTGGTGTGCAGCTGTTGTGTTGAAACTTCTGATAGTTTCTCTTCTCCAGACTGATTTGGTGCAAGATACCAGTAAATGATCATTTGTTTCAGTTCTTACAAGAGTCAAGAGACTAATATTAGATAATGGTTCCTCCCACACGTGGTCCTTTCCTTCTGACTTTTAGCCTAGAGGATCCCAGACCCCGAGAAACCATGCAAAGTCATTCTCAGACGGGCTTGGGCTTCAGCCTCCAGACCTGTGGGGCTCCATCTGGCTTACAAAGTCTGCCCAAATGGGAGAATAGGAACACCCAGTGCCACTCTCCCATACCCCTGTCAGTCCATGCTAAGTCCTTGTTACAGTTGTAGTCATTTCCTTTTGTTTTCTTCCCTGTGGATTTGGAGATTAACTGGCCACGATTCACTAAAACAGTCATTTGTGTACTTGAAGGCCATTAGTGAAATCCTCTCTCAGTTCAGAAGAAAAGAGGCTGATCAAAATATTTAACAACTGGTAAGACTGAAGAACTAAAGGCACCAGCATTATCCAGTCAGAATGGACTCTGGCCATAGAGATTGGGCAGGTTCTTGGAGTCTCTTTGTTTAGAGACTCAGAGGATAAGGGAAGCAACCATTTGCCAGTTGGTCTGGGACATGCTTCCTTTTCTAAATAATGGGCAGATCTGTCCCAGTGTGTTTCTATGGAGAATCCCCAGCCTCAGCCTTAATCATCATCTTGGCTAACCATCCTGATAGTATATTATCAACCTTGTATATGCGATAATGCACAACTAGAACACTTTTCAAGGCTAATAACCAGATTGCTAGTGTAGCCCTATTTGCCTCAGCCAGATGACCTTCAGCCATATCTGGAGAATGATGTAAGATTTTTTTTTAATCTCTCAAATTTTTAACATGTGCTTATGAGAGAATGTAGTAACACAATGACTATGACTTAGGATAAACTGAACTTGATTGAAGTAAGTAGTGTGATATGGTTTGTTAAAAAGACCCTGATATCATTATAGCTTATTCTAATAGAAGTGTGATGTCTTGTGCTAATCAATGATCAGTTGACATCTACCCTGTGGGCTCTTGTTCTGGCCACCACACATGTGGAGGAAGTGATGCAGTAGAGCATGTGTCCGTGGACAGGTGAATGGTCCCAGTGATGCACCAGAGTGTGTGTCCATGGACAGGTGAATGATCCCAAAAACAAGTCATATGAGAAAAGATTGAAGAGTATTTTACTGTGCATGTCATAAAAGGTGCCCACATTTTGCATAGGGCCTTGTTTGGAAAAGGAAATAGGCTTATTCTATCTTGTCCCAAAGGGACAAAATAGGACCAGCAAGTGGAAGTTAAAGGGAGGTGGAATTGGGGTCAACATAAGAAAGAGTTGATGGAGGGAGAATGAATTATTATAGTAATGTAAGTTCAAGGAGAGTGCAATTCAGTGTAAGAAACACCCATGAGGCACCTATGGTGCCCTGGATACTGTGTGAGGTGTTGTTAACAGAAAGAAGAATGGTAGCTTCAGTCTACTGTGAAACACACATATGAGAAGAATTCGTGAGAAACGTCACATGTTCTTGAAGGGATGCTTTTATAAGATTTCAAAGACAGTTTTTATCTAGTTCAAAACCTAGATCTCTCATTCACTGTTTTATAAATACTTTCTTGAACTAATCTGTTCTAGGTTTTGAAGAATAAATTCCTGTTTGACAAAGGCAGACAGACGAGGGATGGACGAGTCTTCAAGGCTGAGGAATCAACATATTCAAAGTCCAGAGAGGTCCTTCAAGCTTTGTCTAGAGAACTGCAAGAGTCTTGGAACTGGTTATTTCATTTGGGAGCACAGGCTTCTAGTCTTTCGGGGTAGTCTACATCCATAACAGGAGCTAGAATTTCAACGTCCTCATTATTTTGAAGTATTAGCTTGCATGTCTATATTTGTTTGGTTTTCTTCATTCAATGAATCTATTCCTCCAGTCACTCTGCAAGGGAATTATTTAGCAAAAGGTTTTCCAAGTTTAAGAAAAGGGAAATGCGTAAATATGAGTAAAATTTAAATCGTTTTTTGTTTCAATTGATTTTTTTTCAAGTTGGCCTCTTTTACGTTGCATACAGAAGACCTTTTACTTTGATTAGCTTGGATGACTTTGCTGCAATTTAAAGAATATATACAGTATCCTAACCCTTGAAGGTTCAGATTCTTGGAAGATAAACTGGAACTTTGCAAATAGCTAATGGTCTGGTGAAAAAGAAGGGTAATAAATTTATGTAGTAGTTTAATATATATATATGTGTGTGTGTGTCTATGTGTGTATATATACATATATATGTATACATATACATGTGTGTACATATACATATATGTGTGCATATACATATATATGTGTATAATACATATATATGTGTACATATCTATATATGTATATATAGAATTCCACACTCAATTGAGTATATAAATTCCTTAAGATTCCCTAAAATCAAGTTTAAGACTATTTTTATTGTATATCCAAGCTTTGGGTTTCCTGGTCATCTATTTGTTGAGCTAGAACCAGAGAATGAAGATGAATAGGATTGCAGAAGCAGAGAAAAGCAGACAAGAGGGCCAGGTCAGGCTACAGTGCCAGGAGAAAAATTCTACTTCCACCAACCTTGGTACATAGGAATGTTGTGGCTATTTGTAGACCAGTCCTTCTTCTACCTTTCATGAACCCACCAATCCCCATAGCAGGTAGGGAGGGTCACCTTTGTGTCTCCTGAGATGTTCGTCACTACTGTATTTGAAAGGCACACTTGACAGTCTTGTGTGAAGTAAAAACTACTAAAGGCTTCCAAATCATAAACTGATGGCTTCCAAATAGCAAATAAATGTCCTGAAGTGATCACTATTTTTAATACTCAGCTTAACAGAAATGTCTGTTGAGTTTACTGCCAGGTGCCACATTATCACTTAACCAAAAAAGGCTATATAAAAATAACTTCCTCCATTGGAATGGTGGCCCGTATACAGAGGAATCTATTTATGTTTCAGTTCAGTTTCAAACATCTTTGAGAAATAAGCTGAATGGATAGAATTGAAGCAATATGCGCACCTCTGGAAAGATGCGGCAGATGTTAGCTCTTGAATTGGTGGAAATAAAAATGACATTCCTCTCATTTACGTTGTTTGGTGTTATGCTGACTTTTTAATAGAATCTGAAGCAGAAGTTACTTAATGTCAACGACACTATTTCGTGGTTATAAAACTTTTGGATTGAGAAGTGGTTAGCCTATTTTCTGCTTTCTGGATGTGGATGGCCCTTAGAACAATCTCCCCCATAGAAGGGGTGTGTCGAATGTGCAGAAGTGCCAGCCACTGGAACGAGTACCAGGCATAGTTTACTTACTTTAAGGTCCATGGCAGCTTGAGACAAGTGCCCAGAGCAGCTAAGTTACAGGGTTCTGCAGGTCTACGTGTCTCTTCTGGGTGTTTCCTTCCTCAGACTTGGTAATGCTCAGTCTCTGGTTCCCACTGTCCTCTAAACTTGTTCCTACAGGGGCACTCATCCTGTATTTCGATTATGCCTTTCTTTTGGGAGGCCAGGACTGGGTCATGGCCTTAGGCAGCCACAGAGAGGTCAGCCTGGACTGTTATGAAAGCTAAGGGATTCTCAGAAATGGGACTTGAGCTTACCAGCAAGAATGTATAGAATTTCAAGCCAGGACAATAGCATGAAAAGGCTAGGGTTAAGGGGTGGGGGACAAATTATGGTGACTTTTCCTCAAGAAAAAGGCACAGAATTGAAGGAGCCAATTCTTTCATCCTAATGTGTCTTAATTTTCTGCTCTTCTTCTAATAGCAGAAAATACACATATACAAATTTGGAACATTTGAAAATTTATTTCTCTCAAAATAAAAATCTGATTTTATTCATCAGAATAAATCTAAATTTATTTACAGCTCATTCATAGGTATCAGTCACTTAATTGAAAACACTAGTATGCATTAAATATTTGTATATAGCCCAATAATTTTTAATTATCTCAGTACCAACTTGAAAAAATTTCTTTATTTTCTATAATCTGAGTTAATTTAAATTGCTTTTATGCTTCGATTGACACAAGCTTAATTTTTCTTGTAATTAAGAGACATTTTTACTGAAGTCATCTTCTGGAGAACGTTTCCTGTTCTGAGGTACTAAATCTGTTGGCCCTTGACACTACAGTTAGTAGCAAACTTTTAGAGAAGGAAATTAAATTAAAGTACATTCATTTTCTTTTAAACAAAATCTCTAATGAGCTAGGGTAGGCTACATAAAAAGCTGCTTCTTGGCATTCAAAACGTTTAGAGACCAATATCCTTACACCATGGACATGCAGTCAAATGAAAGCTTCCTAGTATTCAAGTAAGTGCCTGCAGTTCTATGCCGAGCTCTCGCACTTACTGCTGGAAGAAAGGTGGATGGAAGAGGCCAAAGTTACAAGCTGCTCTTCTCAAGGCTATTAACCTGTCTCCACCTTCTTCACTGGACCTAGAGCCTTTTGATGCAAAGCTGCAAGGAGTTGTGCATTCATAAATAAACATTTTCCAGTTCAAAGAGCCAGTCCTATGCTTCAATTTAGAGTGAGATTGAAGGAGTTACTTGCTTTATTGTCCCTTTAGCATAGACAAGCAAAGCAAGAGCCCTCTTGGTTTCTGTTGTTCAACAGTAACTTCTTTCCAAAGATCAAGTAGCCAGGCATAAACACTGACTTTTTCAAAGCCACTAATGGAAAGTAATCCTTGGAATGAGACAGGATGACTCCACCAACTCAAGAGGAGTGAAATAGTTGTCCTTCTTAAGTGAGCACATTGAAGTGGGCTACCTATGAACCCGGAGTCCTCTAATAGCAAGTACAGTAATGCGTCAATAAGCATCATGGGTCTGCAAGATAGCAGTGACTTACATGATAACAGCCCTGCACACTAGAGTGTCCAGGGGGGAACAATGCCCTCGGCACAAGTGCAGGTGGGATGAGGTATGCCAGGGCATGAACCTACTTACCTGGGCCAATGATGGCACCTGAGAGAAAGAATGTGATGGGACTGATTTCAGAGTCACTAAAATCTGTGACTCGGGCTGTCTGACATACCAGAGGAGGGTGCGAGGTGCTAAAACAGATGACGAGGCACAAAGGAACTGATGCACACTGACTCAGGGAGGAGAAATGTATTCAGAAACAGCATGGGGTAGATTGGAATGTCCCAGGCCTAATCTGAGAGACATGTGTCTTTGTAGGGCTGTCAGACTCTGCCTCAGCACATTTTGAATTATCCATGGCATTGATATTTGCAGACACATTTTGGTTTTGTAATAATGAATAAAGGCAAATTGTTCATTCAAGAGGTATTTGTTGAATATCTTTCATTTTATAGCATTGTCCAGGGACTTGTGAATGCCACAAACACAAACATGTGCAAAGACATAGTCTCTTCTCTTATGTTACTTAAAGGGTTTATTCACTATTTTCAAAGAGATTAGGTGAACAGATAGATAGATATTAGTAAGAATATTTTCAAAGAATTCTAGAATATGCCTAAGGTCACTGGGCATCAATTGTTTTAGTCCTCTGCTTTTTAAGAAGACACCAGACAAATTTCTATGTACCACAGAAAAACTTTTCCATGGGTAGGGAGGAACTACCAATCAAGAACTGAATATATAAAATAGCAAAATAGTGGTTTGAGTGCTAGCTTCACCCCTGTGTTACTGTGGACAGGTTTCTTAACCATTAGAGGCTCAGGTTGTGAGGTTTTTATCTCCAGAATAATATTTTTATTATTTCTTTTGAAGGGTTGAGTAAGGGTTCCATTTACAAATGACCGACCCATTGTAGACACTCTGCCAGTGCTAGTTCTTTTCTTTGTTCCCCAGGATCTTTTCCCTTTTCTCACATTTCAACCCACTGGGTTCACATACAATGAGTTTACTTAAATCACAGATCTGACAATGCCAACTGTGAAGGTCTGTGCAAGATGGTTAGACTTCTCTGGCAATATGGTACTCAAGGAATCCTAAAGCCATCCCCCTTCAAAGCATATAAAAATACTGGGTAAAATGCTGAATGCTTTCTAAGTGTATGGCTTAAGAAAAATAATAGCCAAAAAGCTCAGCAGGAGCACAAATCCAGATAGGTGACTGGTAAATCTGACAGCAGCCTAAAGTTGTTTGGCTACTCTTGTAAACTAGAGTTTTGGATTTATTTTAATGGTGAACTGATGGGTTAGGTGACTTCACATAAAACTAGGATCTTCAACGATCTGCCCCCTCAGGGAAAGGATGAACCAAAATATAGTCTCCCAGAAATGCAAGTCTCCAGAAAGTTTATCCAGTACAGGTATTCATTTTGATTCTGGGAAAAAGGGAAAGAAGTATTCTTGAGAATTTGTTACCCTCCTGCATATAGGTTTGTGGTCCAAGTCACAGTATGCATTGTGGTATGGAAAACATCAAGCCAAGATTTCAAACTCTGGCACCAGATTGGTGATGGTTCCTGGTAATTGGCAGAAGGAAATGCAAATCTTCTGAAGAGTAAGGCTTCTTCAATTCAGCTTTCAAAGAAAGGTTGAAAATTCATGAGTTAAAGAAAAGTCATAGAATATATAAGTGAACAAAGTACCATGAGTGAGAGTCTGCAGAAACACCACCCAGCAGATTAAAACCAGAGCATAGCAGATACTGAAATTATTAGATAAACATGCAAAATAAATGTATGTAATATGTTTTTAAAAAGAACATAAAAGGGTTGACTTGAAAACATGAGAAAGGAAAAAGAGAGTATCAAAATGATGAATCAGATTTGAAAAAGCAACAAATTTATCCTCCAGGAACAAATCTATAATATATACAATTTGAAATTCAGTGTGGAAATTAAAGACAGATTAGACGCAGCAGGGAGGGAAATGGTGAAATGCAAGCTAATCTTATGAAATGATGCTGAATGAAGTACACAGTGATAAACGAGGAAACAATAAGAGGAAAGTTGAAAATGTACATACCGTGAAAAGGTGTAATGCCCATTCAGTCAGACTTGTGGAAAGTGATAACTGGAAAGACACAATAAAGAGAATAGAGGAAGCAACAATAATGGAAGAGGTGATGGTGGAGAATTCTCTTGAGTTGATGAAACCCACAAATTCCTCAGATTGGGAACTTTAATGAATCACAAGCAGGATAAAAGAAATCTACCCTAGGTTTTTCGAAACAGCTGACCACCAAAGATAAAGATGACTATCTGAAAAGTAGCCAGAGAGAAAAGATATATGGTGTAAAAGGAGCCACAGTTTGGTAGGCAATTGATGCCTTTACAGGGGCAGCAAACGCTAAAATGCAGTGCAAGCAAGCCATAAAAAAGAATGAGATCATATTCTTTGCAGGGTATGGATGAAGCTGGAAGCCATCATCCTCAGCAAACTAACACAGGAACAGAAAAACAAACACCTCATGTTCTCATTTATAAGTGGGAGTTGAACAATGAGAGGACATGGACACAGGGAAGAAAACACACACTGGGCCTGTCGGGGGGCAGGGGGCAAGTGGAGGGAGAGCGTTAGGACAAATACCTAATGCATGAGGGACCTAAAGACTAGATGACGGGTTGATAGGTGCAGCAAACCACCATGGCACATGTATACCTATGTATCAAACCTGCACATTCTAGGTATGTATCCCAGAACTTAAAATTAAAAAAAAAAAAATTGCCATCACTTCTCAGAGGGTTGAGAGAAAGTAGCCATCACTCTATAACTGTGTACCCAGTGGAAACGTCTTCCAGCAAAATAAAGATATTTTCACACAAGCAACAGTGAGAGAATCTATTACCAGCAGGTCCTCACTAATAGAACCTCATTAAGATGTATGCTCAAAGTTAAGGAAGATGACCCCAGAAAGGCTGGGTACAAATAAAGGACTGATGAGCAAAGAAAATACATGGTTCTCACAAATATAATGTGAAGCAAAAACTGCAACAGATTATCCATTCATCAGAGAACCACGTGTAAGAAGTTCAAGTACTCAAACATGTCTTGACTGGGGGGGCATACATAGGAGGAAACCTGTAAGGAAAACCAGGTATTACATACACTGACTTTCAGATCTTGTTCACTTGTTTAAAGAGAAAGCAGAGAGTGTCACTGCATTTTTATTTTCTTCTGGAGCATATTTATATATCTACCATGGACCAACCACCACTGCACTTGTATGACTGGCTAGAGGACGAAGTCCTTGTCTTGGACTTCATTGCAATTGTTCTTCGTCCTGTAGCCAGTCATACAGGCACAGTGGTGCTTGGTCCATGGCAGATATGTAAATATGTATCAAATGAATGAATGAATGAATGAATATAAATATGTATGAAATGAATGAATGAATGAATGATATACCAAGGACAGCTCTTTTCCTATGTTACTGCTAGAGCACATGGGCTCATAGTCGGGTGAGTGAACACAAACATGTGTGCACCCCCCTTCCCTGCCCACACACACAAGCTCACAATCCATCATTTACATGCAGAAGTTCCACAATGCTTTCATGCCACCATCTGAGAATTCCAATGAGACTATCAAGTGAAACATGTTAAATTACTTCTGCACATGCTACAGGTCATGAGAGTATGAGTTCATGAAAAATAAGACGTTGGAACTGAATTAACAACAGAGAGCAGAGGTTGTGCCGATGGGAAAGCAATGTTAATGCCAGGCAGGAATCTGGTGTTGCATGTGGGAAATTTGGGATAAGCTACGTGGATTTTACAGCCTTCTAGGGAGGCAGAATGCTGGAGTAGGTTCAGAGAGCATTTCTGAAAACCTCCTTCTTCTATTCATCCTGTCTCATTTCTCTGACTCTGTACCCCCAGCTGCATTTCCTGTTTCTGTTACAACTTTGACCTAAGTTTCTTTATTTCAGAAGTAACCAGAACTACTTGATTCAGTGAATACATTTGTGGACCACAGAAGTGGAGAGAAAAGAGCCTGAGAAGAGTTATTCTGGCCCTTGAGGTCAAAGACCTACAGGAAGTGGTACAGCAATGACCTTCAAATGACAGCAAGCCAGCAAGCCTGTGATGTGGACTCAGCAAAGTGGGATGGGCCATTTTCACTCACTGAGCTCGTCGGATGACCTTTTCTTGATTCACCATTACCTGGAGAGTTTATCTAACTGCTGGGACACAGGAGATGTGACAAAATGAGTATACTGGTTTTGAAGGATACATTTGCCTTTTAGGTGAACAGAAATCTGAGAGCTGAGGAATCACCTGCAAAATTATATCTTGTTCTGTAGTTTGTTTCCTAAGTTTCCTGGGATTCGATTAGTCAGGAAAAGGCCACACCACCAGCAGGGGAAGTCCAGGAGTAGGGAGCCAGTGAGTTCTGTGTCCTGCTTAAATGGACCTCGAGGGTATCCAGGAGAACCCCTTCCTTCCTGCTTATGGAAAGATGGGAGGTGGGGCAAAGTGGATGCCCAGTCATAGCCAAGAAAGATCTGATGTTTGCACATACAACCCTCCTGTTCTTGCATATCTACCTAAACTGGAGACCCTTTTATCTTCTGCCAGCCTGCTTCAGGGCTTTTCTTAGCTTTTTTTTTTTTTAAGAAATAACTTAGGTGGGTGGGAAAAGAAGAAAGGCAAAGTTGTGTCTGCCTGGGTCTAATCTTACCCAGAACACACTTTGGTCTTAGAATCACAGAGGCTATGGGTTAGAGGGGGCTGAGCCGAGCAAATTGTTGGGGGAGTGGGTAGAAGGATAAGAGGTCAGGTGGGTAGATGGACAGGGCCTCATGGAGGGACTTCCCCAGAAACCCAGCTCCTGCATCCACAGCCCTTTTAAATGTGCTTTGCTTCACTAAGATCAAATGCCTGGGAACTGGGAAGTTTTCCAACTTGTCCTTAATTGTACTCTTGCTAGCATGGCTTTATTATTGGGTTCTAAGTGTTGTAAATGCCAAGAAAATCGGACAAATAAAGGCTATATTTTAAAACCAAATATTAACTGATACTTTTCATGTATTACTGTTTCCCAGTAGACTGCAAAATTTTTACATCTATCATTACATTTCTCCTCATTGCCTCCTTATGAATTATGCAGGGACTTATGCTCATTTTGCACATGAGTAAACTGCAAATCAGAGAGGTTAAGTAACTTGCTTTGGGTCACACAGTTACTAAGTGAAAGAATCAGGACAAGAATCTGGATCTTCTTTTTACACTAGCAGTTTGGTTCTGTCCACCTACTACTGATGGAGATTTAACTACTGTACTGTTAAAAGAGTACAAATAATTTCCTCATTGATAAATTCTCCTAAAGGGCTTTCTTCCCAATACAGTTCTCTTCTCATATAGTTAATCATTATTTGAATGAATCGATATCCCTGAAAGTTGAAAATATCAGAAATTCTGGATTGTAAAAAAAAAAAAAAAAAAAAAAAAGTGTGTCTTCTGGATAATTCTAAGAAAATGCTATAGAAAGAGATCTGTTCTGTCATACTCTCTGGGACAGCTGTTTCAAGTTTCTGCTTTCTTTAGGGCCAATCCATCCATGAGAGAAACAAATCCAGTTCTAGAGAGGGTGGCACATTGTCCAAATTTATGAAAGACTCTACTCAAAGGTGGGCATGGAACTGTGACCCAGAAACCCTGAGCCCTGTCACCCCTTCCTGCCAGTGTGATGTAGGCTGGGTCTTTTTGGAAGCCAAATGCTTCCAAGAATTGGTTGGTTTTATTTATTAAGGAAGTTCTGGGCCGGGCATGGTGGCTCACACCTGTAATCCCAGCACTTTGGGAGGCTGAGGCGGGCAGATCACAAAGTCAGGAGTTTGAGACAGCCTGACTAACATGGTGAAAACCCCGTCTCTACTAAAAATACAAAAATTAGCCAGGTGTAGTGGCGCATGCCTGTAATCCCAGCTACTCAGGAAGCTGAGGCAGGAGAATCGCTTGAACCTGGGAAGTGGAGATTGCCATGAGCCAAAATCGCACCAATGCACTCCAGCCTGGGCTCCAGAACAAGACTGCCTCAAAAAAAAAAAAAAAAAAAAAAAAAGTTCTGGCCTGGGGCTCAGGTGTGACCTTTTCACAAAAGAAACACCTAATCTACAAGCCCAGAAAGTCACGTTTGTCATTCTTATGTACGCTCCATGAAAATGAGAGCTTGTCTGATTGGAGTGGCTCACTGCCATTTAGGAGAGTCTGAAAGGTGAGCACACCTAGCTGGTGATGGCTATGGAAGTTTATACTTCTAAAATTAAGGAACAGTAAGCAAACACCCTTTAAATGCAGTCCATCTGTGTGATGGTTCTAAAGCATTTTTTTTTTTTTTTTTTTGAGACGGAGTTTCGCTCTTGTTACCCAGGCTGGAGTGCAATGGCGCGATCTCGGCTCACTGCAACCTCCGCCTCCTGGGTTCAAGCAGTTCTCCTGCCTCAGCCTCCCGAGTAGCTGGGACTACAGGTGTGTGCCACCATGCCCAGCTAAGTTTTGTATTTTTAGTAGAGACAGGGTTTCACCATGTTGACCAGGATGGTCTCGATCTCTTGACCTCGTGATCCACCTGCCTCGGCCTCCCAAAGTGCTGGGATTATAGGCATGAGCCACCGCGCCCGGCTGGTTCTAAAGTATTATACAACTGACACCTTATTTCATGTAGGTGTGGGGGAAATGTTCTCTTGTATACTATTGTTTGGTGTGCCAAAATTAAATACGTTAGAAGGCAAAATTAAGCAATTTCCATAAAACCTTAAATATGCCTATCTTTGGAACCAGGAATTCCTTCCTTAAGAATTTGTAAGCACGGAGAGGTCCACTCAGTGATGCTTATTTTAGCAGGTGTTGATAACAGTAAACAATTAACATTCAAGTAACAACTTGAATGTCAGTAGGCAATGGGCTGGATAAACTGCTGTCCAGTTATGTTGTAGAATACTTTTTGGTTAATAAAGAAAAGAGATAAATCTATGAATACTACTATGAAGTTGTCTCTACCATACATAAAGCAGAAAGAGCAAGTTACAGGATAATTTGTATATTGTGTTTCTCTTTTGTGGAAAAGAGAAAAACGTGTATACACCTTTAAAAGACTTCATGTGCGTGGGTAATGGACTAGAAGGAGATGCGTGAAGTTTTGAATACTTGTCAGCTCTTTGGGGAGAGTATGGGAAGAGGGCATGTTCGTCTTTTTTCCTTTTATACACAGTCCAGTATTTCTCAGTTGTTCTGTATTGTGCAAGTACTACTTTCATAACTTTAAATATCAATACATATTTAAGGAAGAAATAGCCAACATGCATGTTGGGCTTGCTGTGTGCGAGGCAGAATGCTAAATATCTTACATGCGTGATCTCACAGGTTACTTGCAGTGGCTCTAAGGGGCACGTGGTAGTATCAGCCCATCTGACAAAAGAGAAAAGTAAGAATCAGAAAGACTAAGTAATTTGCCCGAGGTTACACAGCTAGTGAAGGCAGAACGGTCTCCGGACAACAGTACCCATGCACTTAACCCCGGCTGTGCCGCTCTCCAAGGAAGTGGCCTGTATCCAGCCATCTATGAGGGGCTATTAAAGATTCTGAGTATGGGGCCGACCAATGGGATTTGCTCCAGTGAGGAGGGGCTGGAGCTCTTTCTTTGGTACCACACTGTGCTGAGTGGATTTTGTCCACAGCTGCTGCTCTGGGGCTGATTCTTTGCATGGGTTTGCAATACAGTGATGAGAAAACTAAGAAAAATGTGCCCCTGACTCTCTCTGGACTTTCACTTAGTGGGAAAAGCAATCCATACAACATAATGGCTTCCTTACCCCAGTTCCTGGAGAAAGCCGAGAGACGGCTTCTGCTGAACTCAGAAGTACTGTTTTCCTACGCGAACTGGGGCAAAGGTACCTACCAGAGAGAAGCTGCCCTATGGCCACTGGCATCTCTTCTGGGAACAGGGTTTTGGCCTTTCTGCAAGTGGCCACAGAGATTGTGTTACAGCAGTGCTGAGCTGGAGTAAAGTCCAGGCCTGGGGTCAAGCAAGGCCTGAGAACTGTCCGGGAACTAACTCAGCCCAAAGCCCTCAGCCTGAGAGTCAGATCCCAGAGCCCATGTTCCTCACCTCTCAGAGGGGAGGGCTTCAGCAATGCCAGGCCTGCCTGTTTCTGGGAACACTGTGGAAACAAGGGAGGCTTGAGAATTCAAAAGATCTGCTAAAACTGTTTATAGGACCCCTTCCTTAGCCAGGTGCATAATCCTACTCATCTAGACTTTCTTTTATTATTATTAATTATTATTATTATACTTTAAGTTCTGGGGTACATGTGCTGAACGTGCAGGTTTGTTACAGAGGTATACATGTGCCATGGTGGTTTACTGCACCCATCAACCCATTATCTACATTATTCTCCTAATGCTATCCCTCCACTAACCCCCCCACCCCCTGACAGGCCCTGGTGTGTGTGATGTTGCCCTCCCTGTATCTATGTGTTCTCATTATTCAACTCCCACTTATGAGTGAGAACATGTGGTGTTTGGTTTTCTGTTCTTGTGTTAGTTTGCCAAGAATGATGGTTTTCAGTTTTATCCATGTCCCTGCAAAGGACATGAACTCATCCTCTTTAAGGCTGCATAGTATTCCATGGTGTATATGTGCTACATTTTCTTTATACCGTCTATCATTGATGGGCATTTGGGTTGGTTCCAAGTCTTTGCTGTTGTAAATAGCGCTCCAACAAACATACATGTGCATGTGTCTTTACAGTAGAATGAGTTATAATCCTTTGGGTATATACCCAGTAATGGGATTGCTGGGTCAAACGGTATTTCTGGTTCTAGATCCTTGAGGAATTGCCACACTGTCTTCCACAATGGTTGAACTAATTTACACTCCCACCAACAGTGTAAAAGTGTTCCTATTTCTCCACATCCTCTCCAGCATCTGTTGTTTCCTGACCTTTTAATATTCTCTCTGCCTGGAATGTTTTCTTCAATCTGACTACATCTGGGCATTTCTTCTCCACTGGCTAAGATTCAACATACGTGTGGCTTCCTCCCTGAAGGTATACCCACATCCCAGCCTGGCAGGGGCCCTTCTGCTGGCTCTGAGAACATTACGTGTGGCCCCCCCAAGTCCCCCTAAATTCCCCACTTCAAGGATATTGTTTCTTTTCACATCTCACTCTTCCACTCAACCATAAGCTAGAGAAAGACATTGGGACTTTCCCCCGGTGCAGCGTGGCACAGTTGGTAGCTGTGACCTGCCTGAACTGTAGACAGCCCCTCTTTGCCTGAGAAAGCACATGGGCTAACCACCATGTCTGGGTTTCATGTGAGGTTTGTCTTTCAAAGCTTCTGAAAGAGATGCTAGAGAGAGTGAAAGGAGGGGCCTGTGCATGACAGGAGAAGTAAAAGACCTACAGGGAGGTCAGGAGCACCAGTCACAAAGGCCATCCCGCCTGGCAAATTAATTAAACAAAAGATAACCATCCAGGAAGACAAACGTAGAAAGGAGAATCCTCTAGGCAGATCAATGACAGAAACCAACCCTTTCATCCTCTGCCCACTTCCTTTGGATGGGTGCTTTTGGGCAGTACACAAACCTCACAGCCAGACATGGTGGCCCCAAGAATAACATTAACATATCACGTGGTGAGTTCCTGTTAAATGCAGGCGCTAGATCAGGTGTTTTGTATATGTGATTTCATTGAATCTCCATATTGACACTATGAAACAGGGACTAGTGTCTTCATTTGAAAGACAAACTAAACTGAGACTTAAAGAGGTCATTTTCTCAAGACCACCCAGCGAAAAGGGAGAAGTTAGCCTTCGATCGCATTGTGCTGGCTCTGGACACGTCTGCTTCTAACTCATACTCCGCTAGTTCTCAGGAATGGATAGCTGCACACACCCTGCAAAAGAAACGGACAGCCAAGAGGAAACATATCCCAGGAGAAGGAATTAATAGACTTCAGAAAATGGGAGATTTCAGACAAAGGGCAGATGTCTTCTGGAACATTGCACAGGGCAAATTGATGGCAAATGACAACAGGTGTCTGTTTTAGGAGAGGGAGCACCTGCCAGAGTGGGGAACATGGCGGCTGAGGAGAGGGTGACGCAGCAGCACCTGTTCTCTTAATGAGACACGGCCAAAGGTTTCTCCACAGTTGGCTGAAATTACAAGACAGAAGGATGGGCAGCTCTGGGCTCAGAGAAATAGTCTGTGAAGCAGATAAGGAAGACAGAGCAAAGAATTCTGATTAGGCGTAAAACATTTGTTGAGGTAGAAGTGCTGACGCTTTTAAGTTTGCAAAAGAAACAAGAAAGAGGCAGGGCAAGGTGACTCATGCCTGCAATTCCAGCACTTTGGGAGGTTGAGGCAAGCGGATCATGAGGTCAAGATATCAAGACCATCCTGGCCAACATGGTGAAACGCCATCTCTACTAAAAATACAAAAATTATTTGGACTGTGACATATAGTTTGGTAACTTTCTCTAATCACATCATCTATATATGGAACATATTTCCATGTCAACAAATGTAAATCTGCAATACAATTTTTAATAGTTACACATTATTCCACCATGTGGATCTATAAAAATGTATTTCACTAAACATTTATTGGTGGAGGATTGAATTATTTCTAAACGTTTGATATGATAGATAATCCTATGATGAATAATATTCTTTCATATACATCTGAACACACTTACCTCTAAGGAAAATTTGTTTGAGATACAATTACCAGGTTAAAGTGTATACACATATTTTGGGCCGGGCATGGTGGCTCATGCCTGTAATCCCAGCACTTTGGGAGGCTGAGGCGGGTGGATCACCTGAGGTCAGGAGTTTGAGACCAGCCTAGCCAACATGGAGAAACTCTGTATCTACTAAAAATACAAAAGAGTCAGGTATGGTAGCGCAGGCCTATAATCCCAACTATTCAGGAGGCTGAGGCAGGAGAATTGCTTGAACCCAGGAGGCGGAGGTTGCAGTGAGCCAAGATCGTGCCACTGCACTCCATCCTGGTGACAGAGCGAGACTCTGTCTCAAAAAAAAAAAAAAAAAGGAAAAAAAGAAACAAGAAAGAAATGGATTGGGAGACTATAAATCTAGTAAAGATGAGGTGGAAGTAAAAGAAGAAAAAAGAATGGGCACCTGAAATTCATTTATTGAAACAAAACTACTCATAATTAAATACACAAATAGTATTTGTGGTATACTATTTTATTTATATAATTTATATACCATTTATTTATACAAATAAATGGTATAAAATTATATAGTATATAACAAATACCATTTATATAAATAGTATTTATTATTACCTCAGATCATAAGGCATTAGGTACTCATAAGGAGAATCTAATAATATTTATTTATATAAATAGTATTTATATAAGTATTTATTTAGTTATTTAAAATATGTAAGTATTTAGTTACTAAATAAAAAGACATAGCCGGGCACGGTGGCTCACGCCCGTAATTCTAGCACTTTGGGAGGCCTAGGAGGGTGTATCACCTGAGGTCAGGAGTTCAAGACCAGCCTGACCAACATGGAGATACCTTGTCTCTACTAAAAATACAAAATTAGCGGGACTTGGTGACACATGCCTGTAATCCCTGCTACTCGGGAGGATGAGGCAGGAGAATTGCTTGAACTCAGGAGGCAGAGGTTGCAGTGAGCTGAGATCGTGCCATTGCACTCCAGCCTGGGCAACAAAAGTGAAACTCCATCTCAAAAAAGAAAAAAGACATAATATATAGTATATAAATATACATTATAAAAATACCAAGTATATAAGTATTTAGTTACTTAAAATATATTATTTAGTTACTAAATAAAAATCTATATTACATCTTATATAAATATATATCAACACTAAGTATTTGAATATTTTAGTTATTTAAAATGTATATAAGTATTTAGTTGTTTAAAATATATAATTATTTATTTAGTTATTATTTATATAAATAGTATTTATGTCCTATTGATTTGTATTTAATATTTATTACTAATACTAATAATACTAATTACTAAATAATATTTATTACTAAATAAACATTAAATATAAATAAGTAGCATATAAAAATACTATTTATATAAACAAATGATTTATACATATTTATTTATGTAAATAAATATCTTTGAGAAATATTAGGAAATGGTGTTTAGTGTCGTGAAGATAATATGTTTACTGTGTACATAATACATATATTTTTAAAAGCCTGCTAGGAGTACATTGAATAAGTCATATGAAAGTAATCAGTAAATGCAAAGCTTGGTTTAAATCTAAGGTACATATGGGTCAATCTATTTCAGAAATGGTTATTAAGCACACCCAGTAAACAAGGGCCTCTGGTAGGTTCTGGGGCCACCAGGATGCATTGGACATCAAGCCTGACTTCAGGAGCCCACGCCACAGTGAGAAGCAGGTAATGGTGTATCAAGAGCAGACAGTGGGTGACAGCCCAGCCGTGGCAGTGGGAGGTGCATTTTCTGTAGAGAGTTTAAAAACAATAATAAAGCTGACAAAAAGCTTTTATTTTATCACAATATCTGTGATAAAATACTTCTCCAAAAAAGTTAGGGCTTGGCTCAGTGCAGCTGGCTGTCTGTTTCTGTGATAAAGTTTTATTGGAACCAGTCACTCTTATTCATTTACATATTATATTATCTATGGCAGCTTTCTTTTCTGCTACAATGGCAAAGTTGAGTAGTCGTGACAGAGGCCAGATGGCCACAGAGAATAAACTATTTACTACCTAGCCCTTAACAGAAAATGTTTGCTGACCTCTGGTCCGAGTTATAAACAACTGCTGCAATTACTGTTGAGTTTTGGTAATAATATATATGTCAACTTCAATTAGCACATTTTTATTAGTTGTCCTTTAATAAACATTGTATTCTACAGGGAAGTTAATTCTAGATCTCCAGTTTTATAATGCCCCCTAAGGACTCAGCTACATGCATTTGTTTTGAGAGTAAGTTTGTCCCTAATTGAGGTCTATTCTTATCTCCAGCCCACGTAATATTCTTGGATTTAGAGTAGATTCAGAATAGTTGATGATAACACTCCGGTTATAAAGTCCAAAAAAGAAAACTTGAATTATATATTTTTTTGTTCTATGTGTCCCTTTGGATTTTTAATTTATGTTTAAAACTTAATACAATGAAACTGAAAACTTAAAATAATGAAACTGAGTGTAAACTACAAGGTGTGATAATTTTGCTTGGTAGGCACAAATATTAGTTCCCACATAGTGTAGGTATAAAATTTAAACAGTATTTTAAAAATTGAAATTAATGTTGTAAATCACGATTATTATATGAGTATTGCTAAAAGTGATTCGTCACATAGAAAAGGGAGTGTCAAGTGCATTATACCTCCAAAGGTAAATGATCCTTAAAGAGTGACTACATCAGGAAGAAGTGTACCATGACAGAGTGTCACAGAGTTTTCAGAGGATGATGGTCCTTCCAAATGGAGGAAGTCAGCCAGTATGTGTCCTGTTTGGAGGAATGCTCCTGAGAACTGTCATGATGCCCAGGAGGACGCGAGTGTGTGTGTGTGTGTGCTTGTGCACCAGCAAGTACCAGCGTGGAAAAGAGCAACCTCACTTCTCCCCCACATGAAACATATGGAGAAATTGATGTGCATTCTTCAAGCCTGTGCATGAGACTCCAGACAATTGGCAGGATTGTACCAGGGGCAAAGGAGGGGAAAATGAGAAGGAAAGGCTTTCCAACCTCCCCCTGACACATTTGCTTTCCATCCAGAGACATATATCGATGGTATGAGGATAGCAGCTTTCTCAGTCTAGACTCTGCCACAAGAGAACATTCCTCCAGGTAAGTCAAGAAGGAACACTGTGTAGACAAGCCAGGCTCTGCCCTGGAAGGTCACCTTTAGGACCTGCAAACTTTGGAAGAGACCTCTGACTTGGTCCCTGATGTTCCACCCACATGCTCTCAGAGAGATGAAGGCAGCATGATAAAAGGACTCAGACTTGGTTCCAAGTGGGATACAGCCATGTCTCAAAGCCTGGTCCACGGTGTGTGTAATCTGGGCTCTGCTTCAGAAAGCAAATGATAGGCCCCACCCTAGATATACTGAATGAGACACCCCAGAGAATGGGGCCTAGGGGTGTGCATATTTAACAAGCTCTCTTGGTGATTCTTCTTCACTGGAAAGGTTAAGGACTGAGAAAAAGGCTATAGACAGCAAGCCAGCTCCATCTGCAGGTCTGTGGTCCAGGTATGACCTGTATTCATCTCAGGACCAAATGAGTCATCACAGTCTGCAAGTTTTGTGCTAAAGATGCTAAGAAATACTGAATTTAAGAAATAATAAATATAAGGTATCATGTACATAGTAAAATATATAAGACATTAGATATGTCAGAATAGCTCCGTTTTGAAGACCCTACTAAGTACTTACTTAATATATTAACTGATTGTATTGTGAGACAGATTCTACCTCCTTCTCTCTTATTGTGCAAGTATCTCACTTATAGCCCATTTTACAAGTGAGAAAACCAAGGCACAGGGTTAAGCATTTGCTCAAGACATTAACAGCTATTGGATTTCTATGTGGAGGCAGGATTTAAACATAGGCCAGCTGACTCTAGGGCCATCACCTTTAAGTACTAGGCACTGCTGTCACCTGACAAGCAAGACAAACTGAACTGTTCTGAATGCAACCTTGAGCCTGGAAAATATGCTTGAGCACATGATATAGCATTGTTGACAGACCTCAGGACCACTAACGGAAAGAAAGGGTCCCAGGCTAGACTGTGTTGTTGGAGGGTTGTCACGTTACTTTTGCATCTCTGGACTTCCATTTGCAAATCTGCATAACACTACTCTCTGCAGCATTTTCTACCTTTTCAAATCTCTGTCCCTCTTAAAGAGTCAAATTGAAAACGGAGCACCAACAATATAGGTTAAGTCAGGCATGAATTCAGCTAAAGGTTTCCATTGTTCCCAACAAGAATAGCTAGATTCATCTGAGAACTTCGTAAAAATACAGATTTCTGGATCCAGTCTCTCAGGGAACTTCATTCAGGGCACCAAACTGTCTCTTAGAAATTTTGTCACTTTTGGATGAGAACAATAACCCTCAAAAGTAATAAGATTTGAAAACTTTGCTTCCTTGTTTTGATTTTTTTAAATTTATTTATTTTACTTCAGATGCATACTATATCTGGCATTTCTTGTTCATTGCAGCCCTGTGTACAATAGCAAAGACCTGGAACCAACCCAAATGCCCATCAATGATAGACTGGACAAAGAAAATGTGGTACATGTACACCTTGTTTTGATTTTTAAGGTCAAGTTCTCATGAGCTTTTCAGTGGGAAAATTGTCCTTTTTTCCTCTTTCTCTCTGTTCTTACCTCCCCCTCTTCCTTCTCTTCTTCCCTTTCTTCCTTCCTTTCTCCCCTCTTTCTACAAACATGTATTGAACACATACCAGGTGCTAGGTATTGTGCTAAGTTTGGAAAATATAGCTTCTGCCTGCATGGAATCTATATTGGTGTGTGTGTGTGTGTGTGTGTGTGTGTGTGTGTGTGCATGCATGTACATGCACACAAGAGCATACATCCTAAGAAAGCAAAGAGGCTCACAGAGCTATATGTGCCACCTTTCCTTAGCAACTTTAAGTCTAAAGAATCCTGGAAAACCCAGACTATTGACTAGATTGGAGAAAGATGATAGATAACCTCTTCCTTTAGCTTCTCCTTCTTGGCACCCTCGTGACTGTCATTGTCTTCTCGGCCCACAGGTCTAATCACTTGTGTTCATACTTGGCTTGTGAGTCACAGAGGCGTCATCCCTGACCCTGACCCATAAAAGAATGGTCATTTATTTACCCTTTGAAACATGGCCAGGTGGCTCATTAATTTTGCAGCATTAATTCTAAGAGGAAATAAGATTCCAACCATAGTCATTAATCTTTTAAAAATACAGCCACAAGAAGAAAGCGTCAATAATCAGAACGTAATTTTCTGAGTTAGGAAGTGGTCAGGACATTGGTGTCAGGGATCCCTGCACATCTAAGGTTTTCATGGCATTCTCTTCAATATCCCGACCAGGGCAAGGCAATGGTTTTAAGTCTGGAAGAAAGAGACCACTTCAAAGGGTTTGCTTCCTAAGATGGAGTTTAGACTCTTCTCTAGCAATAATGATAAGAATGACATCTATAGAATCATTAATATCTGGTTGTTAATTATTGTACCCAAATACTTTTTAAAACCAATACAGGTCTATTTAAGATATTGGTCGATAAAGTATTGCTGCTCAGGGTGGCTCAGTGATGGTTAGTGAGTGATCTATTTATTCACATTAATACACTTTGTTGAACTGTCAATTTCCATAGTTTGTAATCTCTTAAAAATGATGATGATGATTTCATTAAAGGAAACTAAGTCTTTTTCAATAATTTAATCTACAAGCAAAACCTTTCCTAATTAGTTTATATCCTGTAAATTCAGTCCCTCATTGCCTCTGTCTTCCACTGAAGCTACAGTATTATTTACCCAGATTTATTTTTTTGCCCAATTCATTTCTCTTATTTTCAGTCATTCAATTGCAGACTTTTTCAAAATACATTCCTATTGCCTAAAGCTTTGGAGGAAAATTTACAGCTGAGAATATGTACAAATATCTGGCTTCTATGTCACCTGCCTTTTATAAGTAAAATAAACAAACAAAAAATAATGTGGATATATACCCTATCATTTTAGGGGCCCAATTTAACCAATTTTTGTTGATAATATAGGATGTGGAAAAGGTCTTCAGTAGGTTACGTTTTACCTGCTCCTAATTATTCAAGACATGTAACTAGTTATATCATCTACCACCATGGAAAGAATGAAAACCAGCTAAAGAAGGCATAAAATTAATATATGACCTTCAGGTCACACAAAGAAGAAATGACACTGGTGGCCAGAACATAATGCTGATGAATCAAATTTTGGTTTGGTTTCATAATTACCTTCATTGACATGAGGGATTGTGCATTTAGCCCTAATAATCAGATAAGAATCAAGAGACCACTCACATGCAAAGTGACTTCAACAGATCTTTATTAAAAATATTTTCTCAACTGCTTGGCTGTATTTCTTAACACAGAGAAAGGTTTCTTCTAAAAATCCCTCCTTTTTCTTGCTGCAAATCAATTGCTATTATTTTCTGTCACCAACTGGCTAATATATAGATTGTCGCTATCAAATCCAGAGTACGTTAAACTTGTCATATGGCTTACGCCATGGGAGAGATCGTGTGTCTCCATAGACTGTAGGCTTCTTCTGAAAAATTTATCCAGAACAATTCTAAGGAAAAGGTACAGTTTCAACATTTTTGTGTACTGTGGTAGGAATAACAGCAACACATCTATCCATTCTGCAGAAGGTTCTAGAAAGAAAAATCTTCATATTTTTTCTATGGATGTGCCAGCATTTCCCCTGATCCCTTCCTGTGTCCATTAATACATACTGATAGGCAAGAAAAAAATAAATCAGTGCTATTTATTTTTCATAGGAAATCTCATTTCCACGAGGCATCTCAACGTATTTTGACTTTTCTCCCTTGGTTAGAGTGTCATCAAAACATATGGAAACTGTCAAATATTAATGCCAGTTATATAAATAATCTTACCATCAGCACATTTTTGTAAAACTTTAAAAAAGTTTATTTATATTTACTGGAATCATTGAAACAGAATAAACACTAAACATTGGCAAATTACTCTCCCCTGAGGGTTTTGGGGTAAAGTACTGAATTTGTTATATTGGTGCAAAACATCTTGATGAATGTGTCATTTAACTCCGGTGTCAATGGCAAATTAACTTTGTTATAGAAGAATAGTCAATTTTATTTTTAATTTAAAACATGAGAAATTTCAGCAGTCGAAGTGACTGTTGGTTTAACCACATCTTTTCTAAATCGGCAACACAAGGCAATGGTCTAAATATAAGCACTGCAATTGTGGTTTTGGTTTCAGATCCATTGCACAGTTGTTAGTTACCATAGTTGAGCAGAGGAAAAAACTGCTCAGGGTAGGGAAAGGAATTTGCAAACTGCCAAAGCACATTAATTTAGACTAACTTGGACCCCAATCATGAGAGTCACACATATCTTCTGGAATTATTTGGCCAAGCTTGTGCTGGTTAAGTTAACGAGAAACGAGTGCACTGGGTTTTAAAATTAAAAAGGACAGATAGATGGGCGAAGGTACTTTTAAAAAATCTGATGCACAAACAATGTTTTCTAATTGAAAATATTTTAGTTGGAAGTATAAATCTTGAAATTTAGCTTTTAGATTTCAATGTCTTTCAACATACCAATGGAAGTGAGGCATAATGATTACTACACAGGTTTGAAATTAAGATTTGTGTTTTGTTTCCTACCATAATTATGCCATCATGATATATTATCTCCTCTTGCTTTATTTTTTATTTCACAGCCACAAAGTGGGCTCTGTATTTCCAAGGTGGTTCTGTAGGCCAAGGTGCCAATCACAGTGTTGTTCACATTCATTTGTTCAAGCAACCCAGCAATTCCACTCCACATCTCTACCCTGGAGTAGCCCTCACATGTGTTCACAAGAAAGAACAAACAAGAATATTTATGGCAAAAAAAAAAAAAAACTGTACACATTTTTTTTATAATATCTAAATTTATAACCCCAGGAGGATGCATTATAAATGGATTTATGTACGTATGTGTGTGTTTGTGTGCATGAGTGGATACACAGAAAAACAATGGAATACAATTCAAGAGAAAAATGTACATATCATCATGGACATATATCAAGATACAAAGTATTACATAAAAATAATTTGCAGAAGGCTATATAGGCATAGTCCCATTTATTTGAAGTTTACATAGGCAAATTCATAATTTGTTGTATTTTAGAATAAGTATGTAGCAAATGTGTAAGGCAATGCATAGGAATGAGAAACACCAAATCAAGAGAGTTGTTCTTTCCATGTGGCAAGGAGGAGAATGATAGTGAGAGCCACATTGATTGAATAATGTTTGATTTCTAATACTTTATTGAGTAGTAAGCACAAGAATCTTTATTATACCTTTGAATGAATGAATGAATTCAGTTAATTAATTAACAGAGTGCTATGGCTTAGATATGGTTTATCCCTCACAAAACTTATGGGGAAATTTAATTGCCAATGTAACAGTGTTGGAAGATGGTACCTGTAAGAGGTAATTGGGTTGGAAAGATAGATTGTCTTTTTCAAGAGACTGGGTTAGTTTTCTTGGGAATGGACTAGTTCTCTGAGAGCAGGTTGTTATAAAGTGAGGCTGCCTCTCATGTCCTTTGCATGATCCCACTTTCCCTTCCACTTCCCTGCTATGTTTTGATTCAGCATGAGATCCTCACCAAAGTCAAGCAGATGCCAGTGCTGTGCTTCTTGGACTCCTCAGCCTCCAGAATCGTGAGTCAAATAAACCAATCTTCTTTATAAACTACCCAGTGTCAAGCTTTTTCTTGTTTGTTTTTTGTTTTTGTTTTTGTTTTTTTGACAGAATTTTGCTCTTTTCACCCAGGCTGGAGCGCAATAGTGCAAACTCTGCTGAATGCAACCTCCACCTCCCAGGTTCGAGCAATTCTCCTGCCTCAGCCTCCCAAGTAGCTGGGATTACAGGTGCCCACCACCATGCCCCACTAATTTTTTTTTCTATTTTTAGTAGAGACGGGGTTCCACCATATTGACCAGACTGGTGTCAAACTCCTGACTTCAGGTGATCCTCCTGCCTCAGGCTTCCAAAGTGCTGGGATTACAGGTGTGAACCACCGTGTCCAGGCCAGATATTCTATTACAGCAACACAAAACAAACTATGACACAAAGTATACTACATTATTCTATCCTTTATTCTTTTTGTACATATGAAATATTTAATGATTATTCTTTGTAAAAATCTGGAAAAACGGTTAAAGGTGAAGAACTGGAGACAGAGTCTTTCTAGACACTGGTTGGAGCAGTCAGCCCATTTTAATGGTGAGCAGCAGAGTTTAATCATTATTCAGATGAAGGTGTGCAGTTTTGAAGGCAAAGGGAAAGATACCACTGGGAAAAAGAGAGACTTAACATTCTATAATGATGATTTAGGTCAGGGGCCCCCAACCCTTGGGCCATGGACCAGAACCAGGCCACACAGCAGGAGGTGAGCAGGGGGCGAGCAAGCACTACTGCCTGAGCTCTGCCTTCTGTCAGATCAATGGCGGCACTCAATTCTCATAGGATTGCGAACCCTATTGTGAGTTGTGCATGTGAGGGATCTAGCCCCCACACTCAGGCAAGCCAATTCCTTGCAGTGAATCTCTTCACCTGTATCTCCTGCTGCTTCTGCTTCTCTAGTTGAACCCTGGCTGATACAGATGTCACTTCTGAGATGAAATGATAAAAGACTGTGACTTTCAACTTGCTTGCATTCTCTCCCTGGCTTTTCTGGCATGCCTGCTCTGACATAGAGGGCTGCCTTACAAGACACTGGGGGAACCCTCCTGTGGAGAGCCAGCAAGGAACTGAGGTCCTTGGTCCAACAGCCTGTGAAGAACTGCAGCCTGCCAAAGACCACATACATGAGCTTAGAAATGGATTTTACTCCAGTTAAGCCTTGAAATGACTATGGTTTCAGCCAACACCTTGATTGCAGCCTCATGAAGACACTAAATCAAAGGACCCTACTGTGCATGACTGAAAACTGTGAGATAATGTTTATTATTGTTTATAGCCACTAAGCTCTGGGGTATTTTGTTATGCTACAATAGATAATTAATACATATTGATTCAAACAAGTTGACTTTAAAATACAATTTTTATTAGAGCCAACCAAATCTTTGTTACTCTCTGCAGCAGAACTAGCGGAGCCCCCATTTCCAGGGGAACTTTAGTGGGCTACTTTGGCTACCAGGCAGGGGTGGTAGCATTTCTATCGGTGATTGAGACAGAAGCGGGGAAGAGACTGGAAGGGGACCAAAGGCGGAGACTGCTGGACCACCTGAGGGCAGACACACATGGGGCTTTCTGGGCTGATGTAAAGGTGGATCAGGCCCCAGAGGAGAACACTGCCATCTCCCTCAGAATGAAGGATGAGACAAAGGCTGAGATGGTGACAGTCACAGCTACGAAGAGAGGGCTGAGCTCCTGGTATGAGAGGCATTTCTGGTTGGAGGCAGCTTTCTAGGGCTAGAAGTCTCAAATAGAACTCACCTGTTCCCCAACCAGGGGCCCCCAGGTTCAGCTCAATTGTTATCATGGATACCAGGGGACCCAGAAAGCTGGTTGTGGGAAGAATGAGACTTAACTCAGGGGTGTTTTGGGTATTGGGCGTGTGTCGGTATTAACAAAACAGACAATATATTCATGATAGATGCAATCATGAAACTTCCCTCCAGAGAAGGTCCACATCTCCCCTTTCACCCAGGAAGCTCCTTAGCCTGAAGGCCCACCATGATCTGATCCCGGCCTCCACCCCAGCCCAAATGAACTCCCATTTAACTCCCTGGACATGCAATGACGTTCACAACTCTGCACACTTGCTAATAACTGGTTTTTCAGCCTACCTGCCTTGCTTTCTGCCCCACCTGTCCTTGTCAAGGGACTGAAAACTCTGCAGCTTTGTCAAGTGCTTGTTTACTTCTGTTCTCCCCACCAGGCCTCCAGCTCCCTGAGGAGAGAGGAGAGAGCCCAGAGAGCCTGTTTCATGTCATGTCTACAGTGCCTGGGGAACTCGAAGCCAAATGAAGTCGTATTTGCTGTGCCCTGGTATGTTTAGAGGAAATTTATCCATAAATGTCTATAACAGATTTTGGGGGTGTCTGACAGTAGACGTGAAGACTTCAAGCGGTGGTCGTACCTGGGATGATAGCTTCTTCCCATGTGGGGAGTGAGAGCAGTGAGTAGGGGGAATGGTCCATACTCAGAAGGAGCTAATGGAGAGGATAGAGCCAAAGTGGGACAGGGCTTGGATGGTGGAGGGTGAGGTCCAGGAGGAAGAGGGGTCTAATAGTCTAAGCGCAGGGGCCATTGCTCCAAGTCCCAGGGCTCAGAACCAGCAGGGTGACCACTGAAACCATCTCCCCCAACCCCCCCTAGCCCATGAAAAAATTGTCTTCCATAAAACTGGTCCCTGGTGCCAGAAAGGTTGGGGACCACTGACTTAGGTGATGGTGTCCCTGACCAGGCTGGAGAGAATGGCATCAAGAGAGCAGATGGAAGAATAGACTTCTAGTGGAGAATGGCAGCATCTCCTCTGAGGCTGAAGTGAGATTAAAGACAGAATCAGAGAGAGCAAAATTCTTCCATGTTCAGAGGAAGTTAGCTAAAGAAGTGCACACTGAATGTGGGTAATTTCAGCAAATGGAGAAGGTGAATGACCTACCAAAGCTTTTCCTGGCCCAAAGTTTCAGGTTTCTTGCCTTCCTTGTGTCCTTTCATGAAACTATTTCATGATGTTCTATTTACTTATCTGTCCTCTAGCCAACCTTCTCACAATAACCACTAGATGAGAAACTCTTTGAAGGGAGGTGCAGCACCTGCTTTCTTTACCTTATGTCTTCAGCATTTCGCTAGCATTCAGAAGGAAGGAGATGATCAAAAAACAGTTGCTAAACAAAAGTCAAGAGGCAGTATTAAGATTGTATATTTCAAAAGGGGAAAGGCATTATACAACTTCTGTAGGGAGTGTTTTAGGCACAGCCTAAAGGAATGAAAGATTTATGGATTAGAACTGAAGTTGTGCCACACAAGGGTCAGGTCTGCCCATGTCCAAGACTTTCTTCAGTGACTCTCCAAAGCCTAAAATCAAGAACTAAAAAGCAGACTTTGAGAGTTACTTGGGGTTGTGGTTGGCTCAGCAGGCTTAAGAGTAGGTCATAGGGGCCTTGAGGGCCCCCAGTGAGTAGGAGAGCACAGTTGAAATGTCTGACCAAGGAATTTCAGCTGGGCAGGGCTTAGGAGTATCAGCTGAGAAAACTAAGTGAAGCAGGAAGGGGAAGGATTTTAGAGGCATCATTGGAGACAAACGGCATGAATAGCAGGGGTGGAGACAAGCTGGTGGACTACCTGTGAAGGTAGATGGATATCAGTTGAGTCAGAAGGGAAGTAGAAAAGATGGAGAGTAGAGATGATAGGAAGAAGTGGAGAATGGTGGCAGAGATGATGGGGCAGAGGGTCATAGGAGCTGGCCAGATGGTAGGGACAATAAGAAAGAAAATGGAGCAAGGTGCATAGACCAGTGGGAAGCAAAGAGAAGACATACTCCTCTTTCTCTCTCCCACCAGTGATCTTAATTGTATAGATAGCAACTCAGGTTAATAAAAGTACAGAGAATGAGTACTAAGAATAAGTAACTGCATGCAATTGAAAACTACACAATGAGAACCATGAAAAAGTGCCCAATCAGATGTCTTCACCACTAAATGTGGTCTTCATCACCTAATTTCCCAATCCACAAGCAACTGAATTGTGCTGACTTTTTCCCATGGTTGATATGACCAACTGAATTTCAATTTTAGCATAGATTCAGCTAATCTTACATAAGAATTAACCAAAAATATAAAGAATGATAAAAATGGGCATGCCTGATGTTCTTATAAATATTATTAAGCCACAATATATATTTGTAATAAAATCAGATAATATGTAATTTGGAGAAACTTTATCAAAGAGATAAAGTTTCCTTATCAAAGAAATAAAACATTATTGACAAGCAGAGGATTTCTCAGAAAGCATGTACTCATTCCCTAAAGTGAGACAAATGGTTTCCATATTAAAAATATATTTAAAAAAAACACCCAAATCCAAACAATGTGAAAGAAAAGAAATCCAAGTAAGGATTACTTTCCAAAATCATATATGACCTCTCCTCCTTGCTCAAATCTGCCATTGGTTGTGACTTTTCCAGCTTCCTGGATAAAATGGAGCTCATAAAAACATAGCTGATAGATGGTAGAAATCATGTTCACAGCAGATCTCCAACAGCCCTTAAATATCACTAATTTTAAAAATAATCTGAATGAAGAATAGGAAAAAAATATTAAAAGATATGATTCACATTGAAATGCAAGATGGGTAGGGAGGTTCTGAACAAAAATTAATCCAAGCATGTGTAAATTTAATTCAGCCAATGTAAGAGGACATCAGTTGTTGAGAGATTCCCATACACGGTCATATGCAATCGAAGTGTTCTGCACCTGAGAGAATATTTAGCCATCCTTTTTTCCTTATGTGATCCCTTTGTTTTTGCAAACCTAAAGGACATAAATTCTTAAAATAGAGCAACCTGCACTATTTCTAATAAAATAGTAAGCATTCTCCACTACGAAATAAGAAGAACAAATCAGAGAGAAATCGGGATCTTAAAATGCTGCTTCATTTGTCCACAGAGCATGCATCTTTGAGCAATCTGACAGCAATGACTTGCCTAAAACTGGGCAATCATTTCTCAGAGAGCAGTATTTACCTAATTAAGAGCTTCTCCGTGGTCCCCAGTTACTTAATTGTGTCATTAGCAGGAGTTTTGACACGAAGAACAACTTGTGTCTGGAGCACCAGCCTGGCCTCAGTTAGGGAAGCCCAGCGGAGCGGCTCCCAGGGGGGCTGGCAGCAGCCTGCTGCAGTATGTACAGCACAAAATAGAATAATTGGTCCCCAGAGGGGCTCTCTTCAGCTGCCAATAGGGATTGTTTTTTTCCTTGTGAATAAAAAGCCAAGCCTCCATGACTCCTCTACTGAATATTAACGTGTGGCTCTGGTGCTCAGCGGCTCGTGGGAGGGATTAGGTCCGGGTGATTGTTACAGCTGTCCTCTTTGCAGCCCTGCCGTTGATGACAGCATGAAATCGACAGTCCTGATCAAGGGAATAATGCGGTCAAGCTTCCTGATAGTCAAACGGATAAAATGTGCAGTGTACCATAGAGGTGTCCAACTGGGTGGGATCATAGGGGTTAAACTTCAGCCTGGGGGCCAAAGGGATGCTTTGCCTTCCTGCAACATGACATGGCAAAGGGCCGGAACTGACCGAGACTGTCAGGAGGTCAGGTGGGAGCTTCCTGCTGCTCCTTCCTTTCTCTAGCAGAAGAAGCAAAAGAAAAGGGGTGAGCACAAGTGCTTAAAAATATTTTCCCCGGGGGAAAAAAATATCACCTGCTTCTAGAAAGGTTTTCTGTTTGTTTGTTTTAAAGGCTTTTAAAAATTGACATACAAGTCACATGTAATAAATTCACCATTATAAAATGTACAATTTAGTGGTTGTAGTATATTTAGGAAGTTGTGCAACCATCACCACTGTTTAATTTCAGAATGATTTCATCACCCCAAAACCCTGGACCCATTAGGAGTCACTCATTCCCCGCTCCTAGCCATTGATAACAATTCATCTACATCTTGACTCTATGGATTTGCTTATTCTGGACATTTCTAAAAAGTTTTTTGATTAAAGAGTTTATAAGTATCTAATGTGGATTAGAATTGGCTAGCATTAAAAGAGTGACATTAAAACTGGGGTGGGGGATGGAATTCATCTGGAGTCCATAACTATTATCTGGAGTTCCAGTTTGTATTGGGACTTCAAAAGCTGATCACAGAGCAGAACAAAGTTTGTCATGAGTACATTGGCTTACCTCTTTCTTTTTTTATTCTTTCAATATGAGAGTTAGTAAAATTCATCATAGAAACTTAGGCTGTGTTTAGTTTGTGGGAAGCATTTTTTTAGACCAGCAGAATGAAAATATTTTGGGGAAATATTTTTGTTTGCATTATGTGTGTTTACTGTGGATCCTTTTAAATTCAAGACTGTGGCTCTTTGTCCTCAAAAAAAAA
The DNA here is from genome assembly GCA_036589455.1 of Ateles fusciceps. Lineage (NCBI taxonomy): Eukaryota > Metazoa > Chordata > Mammalia > Primates > Atelidae > Ateles > Ateles fusciceps. Next base: position 17,484,690 of record JAZHEH010000222.1, read on the forward strand.
AATCTGCTTCTTGTAAAGTGTCTTGAAAAAGACTATAAACAAAAATATTTTAATACAATTTTACTCCCTGAAATGATATTTAGATTTAATGAATATTTGCACTAAGGATTCAAATTTATTTATCCAAGGCAGCTAATTAAAAATTATCTGTATGTGTGCATAGATGAAGGCTTTTATTAAATATTTTATGACATAAATTTATTTGGCATAAGAACACTGAAATAATTTTTGGATGCATTATTCTCCCTCTATTTTCTCAAAATTGAATTATAACTATTGGTTCCACTTTACTATTGGCTTTCTCAGTAGAGGCTTAAGATCTTAACTTTAGAACACCTGCCATCTTTATGGCAAGTAAATGCTAACATTTTGCTTTAAGAATAGCTACTTGGCACGTCTTACATCAAACAGTCAGTTCAGAAGAAAACGTTTGCTACTAGTGAAAGCTACTTCTCTGCATCACAAGGTTTCATGTCAGGCACTTGGTTCTACCAAAATGTAAAGCCTGAGACAAGGGCTTGCATATAGTTTATTTCGGGAAAATACCCACAAAGAACAAGAGTGGGAGACCAGACAGAGGCAAACTGAAGGATAAATCTTCTATCCAAATGTGCATTATTGAGTGAAATCCAGAAAGCACAAGATAGCCAGTGCAGCCCAGGCAGAATGCTATGAGGTTATGGATGGGAAGGTGTTTGTTGCAAAGCATGGCTGGAGTGAAATGTAGGTGTGAGGGGTGTTCCATAAAAGGTATCCTAATTTACACGCTTGGTGGACACTTACAGGACATGGCAGATCTATGTCTGTATGGAACTTCACACAACAAATCTTTTTCAATCAACACAGCTTTAGAAACTCGCATTATCCTGGCTTACAAAGACAGCAGATGCCCAGGATCGGCAAGGAGAGTTCGGCCTAATGAGACAGAGCTGTGGGACTACAGAGACTCTCCTGCAGTTCACACACAAAGATAGGAACCACCCAGGACCAGAAATGAAGGCTAGGACCTAGAACTGGTACCTCAGGGTGGAGAAGGCAAGAGCCAAGTGGAACCATAGAGGGGTCCAAGGTGACCTGAAGCTCTTCTCTCAGCCAGACTGATAAAGAGAAGCTCAGCTTCTCAGTGAGGACAAATTGGAACCTGACCCCTGAGCCTTTATGCTCCTCAGACATGGTGAGGTATATGCAGACCTCATCCCAGAGTTCAAATTCAGCCATTCTCAACCAAACATTTAGTTAGTTTCATGAAGGGTGGCATTAACCATTTCTTCCCAATTTATTAAAATAACACCTGAGTTAGGTGGACTCTGCCTAATTATTAGAAATAATGTTTTTGAGTTCTTCAGATACAGTTGGTGGAAGAGTAAACTGGGATGACCTTTCTGGAGGAGGGCAAGTGACAATAGGAACCAAAGCCTTAAAAATGTACATATCCTTGGCCCAGCAATTCCACTTGTAAGAATTGATACTAAAGTGAAAGGCAGGTACACCACAAAGATGTATATAAGAATGGTTACTGAAACATTGTTAAATAACATTGAGGAATTGACAATAAGTGTTAAACTTATTATTTGAGGAATAGTTAAAAGTTTGGCATAGCCAGAAAATGAAATTTTAGGAAGTCATAAAAAATTATGGCAAAACATATACACATCGATGTAGAAGCATGACCACAATATTTTAAAGTAACAGAGTGAGTTCATAAACTAATGAGTCCATTTATATAAAATTATAGACATGCAGAGAAGTGTTTACACAGATATTTACTACATTTTTAACAGCACTCATCTCTAAGTAGCAGTATGTCAGAAAATATTTCTCTATATATTTATGTATCATTTGGGATTTTATAAGTCATACTATCATCTTTACTCTCTGACAAAGCAGTAAAATTATTTCCATTTTGAGGAAAATCGATTCCGGTTCCCAGATGAGGCAAAAACCTGTGGGTAACCCCTACCTTGCCAGATTTAGCCTGGGTGTGCTACTTGTTATGACAACACACCGTAATTATCTGACTCAGGATGTATTTCCACCTTATTTCCACCTATGGACACAAAAAGTTTTGGCTGTTTTACTTTGGGATGGAGGAAGATGTGCCAAACCTTCACATTCATGTGAGCAGCACATAATATCCCCCAAATCTGAGGACACTTTCTGTCTTTCTACATATTGTCAACAGGCTCACCTGGTGTGCCCAATATGCCAATCATCTAACCCAAAAAACTTGTTCTTGGTTTGCTCAGGGTATAAGTGAGTCATTAAAAGACTGGCATTTGGGACATAGAAAATAAGATCAGTATCAGGAGAATGTTCCCCTGTGAATCTCTAAACATCCCTCTTTCTTCTCCATCTCCTCGGTTCATTTGAGGATCATTCCTTACCCTACCATACCTCACTGCAGGTAGGGCTTACTTTATTAACGGATGCGTTGGTTTAAAATATTTTATGCAATATATCCAATAAAATATGGTGAGAATATGCAAACTACAGATCATATGTTGATAAAGTGTACTTTGTCAGTCTATTAATCGGCTTAATAGATTAATTAATTAGATTGATCTGCTAAATAACGAGTAAGCCTGTCAGAGATTCACTGCTGTAACACTGATGATTGCCTTATTGATGGTTTAGAAGCACCCGTACCTTCTGATTCATCAAAAAACTAAATTGTGCTAATCACATAGTTGCATTGTATTCTAATTCTAGGCTAATTGCTCATTTATACATGGTAATGATGGAAAATTTTGATTAATAAAACATCTCTTTCTCTCGATGTCATATCAACAATTCACTACATGCAGTAACATATTTGTTTAGAGGTTTCTTTGTAAGGAGTCTCTTCTCAAGTTCTTATGTTTTTCCTCTCCTGTTTGACAGAATCATTTACTGTATTTTGAGTTGTGGAAGGGAAGAAGCAGGACTGCATCCTGGAATCCTTAATGCTCAGCATCTTGCACTCTGGAATCTTCCCTTCGTGATGTACACGTGAATGACAGAGACCGCTGTTTGTTCACACTGTTCCCGGACAAAACTGTGCATCCAAGAACTGTTGATAGATGTTTGAGGGTGACAGGTGTTTTAGAGAGGAACACGGATGGCTGGTTGACACAGGGCTTTGCCAATGGGTGGCAAGGCAGGAGAATCAGCTGCAGGTGCCCTTTTTCTGACTTGCATTTTACAGGGGTTGTCTTCCAGCAGGCAAGCAACGCAAGCTTGGACCTTCTCAGGAACTGACAAGTCTGGACCAACGCAGGAGACTCCATCTCTGGCACAGCCCCTAGGGCCCAACTTTTGTTTCCTTTTGTTTCTTTCATTGCCTCAAGAGCACAGAGCTTTTGATAACTGCTTTAGACTGTTTTAATTTTGGTGATTTTTCTTTTAAACCTAGAAAACGTTTTTCATAAAACAATTCTTCCTTAATATCTCCTCTCCTAATTTACTTCATTTCCTGTGATTTTTTAGTAGCATGTAAAACGAAGGATTCATAGGTCCTGCCTCCAGGGATCTGGATGAGGTGAGTCTGGGCGGGGCCGCAGACTTCCTCACTAATTAAAAAGCAGCCTGAGTGATTCTTATAGGGAGCTGAGTTTCACAACCACCGCTGGAAACTCAATCTCAAAGACTGGGAAAACACAGTCTTTGTCTTATGTAATTTTCTGGCACATGGCAAGCTTCCTCATCAGTCATTTGTAATTCCAATATTTATTGAGAACATAAATATTTATCAGTTACTGCTTGTCCCGGGAACAGAGATAATACTTTGGGCTGGAAGCAAACAGGTAGGAAGACTTTAGAGAATGTGCCTTAGATCAACCAGTGTAGTTTCATTTCATGAATAGAACAAGGCTTTCTCAAAATTTCTAAGAGATCCTCTGGAAATGGCAAAAAGCTGAACATTTTGAACAAGGACGTAAAGGATAACTTATTTGCATCTTTTCAGAGTGATGGCTGAGAAACGTGTTCGGCAATGAAACCATGTTTCTTTCTTTCAAACAAAAATGTTACTAGAACATTTATTTACACTAGATCTGAGCAGATGGTAAGAATATGCTCTCCATAGGTCATATGCTGATGAAGTATATTATATAGTAGAACTCTGATATCTACTAGACCTACATGGTGTTTCATTTCCACAACTGTATTTAATAAGTTCCAGTTGATAATTGTTTGGAGGACTCATCTTCTTCCTCTACTTGTTTCAACATGGTCAGATGTCCCCTGGGCTCTGCTCTGAGGGTGTCTTCTCACTGCTTCCAGATCAGTTGGGAGAGTTGGAGAATGGGCATGACTGGCCTCATCCTTTATTTGTTCTCCAGTCTCTAATTTGTCATCAGCCTAGTCCAACAGGGAAGATCTGTCCCTGGCTGCCTGTGCCTTCTCTGATGAGTAGGTAATTCTAATTCTGGGGTTACTAAGAAACGATGTGGCTATCTAAGCCTCCACCTCTTCTTCCAACCTCCCCTTTGTCCATCAGTAAAGAATGAAGCTACACTTTCATCTCCCTAGGTCTGACCTGTTCTTGCCTCTCATCGAATTAGGCAGAGTGAACAAGCATCTTTTCTGACCTTCCTCCAGTCCTAAACAATAATATTTACTTATCACAAGGTCAATTTGTGAGAGCGGTACAGGCTGTTACGATATCCTGGGATCAGAATTGTAACCGAACTTGGCAGTGTGATGGTTCAAGGCACAGAGTGGAACCTCATGGTCTTTGCCATTTATCAGTGATTCGACCTCAGGGAACCACTTCACCTCCTCATACCTCAGTTGCCTGATCTGGAAAATGGTACCTTCCTTATAGGATGACTGTGAAGTTTAAACAAATTGATATTGGTGCTTGAAGAAAATATTTACAACATTTTAACAGTACCTGGCATGTAATAAGTACCTCATGTGTGCTTGCTAATATTATTATTTATTTCATTTTATGGTGACGTCATTTAGTTGCACAATATGAAAAAACAATCCTTGAGTCACTGCAGAAATATCCACATTTAGATAATTTTTGCATCATTAAAAAAAAATCATTCTTGAAATGTCAAGGCCTTTTATCATTAAACCAGGATGAGGGGAAATACTTCAGTCTGAGTCTGAGGTCAGCTCCAAACCAATGAATGTCTCAGAATAAAATAATAACAAGTGTAGCAAAATTCAGTAGGCAACATATCTGAGTGCTCTCGTTTATTACAGAGTTTTAAGTGTTTGAAATGCTTTTAAATGGAAATTCAATTAAATATGAAAATCCTAAAGAATATTCTTGGAGCATACAGACCCGGTACTCACGATTGCACCTGATTAAACATCTTTTCTGCCAGCAAGGCAGGACTTAGAATGACTTGCTAAATGGAGCTTTTAATTCTAATTGGAGTTACAAAAAAGAAAACAAAAAAATAAAGCTCATTTTGAGAACTACAAATTCAAGTTTGGAAGGTTGGAGAAGTCCTCTCTGAGTTACTCTTTCAATTTCTGGCAGCCCTGCTGACTGCACAACTCCAGGGGGCAGCACTTATGCTGCATGGATGTAGGTAATGCCCCAAGGTAGTTGCACACACAGTCTTCAGAACCTTTTCCACTTGCTTCACTGGTGATGCTACAGCCATCCTTGGAGACTTTGCTCCAATATTATTATCTCCTGTGGTAAGCAGAATATTGGCCCCTCAAAGATTCCCACATCTGAATCCTCAGAACCTGTAAAAATAGAATATATTGCCTTGCATGGCAAAAGGGACTTTGCCTAGGTGATAAAGTTAAGGACTCTGAGATGAGGAGAGGATCCTTGAGTATCCAGGCAGGCCCAGCTGTATCTTAGGGGTCCTTAAAAAGGGAGAGCCTTTCCCACTGTGATGAGAAGAAAATGTTCCTGAAGGAAAAGTCAGACAGGTGAGATGTTGCTGGCTGAAGATGGAGAAGGAGGATAGTGAGTCAAGGAATGAGGGCAGCTTCTAGACCTGGAATAGGTAAGTCAGCAGATGTGCCTCTAGAGGCTCCAGGAAGGTGCAGTCCTGCTCACACCTTGGTTTCAGCCCAGTGAGACTTCTTTCTGTTGGACTTCTAATTCCAGAACTATAAAATAATAAATTTGAGTTCTTTTAAGCCACTAATATTGTGATAATTTGTTACAGCAGCAATAAAAATCTATTACCTATAGCAAATCTATAGAATGTTTAGCAAGATTGTAACCATTCTTTAGTGAGTTTTCTCTAACTGTAATGATAATAATAATAATAATAATAAGCTCACATCTTTATTGACAAGTTGGACCTGACTGGAATGTATGTAATCATTCATCCAAAAATGTAAAATATTTTCTGTCTTTTTCAAAACCTATTGGGTACAAGATGCTATGTCAAACTTAAGAATACAGGGATGAAAAGAACGGGAAGTCTTCTCCTGTAAAGTCAGCCCTCTGTAGGGGACAAGACAAATTCCTCTTCCTCTTTCTTCTCCTTCTTCCATATTCAGTGGGCAAAATGAATATACCTGGCATTTCTTAGGGATTAATTTAACAAATTCTTGCAACAATTCCAGGAAGTAGGTAATATTATCACTATCTCTATCTTACAGATGAGAAAACTGAAACACAGACAGATGAAGCACTTGCCAAGGTCATTTGTTAATAAATGGTGGAGTCAGAATATGATCCCACGCAGGCTGGCTCCAGATCCTGTGGCACTGACTATTACAACACACAGCCTCACAAACAAATAATATCAATGGCAAGGTGATGAGTAAAACAATAGAGATGAGAGAGAGGGCGTCCTGCACAGGGCGCCATGCAAACATCAAAGTGATAGTCTCCTTCAAATGAGATGGAAAGTGCTTGCTGATACACAACATTTTATCTTAGTTTATATTAATAACAATGGCTAACATTTACGATCTCCCTATGTATGTTATCTCTTGTTACAAAACAATCCAAAACTTAATGGCTTGAAACAATAAGGATTGATTGATACTCATTAGTGTGGAGGTCATCAGATGGATTTCCTGGAAAAGGCTAGGCTCAACCGTGCATCTGTGGTCCATTTCAATTCAGGTGGGCAGCTCTGCTGATTGAGCCTGGACTCCCTCACATGTCTGGGGGTTGGCTGGCTATGGGCTGTGCTGCCTCAGTCACACTCACATGCACTCAACCTCCAGTATGCTAGCCCAGGCCTCTCACACAGAGTGGCAGGATTCCTTGAGATGCAGCCAACTGACCAGGCATGACTCTCTACTGCAAACTGGCCGGGCATTACTTCTACTACATTCTACTGGGCAACGTAAGACACAGGAAATTCAATGGGAATCAAAGGGGAAAGATTCAAGGGAATGTAGACTCTACCTTTTGACAGAAAAAGACAAGAAGTCACAATGTAAAGGGTCTGGGACACAGGAAGGGCAGAGAATTGGGAACAATTTTGTTCCCACAAAATATATTCGTTCATTTTAACCTCACAGCAAACCTCTAATCTAGATAATATCATTGGACAGTCATCCCTTGGTATCTGTGGGGTGATTGCTGCCAGGATCCCTTTCAGAAACCCAAATCCATGGATGTCTTTTATAAAATACCCCATAGAGAGCTGACAGTACTCACTTACTAGCTGAGTCAACAGTGAAGCTAGTACCAGCACCAGGAGCCCCTTGATGCCAGAACCTGCAAGGGCAGCAGCCTGTGTGCACACAGCTCATGGGGAGGCAGAATGGAAATGCAGGGATTCTCCACTGCCTCTGTCTCACAGGAATACAGCCACATTATATGCAGGCTCTTGAGGCTTGCGGGTAAACAGGAGTCAGAATGTGGTTCCTGGCAACAAGACCTGAAGGTGCAGATCACAATGAACGATGAAGGATCTGTTGCAGTCCAAGAGAGAAATAAGTGACTGAACCAAGGCTGAGACCAGGGACTCTGATTAGAAGACAGAAGAATTGAGAGACAGTTAAGAGGTAGAGTAGACAGGGCATGGCCACTGGCTGGATGTAAAGGTAAAGAGAGAGGGGAGATTTGAGAAGCATGGAAAGAAGGAGATAACATTAACAAACCAGGCAACTTAGGAGAAAACAGGCTTGTGGGGGCTGTGGGCAGATGGAGGCAGCTCATTCATCCCTCACCCAGTGAAGATGTTAGTACCCATTATATGCAGGTACTGTTCCAGGCACTTGAGATTCATCAGGGGATAAACGAACAAAAATATCTGCCTCATGGAGCTTTCATTTTAGTGAGGAGAGACCAGCGAGGTATAATAAACATGAAGAAGAAGCAAGTTTTATAGCACGATAGAAGGATATAATTACTATGTGTATTAGTTACCTCTAGCTGCTGTAACAAATTAGAGTACGATGGTTGACTTCTTATAAATATTAATCACTTCCTGTTAGCTGTGGGTACTCAGTGAATTATTTTATATAAATCTGATAGCCATCCTAGCCTTCTGATGTCACCCTAAACTCTATATTTTAATACTACTGCTAAATTCACAATGGATCAGAGCTGTCTTTTGGCAGATTAAGCTCCAATATCAAGTCCTGTGCCATAGGCAAATAAAACATATATAACGAACCTGATGCAGCTATTAGATACCATAACCAGCAAGAAGACATATCTCCAGTGAATAGAAGCCTCAGCTTTAGTATTAAGAACTAAAGCCAAGCTTAAGGAGTAGCCAAACCTGTTGGGTGATTATGTCCAGAAACAACAGTGCTACATCAGTCATGCCAAAATGGAAAGTCATTGTACCTCGTAGAAAATTTTCAACATTTAATGGAAACTGCAAACTACTTTTGGCTATGAGAGCATAGAATGTGTAGTTGATTTATCTCCATAGACATAATCAGCCTCATATTGGCCACACTTCCATGGCTAGCATGGCCACTTGGAAATTCTTGCCATTAAAAACTTTCAGACGAAGTTCACCTTCTCCATAATGCATAATGTGGAGGCCGCAGTTGTGTACGTGTATGAGAGTGTATTTAAAGATTGTGGTCCCTTCCCATCACCCACATCCTAGTTTCTCTCAAAGTGCCACCATGCTTCATGGTTCATGACTGATAGAGTTTGGCTATGTCCCCACTGAAATCTCATCTTTAATTGTAGCTTCCATAATTTCCCATGTGTAATGGGAGGGACCCGGTGGGAGGTAATTGAATCATGGGGGCAAATCGTTCCTGTGCTGTTCTCGTGATAGTGAATAAGTCTCACAAGATCTGACGGTTTTATAAAGGGGAGTTTCCCTGCACAAGTTCTCTCTTGTCTGCCACCATGTAAGATGTGCCTTTCACCTTCTACCATGATTGTGAGGCCTCCCCAGCTACATGGAACTGTGAGTCCATTAAACCTCTTTTTCTTTACAAATTACCTACTCTCGGGTATGTCTTTATCAGCAATGTGAGAACAGACTAATACAATGACTGTTTGTGTTGCCCCCCCCTCAATTTCATCTATTGAAATTCTAAACCTCTATGTAATGATATTAGGAGATGGGGCATTTGGGGGGGTCATTAAATCATGATGAAGAGGCCTCATGAATGTATTTAGTGCCCTTATAAAAGCTGCCTGAGAAAGCTCCCTTGCCCCCTTTTTGCCCCTTTCAATGTGGGGTTACATTGAAAAGATGGCTGTCTATGAGGCACCAAGCCCCACCCGACATCAAAGCTGCTGGTGCCTTGATCATGAATTTCCAAGCCTCTAGAACTGTGAGAAATAATCTTGTGTTGTTTCTAAGCTATCCTGAATTCTTTTACAGCAGTCTGATTAGACCAAGACTACCCACTTCTGAATAAAGGGGAAAAGGTTCACTTTCTAAGATGCAAATCAGGCTTTCATCAAAGACATGGTCATTGTTTGACCTGCTTGGGACTTACCTTAGCCCCAAGGTAAGGCCCAACATTGCTGCCTCTTAGAATCCTCTGGGAGCAACTATAGAACATCAAAGTTTCCACCTTCCTCTGGCCAGTTGACTCTGACACACAGAGGTTGGAGGAGAGGGCAGGATTGAATTCTTCACATGATTCTGAAGCATGAGAGGGCTGAGAACTGCTGACATAATGCATATGGAGCTCCTGTTTTGGTCAACATTTGCCCATGGCTTAAACCATGATTTGCCTGTGATCCATGACTTCTCGAGAGTTTACTTTAGATATCTTACATTTAATAAAGACTGCATAGTAATGATAATGAACTGATCATGATAGAAGCCACGTTTTACAACCACTGAATGGGGCATTGTACATTTTCTTGTTTAATCCTCCAGCAGCCTAGCAAGGTAGCTATTTACTATCCTCATTCTATGGCGTAAGAACTTAGGGTCAGGGAAAAAATTTGCTCATGACAATACGGTCAGTAAGTAACAGAACTAAGATGCAAATGCATGTGAGGCAGATTCCAAAGTGAATGCATCAGTGGAGTTGTAATACCGGAGGTGAGTGCTGTGAGCTGTATAGGGTCAGGAACATCAGCCTAATCCTGGCTTTCCAGAGGAAGTGAATCTCAGTTATAACCTGGAGGATAAGATGAAGCCAAGCTGGAAAGTTCACAGAGGAGTGCTGAAGGAGGAAGAGGGGCACTGAGAAAGGAGGCAACACAGGAAGGAAAGAGTATCCTAGGTTGGAGGAAGAGGACATACAAAGGCCTGGAGGTGAACCAGAATGGGCTGGTGATCCAGGTGAGAATGAACATGAGATGTCCCCAACTGGCTCAGATAGGAATGGCAAAGTGTCAAAATGAACATGTTAGGGCATCTATGGAAAAGAGAGCACACTGAGTTTATAGAACCTGAATTCACTGGAATTTCAATATGAAAAGTGCATACAAATTGGAACGATGACGTGAGAGAAGCTCATTACAGGAAATGGGAGAAAAAGAAGGCCTTGCAGTTAAAACCATGAGATATGTTCATCTTTTAAGATAATCGTCACCATCCATTCTAGAAGTATGTTGGACATTATCTACTGAGATCCTTGCATTTAGCTGAAGAATCTAAACCTTGGAGAGGGTCAGCGACTTGTCATAGGTCCTAGAGGCTGCCTAAATGGCCCTGACCTGGGCCTGGAACATACGGTGATTGGCCCAGAGCATGTCTCCTTTTCATTTCGTCCCACTTGGAGGTAAATCATCAGAACAGAAATCATTTTGCTTAATTTAAATAATAAGAATAGTGCAGAGAAGGCTTAGCTGCATGCTTCTAGCATGGTCCACCTCCCCTCTGATGTAGGCAGCTCCTACCTACATCAGTGGTCCCTTGCCTGGGTGTCCAGAGCAGCCACTGAGCACATGCACATTCCTGGGCATGCATGTGTGAGTGGCTTTTGCAGGAAGAAGATTCAGTGCATTCTTAAGTGTATTATATTTCCATAGCTCTCAAAGGGCCTCTGACTCCCAAATATTTTTATAATAGCAAAGTGCTTTTATTAAAAATCCTAAAAAGCACGATTTTTTTTCCTAAGCCTACATATTCAGTAATCATGAATAGTTTTATTTAATAGCATTTTTGCATCTGGCTTTGCCAATGCACTGCTAGTTTATGTCTATATACATAAAATAGTCTGAGAGGCAGAATTTTCAATTATTATTATTATCAATGACAATGACTACTGCTTACTAAACACCATATGCCACATAGGGACCTAAGACCTTTTCCTGTATTATTGTGTTTAGTCTCAAAAGTAGTCTGTGAGACTGTTGTTATAGGCTGTTATTATAATTTCCGTATTACAAAGAAAAAAACCTCAAAAATGAAAAGATTAAGTCACTTGTCCTAGGTTGGTAGTTTGCAAAGTGTGATCCCTCAGCAGCATCAGCGTTACTGAAAATGCAAATTATTGGGCCCACTTCAGACCTAGTGAATCAGAAACTCTGTGGGTCGAGCCCCCAGATACTTGTTATAATAAGTCCCTCTGATGATTTTGATACTTTTAGTCATCCAGTTTGAGAACCACAGTCCTGGCGTATCCATTTAGAAAATGATGCATTTTATTTACTGCTAAACATAGCAGCATTGCTCAAATCATACAGCTGGTAAGTGACAGAGCTGAGATTCAAGTCAGGGAACCAATTGCTAATTTACCCTCTGATTTAAGCAGCATAGACACAGAAAATCTAACTAGGTTATTGAAGCCTTAATCCCCATTGGGACTTAATTTTATGACTCTCATTGATCAAGTAACCCCTGGGGTCAAGAACCTCTGCCCAGCTGTCCCTATTGGTTTGTCTTGCACCATTGCATTCTCAGTGTGGGTGTCCAAACCCTGGCGAGCTCCAGATCTGAGCTGTATGACCTTAGGTAATTTTTACTAGCTTTAAGAAAAGCCATTTAGCAGATTCTAATTCCAAATCCACCTGGTAAAAAAATAATAATAATTAAAAATAATAATCAATAGGTCAGATAATCTTCATAAAAAATTGACTCTTTCTTATAAGACAAACCCATAGGAGCATTTCACAATGGCAGCCAGAACCTCATTTTAAATGCTAGTGTAGTACAGTGGCATGATGCTGAAAGATGAAGCTGGTATTTGGTGTGAGGGAGGACTCTAGATTCTCAAGTTAACCACATTAGCTGGGAAGAGCCTGTGCACACCGGAAGTGTAGAATGCACTGCTTCCCTCACAAATGACACCCTATGTCACCTTAAGCCTTGGTTTAATCCCTTTGACTTGACCTGTTCCCTCCAAACTCATTTCGAGGTCTTGAAAATACACAACACAGCTGCAAGGCCACATTTTGGGACTAAGAACAGGTTTAGAAATAATGACTTAAAATTGGATTATATAATCTCTTTTCATTTTATAAGTGTTATGAATCCATTGGCTTCTTGCATGAGAAAGGAGAACACTCTCAACAAATTCTAACCAGCTCACAAATCAGTTCACCAACAGCTTAATATTCTGATTGTGGATTTTAAACAAGACATGACATCAAATGCAGGATAATCTGGAAACGGCAAACGACCAGAGGGAGCTGCAGTCCATGGAGTCTGAATTACCTCATTCCTTGAAATCAGCAGGCCCTCCAGATCAGGGAGTGAGAGCAAAACATTTCTTTTTTCTTGTATTAGTAAGTCCCATTAACTCGGGTTCCAGCTTTGGGTCCTCCCTGCCTTTCGTAAGGAGTGTCACCCGCACAATGACACAATGTCCTGCCTGTTGCATTACTAAGCACAGGAAGTGCAGTAGGGAAGCAGGTTGCTCATAAAAATGAGTTCAGACGCTTGCTACAGACGTGACAAATACCAAGCCGATTTTCATGCAGGGAATTCTGTCTCATTTTATGTGAAAATAAGGTAATAAGACAAAAGGAGCCATAGGATTCCAATTTCAGCTTTAAAAAAAAAACAGTACAGACACACTGATATTCTATGAATCACCACCCCTACAGTGGAGTCATTTTTTATGGTGTGTGTGTGTGTGTGTGTGTGTGTGTGTGTGTGTGTGTGTGTAGGAAGACAGAGATCCCTTTCTACCCATTAGTATAAAAGTTGGATTTCTCAACAGTCTGACAATACCAAAAACGTCTGGTCCGTGGCTACTCTATAATGATGAAGATTATTGTGTATTGTGTGATTTTTTTTTTCTTAATAGAATGAAAACAGATGTCATTTGATATTAATTACTAACCCCAAGTCAAGTGGTAACAATTAAAAATGATAGTTGAAGAAGAAAATAAATGAAACTGTACATAGAATTGTTATAAAGTAAAAACTTCAGCAGTTTATTTCATCTTTTTTTTTTTTTTTTTTTTTTTTTTTGAGATGGAGTCTCCCTCTGTTGCCTAGGCTGGAGTGCAGTGGTGAGATCTTGGTTCACTGCAACTTCTGGCCAGGGTTCAATCAATTCTCCTGTCTCAGCCTCCTGAGTACCTGGGACTACAGGCACATGCCACCACACCCAGCTAATTTTTGTATTTTTAGTAGAGACGGGATTTCACCATGTTGGTCAGGCTTGTCTCGAACTCCTGACCTCGTGATCCACCTGCCTCGGCCTCCCAAAGTGCTGGGATTATAGGCATGAGCCACCACACCTGGCTTATTTCATCATTTAAGAAAAATCAGTTCCATTTCTTTCTCTCTAGAGATGTACACACACACACACACACACACACACACACACACACACACACACATACACACAGAGAGAAATTCTTTCTCACTTAGAAAAGGCAACACCATTTAAGTATTGTAGTCATGAGATGGCTAGGGTAGTAGCCAGAAATGGCCCTAACTGATCAGCAGGATCAAGGGAGAGAAAACGTGCACATGTGAGAATGCTGAGGGGTTTTGGAAGTGTTTCTAACATTTCACCAGTCGTTTTTTACTCAGCAGCTTTAGATTTTAGATGCAAACAGAGGAGAGATGAGGGAGGAAGACACCAAGATGGGGAATAACAGGGCAGGAGCAACAGAAACAAAGAGACACATTCAGAAAACGCATTTGTTTCTGTTACTGGGGTTATTCTCATTCCTTTCTCATTGGTACCATTGATGTCCCAATGTCCTCTCCATTTTCCCCAGTTGCAGAATTTTTGTTGGCTTTTGACACCATGAGAAGAAACGAACTCAGTCCAGGCCAATGCAAACATTTTCCTACAAGTCTCTCTCGCTTTCCCAAACCCTCCTCCCCCAGCAATGGCTTCTGTAATGTTAATTTAAATCGCCCTAAATCCCATCTTCTCTTCTACTTGATCCTAATGACTAATCTCTTCTTCTGCCAAGAAGAGATGACACTCCTTGTCAGCCCTCCCCTTCCTGTGGTCAAAATTAATTCATTCAACCAACATTATTAAGCATCTACCATGAGATAGACAGCGGCAGGCAACACCAACACCATCTCTGCCCTTGAGAATCTGCCACAACCACAGTCCTCTATTGTTCTATACAAATGTAGACGGTACAGTCATTCTCTTTTGAACTTAGAATACACATTCTCAAAGGTTCAGATCTAAAAAATTATTTAATGCATTAAAGTACCTAGTAAACTATTCTGGTCAAAAATAGCCATTTAATTTGACAAACTCTATTTAAGCAAAAGTTTTATTCTTGAGAAAGGAAGGTAATTCTCTTTTGATTGTATCTTTCAGCCTGTTCTATCAGAATTAGCTTTTGGATCTAATCACAAAATGAACTTGATAATAGCAAACACAAATTGTCAAATCAGATTTTTCTACCAAATAACTGCAATGGAAACAAGATCTCTTCCTACATATGGAAACCATGATCTCATGCCAGAATTTTAGGGAAATAAAGCTTGAACCTAATGACCATTCATATCAGGAAATATTATTTCTTGTTTGGTGAAATGCCTACCTATAAGGAACAAAACTAAGACACTTGGCTTTAAAAAGTTTAACAAATAACTTGAAGAAAATAAAAAAAGAAAAATAGGCTTTCTGTCAGTGTTGAGTTAGTTTAGGTAATTATGTTTCTTCTTCCAAAAATAATCGTATTTTACAATTTAAAAACCCACAATGGCCTTTCATTGTATTTTTATACATTCCCTTCTGTGCTATTGAGAAAGTTGTATAAGCTCACAAAAGATGAGTATGCTCTGCATCTCATGTGTTTTTTTCCTTTGGATGGTTTTGTTTTTATTGTTGCTCCTTTGAGTAACTTTATAACATCATAACATTTTGTAGAAAAGGATTCCTAGATGAATAAAATCTTTCTGAAATCCTAAAAATCTTACCTTTGCCAAGCTAGCCTTACTGGTATGAAGCCTGCTCCACTTCCTGGTTCTGACTAATAATTTTCTATGTGAAAGTCATCATCAAAACTTGCAGGACAACTTGTGTTGAGCATTTCCAGATACCCGTCCTCCCCTCTGTTATTTCAGTCAACAGCTGCTCAGCCTGTTCTTCCCATCACTGTTCATGATTGTGTTAGACAAAAATCCACCTTTAAAAAAACTGTGAAAACTGAGAACGGCAAAGCAACCAGTGGCAACTAAGAGGCACTCTGCTGTTATCAACCTCAGCTCACAGTCTTGGGCGCACGCCCAGCGGGACTAAATTCTCTGCACAGCAAGGAAGAGTTTCAGCTGACCTGCTGTGAATGTCCCAAGTGAGTCACTGCCGTTAACTCCATCAGTGCCACTTGCTGTCTCTTTGGACATTTCTGGACAGCTGCTTGGCTCTGATGTCGACTTCTAACTAGAAATATGGCCTCGTCTGACTCAGTTTCAGAAGAGAGAAAGGGGGAGGGAGAAGGAAAGGGAGAAAACACACATGTCCACTCTCAATCAAGATTGACAGCTTTGTTTTTTCTTATTGATTGTGGTGGAAATAATTGTTGACTACGTAGAAATGCTAAACCCAGTTAGTCATATTCTATTTTGTCTCTTAATATTTTTTCTCATGAAGTTGGATTGGGTTCTTCTATATAAATTATATGCTGTTGTGGGAATTCATAGTCCTTAAGAGCTGACCCCATTTCCACATTTTGTTTTTAATATATCCACCAAATTTTCCAAACACAAAAGTGAATATTTCTTTTATTCTAAAAATTGTTCATAATATTGAGAATCCATTTAGAATCAATCAACATTTTTGGAGTACTTGTTAGAACACACTTCTGGGGTAGACATTAAAAAGGATTCTGAGAAATATCAGACATGCTCCCTGGATTCAAGAATTTATAATAAAATGAAGAGAAAAGGCCTTGTTCAAATAGATGGCCCAGGAACAAGATGAGACAGTGTGCGTGAAAGTGTCACATGCCTGCTACAGCTACTAGGATCCGGGAGAGCTCAGAGAAAGGCTCTGGGCTGGTGGTTTTAAATCTGGAATGATGGTAACTGATACTAACAACTGAAATGAAATTGACTTTATAAACATGGACAATGTGTCATAGCTGGGCATCCAGCCCAAGTGTCTAAGTTGAAGACTAAAAAATGCTCACATGACCTCAGTATTTCATTTCAGGGAAATTCCATGATTTATATGCATATTGTTGTATGCACAGGCACATGTATACATGTTTTAAAAACTCTTACATTGCCAGAGACACTGAGAAGGTGATCATATACTTGTTCTCCTGGGATCACTTACTATTGTGCAGACAGTGAACAAACACCAAGTCAGGTTTCTGGGGTTTAACCCAAAGAAAGATGAATAGATGAAATAGCATAAGGCTTCTTCCATTCTGAATTTACCTTCTATTTGCTATTTTTATTTCTTGAAAAGAGATTTCAGAGGAGAATAAAGATAGGTTAATTCTTATTTTTATGATGATAATGATATAACTATAAATTTTCTAACACAATTTCAGCATTTGTAAAGTTTTCTTACTGAACAGTAAACACAGGAATGTTATCCCATGATCACTGGTGCTTTGAGTTAATTTAACTCTCTGCATGGTTTACTCTACTTCACTGTAGTTTGAGAGGGCTTGGTCTCTAAGTGCTTGGATAATGCTACCTACTGAATATGTGAGTATACTTAGTTACTCTTAAAGTCATCAAATGAGATTTGACCACAAATATCATACAAAAACAAATCCAAAAAAGCTTGCAAATATTAGAAAACAATGGATCCAAAGGAAATGCCTTGATTCGGAACACGAAAACCAACTAGTTGTTTTCAGCATGATTTTCCAATTCATATCTAAGGCTGATTTAATAATTAACAAACTATCATCGGTTTTCCCAAGTCACCAAAATCTCACTTAATTATGAGTGTGGCATATGCAGATTATATACAGATTTTGGTATAATCAAGTCTTCCTTAAACCTTATCTACAGGCTTGATGGAACAAAAGGTTTTTTTCTCCCAAAGGAGAGACAGTCAGAAAGGGAATCCTCTCGGAAGGGAAGTAAGAATTGTGTGGGGGAATACATACTGTGGTTGAAATTACAAGTCGATTCATGAGCTGTCTTGCTTTAATACCATGGGGTGGTGATCAACACAGAAACAGGCAGTGAAACAAAAATGATAAATAAGGAAAACAGATTATATGGGAAAATGAATAAAGACAATACTTCATTCTATGGAAGTGAGGGGATGTTGAAAGGAATTCCCAAAGAAAACAGTTGAGCTGGTTCTCAATATGCCTTTACCAGGCTGCCTTGGGCAAAAAGCAAGAGAGAATTTCAACCAGTAACAGCAATATTCATTCAATGACTACTTATTGAAGTGTCTGTTATGTACCAGGTAGTATTCTGAATACTGGAGATATCATTTTGAACAAAATCAAGTTTTTAATTCAGGGTGTCTACATTCCCATGGGGAAAACACACAGTAAAAATAAATTAATAAATGAAAAAATAAGTAAATACATGAATGAAAAATAAATTAAATAGTAGCCTTGTAATATAGTTGGAAGTCAGGCAGCGTGATGCCTCCAGCTTTGTTTTTTTTTTTTTTTTATTTTTGCTTAGGATTGTTTTGGCTATGCAGGCTCTTTTTTGGTTCCATATGAAGTTTAAGGTGTTTTTTTCCAATTCTGTGAAGAAAATTATTGGTAGCTTGATGGGGGATAGCATTGAATCTATAAATTACTTTTGGCAGTGTGGCCATTTTCATGCTATTGATTCTTCCTAACCATGAGCATGGAATGTTTTTCCATCTGTTTGTGTCCTCCCTTATTTCCTTGAGCAGTGGTTTGTAGTTCTCCTTGAAGAGATCCTTCACATCCTTTGTTAGTTGTATGCCTAGGTATTTTATTCTCTTCATAGCAATTGTGAATGGGAGTTCCCCTCATGATTTGGCTCCCTGGTTGTCTTATTATTGGTGTCTAGGAATGCTTGCGATTTTTGCACATTGATTTTGCATCCTGAGACTTTGCTGAAGTTGCTTATCAGCTTAAGGAGATTTCGGACTGAGATGATGGGGTTTTCTAAATATACAATCATGCCATCAGCAAACAGGGACAATTTGACATCCTCTCTTCCTATTTGAAAATGCTTTATTTCTTTCTCTTGTCTTATGGCCCTAGCCAGAACTTCCAATACTATGTTGAATAGGAGTGGTGAGAGAGGGCATCCTTGTCTTGTCAAAAAGTAGGCAAAGGATATGAACAGACAGGTCTCAAAAGAAGACATTTATGCAGCCAACAAACAAATGAAAAAAGCTTATCATCACTAATCACTAGAGAAATGCAAATCAAAACCACATTGAGATACAACCTCGAGCCAGTTAGAATGGTGATCATTAAAAAATCAGGAGACAGATGCTGGAGAGGATGTGGAGAAATGGGAATGCTTTTACACTGTTGATGGGAGTGTAAATTAATTCAACCATTGTGGAAGACAGTGTGGCGATTCCTCAAGGACCTAGAACTAGAAATACCATTTGACCTAGCAATCTCATTACTGGGTATATACCAAAAGGATTATAAATCATTCTGTTATAAAGATGCACGCACACGTGTGTTTATCATGGCACTGTTCACAATAGCAAAGACTTGGAACCAACGTCAATGCCCATCAATGATAGACTGGATAAAGAAAATGTGGCACATATACACCATGGAATACTATGCAGCCATAAAAAAGGATTAGTTCATGTCCTTTGCAGGGACATGAATGAAACTGGAAACCATCATTCTCAGCAAACTGATGCAAGAACAGAAAACCAAACACCACATGTTCTCACTCATAAACGGGTGTTGAACAATGAGAACACATGAATACAGGGGAGGGGGAATATCACACACTGGGGCCTTGGGGGGTGGGAGACTAGGGTAGGAATAGCAGGGGGTGGGGGAGATTGGGGGAGGGATAGCATTAGGAGAAATACCTAATGTAGATGACGGGGTGATGGATGCAGCAAACCACTACCACGGCACGCGTATACCTATGTAACAAACCTGCAGGATCTGTACATGTACCCCAGAGCTTAAAGCATAATAAATAAATTTAAAAAAAAAGAAAAGTAAATATCATTTACTTTTATAATATCAAATAGAGACAAGAGCTAATAAGAAAAACAATGTAAGACAAGATGATGTTATTTTCAATTATGTGGAAGTGTAAAAATGCAGGTGACTTTTTTGAATCAGTCTGAGTATCCTTACAGCACAGTATGCTTACTGGGAGTGAGGGTGAGAAAGGGGTGAGAAAATGACTAAAAAGAAGGCAGAATATTTGGATTTCGAGTCCCATATGCTCTTATAAGCCCTGTGAAGAAGTTTGGGTTTTCTTCTGAAGACAAGTCAGGAGCAATGGGAAAGATTCCTAGGGAGGGGACATGGTATGGTCTGTTTTTATGTAGATCACTTCCACGGCAGTACAGAGAACACATTTTGTGTGAACAAGTCGGGGAGATGGGGGCCTCAATTGGGAAACTGCTTGCTTGAGGCCTACCAGTTGAGTTGAAAGGATTATTATACACAGGCTAGCATGTATCTGGTAATCTGACCTCTAAAGAGGAAGGATCCTAGCTCAGGTGGGTCACTGTAAATGGTTAACCCAGTCGTGATTGATGTGCCCACTGGCCCTGAATTGAGGGGGTTGCTCCTATCTCCCCCATCCTACTTGCCTGGAATGTCTGCTTCTGGTAATATTGGAATAGCTCCTGTCAGACAAACTGTATCACAGGTAACAACTGTGAACTCTGTATAAATTACTAAAAACTAAAGACTGAATACTCTGGAGAGAGACCAAAGGCAGGCAGAGATGGAAAGGCACTCAATGCTCGGAAGAAGAACATAATAATGATAAGTTTTCTGCTTTTTACAGGTTTTAGCAAGAGAGCAGGTCCAAGTAAGGCTACACTAGGAAGTGAAAACTTGGATCAAAAGCAGCCATCTTATGCACTTGAAGAACCAGAAAAACATTTTTAGGAAACCAAAGCAGACGGAAGACAACCAGAGAATGATATCCAACATTTAATGTATAAATTCTGCCCAAATATCTGGATGCACTTTGAACTGCACATGCACAGGATAGATTCTAAGCCATGCAGCCCAGGCTAATAGAACAGAACACAGATTTCAGCTGCTGCCCACCACAAGAATGAAAACTTTTGGATTTCAATTCCGATTAAGTTAACTGTCTGCTTAAAACAAAATAATCAACACCCTTTATGATTTGATTGAATTTCTTGCATTCAGGGTCTCCAAAATGTATTTCACCATGTCCAGGATTACTAGATAAACAAAGCAAGTTTACCAGATACACAAAGAATAAAGAAAATATAACACAAACCCAAGAGAAAAGACTTAATAAAATCTGATCCTAAAATAACCCAGATATTAGCAGACAAGGATTTTAAAGCAGATATTTTAATCACGATCTAAAATAAGAGGAATAGGTGTTTAATAAATAAACATGCCAAATCTCAGTAAAGAAAATAGAAGCCATAAGTAATAACCAAATGAGAACCTAGAGCTGAAAAATACAATTCCTGAAATAAGAAATTAACTGGATGGGCTTAATAACTAGGAGATGACATAAGAAAAAGTCAGCGAAGTAGAAAGTGGATCAATACAGTCATAACATCTAAAAAATAGAAAGGAAAAACAGACTGGCTTGTGAAAAGATTTCAAAAGGAAAGCAGGACATTTTTTTTAGAAGTCGTAATGCCTAAAATTCTCCACATTGGTGAAAAACATATAGATTCAAAAGGGTTGGAAAATTCAACCAAAGGAAACCATATTAAGTAAGACCCGTTATGATTATTGAAAGAAAACCAGATGGCCAGGCATGGTGATCCACACCTGTAATCCCAGCACTGTGGGAGACTGAGGCAGGCAGATTGCTTGAGCCCAGGAGTTCAAGACCAGCCTGAGCAACATGGCGAAACCCTGTCTCTATAAAAAATTAGCCAGGTATGGTGGTGCATGCCTGTAGTCCTGGCTACTCAAGAGGCTGTTGCAGGAGGACCACTTGCTTTTGGGAGGTTGAGGATGCAGTGACCATGATCGTGCCACCATACTCCAGTCTGGGCAACAGAGTGAGACCCCGTCTCAAAAAAGAAAGAAAAAAAAACCAGATCACAAAAAAAAATTCTTAAAGCTGCCAGAAAAAAAGTAACACATCATATAATAGGTATAGGATAAAAACAATACAAACGATTGCTAACATCTTATCAGTAACTATGAAAGTGAGACTACATGGATCAATATCATTAATGTGATAAAGGAAAAAGCAAAAACTTTCAATCCAGTGAAATTTTATATCCAGTGAAAATAACCTTCAAGAAAGATTGAAATAATCTTCAAGGTAAAATAAAGACATTTTCAAATAGATGAAAACGAAGACAATGTATTGCCAGTGTATCTGCACTACAACATACACTATAGGAAGTTTTTCAAACTGATGGGAATTTATACTAGATGCAGATGGAATCTTCAGAAGAAATTCAACACATTTACACCAGAAATAGTAAATATGTGAGTAAAAGTAAAAGACTGCTTAAATTTAAAACTCTTTGTATTATGCTTTATGAAGCATGTAGGCAATGATATATATGACAACTATAGCATAAAGGATGAGGGAATTGGTAAACAGATTTAAGTAATTACAACATTTGTATATTATACATGAAGTGGCACAATATTAGCTCTAAGTAGACTGTGAAAATTTAAGAATGTGTATAGTAGTTCTTAGGGCAATAATTAAAATTACAATGCAAAGAAGTATAGCTAAAAAGCCTTTAAATAAAATCAGTTCTAAAAATCTATATAGTTATCCCCAAATAAAGCAGGCCTAAAACTCCACCTTCCTGCTCTGTACACATTCCCCTGATGATTTTATTTACTACCCTTGATTCAACCACCACCTGTTAGATGACCAGTAAAATGGCAAAGCCCCCCAAATCTATCTATAACCCACATCTCTCTCCTAAGATCCAGACAATATACGTAACGCAGAGGTAAAAATGGGAGGTTCATGGCTAGATAAGACCTTTTAAACGAAGTCAGGGTGTTTGGAAAATTAGATAATTTTATATTAAAATTTGTATTTCCAAAATATCTTGGAAATAAGTGAAGATCTAAAATACAAATCTTGAATTCCTGCAACAGCACCATTGGTTGAAGCTAAGTATGACCCTACTCTTTAGTCTGAGAACTTACTAATCCTATAATCTCTATCACTCCTTACATACGACACCTGTTCACATTACTCAGTGATGAAAATTAAGTGAATGAATTCTATGATTACATCTCCTGTTATGAACACTGTATATCTTGTAATGTAATCTGTGAATGTATTAGCTTTTATCAGCCCAGTCATGCTGACCTGAACTGAGTTTGAAGTCAACAAGATCCCTTTTCATAAAAGAAGTTCAATTTAAATAGGTCTTTCCATTTTATAGCTGGATGATTCTCTGAATCTCAGTGCAGACTTTCCTAGTTATCCCAGTAGATTTCATCTCACTGGTTTCAGCCCTTCATCATGGACAAGTGAGATATTTTGGAATCCCCATTCAGTCACTCACTACAGTGTCTTTCCTTCTTGATTCTATATCATTCAGACATCTGACATTATGCATTTTCCATTTTTCAATTTAAAAGGAACCAAGTCTTTGGTGACAAAGAAGGTGATGCCTAATCAGTATCATCTTGAAATAATTCAACCTAGGAATAAGTCCTCTCAGATGACATTCTGTCTTCACCTGAAGCCAAATCAGTGTTCAGAGGACATGACTTTATGACTGGTATTTCTGTTAATGCTTTCTTGTTGACCCTAGTACTTCTGTCCTTTGACAAGTTTTCTAATGTCAGGAACATGAGGAATATGAATTGATAGTGCCACAAAAAGAATAATAGGCAGAACATGAGGGAAAGGTTTTGAGATGTGGGTTGGGCTCTGGTTAGTGTTCAGAATTGTGCAGCCTGCGTGGAACTGTCTGATCCATAGTTTCATTGATTCTTGCCCCTGGGAATGTGAGAATCTGGGAACAGTTTGCGAATG
This sequence comes from Ateles fusciceps, assembly GCA_036589455.1. Classification (NCBI taxonomy): domain Eukaryota; kingdom Metazoa; phylum Chordata; class Mammalia; order Primates; family Atelidae; genus Ateles; species Ateles fusciceps. The sequence goes on from JAZHEH010000222.1 coordinate 17,508,518, forward strand.
TTTTCATATCCCTCCCATCTTCTTCATCATAAAGGAGCTCATTCATTTAGCTTTCCTTCTTTTTACTGGCACCTTTTGAAAGAAAGGCAAGGATTAATGTGCATTTGGGAAACAGAGGTTGCCACGTACATATTTAGATTGCTAAACTATATTCAGAAAATTGAATAATTCTTGTGTATATGTGTTAAGATCTTGGATCTATGCCCTTTCATGATGGGTAGTGACCTGCTTCTCAGCTACGCCTCAGATTCTGAAAAGAGGAAGAAAGTCTTCACAGTTTAAGAAAAACTGAAGAGTCAAGGATAGCAGAAAACATGGGCTGAATGCCTTGAGTCAGGGAATATCTCCTGTGGTAGTGTGAAAATCCAGGCATCTTTTGCCTTCAGTTGATCCAGGTGGTTCTGAGAGTTAATGTCTAGCTTCCCTGAGCTAGGGGTGGCTTCTCTGACCTATACAGATTTTTAAATGGGCTGCTATTGCTTCTTCCTTCTTTACATTCTTAACTCAGGCTGTTGACATTAATATGTTGAAAGACAAATCAACAGAAGCCAGTTTAGAGGTTTTAGAAATTATGTCTTTGATGTCTAAGAAAAGCATCTCAAACTATTTAAAACATTATATTGTGTTTTTTTATGGAGATATGTAACCTATCGCAGAAATCAGCCACTGAACCCACAAAAGGTGTGTCAATTTCTGTAGAGATGTTTTAGAAAGAATATGATCAAGTGTAAGACGTAACAATAAAACAGTGTGTGCACAACACTTCTCATCTTCAAAGTATTTTACAAGCATTGCCTTGTTAATGCTCATGGCTCATCACTGAGAAGGCAGGTGTGTGCTATTTATTCCATTCCACAGGTGACAAACCCAAGAAAGGTGAGTGGTCACCCGATACGGTGGTATCAGTTACTTCTGATATCATGGGCATTGGAGTGACATAGCATTGGGTATCCAGATGTCCTTTCTGTGACCAGGGAGATTGTCCAGATGTCCTTATTGTGACCAGGGAGAGACTGTCCTACTTTCTGAAAGCACTCAGTGCTCTAGCTTCCCTCTTCAGCCTTCTTCTTCCATTGTTTGTTTTTCCTTGGGCTTGGAAATCCCACCCATTCCCAGAGCTCAACTTTTCTCCATGTGTTGGTATCTCCGACATTTAACTTACCCTGGATATCAAGTGTAAGAGCCATATTTCCACCTCTTGATTGGGTTACTTCCTCCATTCTGCCAGCCTTCCCAAAAAGTCATTTTCTCCACATTTTAACTCATTATTTCTCCCAGATCTTGGGATCTATACCTCCGCTAAACATACCATCAAATTCCTTGATTCAATATCTGAGATTATTTGCAGATTTTGTCTCTTCCTCTTCTCTCACAGGGATGTTGTCTTTGCTCTGGCCATGATCAAGTGTGTGACATCAGGAAAGTTTCTTAACCTTCCCCCGCTTCTGTTTCCTCTTCAGATTAATAACAACTATAACCTGAGGTTATTGTGAGAATTAAATAAAGCACAGCAGAACATCTAACACACACTAACTACTCAACAGGTGTTAACTAATCACCACCCGAGTACCCCATCCTCAATTTTCCTTTTCTTTACTCCAGCCAGTAGCCTGGTTCAGACCATCTTTCCTTCTAAAACAGACCCTTTTCAATTACTTGTTGTTATGGGCTGAATGCTGTGTCCCCATAAAATTCCTATGTTGGAGTGCTCTAACTCTCAATGTGACTAATTAGATACGGTGCTTTTAAGGAAGTAATCAATGTTAAAGGAGGTCATAAGGGTGGGCACTAATCTGATATGATTAGCATCATTACCAGAAAAGGAAGAGAGGCCAGAGATGATCTCTCTCTGCATGCATGTACTGAGGAAAGGCCACATGAGCGTCAATGAGAAGGCAGCCATCTGCAAACCAGGAAGAGAGCCCTCACCAGATCCTGACCATGCTGCCACCCTGATCTTAGACTTCCAGCCTCCAAACTTGTGAAAAACACATGTCTGTTGTTTAAACCACTTCGTCAGTGGCATACTGTTATGGCAGCCTGAGGAGACTAAGACACTTCTGAATAGGTCTCTCTTCCTTTATAATTGCCTCTTCAACAGCACTGTAGTCAGCCATGCAGTGTCTATTCCTCCATTCTTCCTGATAGAACTCCTGCAGTAGCAAATGTTCTACTAAAAATAAACAGGCTTGGAGCGGTGATTCACACCTGTAATCCCAGCCCTTTGGCAGGCTGAGGTGGGCAGATCACCTGAGGTCAGGAGTTTGAGCCCAGCCTGGCCAACATGGTGAAATCCTGTCTCTACTAAAAATACAAAATTAGCTGGGCGTGGTGGCACATGCCTGTGATCTCTGCTACTTGGGAGGCTGAGGCACAAGAATTGCTTGAACTCAGGAGGCAGAGGTTGCAGTGAGCTGAGGTTGTGCCACTGCACTCCAGCCTGGGATAGAGTGAGACTCCATCTCAAAAGTAAATAAATAAATAAATAAACACTTCCTCACAATTCCTTGCATTCTCATCCAGTCTAGCCAATGATTTTAAGCAGATATCTCGGGGAGGGTGCTTCTGTTAAACCTATTGTTTTTCTCATAACAAGTGTGATATTCCATTGACATATGAGGTTGACATTTGTCCTTCCCCCTTCTTGACAGAAACTCTGGTGCACTGTTGGGAGGTGGAGCAGCCCTCTTGAAAACCTGAAGACTGAAGCATCCACTAAGTGAATTAGGTGGATTCAAGTCCTTGATGCTTTCTCTGATTGTTGTGCCTATCCTAGAATGCCAACTTTGACTTCTTGTTTCATTTGAAAAATAAACTATTTGGCTTTAGTGATGTTCTGTTGGATGAAGATATTACAATCCTGAGACAGCTTCCAAACTGTTCTCTCTGTTACCACCAGAAAAATAAAAAGTCAAGTGGTGGTTCTATTAGGTCATGCTTCTACCCAAATGCTTCTGCTGGTGTCTTATTGTGTATGGAATAAAGTCCAAACCCTGAACACAACGTGAGAATCACTTGTCCTCAGCCTGTCTCCTTTCCTGCCTTGCCTTCTCCACCCCAGCTTCCATCCTCTGCTATAACATCTTAGAAAAACCACCTGTTCACTCCAGACACACCCAACACCTCCTCACCTTCTTGCCTTTGCTCTCTGCCTGTAAAGCCTCCCTTCATCCATCTGCCAAGACATGACCTGTCCTGCAAGTGCCAGCTCAAATGTAGTCTTTCCCTGAGGCAGCAGGGTTTCTTCTTATAAGGAATCTCTTGCATCTCGGGGCTTCCATGGTACTTGGCTTTCAGCAAAATCCCAGACTGTTTCACATTCTGCTGGAAGTTAGTATGAATGACATTGCTGACTGTTGAGGCAGTGTGGTTGTGAGTCGGGGCTCAGGAGCCTCAATGCCCAGCCTGGATCACCCTCAGTAGCATGAGGGGCTTAGTATTAATCCCTCAAAGGCTCTTTCTTTCTTTTGGAAACTCTGTAAATTGGGATAATGGTGGTACCTACTGCCTAACAAGCATTGCTGCAATAATTAAAATATGCATGTAAAATGCTTACAAAGTGACTGGTACAGAGTAACTTAATTTTTTTTATCTACTTTCCCTTCTAGATAAGAAATCATTTGGTAGCAGCTGCCTTATCTGTCTCTCTGTAGATACTCAGACTGTAGCATGATGCTGAGTATATGGGAACCACACAATAAATATTTCCTGGATTAAACCCGTCAATATTTTTAAATTCCCATCCAAATTATGTATTGCACAATAATGAATGGAATTAGCCACTAAAATATTCAAACTACACGTAGGTGTCTTTTTTTGGGGGTGGAGTTTTACTCTTTGTGCCCAGGCTGAAGTGCAATGGCGTGATCTCAGATCACTGCAACTGCCTCCCGAGTTCAAGTGATTCTCCTGCCTCAGCTTCCTGAGTATCTGGGATTATAGGCATGCACCACCACACCCGGCTAATTTTGCATTCTTAGTAGAGACTGGGTTTTACCATGTTGGCCAGGCTGGTCTTGAACTCCCTGACCTCAGGTGATCCTCCCACTTCGGCCTCCCAAAATGCTGGGATTACAGGCGTGAGCCAGCACACCCAGCCTAGGTGTCTTCAAGATGTTTGAACCTATATGAATCTGAAGTTCTCATTAGAACTCCCTTATCCTTTTCTCTGTATGCTCTTTTTATCTGTTAATTTTTAAAAAATGTTAACCCATGCACTATTTTGTTTATTTCTTAAAGCAAATCTCTGCAATAGGTACCTAAAGACGTAAGCCACTGTATAGTCAATAGCGATTTCAGGTGCTGAGAGATGGACTTGTCCTAAGGGGGTTAGAGGCAACAGGGGTTTATGCCCCATAGTAAGGACTCCCTGTCTAGTGCTCTTTCCATTAAACAAAGTTCTGTGGCAAGAATAACCTCTCCAAACTCACAAGCCCCAGCAGATGAAAACATGCTCAAGGCATTTTAGGTATATGAGGTACAATCAGGAAATTCACAATGCTGGGTCAATGCAGTGAGTCTTAGCTATGGGATCAGATGCACTTGGGTTAGATCTGCCCAGGGGTTGGTACACTGCTTCTCTGCACTGATATGTTAAATGGGGGATCTTGATAATCATGTGATAAATTGTCTTAAAGGCCAAAGGAAGCAATATATATGAGGTACATCACATTGCATTGTGGATGCTTGGTAAATATTATTTCCCCCACCCCTTCACAAGCTTTATAATTAGCACATGTTCTTCCAAAAGAAAGAGAGACAGAGATTTATGTAAAAAATTGGGTTGCATTATTGTAGAGGCTGGTAAGTCCAAAATCTGCAAAGTGGGCCTGCTGGAGATTCAAGAGAGCTGATTGTGCAGAAGAAGCCTGAAGGTCATCTACAGGAAAATTCTCTGTTGCTCAGGGAGGGTGGTCTTTTTCTTTTATTCAGGCCTTCAGCTGATTGGATGAGGCCCAACACATTATGGAGGGCAATTTGCCTTACTTAGAGTTCACCAATTTAAACGTTAATCTCATCCCAAGACACCCTCCAAGTTGACACATAAAATTAATCAACACAAATACGATCATAAAAATGCTTGGTGTTGAATGAGGCCAAGAAAATAATTTCAATTTTTTTAGTAAGTTGCTATTACTTGTGAGCAGTTGCCTCTTCAGAATACACATCAGGTGATGCCTTTCTATAGAGAGGAAGGTGGATTAGAACCAAAGTTATTGTTCATGTTACTACTGTGGATTCTGGAAAGGAATAAGCATCACGATACAGAATTTGGGGATCTTTACGGCAATCTGTGGAAGGTTCTAGGAAAACCATGAGCCTGCTTTTGGTTGGTTTATGCACATTCTTTTTTGGCAAATGCTGGCAAGGGCAGTACAGGCTGGATTTTTTCCTTCAGCCACGGTACATAGAGACCTGGTGACCTCAGACCATTTTGTGTGGCTTGCGTATTCCACCACACTATGTATATGAACTGTGGCCTTAGAGTACCTCGTAGTCTGAATCAGGTTATGTTCTAGTGAAGCTGCAACTTAATGATGCATCATGTATTTCAAAAAATATCTCTGCTGTACTGATTCACCAGCCAAGCATAATAAACTAGCATAAGTAAAATGGAATCTGTCCCTGACGTCGGGCAGGAATTTTCCCTGTTCTTCAATAGATCCTGCCACCTTTCTCAGGAACTCAGTGTACCATTTTCAACAAAATGCCAGGACACCTATTATTCCTCATGTCAAAGCAAAATCTCTTACATGAAATTTAAGTAAATTCATCATTTGATTCTGAGTGAAACAAAATGCCTTTTTTCCACATCATGACCACATTGTAAGTTGTTTTTGTTCTTGTTTTTGTTTTTTTTTCTGAGATAGAGTCTCACTCTGAAGTCCAGGCTGGAGTGCAGTGGCACCATCTCGGATCACTGCAACCTCTGCCTCCCGGGTTCAAGCTGTTCTCCTGCCTCAGCCTCCTGAGTAGCTAGGATTACAGGCACACACCACCACACCCAGCTAATTTTTGTATTTTTAGTAGAGGTAGGGTTTCACCATGTTGGTCAGGCTGGTCTCAAACTCCTGACCTCGTGATCCACCCACCTTGGCCTCCCAAAGTGCTGGGATTACAGGTGTGAACCACCACGCCCATCCTGTAAGTTTTAAGAATATGAAATAAACAGCAACGTGTGCTTGAGCCTAGATGTAGAACATTTTCTCCATTGGACATCCTTCAGCCTCTCAACCTTCAAAATAAATATCAGAGGACAAAACCTCCCCACTCTCTCACAACCATGGCCAGGATGTGCATGTGAGGAAAGGGGGAGAGTTCTAGCTGCTACAGCCAAACCAGTCTGGAGATCACACTGTCAGCCCTCACCGTACCCACCAAAACTGCCACCAGTAAACATAATACTAACCATACCTCTCACCTGTACGGCACTTTGATTTTTAATAAGCTTAACTCACACTGTCTTCCATAAAGTTCTTGAACACTTACGCACCTATACAATCAAACGAAGCAAAACACACCCAAGCATCAGGTAGTCACCATTCACGTTTTAGAAATAAGAGGACTGTGGCTGAAATAAAAAGGGGATTTAGTTATTTGCCCATGATCACATCACAGATACGTGGCAGATTTGGGTTTGAAATCAGATCCTCTTCTACCTTGAGAGCAACCTTTGGTCCAGATTCCACCTCAGCCACAAGAGGAGTAGGGTGGGTCTGTACCACCTTTTCTTATTCATACCTCCTCCTCCATTGAGGCTGCAATGTAATCCATTTTCCCCAACCAACCCCAGATGCAATGCGTTTGCAGGAAAGAAACACATCATTGGATCAGCTGCTCTTTCTCAAAGCCATCTGGAAAGGACGTGCCGTGTTGCGTTGAGGTGAAGAGCAAAGCAATTCACTCCCATTCCGTCATCCCGCATGGGTCCAGGCACTTCTGTGCCTTCCCTTTCACCTAAAACGTTTCCTGGATACACGAGAAATGTGTAATCCATGTTGGTCCCTTACTTTCTCTCACACACTAACATCTACATATTTCTGTGGCATCTCAATGTATATTTAGTCTGATGATAATTTTTAATTCTCTTTTTCTTTTCCTTGATTCTGTTTGCCTGATGTTTCCATGCCTTGCCTATATGATTTCTGGTGAAACTCTCCAGACATAATTATTTGGTCTAAATATAATGACTGAAAATTAGTATTTACAGCCTTTAAGGAGTGTTGTATTTTTGTTGTTCAGATGTTTCATAATTTCAAGACTCTCTTTGGATAATTGATGTACTCATATTTAACATGCAATAACATTACTCAAGTGTATTGGAAAAAGCAGGTGTTGAAATTGTTGGACGAGTTCTTTTTCGTGTGACACCTACTCTTTACCCCACTGAACTTCATCTCCTTTGTCTCTGGGCACTTCTAAACTGCCGAGAGACTCGCAGCTCTAAATTCTGTTATTCATACTGACTGTTTGCTAAAGCAACAGAAGTGATATCAAGTGGATTCACATATGTGAAAGACCAAAGAGGATTCGTTCAAAAGTTTCTCTCTTTTAAAATACACTCAGCATGGCCCTGGGTTTCTCAAGTAGGCCCTGGGTTTCTAAAGTAGACCACAGTTTAAGAACATTTTTTCCTCTTCGGAGAAACAAAAACCACACTAACATACCTAGAAAATTTTCCCGGCCCTCTCTGCACAAGACCCCACCTGATGTTACGAGGGATTGTTGGCCTAACTAAATACCCCCAACTTACATTGAGTACACACCCTCCGAACTCCCCAAACCAGTTAGGCGTTATTGAGAGAGCTTTGCCATTCAAATACCTTCCCAGTTGTCCCGTCTTAGCAACACCCACAAAACAAATGCAACTGCTCACTCTAGAGCCAGCCGGGTGGGCAAACAGAGCTCTGCTTCCAGCCTCTCCCAGGCCAGGCATACATTTGGCCTGAAGCTGTTTTGCTGTTTTGTACAAATGGAAGCCACTCAACTGCGTTTACACCTTATTTTAATGTCTTATTATTTCAAAGGGATCTCTGTTCTTATTGACAATAATTACTGTTAACTCCTCCGTCAAGTTCAAAGGCTTCTCTGATTATGAAACTTCTTCTAAAGACTAGCCAATTAATACAGCTTGTTATTAAATTAGAACTATATTCTTGACCTGTTTTAATGGAGGTTTTATTATTGCTTTCCTAATAAGCTTAACTATCACCTTGAAATCACATCGATATTTCTCTAATCTTTTTTTATCTCTATTAGGAGTCCATGAGCTCACTCACATTTAATGTTGCCTATAATCTGGCCCTAAATTATCAAATTCATTTCAACTCCCCGATTCCCCAACCTCTGCCCATGTGTTCCCCCTTCCCCCCTCAATACACTTGAATCTTCTTGTCCAGCCAAATATATATTTATACTTTGACGTCTGAACACATGATATGTACATATATCAGCCTCTTTCCTTTACCCTGCAAACAATGGCCTCTCCCTTCCTTTCTCTGTCCTCTTCCTACCCAGCTCCTCCAGCCTGCTTTGGTCACTCTGCCCTTGCTCACTGTGCCAAGGCCATAGCATCTTGAAAAGCACCAAAGCCTCTCCCACCCATGTGGCACTAGTAGTACACAGAGTTTAGCACTAATTTAAGATAGTGTTTATCACGAGCTCCTGACTTCACAGCTAGATTACAAACTTCAAGAAAGTGGAGTTTGCTACTATGTTACTGTGGTTTGACAAAGGAAAGAATCCCTAGGCCTGGAGTCTGAAGAGCTGGCAGGTAGTAAATAGTTCTAGCGATTTATCAGCTCTATGGTCCTGCATTGGCCACTTACCCTTCTCATAGCCTCAGTTTCTCATTCATAAATTGGAGAAAATTCCTTTTCCAACTACCTGGCTGCATTGCCGCAAGGAGCGGATGTGTTGCTCAGGCGGAGAGCCTTGGAGTTGCTTTGGCTCTCCACGATCTTGTACTTTCAAATCCAAATCATCAGTGAATTCTCCTGGCTCTTCCACCACAGCCTGTCTTGGCTGAAATCACTTCTTGCCACCTTTAATGTCTCACCTGGCTCTCACCCTACCCCTTCTCACCTGGATTGCTACAATATCCTCCTAACTCATCTCCCTGCTTCCACCCTTGAGCGGTGCTCCCTACACGGATGTTTCAAAGGCAGTGCCAGAATATCATTGCTCTGCTCAGAACTCTCTAGTGTCTTGCGGTCTAGCTCAGGATAAAGGGCCAAGTCCTGACTAGGGTCCCTTTCAGCCCCTCTCCTTCTGCTCTCCCTCTCAGCCACTCCAGTGATTGCCTCCTCTTGCATCTGGAACGTCAGAAGTGCCAAGTTCTGACTGACTTTTGCTTGGCCTGGCGTGAACCTTCCCCAGTAGACGTCTGATTCCTTTTTCATTCCTTTTAGCGTCACCCTCTGTGTCTTCAGGCCACTTTGAAAGGAGACTCTCTGAATGGCCCCTTGAAAAGCACCTTAACCCACCTACTCTCTCAACATGCTTTCCTCCTCCTCAGAGTTCTTATCACCAATGATGTAACACGTATGTATGTGCTTATGTCTGTAGTTTCTGTGTCTGCTAGAACATTAGCCTCATGAGAGCAGATGCCTTGTTTTGTTTACTGACATATCCCAGCACCTTGAGAGTACCTGGAACATAGTAGGTGCTCAGTAAATACCCATAAGATAAATGAACAAATGAATGAATGAGTATAATGGAGCTTATTTGAAACTCTACAGTTTTAATCCACTGTTCTCTACCTTGATGGTCCATTAAGATCAGATCCACTGAGGAATTTTAAAGAACACTGATGTTAGGCTGGGCGCAGTGGCTCACGCCTGTAATCCGAGCACTTTAGGAGGCCGAAGTGGGCAGATCACTTGAGGTCAGGAGTTCGAGACCCCCCTGGCCAACACAGTGAAATCCCATCTCTTAAAAAAAAAAAACAATAAAAGAACACTGATGTTCAGAACACACCCTAAACCATTTAAATCAAAACCTATTGGACTGAAGCCCAGGTATCGGTACTTTTAAAAAGATCCCTAGATATTTCCAATGTATAACCGAGGTTGAGACCTATTGCTCTCGAGCATATAAAATAGTATTTTTTTCTCATAGGGTTTGCGTTCCCAGCTGGCACCTTGCTAGCTAAGTGCCTTGTACATTTCAGTTACTTAATAAATACTTCTTGATTAGTTGTTTTTAAAAATGACCACTTTTAATGCATAGAATAGTTTGTGCACTGGGAAAACCTCAATACTATTTTACTTGTTTAGATTTAGATATGTATCGTATGTGGGGGAATGGAACCACAAGAACTGAGTAGCTATTCTCTGCAAGGTATTCTGCCAGTTACTAAAGATACAAATCCCATTTAATACCCACGTAATGACTGTAATATTTTTCATACGGTAAACCAATGTATTTTTTTTTTATTCCTTGCAAATCATTTTGCCCTGTGGCTCCCCACAGATTGAATCAGAGGCATTTATTGCTTCAGGGGAAGGCAGATACTGCCTAAAACAAAGACAACTTTGTTCAGCTTTGAGGAGCAAACTAGATTTGTTAAGCTCAGACGAGACAACAGTCTTGAAAGCTAAGCTTGTGGAGAGAGAAAAGAATTTGATAAATACTCAAAGCTTCCCTTTAATCATAAATGAGAAAACGTGTGGGAGTGACAAGTAAGTTCTCAATTTTTTTTTAAATTTTAGGACACTTTTGCAATACTAGGAATTATTAAGGCCCCAGAGAACTTTTGTTGGTTTATATGAGTTACATATAGATCAGTAGTTACCATATTCATAAATTAAAATTGAGAAATTTAAAAATATTTATTAATTCATATAAGGGCAATGTTAAATCCACTATATGTTAACTTAAGGGATACATTTTTTGGAAATAATTACATTGTCTAAAACAATATGTAAGGAGTGACATTTTAAAAAATATTTTTTGGAAATCTCTTTAATGTCTAGTTTGATAAAAAGTTAAACTTTTGTATATGCGTCTGCATTCAGTCTGTTTCAATCTGCTGCTTTTATTGAAGTACATGAAGAAAATCCAGCTTCACACACATATTTATTAATAGTTAAAAAAGGCAAGGTATATTAATAGCCATTTCAGATTATTGTGGAATTCTTCTTCTAAAAATCCTACAAATGGTAGTTTCTTAATGTTTAGTTGCCATGTGGAATTTCTAAACGATAGCAATGAATTTTCATACTTTGGTATATTAAACTTAATTTATCTATCTCATGCTTTGAATAGATCTTTTATGCATGTATGTTTTTGTAACATTATGCATGGGACACTTGGAAAATATCGGTTCACTAAGTTATACAGATTTTCAAATGTTGACACATTTCATTACTCAATATTTTAAAAAATCACATTCGTTAATATCACCATCCATTTCATCAGAAATGTCTGTAAGCACTCGGAAGTAAGTTTACAGGGCTGGAAAAAATGTTTGAAATTCTGATTTTCATTGAAAATTCAAATTTTATCATTGGCAACAAATGCGCTCAGCTGTTTTTCTTGAAGTGACAGGCTTGCTTTAATCATTTTCAAGAAAGTATCTCCAAAACCAAAAGTTTGTATGTCAAATAAGAGTGGTGTTTTTATGAAAAAGAGTCTAGTTCAGAATACTCACAACTTTCTCCTGCTCCTTCAGACAACCTCTGTGGTCCAGTATGCAGCAGAGGTGGTTTATGCATACTTCCTGTCTGGTTATATAAAATATTAAAGAGATGTGTACTCAAGGGTTGAGATTTAACAGCATTAATATTTTTATTGCTTCATGAAGGACATAATTTAATGAAACTAATTTTTTTTTTTTTTTACTGTGAGTGAATGGCAGTAAAAAATTCAATGACTACTAGCTGTGTTTAACACCACTGTCTTTTTTATATATATATACTTTAAGTTCTGGGATACATGTACAGAACCTGCAGGTTTGTTACATAGGTCTACACGTGCCATGGTGGTTTGCTGCACCCATCAACCTGCCATCTACAGTAGGTATTTCTCCTAATGCTATCCCTCCCCTAGCCCCACACCTCCACCCCCGACAGGTCCCAGTGTTTGATGTTCCCCTTCCTGTGTCCATGCGTTCTCATTGTCTCCAACTCCCACTTTTGAATGAGAAAATGCGGTGTTTGGTTTTCTGTCTTGTCAGTTTGCTGGGAATGATGGTTTTCAGCTTCATCCATGTCCCTGCAAAGAACATGAACTCATCTTTTTTATGGCTGCATACTATTCCATTGGTGTGTATGTGCCACATTTTCTTTACTCGGTCTATCATTGATGGGCATTTGGGTTGGTTCCAAGTCTTTGCTATTGTGAACAGTGCTGCAATAGACATACATGGGAATGTGTCTGTATAGTAGAATGATTTATAAACCTTTGGGCATATACCCAGTAATGAGATTGCTGGGTCAAGTGGTATTTCTGGTTCTAGATCCTTGAGGAATCGCTGCACTGTGTTCCACAATGGTTGAACTAATTTACATTCTCACCAACAGTGTAAAAGTGTTCCTATTTCTCCACATCCTCTCCAGTTTCCTGACATTTTAACAATCCCCATTCTAACTGGTGTGAGATGTATCTCAGGTTTTGATTTGCATTTCTCTAATGACCAGTGATGATGAGCTTTTTTTCATATGTTTGTTGGCCACATAAATGTCATCTTTTGAGGAGTGTCTATTCATATCCTTTGCCCAGTTTTTGATGTTTTTTTTTTCTTGTAAATCTGTTTAAGTTCTTTGTAGATTCTGGATATTAGCTCTTTGTCAGATGGATAGATTGCAAAAATTTTCTCCCATTCTGTAGGCTGCCTGTTCACTGTGATGACAGTTTCTTTTGCTGTGCAGAAGATCTTATTTGTCAACTTTGGCTTTTGTTGCCACTGCTTTTGGTGTTTTAGTCATGAAGTCTTGGCCCATGCCTATGTCCTGAATGGTATTGCCTACATTTTCTTCTGGGGTTTTTATGGTTTTAGGTCTTATGTTTAAGTCTTTAATCCATCTTGAGTTAATTTTTGCATAAGGTATAAGGAAGGGGTCCAGTTACAGTTTTCTGCATACGGCTAACCAGTTTTCCCAACACCATTTATTGAATAGAGAATCCTTTTTCCATTGCTTGTTTTTGTCAGGTTTGTCAAAAATCAGATGATTGTAGATTTGTGGCATTATTACTGAGACCCCTATTCTGTTCCATTGGCCTATAAATCTGTTTTGGTACCAGTATAGCATGCTGTTTTGGTTACTGTAGACTTGTAGTATAGTTTGAAGTCAGGTAGCATGATGCTTCCAGCTTTGTTCTTTTTGCTTAGGATTGTCTTGGCTATATGAGCTCTTTTTTGGTTCCATATGTAATTTAATGTAGTTTGTTTCTAATTTTTTGAAGAAAGTCAAGGGTAGCTTGTTGGGGATAGCATAGAATCTATAAATTACTTTGGGTAGCTGGTACCATTCTTTCTGAAACTATTCCAAACAATAGAAAAAGAGAGATTCCTCCCTAACTCATTTTATGAGGCCAGCATCATCCTGATACCAAAACTTGGCAGAGACACAACCAAAAAGAAAATTTCAGGCCAATATCCCTGATGAACATTGATGTGAAATCCTTTTTTTTTTTTTTTTTTGAGACAGAGTTTCCCTCCTTTGCCCAGTCTGGAATGTAGTGGTGCAACCTGAGCTCACTGCAATCGCTGCCTCCCAGGTTCAAGCAATGTTTCATGCCTCAGACTCCTGAGTAGCTGGGACAACAGATGCTCACCACCACACCCAGCTAATTTTTGTATTTGTAGTATTTGAGATGGGCTTTTGCCATGTTGGCCAGGCTGTTCTTGAACTCCTGACCACGGGTGATCTCTCCACCTCGGCCTTCCCAAGTGCTGGGATTACAGGTGTGAGTCACTGCACCTGGACTAATACCACTGTCTTGGTTGTCGCCATGGTTCTAGTAATTTTTTTTTTTTTTTAAATATGGAACGCTTCACGAATTTGCGTGTCATCCTTGCGCAGGGGCCATGCTAATCTTCTCTGTATCGTTCCAATTTTAGTATATGTGCTCGCTTCTAGTAATTTTATACACCAGTATTTTTACAACATTAATGAAGAATGTCAATACATTTTTTTAAAAGCAAATAATGTCTTTATGTTTATTAAAATCATTTTGTGCTTCCTAGCCCTCACTTCTAGGGTGTCAGAGTTCTGCAGCAGTTGACATACCACACTTTAAAGACTCCTGCCCTAGACGAATCATAGAGGATGTGATATAAAGGAAGCCCCATTTCTTAAAGGCTTCAGGAAGGAGGGAAGCACTTCTGGTCCCTTAAGTATGAAATTACAAGTGGAGAGATTAAAAGATATAACTTAAAAGATATAAATTAAAAGATATAATTTTCAGGGTGGAAACACAGGCAGAGGCATAGAGTTTGAAACAATCAGAAAGATTTGAGGGCATGGCTGGTTGCAGTGGATCACGACAGTAATCCCAACACTTTGGGAGGCTGAAGTGGGAGGATTGCTTGAGCCCAGGAGTTCGAGAGCAGCCTGGGTAACATAGTGAGACCTCCATCTCTATGATAAATAAAAATAAAAATTAGCCTGGTGTGGTGGCATACACCTGTGGTTCCATCTACTTGGGAGGCTGAGGTGGGAGAATTGCTTGAGCCCAGGAGTTTGAGGCTGCTGCAAGTTACAATCATGCCATTGCACTCCAACCTGGGTTGACTTATTTTTTGTGTAAAAAAAAAAAAAAAAAGAAAAGATTTGAGAGACATTCCCCAAAGAAAAGATTTGTTTTTGCTTCCCAGGCTATAGCCCAGAAGAATGTCAACCTCCTGAGAAAAGCTTGAGATTCATCATGGCATGGGTCCCTCATGGTGCTGCCCAAGATGCAGATTGAAAATGGCCACTGCATAACATCATACTTAATAACGAAAGACTGAATTATTTTTTCTAAGATTGGGAACAAGGAAAGGACATCTACTCTTACCACTCTTATTCAACATAATGCTAAAAGTTCTAGGCAGTGCAATAAGGCAAGAAAAATCAATAAAATTTATGCAGATTGGAAAGGAAGAAATAAAACCATCCCTATTTGCAGATAACATAAATGTCTGCATAGAAAAGCCCAAGGAATCTATCAAACAATAACAAAAGTTTCCTAGAAGTGAATTAAACAAAGTTGCCAGGTACCTAATTAACATAAAAAAATTTCTATTTATATCTACTAAGAATGGACATGTGGAAACTGAAATTAAAAACACAGTACTACTTATAATCATGCCAGAAATTTTAAATATTTAGGTTAAATAGACTTAACAAAACATGTATATGATCTATATGCTAAAAATTACAAGATGCTGATAAAGGAAATCAAACAATGCTTAAATTAATAGAGAGACATACCATGTTCATGGACTGGAAGAGTTAGCATTAGTAAATACATCAGTTCTTTCCAAATTGGCCTATAGATTAGATGAAATTTCTAGCAAAATCCCAGCAAGATTTTTGTAGGCACAGATAAGCTTATTCTAAACTTTATATGGAAAGGCACTGGCCCTAGAATAGTGAAAATAATCTTGACATAAAAATGGACAAAATGGGAAGAATTAGTACTTGCTCTTAATAGTGATTAATTCTATAGCTGTAATATCAACGTGAGGAATAAACACTGGAACATATCAGAGAGCCTAGAAATAAACCTACAAAAAAACGTACAACCGATTTTTTTTTCTCATAGAAAGTAAATTCCAATTGTTAAAAAATATGGACAAAAGAACTAAGAACATAATGAAATACAATAATTCTAATTCTGATCATGAGTGACTTTTAAAAATTTAATTATAACTCACATAACCTCCAAATTTACCCTTTAAAGTATGCAATTCAGTGGCTTTTATTATATTCATAAAGTTTTCAGTTGTCACCACTACCTAATTCCAGGACATTTCCATCACCCCAAAAGAAACTCTATTTTCATTAGCAATCACACTTCATTTCTTCCTCAGCCAACTCTCAACCATTAATCTAGTCCCTCTCTATAGAGTTATCTATTCTGGGCATTTCATGTAAATGAAATCATACAGTAAGTGGCTTTTTATGTCTGGCTTATTTCATAGGCCAGAAACACCCCAGGAGACAGCCCCAAGACCCGATATGGTTCTAACACCTACAACTTCCAGCTTGGAACCACGATGATATATCAATTCTGTTTATATTTGTTTTGATGCCCCTCGAAAGAAATCCCAAATTGACTTAACTCAAATCCTCAAAAGACTAACCATATATGCAAAGTGACTGAGTTAATCTGAAAGAGTGTTTTAAACCAGACAAAACTAAGAAACTCATACTGAACAGTTTGACTTTTCTTCCCCTTTTATAGGGGAACACAGGAGCTCCAAAATGAGATCAGTTATGAAAAATCAGGAACATTCTAATTTTTTTTTAGGATCTGAGTCATAGCATTTAAGTTCCCATCTTATCAGCTCCAACAATCCTAGTTTCAAGATGAGAAAACTGAGGCTTGGAAGCGTTGAGTGACTGCCCAATGTCACATGAAAATTCAAGTCTGTCTGCTTTCAAATCCATTTTTTTAAGCAAAGACTGACTCTTGCTATTAAGATTAATATCAAAGCTAGATGCTTTTCATAAACTCTAACTAAGAAGGGTCATATGCTATAACATCTCACCCATATCAAGCTCTACAGTTTTTGAGAACTTATAAAGCAAAGCAAAATAAAACAAAACGTTCTAATTTTCAGAAACTCTTTTATATAAGCTCCCAAATCTTCTTCCTACTCAAAACTTATAACAATTTTTTTTAAAAAAGGATAGCATTAAAAAGATTATAACCAGTAGTCAATTAGCATATTACTTACATGATGCTTAATAACCAGGCGGTATTTATTGAACATCTACTTGGTGCCAATCCCTGAGCTAAGCAATTTCCATGCATCATTTTATTCCAGTTTCATGACCAACTCTTGAGGAAGGCTGAGTAGCAGAACCCAGGACATACCCTGAGTCAGTGACAGAGCCAACTTCAAGCACTTCTGGTCTTTGGAGCCTATACACTGTTTTGTTTTTTTTTTTTTTTTTTTGAGACAGAATCACCCTGTCACCCAGGCTGGAGTGCAGTGGTGCGATCTCGGCTCACTGTAATCTCTGTCTCCCAGGTTCAAGCAATTCTGCCTCAGCCTCCCGAGTAGCTGAGATTACAGGAGCCTGCCACCATACCCATCTAATTTTTATTTTTAGTAGAGATGGGGCTTCACCATGTTGGCCAGGCTGATCTCGAACTCCTGACCTCAGGTGATTTGCCCACCTGGGCCTCCCAAAATACTAGGATTATAGGCGTGAGACACTGTGCCCAGCCTATTTAGTAAGTTCCTAAAAAGGTAGTACATGAAAGAGAGAAAGTGTGTGTGTGTGTATGTGTGCATACACGCACAAACACGCAGGTGCCTGCTGAAGTTTCCTCAAAGCACTGACATATTACTTGATTTTGAAAAGATAATTTTTGTGATTAACTGTCCTTGGAGAAATTTTAGTGATAGAACTTTTAATATGTGGATTATGCAAAAAATTTAAACTATGTTTCTTTTGAGATTTAAACTCATACTACAACCAAATGTAAGTGACACAGCAGGTTAAAGGTTGAATTGTATGCTCACAAAAAGATAAGCGGGAAGTGCAAACACCCCAGTACCTTAAAATGTGATTATATTTGGAAATAGGGTCTTTGCAAATGTAATCTAGTTAAGATGAGGTGTTTGAGGTTTAATCAAAATATGACTGATGCCCTTATAAGAAGAGGAAGATGCAAACATGCCATGTGACAGGGGAGGCTGAGAGTGGGGTAGCTGCAAGTCAAGGAATGCCAGAGACTGACAGCCCCTGCCAGAGAATGGAAGAGGAAAGGACGGATTCTACCCAGAGTTTCAGAGGGGATATGACCCTGCTGACACCGTGATCTAGAAATTCTGGCCTCTAGAACTGCAGGAAAATAAATACATTTTTGTTATTTTAAGCCACCCAGTTTGTGATATTCTGTTGTGGTAGACCTAGGAAACTGACACCCAGGGGTTGAGGCAGGAAGGGGTGGATACTGTGGGAAGATGATCATGTCCTAGAGAAAAGGAGAAGAGGAATAACAATGACATGGGAAAGAGGTGACGTGTTCTGGAAAAAGAGGAAGTTTTGATGTGCCTACTTTCTTGTTTTGATTTTCTTAGATTTCAAAATATGTATGCAGAAAAAGATTCAAATGAATTGGATGTTGCAGACATAATCAAGGAAAGCTAGTCACGAGTGTTGCTGTACCTATGTGTAAAGTTTATTCAAAATGGATGGTAGATTTCACAAAACAGAACCAACCGTTTATCATAATTGCTAAAAAGAATATCACATAATGTGTGTGTGTGTGTGTGTGTGTGTGTGTGTGTGTGTGTGTGTCTAAAATGTAGTGAACTCAACAGGATTGAGACTCATTAAAAAAAGCAAGTTGGCCGGGCGGGTGGCTCATGCCTGTAATCCCAGCACTTTGGGAGGCCAAGGTGGGCAAATCATTTGAGGTCAGGAGTTTGAGACCAGCCTGGCCCACATGGAGAAATGCTGTCTCTACTAAAAAATACAAAAATTAGCCAGGCATGGTGCTGCACACCTGTAATTTCAGCTAATTGGGAGGACGAGGCATAAGAATCACTTGAGACTGGGAGGTGAAGTTTGCAGTGAGCCAAGATTGTGTCACTGCACTCCAGCCTGGGTGACAGAGGAAGACTCTGTCAAATAAATAAATAAAAAGAAAAAGAATAGAAAATAACATGTTTTAGGAACTTGCTTACCAGACTTTTTTACACTTTTACACTTTAGATCTCACATGTTGACAGTGTTGCTTCCAATTCTGGTGTCTTAATAAAAAAACCCTCACAGTTCTTTATATCAGAAATGTATGATGATCATAAAGAATTAGATAATTATTACTGGATACACCACAAAAGGAAGTGTATATTATTCACCGTATAGATTTACATACACTGATCTTTAGAGGGCATGGGGCAGGTTGTGAAGTGAGTCACCACTTTGTCCCAGGAAGGAATGGGAGAGATTCCTTATAAGGGTGACCCATGGGACACTGGGTGGAGGCTTGTCTGGGGCCTCTGCTGCATTTCCCATTTTTTTCTTGGACTGGACAATTGGCCTGCACCCACAGACCTGCTTCCTGTCAGGAATTTGTTACCGAGGTTTGCCTTTGCTTCCTCCCAAGCTCAAAGACTCTTCAGTTCTTTTAATTCCAGAAAGATTGGAGCAAACTCTGCCTGCACTCTCTGAAGTGCTAGTGTTCTGTTTTACCAGCTATGACAATGCAGGGGTATGTTTGTATTCCCATTTGTGGGAGATACTCTTTTTATTTTACTTGTGATAAAACTGTCACCAGATTCTGGCTTCTTTTCTATGGTTCAGTGCACTCCCTTGGGAATTAACCTGATGCCAAGCTGTAGCCATGCCATCGAATAACTGATGCAGAATGCCTTTCTTAAATGGGCAGGTTAATATCTCAGAACTTCAGTAAATGTCCAATGTGGCCATTTAAAAAAGTTGTCCTCTTTTATTTTATGAATGAGAAGTTCATTCACACTAGCACTGTTAGAGGGATGGATGGTGGTGAGGCACATCCAGAGTGATAAGGAGGTCCCAGGAAGGTCCCCAGACCCTCCCAAAGCAAACACAGGGAGGTTTGTCCAGTTCCCTTTTAGATGACAGAGATTCATGCTGTCATGGTGGAATGATCACTCTTGTCCTCCTCTGCTTAGACCTCATTTCCTCTCTCCCTCTCTCCATGCACGTCCATAGGTGAGCACGTCCATTCCCACGAATGCACATGGCATCTTAATGGTGATCCTTCTCTGCTGAGCTCCTAGCTAATGCATGCAATTCCTCCGCCACTTGGAATACAGACGCCTCAAAGTTAAAATGTCTAAAGCAGTCTCATTGCTTCTCTACCCAACCCCCACCTCTATCCATTCTTGATTTTCCACAGTTTAGAAAATTGTGCAATGGGCACCCTAGTCAATCCAGCCCGTCCATCGCCACCCGCTGGATTCACCAGCAAGTGTTGTCGATGCCATGTGAAGACTCCAGTTCAAATCTGTCCCTTCCCCTGCTCCTCCTGGGACCCTGTGCCCCCTCCTCCTCCTCTCTGCACCCTAAGAGTCTGTTATCCATGCTCCACCCTGCAGACAGAGTGGCTACTTCTCCAACTGTAAGTGAGCTTGTTTCACTTTCCTGCTTAAAGCCCTCCCGTGGTTTCTCAAGGCACTTAGAGTAATCCCTAAACTTCTTACTTCAGCTTCCAAGGTCTTGAATCACCCTAACCTTGCCAACTTCTCTGGCTCCCTGCTAGGCTGCATCTAGCTTACTAATTTGGAGCCACATTTCCCATCTCAGAGCTCATTCCCACGTCAGGGTCTTTTCCCCTGCAGTGCGCTTGGACTGGACTGCTCTCCCTCTGATCTTCCCAAGGCAAGCTCCTTCGAATCTCTTAGATCTCAGAGAACTGGCACCCCCACAAAGACCCACATAGACCACTCTCCCTAAACCAGCCATTGCTCCACAGTGTTCGCAATCCAGCCTTATCATCATATCCTTCAGAAAACACAATTTGTATTTTTGTCTGTTTTACTTTTATTGCAGTATAACACAATACAATAAGGTGCCCCAATTTTAATGTGCAGCTTGATGAATTGTTACATGTCTATACCCGTGTAACCACCACCCAGATCAAGAAGTAGAACATTATTACAAGCCCAGAAGATTGCCCTGCATCCTTTCCAAGTTGGTCCCCCGCGTGCCTTCCACGCTATTTCCAGAAATAACCACTATTCTGACTTATCTCACCATTTATTAGTTATGCCTGTTCTTGAACCTCATAGAAATGTAATCACACAGCAAGTACTGTTGTGTGTGCCTTCTTTTACTGAGCAGAAAACTTTGAGATTCATCACGGAGTTATGTGTAATTTGTCATTTTTTATGACTGTCTAACACTCAGCTGTACGATTATAACAACTTATTTATTCATCCTTTTGCTAATAGACATTTGAACCATTTTCAGTTTTTAGCTACTACAAATGAAACTGCTAAAGACATCCTGTATGAGCCATTTGGTGGACATAAGAATGCACCTCTGTTGCTGAGTATGTGCCAGATAGGGAATTCCTGGGTCCAGTGGCAGACATCTGTTTTGATTTAACAGATTATAGCTTTAGTTTTAGTTTTAATTTTGATTTGTGTTTTCCCTAGTGGAATTAATCTCTGTGAAGTCTAGAATCTGTTTATCTTGTCTACCTTTATACCCTAACACCCAGTACAGTGTTTAGCACATTTTAAGCACTCAGTTAATGTTTGTTAGAACAATAGGTATATGATCTGTCCGTTCCATTTCTTTTTCCTTCTTTCTTTTTTTTTCTTTTGAGACAAAGTTTTGCTCTTGTTGCCCAGGTTGGAGTACAGTAGCATGATCTTGGCCCACTGCAACCTCAGCCTCCCAAGTTCAAGTGATTCTCCTGTGTCAGTCTTCCAAGTAGCTGGGATTACAGGCATGTACCACTACATCCGACTAATTTCGTATTTTTAGTAGAGAGAGGGTTTCACCATGTTGGTCAGTCTGGTGTCGAACCCCTGACCTCTGGTGATTCACTCTCCTTGGCCTCCCAAATGATCATAAAATGCTCATTCCATTTGTGATCCTTCACTTCAGTTAGAAGTTATGCTTCCATGCCTCTCCAGCTTGTCATATCCATTCACAGTACATTTTAAGCATCAGTTTTCATTGTTAAGTGCCATATTCTTGTGTTACTGCAAATTCAGACAGAACCTGAGGAATCAGCCCAGCCTTTTCAGCCAGCCTCACACTATTTTGAGCAGACTCAACACTAGCCCCTTTGGACTCAGGTCCACCCCAAGCCTATCAAGTATGACTGTGGCTAAGGAGTACAGTGGCATGGCCAACCCATGCTCACCTCTGTGCAGCATCTCATAGGAGTCAAGCTGTGGCCAGAATTTTAACATTTATCCTGACTGGCACATGCATGTACTTGACACAATGCATGACATAAAGTTATATTCAGCAAACTACTGTTATGTATTTCCATTATTACCAAAACTTCCATTACTCCTCCTATTGATACCATAGTCCATAATTGGCATTCACCAAGTTAGACCATCAGATATTCCTTAAAAAGCCAACCATAGTTTGGGAATATTAGTCTCTAATTTCTATATGTTTAATGTTGTTTGGGATCTGCAGATTACAAAACACAAAAATCTTAATAAAAGGACACTATTAGCCACTTTATGCAGTAAACAAGAATGCATCATTTGAGGTACATACATTGTAATTTCTTTTAGGAAAGGGGTAGGGTCATTTATGTTAAAACTCAACATTTTATATTTAAATATCCAATTGTAATGGACAGACTAAAAGTGGCCCCCACAACCCCCCACCTCCTAGTATTCACACCCTAGTGAGATCTCCTCTTCAGTGTGGGCAGCACCTGTGACTTGCTGCTAAATAATAGAATATGGTAAAAATACAGTGTATATGGGATTAGGTGATTATATTACATAAAACTGTATCAGCCATCTTCCTGGAGTCCCTCTTTCCCTTGCTAGCTTTGAGGAAGTGTGTAGCTATGTTGGGAACCCCACACAGCAAGGAATTAGGAACAGCATCTAGGGAGTACAGGCAGTCTCCAGCTTGCAAAGGCCTCCAGCTGACACCCTCAATAAAATAAGTCCTTTAGTCCTGAAACCACAAGTAACTAAATTCTACCAACAACTGTATGAGCTTGGAAATGTATCCTTCCTCAGTCAAGCCTCAGATGAGACCACAGCACTAGCTAACACCTTCATTGCAGCCTTGTGAGTCCTTGAGACAGAGATCCCAGCTACACTATGCCCAGACTTCTGACCTACAAAAACTGTGACATGATAAATGTGTGTTGTTTTAAGCTATTATGTTTGTGGTGATACTGCTTCACAACAATAGATAGCTAATACATCATTCATTTTTGTCATCCATTTAGTTAGCATCTATTAAGAGCATATTGGGTCATAAGATAGTTCTATCTTTATATTTTTGAGGAACCTCTATACAGTTTTTCATAATAGCTGTACTAATTTACATTCTCATCAATAATGCATGAGGGTTCCCTTTTCTCCACATCCTCCACAGCACTTGTTATTTTTTGTCTTTTTGATAATAGCCATTCTAACAGGTGTCAGGTGATATCTTATTGTAGTTTTGATTTGCATTTTTTTGATGATTAGTGATATTGAGTAGTTTTTCATATACCTGTTGGTCATTTGTGTGTTTTCTTTGGAGAAATGTCTATCTAGGTATTTTGCCCATTTTTAAATAAGATTTTTCTTATTGAATTATTTGAACTTCTTATATATTCTGGATATTCACTCCTTGTCAGATATATTGTTTGCAAATATTTTCTCCCATTTTGTAAGTTGTCTCTACACTCTGTTGATTGTTTTCTTTGCTGTGCAGAAGCTCTTTAGTTTGATCCAGAAATCCTGTTAGTAGGTATATATCTGAAGAAAATAAAATCTGAATGTCAAAGAGATAGCTTCACTCCCATGTTTATTACAGCACTCTTCACAATAGCCAAGATACAGAATTAACTTAAATGTTCCACAACAGACAAATGGATAATGTGATGTATATACATGATGGAATACTATTCAGCCATAAAAAAGAATAAAATGTCATTCACAACAAGATAGACGACTCCAAATGAAATTAAGTGAAATAAGGCAGTGACAGAAAGACAAATATTATATATTTCCATTTATATCTTTAAAAGTTGCTCTCATAGAAATAGTGAATACAACAGTGGTTCCCCAGCAGCTGAAGAGGGTAGGCAGAAGGGGAGAAAGGAGAGAGATAGGTCAATGGATACAAAGTCACAATTAAGAAAAGAATAAGTGCTGATGTCCTATTGTACAGTAGGTTGACCGTAGTTAATGATAAGGTAATATACATCTCAAAATAGCTAGAAGAAAGAATTTCATTATGTTCCTACCACAGAGAAATAGTAAATGTTGGAAGTGATATACATGCTAATTATCCTTATTTGATCATTACACAAGGTATACATATATCAACACATCACATTGCAACCCACAAATATGCACAACTAAGCATCAACTAAAAATAAAAGTAAAATAAAAAAGGCATGACTAAAATAAAATAATAGCCCTAAAAAGCATACTGTAATAAAGCATAATATTGGACACCAGATATAGGGCATAATTTTGTTATTATTCAGTCAAATATGACCAGCCTGAAAGCCATTCCAATTCTACATGAAGTTGTTTTTTAAATCCCCCCCAAAAATGATACAGCAATAATCTGAGATAATACAACACTGGCACTACTGACCTTGCTTAGTGTTTTCCCCATTATTTCCTTTTAGGCAAGATTAGATCCTCATGGCAAAACAAACTTATTTTGTATTTCGCATAATGAAATAATCATATTTCAATAAAATTATTGAATTATAAAAATTTCTGCAAGAAGTTTGAAAAATGTCACATTACAGAAGAACAGGGATCAGGACCAGCTGTCCTGGGTAGATATATACAACTACAGCAAACTATGTTGTTGTCCATCAGTTTTGGGGTCGAGGTAGTATGTAATCTTCCATAGAGGTAGGTTAGAGATATGAAAACATTTTTTAATGATACAAACTGTTTTTGACATGAATATGAAATTAGTATTTCTGGAAATATGAATAGTATATGGTGGCTAAATGATTCTGTATTTCTGTGGTTAAATAATTGGAGCTGTCTTGGTTTTAAGCAGCTGTGGATTTTGTGGTTAAATTATGTTGTCTAGTTTTAACAACTCTGTGTGTATATACATGTGTTTGTATATTTGTAGGTGATTTTCACACAAGTTATTGGTCACTGTAACTAAGCCACAGAAACCTATGATACTACCCTGCGTGTGGAATAACCTCACAAGTCACTTCAACTTCTGTTTTTAATGTTGTCCTGCAAATCATAACCATTTATAGGGAATTTGAAATTGCTTCCAAGTCTCATAAGCACTGAGTGAAATCCTTTTGAATAATGTTTAGAGATGACTTCCATGATAACAATTGTAGAGTAGAATTCCCCTCCTCTATGAAAAGAATAAAATTTAACTCTTTCACAATAACTCTGATGTTTTAAATGCATTAGTAAGACTATATATTTTCTAGAAGACTGAGAAGTGCAGTTCCATTATCCTAAATCTTATTATTTTTCCAAATCTACATTACTAATTTGTGTTGTTCTTATGTCATTTTATTGTATGTTTCTCAGTTTTGGGTTTTATAAAAGTATAGTTTCCTTTACAAATAAAATCATACAAATAAGATTTTTTTGTGTATGTGAGAAAAGGTAGATGTTAAAACTAGCAAGCCAGTGAACACGTGATGAGAGTCTATAACCACAGATTGCTATTTTCACATTGAACCTATTATAATGAAAATGTTGTTTGACCTCTAATCATAGTTATTTCTTACTCAAATAGATGTACTACTGTTCTCTAATTAAACACATGATGATATGTTAATTCAAAATCTATTTCTGTTTTTATATTTTTATTTAACTTTACAGGGCTTATTAATTGGTTGTTCAAGGGATCAGTAACATTGGAATCAATCTCTTTAATAAGAGATTTAACAGCAAGAAACAATAGCATAAAACACTAATTCTCTTTGACTCATAGTTCTTCTTCCAGGAATTTGTGACATGGGATTAATGAGTGATAACATATAAAGACATATATGCAAAATTGTCCATTGCAGAGTACTTTTATTGTTTTATAAAGATAGAAATTGGTAGTATAGAATATGTCCATTTTAGAAAATAAGTAGTGGAACCTCCATATGATAGGATATTTTGCAATTATTAAAGAAAAATTTTGAAAATTTTGTGATGACAAAATATTTTATTGCTAAGAGAAAAAGTGGAATCTGAAACTCTTATTACTGAAGGAAGAAATATGAAAAGGAAATACAGTAGCATGTTAATAGTGCTTGTCCTTTGGAAAAATCATGGGTAATTAAAAATAATGGGTTTCTAGTCACCTTAGCTCAGTCATAAATTTACTATGAAGAATTAGGGTCTGGCCAGTGTCTAGACCCAGGAACAGTAAATAAGGGCAGTGAGGCTGAGCTACACTCTTCTCAGAGATTGCTGGATGGGTGGTAGGGGAATTTCAAAGTCAGGCAGTGACTGTGCAGTTGAAGGAGCTTCTTGGGGACCTCTTGGAGGGCTTCAGAAATACTAGGAAAAGATACAGGGCTCCTTTCCATCTTGCAATATGGGAGCTCTCATGAATTTTATTTGTGCATTCACAGAAAGAGTTACCCGAAGGTTGGAAAACTTGGGGAGAGCCAGGTTCCCTAATGATAGACATATGCCCAAGTTGTTAATCATTAGAACTGTCCATCCATGTTTCTAGTTCTCCTCCATCAGGATACCCAGCAGGATGGCAGCCCTTGAAGGCAGGGATGGCCATGTGACTTGCTTTGTGAAGTAAAATGCCTCATTTCTGGTCACAAGTATGTATTTTTCCCCTCCTGTCAAGATGACAAATCTTAACCCAGAGTGGAGGCTTGTTCATTGTGAAATCCTGAGTGGAGCCTTGAGCCTGAGTGAGAAGAAATGTCTGAAGCCAGTGACATTTGGGGGTTTGTGTTACTGCAGCCTAACCTCATGTATCCTGGCTGACACATTAACCTTTTGAGATAGATGTAGTAAAGAAAAATCGTACAGACAAAAACTAAACTATGACAAGCCAAATATCTTATATGCATTCTTTTTTAAATTTTTCAGAAGAACGTATTGCCAAAAAATCCCTTTAGAAGTGAAGACATGTTTTATAATTTAAATCATTATGGCCTAATAAATCTGTGTATTGATAAATGTTATAGTATCTCAACAAATGCAAAGTAACCTTTACAAATTTTGGAAAATCCTTTAAAAGAAAGTTTTAAAACAATACGCCTATCAAATGATGGTACCATATTTACTGAAAGGAAAATTTACTTTTACTTCCATAAATATGTTTGGAAGAATTAGAGCATCTTGGGAAAATTGCTGAATTTAGGGCTAAGGCAGTGAAAACACAAGGTGTGTCAGGAGCATTTTGCAGTGCCCAAAGGTAAGGAAGTGTTAGAATAAATAAATTAAAAAAGACATATCGGCCGGGCGCGGTGGCTCATGTCTGTAATCCTAGCACTTTGGGAGGCTGAGGTGGGTGGTTCACGAGGTCAGGAGTCCAAGAGCAGCCTGGCCAACATAGTAAAACCCAGTCTCTACAAAAAAAAAAATACACAAAATTAGCCGGTAGTGGTGGCAGGCGCCTGTAATCACAGCTACTCAGGAGACTGAGGCAGGAGAATTGCTTGAACCCGGGAGGCGGAGGTTTCGGTGAGCCAAGATCACACCATTGCCCTCCAACCTGGGCAACAGTGCAAGACTTTGTCCAAAAAAAAAAAAAAAAAAAAAACTGTATCAAAGAGATAAAGAACAAACCTGAAAGCAGTTCCAGTGGCTGTATCTGATATAGAGCTAAAAAATAAAACTTATTATTAGAACCAGATAAACACCCATGAGTTCATACATACATACATGCATACATACACACAAAAATGGAGAAAAAGGAACAAATCTTTTTTCTAGAAGAATTTTGAGTAATATGTATACATGCATCCCCTTCCTGGAGGTAGCTCTCAATTGCCACCCTCCTCAACCTTGAAAGTGGGATAGACTTGATGATTCACTTTCCAAGAATAGAGTATGGAAAAGTCAAAGAAAATATTAGCAATTTAATAATTTTTTACAGTGGAGAAATCTAACAAATACTACTTTGACCGAGCAGTTAAGCAATGTGTAAGTAACCACAATGCTTACCACTCTAACCAAGTGATGTCATGTGGATAGCATGTCTCGCCTCATAAAATGTGAGGAGAAGGGCACTTAACCTTTCTGTCCTATTCTTTCCAATATCCCATGACCCCATGAGGAAAGCAACAGATAAAAACAGATCAGGGGCTCATTCTACAGGATACTTGGCCAGGACTCTTCAAGTCTCTCAAGATCATTAAAAACAAGGAAAGACCAAGAAACTCTCACAAACTGTAGGAGACCAGAGAGATACGACAACTAAATGCAGTATGGTGCCTTGGATTAGATCTTGGAGCCGAATGAGGACTTAATGGGAAGGTGGATGAAATACAATTAGTATCTGCAGTTGAGCTGACAGTAATGCCTCAAAGTTGTTTTCTTAGCTGTGACAAATGTACCATAGTAACGTAAGATGTTGACAATGAAGGAACCTGGGTGAAAGGTACGGGAGAACTCTCTGAACTATCTTTGAAGCTTTTGCTTACCTATAAAATTATTCCAAATTAAAAAGTTAGTTTTTGCAAAGGATCTGTTAAATGGGATCATTCAACTTCCGCATGTATTGTACCATATACAGAATAACATCTGTATTCACCAGATGTTATTCATATTATTTATTTGTGTAACCACTTGGTCACCAAAATGGTAGCATTTAAGGTTTGTTTCGCCCACCTGTTCAGGGTAAGTAGTTGAAAGTAAAGAAACCCGAGCGGTGTATTTAATACACAATGATTGAGCATAAAAGCTTGCATTCGAATAACAGAATCAATTGTGAAACTATATTATAGTGACTTTAAAGAGAGTTTTAATCATACACCAACGTCTATTGAACTTAATTGCATGTGAACACAAAACAATTAAGACAAAAATAATATGGCTTTCTGTGGCCTGGGCAGGGTACTCTTAGTTTTTATACTTAATCAGCATACACTTAAACCTGTCTGTTGACTCTATTCAGTGAGAAAATCAATTTAGAATATTGTGTGACATGTGGAGTAGGGGATATAACAAATAACTTTAAAGCAAATTGGAAATGAAGAAAACCTGTGACCTAGAAATGGAACTTCCTCCTTCTCTGCCGAATTTTGAACAGTATCAAAAATAACACCTGTATTTTTTAGACTCCTATTAATTCCCTAAAGTTGTTTTCTGCTATATCTACATATTGTTCTGTTCATCTCTCAATATCAAATGCAGTGTTTGGCAACTAAAGGGCTAAGAAACTAATAAGAATTTTAAAATTTAAAAATAATTGTGTTAATTATGTTTTATGACTATAAACACTAATGTCCAAGTGGATACATGAAAAAGGATTGTTCCTGGCCTCTAAATATGAAGGCTTCCTGAATTCCACACTCAGAATTTAGAACGTACTGTTACAATACAAATAAACTTGAATTACAGTTCAAGGAAAAAAAAAAACAAATAAAAGCACTGCATATCTTTACCTTTAATGACATTTACTTCTTCATCAGAATTTCAAACCCCATCCCATTTTTAAAGTTCCATTTCTAATGGTTCCTCCTTTAACGTGGCTCATCCGGTCTTCTCCAAGAAAAATACCCAAATCTGTTTCATAGGTCCTTCACATATAACTTCTATTTTTTTTTATGGCATGCACTATTTCTACCACGGCTATATTATTGCATATATGTGATTCCGTTTCCAGACTAGACAATGCATTCCTTGACTTTGAAGTCCACTTTTAGGGCACCTTCAACACTTCCTTGCCCCAGCGAGGATCAACACCTAGGGAATGTTTGTGGGACAGACGGGTGAACGGATGCTGCTGCTTCTTGGAACTCAGGCCTTTGAGCATAACTTGCTTGGCATCCTCTACATCAAGAAAACGTTCAGTACTGTTTCACTTGCGCCAAAAGAGTTTGTCTGGAAAACGTCTGATAAGCCATGGTAAGCAACAACACACACCCCCTGGATCTACCTGAATTATCTCAGCCTCAAGTTATCCGATCTCGCTTTTGCTAGTGAGGCGTGTCAATAAAGTCAAACCCAAGTCTGTGCTTTGGTTTCGGGCCTCAGCTGATGACAGCTGTGCCAAGTTGATTTAATGGGTTCTGTGCAAGATAAAGGCGGGGATTTGCAATGTTAAAAGTGTCTTCACAGGTGAGAAGACAAAGATCTCTGACATGCTTATTTCTCACAGCTCAGGTCCCCGACTCCGGCCTGGAAACACATCAAAGGCCACACCTTTCCTCCTTTTCATGCTCTTAGTCGGCCTTCTCTCCCTTTCAGATTGCACCCCTGCACGACTCACCAGTCAAACAATGCGGTTATTATGCTCCCAGGAGAAGAAGGATAATTACCTCCACGGCCAGGTGCCAGTAGCAAGTTTCCTTGTGTCCAATTACTGTGTGGTGGTAAAACGGCTGAAGCTCTGTTTTTAAGATCTGTTTTGTGTTGTTTTTTTTTAAGCCTTTACACTCACATTGCCAGACACTGGCCCTGAGCCCTGCTATCGACACAGGACATCTAGCTTTGTTTTGAACTTGGTTTCATTGTCTTTCACTCTCTCAACCTGGCATCTCATTATATTTATATCTCCTTATCAGTGCCAATGAGCAAGGGCATATCAGCCGCAGAAAAGAGGGAGCTGCCACCCCACAGTTTCCATGTATCCAACGAAACCCAAACTGTTTTCATCCCCGATCTGCTGAGATGGAGTGATAGTGATTACCAAGAGAACTGGGGAGGGTGAGCGTGATTTTAATAAGAAGAAAGTGAGGACAGTAATGGAGCTTTTTATCTTCTGAGTGACACATCTGGAAACCCCTCACTGGCCTTCTCCATTAGCTCAATGAAAACCTATCAAGGAAACAAACAAACAAGCCAAGCACAAGTGAATGGCATTAAGTCCTGACCACAGAATAGTACTTCTTGTCTGGGGAGAGGTGTGAAATGTTTATCCACCACCCTGCACGCTTTTATCTGCAGCTGATGCTAATAATTATAACCAACGTTTCAGAAATATCTTTACTATGCCAGACGTCTTCTTAAGCACATATGCTATCTCCTTGGTCACCTCAACAGCACTTACAAGGTAGTATTTTACTTTCCATTGTATAGAAGGTGATCTTGAAGCTTGGCAAGATTAATATTGTAATGTTACAAAGCTAAGAAATGACAGAAGAGAGATCTGTTTTATATACCAAAGCTCAAACTCTCAACCACACTGCTGTAAGGGGAACCTCTCCCCTCCACTGGGCTAGTTAAGGGGAATCAGTGACCCGACAGCAACAAAGCACTTAAAAAAAATGCACATTGATTAGGGTCTAGGAACTCCCCCTCCACATCCTCACTGAAGATCCTTTATTGCTTCACTTGCCTTGGTTGAGCATAAAACAATTTTGAGAGTGCCACTATTTTATCAGGTGTGTTAGTTTTGTGTGTCAACTAGATAAGCCACAGGAAGCCGAAATGAAACATGATTTCAGGGTGTGTCCGTGTGGGCATTTCAGGATAAGATTCATATTTGAATTGATGGATTCAGTAAAATAGAATTCCCTCCCCCAGGATGGGTGAGCATCACCCAGCCCACTGAGAGACTGAATGAAATAAAAGGCAGAGGGAGGAGGAATTCATCCTTCTGTTTCCTGCCGGCTTGAGCTGGTACATCTCACCTCATCTCCAGCTCTTGGTCTGAGATTTATACCACCAGCTCCCCTGGCTCTCAAGTCCTGAGACTTGGACTAAATTAAACCAACAGCCTTCCCTGCTCTCCAGCTTCTTGACACCAGATCATGGGTCTTCTCAGCCTCCGTAATCACATGAACCAATTTGTCATAATAAATCTCCTTTCATATGCATTTTTTACACATATACACACACACACAAACACACACACACACCCATATATGTATATATATGTATATATACTCACACATCTAGGTATCTGTACATATATCCTATTGGTTCTATTTCTCTGGAGAACTCTGATTAATACACCAGGTGTTTCAAAGAACTTTACTAGTGAATAGTATTAACCTGCAGATTGCTAGAAAATGTCCTTAGTACACCCATTTCTTTTAGCTAGTCTCTGGGATCTAGTAGATAGGATCACATAACCTTCATGGTTGGAAAACCCCGAACCACATAAGGATGTGTCAGGAAGCCTGTTCCTACATTTCGAACACTGCTTCTGCAGCTTCTGCAGGTGCAGATGGTCATTTTGCTGAAAACTAAGTGTATAGATTCATTTTTGTGTGCAACTCTGGTAACAACTGGAGTCCCCCAGTCACTGAAGATCCAGAGGTGATCCCCCAGTGCCCTTTCTGTGACTTGTGTACAGTAGAATAGACCAGTCCCCAAGAGTTTTTCAGACTCTCATGGTTTGGGAGGTGATATGGTTTGGCTGTGTTCCCACGCAAATCCCATCTTGCATTCTAGCTTCCAGAGTCCCCATGTGTCATGGGAGGAACCTGGTGGGAGGTAATCGAATCATGGGAGCAGGCTTTTCCCATGCTGTTCTCGTGATACTGAGTAAGTCTCAGGAGATCTGATGGTTTTTATAAAAGGCAGTCACTGTGCACACACACTCTTGCCTGCCACCATGTAAGACATTCCTTTGCTCCCCCTTTGCCTTCCGCCATGACTGTGAGGCCTCCCTAGCCATGTGAAACTGCAAGTCCATTAAACATTTTTCCTGCACAAATTACCCAGTCTTGGGTATGTCATTATAGCAGCATGAGAACGAACTAATATAGGAGGGGCAGCGATAAGGTGGGATAGGGCCCTGGAGCAGATGGTCAAGGCACCAGGTCTCTGCCTACCTCCATCTCCTGCTTCTGCTGAAACAGTTGTGGATCACATGTCCTCCTGCCACCCCATCCATGTTATTTCTTTCATGCTGCTTGGATCCAGAGGACTTTAGCTCTCGTTAGCCCCTAGCCTCTTTTCACACACACACACACACACACACACACACACACGAGTTATAGACTAAATGCTTGTGTCTCCCTCAAATTCATATGTTAAAAACCCTACCCACTAATGTGACAGTATTAGGAGGTGAGGCTTTTGGGAGGTAATTAGAAATAGATGAGCTCATGAGGGTGGAGCCCTCATGAATGGGATTCACATCCTTCTGAGTCCTGAGAGAGCTGGCTTCCCCCTCCTTACCAGGTGAGAAAACAGCAAAAAGACAGAAAT
Organism: Ateles fusciceps; assembly: GCA_036589455.1. Taxonomy (NCBI): domain Eukaryota; kingdom Metazoa; phylum Chordata; class Mammalia; order Primates; family Atelidae; genus Ateles; species Ateles fusciceps. The sequence continues at coordinate 17,541,669 of JAZHEH010000222.1, forward strand.
GAACCAGGAATTGGGCCCTCACCAGGCACCAGAACTGGGAGAAATGGGTGTTTGTTGTGTGAGCCTCCAAGTTTATGGTATTTTGTGGTGGCAGCCTGAGCTCACTCGGACAAAGACACACATGCTCATCCCCCACCACACACACAAACACACACACGCTCATCCCCCCTCACACACATGCACGCACACAAACACACACATAGATTCACCTCTCTGTCCTCTCTTCTCTTTCTTGTGTACATATTCACTTTCATTCTCATACACATTCACAGACACACATGCTCACACACACACACACATGCTCACACAGGCATTCTCTCTCACTCTTACACACACACACCTATTTCCTCTTTCTCTTTTTACACACACGTTTCAGAAACCTACACAAACAAAACCTTTATATAACATCCTTAAATACAACAGATATGACTTTGGGGAAGTCGAAGAGTATTTTATGTCACACTCTTAACTACTTACATTTAAACATTAGATTCTCATTTGTAAAGGTCTTTTGGACCTTCTGTGATTCTTCTGTGCTCTCCCTCTTTTCTTTCCTTTCACCTCTCTTCTCCCCTCACCTCCCTTAATTCCTGCTTGTATCCAGCAGAGAGCAGCTAGCTGGCTTTTTGTTCCTCTTTCTTCTGCTTCCAGAGTCTTCCCTTTTATTCTTGGCAGCTTTAGGAAGTACCAAGTTTCATTTATAGTCACATTTTCAAAAAATAAAAAGAACTTGCACAATTATAAAACACAATGGTATCAAACAAATCTCCAATCTTGATAACTAGAATTAATCAATTATGAATGCAAATGTGTAGATTATTCTAGAAAAAAGTAAGTGGTTCTTTATCCCATCAAAGAATCTTTAGTGAGCTTGAAGCTTGATCCAATCTGATCAGGTGAAACTGTATTACAGTCTCATCTACAACATTAGCCAAAATAAGATAATCAGTTTGTTAGCAACTTTCAAAAACTGGTAACGTTTTTTTATTTTTTATTTTTGGAGATGAAGTTTCACTCTGTTGCCCAAGCTGGAGTGCAATGGCGTGATCTTGGCTCACAGCAATCCCCACCTCCTGAGTTCAAGCGATTCTCCTGCCTCAGCCTCCCAAGTAGCTGGGACTGCAGGCACACGCCACCATGCACAGCTAATTTTTACATTTTTAGTAGAGATGGGGTTTCACTATGTTGGCCAGGCTGGTCTTGAACTCCTGACCTCATGATCCACCCTCCTCAGCCTCCCAAAGGCTCATGCCTGCTGGGATTACAGGCAGGAGCCACTGCACCTGGCCAAAAAATTGGTAACTTTTTTGATAATACTTTTCAGTCCCTTTCCATCATTTGGCAGTTAATTCAAGTGATATTTTCTCTCAATTTCAGCTAAGATCCTTACCAAAGAGGACATGTCAAAATCATAAATCATACCCTGGCTGTCTTAGGCTAGCTAGGGCAATGTAGCATGGTGGTTAGCACATAGGCTGGGCCAGTAAGACCAGCAAACATGGGTGTGGATCCTAGCCTGGTCACTTACTACCTGTGCAACGGTTATGGGTTGAACTGTGTCCCCCCAAAAAAGATACGCTGAAGCGCTAACCCCTGTGGCTGTGACTTTATTTGGAAATAAAATATTTACAACTGCCACAAAATTAAGATGAGGTCATTTGGGTGGGTCCTCGTTCAAGATGACGCATGTCCTTATGAGAAGAGGGAAGTCTGAACATAGACGTGCACACAGAGAGAAGCCTCTGTGACCACAGAGGCAGAGGCTGGAGTGATGCAGCATAAACCAAGGAGAGCCAAGCGTTGCTGGCCACATCAGGAGCTAGGAAGAGGCAAGGGAAGATCCTTCCCAAATCCTCAGCAGGAGCATGGCCTGGTTGACACCTCACCTTGGGATATCTAGTTTCTAGAACTATAACAGAATACATTTCTGCTGTTTCAGCCCCCTAGTATCACCCAGTCTGTAGTTGGGGTATCATCGACCCCCGTTTGTGCTGTTGTATGGCAGTTCCAGGAAACAAATACTGTAAATCTCACAATCTCCATCTGTGTAAAATACAAATCAGGATACTGATAGTAGTCCTTCCCTAATGAGTTAATTATGAGGATTCCTCAGGCAGATGTATGTCACATTCTTTGTACAGTATCTGGCACTTAGTAGGTGCTCAGTACATGTTGGTTTTATCAACAAATGTTAGTTATTATCAGACATAAACAGCTGAGGTCCCTGCATTCCAGGTAGTGATAATGTTAGGACTCATTCATCAACCCAAGATGTCAACCCTATCTAGAACATGCGTACTTTAATATCTCTAGCTATACAACTGATTATAATTTTGTACTTGTTAACTTAGGCCTACAAACATTTCATAAGAAACTTTCCATAAATAGTTATAAAAACCATTGAATTGCAAGGAATGGGCTATAAACCTTGAGCCACTGGGCATTACCTTGATAAACTCTTCGCGGCTTCATACTACCCAGAAAATTGTTAAAGGGAATCTTCCTCAATCAGCAAGACCTATCTGGTCCCTTGAGCCTCCTGTAAGATCTGCTGCCTTCCCTTTTCTTTGGATTCTGTAACCATGGAAATTGACTTCTGCCTTGATGCTGTGGACCAAGCCCTGCTCTGACAACACCAGAGCTAACATGTTTAATGGATAGAACACGATGTTTTCTTCCCTATACTTCTCATTCTCTATGATTTTTTAAAATTCTAAAATAAACATGCATTATTTTAATCATTTAAACAAATAAGATATGTTTTTTCATACTCAATGCTACTATCAAGTTGAATAGAGACTGATAGAAAAATATAAAAGATCATATTTCTGATGTATATTTGTAGGAGTATAGCATTAAGATACAAAATGCTGTGCCTACCATCTCTTTCTATATGAGCCTCAGTTTCCTTATTTGAAAATGATGGTAACAAGAATGTACCTCTCAGGACTATTGTGGACTCTGGATATCCTATGAGGGCCTATCACAGGGTCTTTCACGCAGTAAGTGCCTAGCCTGCTACTTTTCCTTTTACATTTCTTGTAACTTTTGAACAACTTTAAAGGGAAAACATAGTCCTTGCTTGTAGGCAATGTTATCTGTTGTTTGGGGTTTTGTGTGTTTTTTTTTTTTTTTTTTTTTTTTTTTTTTATTCCTGAATCATGTAGAAGGTAGCTTCTGAAATGGCTCTCAGTGATCCCTGCCTTCCGGCAGTCACATTCTATGTAATTCTCTTCCATTGGATGTGCACTGGCCCTGGTGACTTGCTCCAAAGGAATAGAATGCAGCAAAAGGAATGGGAGTTCACTCTGAGGTTGGGTTACAGAAGACTATGGCTTTCATTTTGCACACCCTCTCTTTTCTCTCACTTTACTTGTTCAGCCACCACACTGTGAGCTGCCCCATGGGAGGGGCCACGTGGCAGGGAATGGAGAGTAGCCTCTTGTCAACAACCATGTAAACAAGCTTGGAAGTGGATCCTTCCCTAGCTGAGCCTTCAGAGAACTGCAGCTTCAGCTTACACCTTGATTGCATCTTTGTGGAAGACCCTGAGCCAGAGGCACCCCACTAAGGCACCTGGATTCCTGACTTGCAGAAACTCAGAGATAACAAACATGGTTGTATTAAGACACTCAGTTTTAGCATAATTTGTTGAGTAGCAATAGTTAACTAATGCAGATCAATACATTTCATGCAGTCATTCTCACTATTTTTATTCTAACACTTCCAGGTGGCTACAATGAATAGTTATACTTCATTTTGTTACACACATACTCTCAGATAAAAGTTTGTTATTCTCACCCTCATTGCACCTTAGTCCTGTGTTCTGCAGAGGCCTAACTAGGTGCTACCTGTTGATAAAGCAGATGATGCTTCTTTTCTACAAATGACGCACTCTGGTCCTTGATTCATGCCCTAATAGAACCTACATCCCTGTGAAAACTCTCTCAAAAATTACCTTTTCCCTATACTTCTCATTCTCTGTGATTTTTTAAAATTCTAAAATAAACATGCATGGCTTTGTCAGTGCAATGTCTGTGTAGCACCCAAATATGGAGGCTTGTGCAGGTGCAGGATGCCACAACCTCAGGATGGCGTGGCTTCCAGGAGAGTCCATATAAGTGAAGAAGGGCTATGCTGCTGAATTACCAAACCTAAGGACAATGTCAAGAAATGCCTGGGAAATGACAGCAAACTTGCATGGGAGCGCTTGGGAATCACTTCACCAACCAACACATGTGTAAAGAAGTCCACCGATTTTTAAAAAACTACTGTATTGAAGTATGATTCATGGACGCAAAGCTGTATCACTGATATTTTTAAATGTGAATCTTTCCTATGTTCACAAGTGGAAGAAAAAAGAACAATGATTGTAGAAAGGCTTTTGCCCCAAGTGTCAAATATTTTACCTTTATGTAAATAGTAATAATTATAAATAATTTTGAAAAAGGTGAACAAACTATAAAGAATTCTAATGAGTATTTTTGGTTCAATTGAATTAAAAGCAATAAAAATACAAGTTCACTCAAGTCATTGTCACATTTAAATCATACAGTCACAATACCTGTGTGTTAATGTCCTAAAAGCCAAAATTGCCAGTGATTTACTTATAAGGTAATATAGGTACATAAAAAGCAGCTTTGTAAACCAAGTCTTTTAGTTAACTATTTTAAAGTACCCACGCAATAACACACAGAACCCCAAATGATGCTGATTTTGTTGTTGTCACTTTGGACTCCAATAACAAATGTTCTCTGGCCATTCCCTCCTTGGTAACAGTCAGGGCAGTTCTGAAAGTACATCGTTCCCCAGTTTTCTTAGAACATGCAGTATTTGTGATATGATTTGGCTGGGTCCCCCACCCAAGTCTCATCTTGAATTTTAATCTCCGTAATCCCCATGTGTCAAGGATGGGACCTGGTGGGAGGTGACTGGATTGTGGGCGAGGTTTCTTCCCATGCTGTTCTTGTGACAGTGGGTGAGTTCTCAGAAGATCTGATGGTTTTACAAGGCAGTTTGCCCTGCTCTTGAATGCTCTCTCTCTCACCTGCCACCATGTAAGACGTGTAAGAAGGGGACTTCTGCCATGATTGTAAGTTTCCTGACGCCTCCCCAGCCATGCAGAACTGTGAGTCAATTAAACAACTTTTCTTTATAAATTATCTAGTCTCGGGTTTTTCTTTACAGCAGTGTGAGAATGGACTAATACGGTTTGTTTTGTTTTCTTAATTTTCGTGTCCTGAGCACAAACAGAATTGAGAAGTAAGAAAAATCATACGTAGGAAAATTTTCTCTTAATTATTCCTTCAATGTCATTATATTCCAGTGGCCAGTAAAAATAAGGCGTGAATATCACAACCTCATTGTTGACCTTGAGAAACAGAACTTGACTGCAAAAGTCAAGACATGCCCTACTGATGGAATTTAAGGCCAATGAGAAAAAGAATGATAGAGTCAATGACTGGGTGGTTAAGGAGACATAAAGAAAGAAGCCATGAGCTCAGTGGAGTAAATAACCCACAAAAATTAACCCATGAGCCACAGTGTGCCTCCTTTCTGATCAGCTCCTGATGCTGTCTGGGGTGTTGAGATAGCCCCCAGAAGGGAAATGGGCACATGCTGCATTGCTCATGAACTGTCTGTTTTATGAACCTTGGACTTTGAGATCTTGGCCACTGCTGCCTGGGATGATGTTCCCACATCATATCTGGTCACAGTGTAGAGAGAGATGGGGATCTCCACATTCTGCTACTTTGTCAGTTCATCGAGCAGATACTCCATAGATGAGTTCAGTCCCCTTCATGTAACTCCTTGTGAGTCAGTCCTCAGAATAAGCCCAGGCACTGTGCCAGTGTATTAGTCCATTTTCATACTGCCATAAAGAACTTCCCCAGACAGGGTAATTTATAAAGGAAAGAGGTTTAACTGACTCACAGTTCAGCATGGCTGGGGAGGTGAAACTTACAATCATGGTGGAAGGCAAAGGGGAAGCAAGGCATCTTCTTCACATGGTGGCAGGAAGAAGAAGTGCAGAGAGAAGGGGGAAGAGCCCCTTATAAAACCGTCAGACCTTGTGAGAACTCACTTGCTATCACAAGAACAGCATGGGGGAAACCACACCCATGATTGAATTACCTCCACATGGTGTCTCCCTTGATACAGGAGGATTACAGGGATTATAACTGAAGATGAAATTCAGATGGGGACACAAAGCCTAACCATATCATCCTGGTACATGGGACAAGTCTCGCCATTTCTCTTCCATAATCCTTTTTTAACAATTGTTCCTTGTTCAAACCTAACTTCTTTCTGGTGTTGCCTGTTTTTATATTTCTGAACATTTTTGCCCACTTTAATTTATCCTGCACATCTAAAAAGTGTGCACAGTCTCCAATATGTGTGTGTGTGTGTGTGTGTATGTGTGTGTGTGCAGCTATTCACAGGAATATTGCCTTGGGGCAAGCACTGGAAGGAGGTTCTGCTAATTTATAATTTCACAAGCTGGAAAGGCACTCAGGAACTTCAGTTTCAACATGTTTTCAGTCTTTGACATAATAAAACATACACCATACACAAATGAAGTTTAGCACTCAAATCAGTTAAAAATCTTCCTACCTATTATTAGAAAGGGTGATTTCATCAGGCATGTTTCTTAAATCAATATGCAATAAAGTCTAAAGTGAGGTCAACCTGTTTAACAATTGACACCCCCATAAAAATAATAGGGATGAGGTGGGGAGGGCGTAGGTCTTAGTATTTATTATGTTTCCATTAATATTCTGCAGCTCTATGTAGCTCTCCTGGGTCATGATTCTCAACTCCTCCAGAGAGTGAAGTTTGAAGCTGGAGATGTGGAGAAAGAACACAGAATTTGTTCTCAGGTCTCTGAGGTGTTTACTTTTCCCTGCTTCCTGACAAATCCATCAATTCCTTTCCAAATCTAAAATAGAATCAGGGATATGCCATGTTTTGGCAATAAAGTGTACAGCTTATTTTTTTTTAATAGGTAATGCCTTTGTGTGTCATTTTAACAGAAAATGTAGGTATTGAGTCAAGAAATGTTTAAAAATCATATATTTTGCTTCCTTGTTACTAAACATTAGGTATTATATTACAATGTAATATTTTTAAAAGTAAGCATTGGATGACTAATTGATTAAATTTAAAATGATAATATATAATATGGAAGAGATGGTTTTTAAGGGAGTCTTGAAATATCTTTACAAACAATCACATACTTGAATGTATGTGTATACAATATATACACATGTATCATTGTTTTATATTAAATGGATGCTGGATATATTTATAACTATATCTAGATCTAAATATCTACCAATTCCTTCTTCTGGGATTCCATAGCATCTTCCGTATACCATTACATTAGCTCTGACTGTATTGTACTACCACTTTTTTTTTTAATATTTGTCTTTCTCCCTTGATTGCTTATTCCATGAAAACAGAACCTGTGATTTCTTTGACTATTGAGTTCCCAATTATTGATACAGTGCCTCATATCCAATAAGTATGGATCAAGTGTTTGGAAAAGAAGCAAGGAGTGATTCCAGATTTATCAATAATCATACACTGATTTCACATAGAATTCTGGGTTTTGAAGGATAGCTTCATGGCATAAAACTTTAATCCGTTTGCATTCAGAAGATAAAAATACTAAACTGTTCGCATTTAGAACATAAAAATACCTGGTTTTCTTGACATTCCCAAGGAAAATGCTTTTTTTTCTACTAGCAAGTCTTTATTCCTTTAACCACATAGTATGATTGCATCATTTCTGTTATCTACTGCTCTGTAACAAAGTACCCCAGAGCTTAGTAGCTTAAACCAACCATTTTATTTATCTCATAATTTTGGGAGTCAAGAATTTGGGAAGGTCTTGGCTAGATGATCCACCTCTGCTCCCATATAGCTTTAGCCAGGAGGATGCTGGGGCTGTAGGGGTCACTTCTGAGATGGTCTCTTTACTCACATGTCTCCTCCTTGTGCTGTTAATCTCTCCTTTCTTCTCCTCCCCTTTCTTCCCCTCCCCTCCCCCCTCCTCTCCTTTCTCCCTTCTTTGTGACATTTCATTCTACAGTCTCTCCTTCTGACTCAGGCTCCTCACAGCATGGAAGCCTCAGTCTGTGCATTCCTGAACTTCTTACACAGCAATTTAGGACTCTAAGGACAGAGTTTTCCAAGACACTCAGGCAGAAGCTGCAAGGCTGTTGTAACCTCGCATGAGAGACTACACTGTGCCACTTTTGCCACCTTCTATTGGCCAAGGAAGTCACAGGGCCCACCCAGACTTAAGAGTTGGGAACATAAGATTCTCCATGGAAGACAGATGAGAAAATTTCTAGCCAGCTTTAATCTGCTGCAACACTCATAAAGAAGACATAGGAATAAGTGCTCTCTTTTAAAACACGTGGGTATATTTTGTGAACCAGGGTTGCGCAAATAGCAAATACTTAATATATTTTTGTGGATTCATTCAATTAATTAATTAATGAAAGAAGAAATTAGGAGGAACAGTTTCAGTGATGTAGTATGCCTGCTATTGTCTTTATTTCAAATGTGTAAATAATTTAATCATGCCAATATAAATATTATGTCATGTATGCTTAATGCCATTCTCCTTCTAGGCAGAAAAATGCAGCAATGGAAATATATTTAACTGTGGCCCCATCTTTTCATACTATGTACATGGAGTCTGTGTTGAAAATGTGGATAGAAGTTACATTTTACAGAGCTTATTTTTGTTTAAACATCCATCCTATAATATAGTTTTTATAAATTTGGAATTGGGTAATATTATTAATTTGAAGACCAAACCAGCCAAAATTTGATTATGATCAAAATAAAATTAAAGGATGGATAAATAGTTATTCCCATCAAACTAGACTCCAAATATTTAATTAAACTTCAAGGCTTTTAACAAAATATTTATTCCCTTAGACTCTTTTTATTTATTCTTACAAAAATCTATGCATTTATAATTCATATTCACTTTACTCAGCAAAATGTTCTTTTGTAATAAGTTGCTTGATATTCATAAGACTTCTAAGTCTCTCAATTCTATTTTTGTCAAAAACAGGAAGCTGACTTTTGCCAAGAATAAATGAACTTGAATACAGAGTTTTAAATGTGGTTCAAACGATGAAATCCTCAAATCTCAGGCCCATTCTGATGCTGGCAAGACCCTTCTCTTGCTCAGACTATGAAATAATAATGATGCTTTTTAACAATTAAAGCTTTGGGTTTCAAAAAACCTGAATCTGTTGCTAAATTTCACTTAACAACAGGATCTTATTTTTATCTTTAGCAAATATCCTGGGACATATATAAGTACCGGAGACAAACTGCATTACAGATTTGAATTTGGGATGATGAAAAAAATCAATATTTCAAAGCATAACAGGAACAGATTTTGTAAAATGAACACAAATCAGATACTGCATTGGCTAACTTCCAACAAACAAGGGACACAAAAAATTGAGAAAGTGAAGTGAAATACTGAATTTTATAATAAAAATTTTCAGATATAATTTTGAAACGTTGGAGTCTTAACAATTTAAAACATAAGACAGAAAATCTAATGTAAAAATATTAGTGTTGGCTGGGTGTGGTGGCTCACACTTGTAATCCCAGCACTTTGGGAGGCCTGAGGTCAGGAGTTTGAGACCAGCCTGGCCAACATGGTGAAACCCTGTGCCTACCAAACATACAAAAGTTAGCCAGGCATGGTGGTATACGCCTGTAGTCCCAGCTACGCAGGAGGCTGAGGAATGAGAATCGCTTGAACCTGGGATGTGAAGGCTGCAGAGAGCCAAGATCATACTATTACACTCTAGGCTAAGCGACAGAGTGAGACTCTGTCTCAAAAACAAAAACAAAAACAAAAAAGTTAGTGCATAGCACTCTTTTGTAATTCAATTTTTTGAAATGAGTGGTGTTAAATACAAAGTTGTAATTGTTTAGATGAATATATCTAGAACCTGTAATTGTAGCAGAACAAAGAATATATGAGTCATGTGTGAGCATTAACCAAGCAGCTCCTAGATGCCGGAAGGTATTTTTCAAAAGTGGAGTCTTATACCTTCCCCAGAAACCTTCAAATGGACTTCTTCAATCTGATCCATTAATGCAATTACATTTTCATTTTCCCATTTTACTTAGTGCAAAGTCAAGTTCAAGGAAATTCAATTGTATGGCCAATTATTAGCTCTCCTTCAAATCAGGTCCAATCTAGCTATATATATATATATAAATATATAATCATTTATCTAAATTATAGTGTATGAATAATGAATAGTTTAAATTAGGCTTCAGAGGGTAGAAAATATGAGGGGCCAGAAACGGTAGGTTTGAGAAATATGTACATGGCTGTGAACCCAATCGTGCATCCTTCCCATAGTTATTCCAGGCCTAGGACCAAAGAAAAGCAAACATAAAGAGGAGCAATACGTGTGTGTGTGTGTGTGTGTGTGTGTGCACGCGCGTGCACACATGCACGTGCTACTTGTAATCCAGATAAGATCTTCCAGGTAAACACAGGCAATTGAGATCCAGTTCATTTTATCATTGTTCATTCTTATATTTGATATTAATGTCCACCAAGTGCCAAAAATGGCATTAGAAATGTTTTTGGCAGAGACATTGGTGCCCACTGAATATCCGTGGCTCCTCTGTATTTCCCAGTAGTTCCACCATTCCTTGAAGTGTCTGAGTTCTACAAGGTCTGGCAAAAGAAAATGTGAGCCCTTGTGTTCTGGGGCACTTAGTAGTCTGTGTGTCTCCTCTATACCTAATTTTCCTGCCAGGGAGACTTTCAAATTGTATTTCTTTTCTATTGGTGCAATAACAAATTATCACCAGCTTAGTGTCTTAAAAACAATGCAAACTTATTATCTGACAGTTCTGGAGGCCAGAAGTTTAACATGGGACTCCCCCAGCTAAAATCAAAGTGGCAGCAGGGTTGTGCTCTTCTGAAGGTCCTAGAGGAGAATCTGTTTCCTCCATTGTTTTCAGCCTCTAGAGGACATCTGCTTTTCTTGGCTTGTGGCCCCTTCCTCTATCTTCAAAGCCAGTAATGGCAGATCAAGTGCTTCTCACGTCACATCTTTCTGACCTTTCTTCTGTAGTCACTGCTCTCTCTGATGCATCTGAGAGAGGTTCTCTGTTTTCAAGGATTTTGTGATAGGTTTGGGCTCACCTGGATAATCCAGGCTAATTACCATCTCAGTGTTTGTTTGTAAAGTTAATCACATCTGCAATGTCTATTTTGCCATGTAAGGTAACACATAAACCAGCTCTGGGAAGGAGGTGTGGCCATCTTTCAGGACCCTTATTCTGCCTCCACAGAAGCCATATGGGAATATGCTGCGGCGCAAGATAAAGAGGACCTAGATCCCTGAATCACCACAGGGAGAACAGCCATCAGGCACCCATGTTCAACTTTGAACAAGACGTAATCTTTTTTGTTAAATGTCCATGCTGTGAGATTTGGTGGTTATTCTGTGTGCCAGATAGCATCAATCATTCTAATTAACATGGTGATGGTTAAGAATTTGTTCAGGTTTGTTTTAGTTTTGTAGCTAAACTACAAGGCTGGACTAGCTGGATTTTCCATTACAGTAGATATAATTCATATGCATTTGTGGAAATAACATCTCCCTTGCCTTTAAATCCCCAGCAGTTGATAGAGAGCCGAAAACAATACATTTTGAATGGAATTGAATGAAAAATAAGCAAAAACAATGAAACACATAACAATAACAATGAAAAATGTCGACAGCTGAGACACATAGACCTATTTTAAACAATTCTTTAAGAGAATCATCTTGGTCAGAGACTATTGTTCTTTCCTGGGTTGATCTAAGGCCAAGATTTCTCTGGGAATCTTTGCCTCCTACTCATCTCATGATCAAGCTGGCCAGTCCACAGAAGGAGCTCCAGGGGACCAGGAGTCATGGTCCAGGCCTGTGGCCAAAGGTTGAGCCCTAAGAAAAATGGACCAGTAAGGAGCACAGTGAGAGCAGTGTTTGTCATCCATCAGAAAACAGCGTGGACTTTGGAAACAGATAGTTCTGAGCACAAATCAGAGCTCAACCAATTCTTAGCTGTGTGGTTATGGGCAAGTAGCTCTGAGCCTCTGTTTACTCATCTATGAAACAAGATAATAAGCCTGACTTGCGATGGTGATGTGAGAATTTCACGAAACATAGCTGATATAACACAGATCCAGGCACAAAATGGGCTTTATTTGTATTATTCTGAGTCAACAGGGGAATCCTGAGAATAAAGCAAGAATAGGTTTAGTTTATCCTTCTATACTGATAAATTCACCTAAAGCTTTCTCTAGATCTGAAAGTTTGGGAGATGATTGTATTCAGGCACTATATATATTCTGATTACATTAATTTTTATTCTAGCACCTAGCTAGACCTAGAAGAATGTCAAGATCGACACTTAATTGTAAAACTTTAGATGGAATAACCATGTAGATTTTTGTTGTTGTTTTAAAGCCCTATATTAAAGATGAAAAGAAAACCACTACCATCATTTATAAGGTGATACAAGTATTTAATTAGTGGGATTTAATAAAACGTTATTTCTAAAGCTGAGATTAATGAGCTTTCAATGTATGGAAACAAGTTTAAAAAAATAATCAATGAATATTGTTAGGTTTTATTTATCTTATAACAGTTTACTACACATATTCTCAGGTCCTGTTAGGAGAAACTAAAATATTCACTGTCTCATTTGGAAAGAAATAAACCATCTAAAAAGAAGCCAGCAAAATCCTTTTATATGTAACATGAAGATTCAAAGAGGCTATAAATATTAATTTCAAAGCAAGATCACTGAAACAGAAATGCTCTCAAGGTGATATTGCAAATAATTTCAAGTTATGCAATAGCACAAATGGACAAAGAACAGGAATAATTTATCATTTGCCATATGCAATGGACAGGCTGAGCAAAACAGCATCAGACAAAACCCGTTCAACTATGTCAACTTAGATTTCTCCAAAGGATTCCAATGGCCTGCTCAGCCTATTAACAACCACGAGAACATACTTTCTAAAAACCAAACTTTGTATTTTAGAATAATTTTGATTTACAGAAAAGTTGCAAAGACAATACATAGTTTCCTACACCACTTACCACTTTCTTCTGTTGTTAACGTCTCGCATAACTGTGGTACGTTTGTCACAACTAAGACTGCAACATTGGTAATTTCTATGAACCAAGTCCTGCATTTTATTTGGATTTCATTAGTTTTCTTCCTGACATCCTCTTTCTGTTCTAGGATGCCATTCCATATCACATTTGGTCATCATCACTCCTTAGTCTCCTCTGGTCTGTTACTTTTCTAAGACATTCCTTGCTGTTCATGACCTTGACAGTTTTGAGAAGTACCACTAAGGTGTTTTGTGGGAAAAAAAAAAAAGTCCCTCTATTTGGTTGGCCTTATGTTTTTCTTAGGACTAGATGAGGGTTATGGGTCTTGGGAAAGAATATCACAAGAGGGGAAGTGCCTTTCTCATCACACCATATCTGGGGCACATGCTATCAATACGGCTTACCACTGACATTGTCAATCTTGATTGACAATATCAGAGGTAAGTTTTGCCAGGTTTCTTCACTTTAAAAGAGTAGCAGTGACTTTTTTTTAATCTTTCCATAATTGACTTTTCAGAAGTGAGTCACTAAGCCCTGCCCACGCTCAAAGGGGCAGGGGAAAGATTTGGGTCTACCTCCTGGAAACAGAGACATCTATTTACAACACTGTAAGAGAGATTCCCCGCTTCCCATTTGTGTGTTTATTTATTCAATTGTTTGTTTATATCAATATAGGCTCATAATTTATATCAGTATGGATCATGAAATGTATGCTTTGGGTTACAATCTAATTCTATGTTGTTTATTTTCTTGCTGAAATGGCTCCAGCTTTGGCCATGGAGAATTTGTTCAGGTTGGCTCCTATGCCCTTTTTCTGTGCCCTCAATCTTTTGTTTTTCTAGCACTTCCTTAAGGTAACTACAAGGTACTCCAGAAGCATCTCAAATTTCCTCTGTCCCAGTCTTAGGATCTATCATCTGTTTTTATCTGTTTTCAAGGATAAAAGAAAATTATTCCCTTTAACCTAAAAATGGGCAAATTCAAAGATATCTCAAAATATCACTTGTGTTTAGATTTGGTAGAGATCAATGAAGTGGCTATTTTGAGGAGCATTTTTTTGAAGAGGCGTTAGAACTCCTAATGGAGCTAATGACATTAGATATTATAAGAGTCATTAAAGTTTAGAATCTGGTTGGATAATTGATCCATTTTTGCAACTCCAAATATTTTTGTGACAAACTTCTAGCCAAAACATCTGCATTTATATGTAGGTGAAATTAGGTATTCTGTTGCCAAGTCAAAGAGTAGGTCTCAGCTGGGATAGCAACCACCAGAGAGAAATTTACATTGAGTCTTGAATGAAAGGGGATTCAGTTGAAATACCAGTTGGGTTATATATGTGAGGGTATTTCAGGATGAGATTAGTATTTGACTCAGTGGACTCAGCAAAGTCAATTGCCCTCCCCATTCAATCTGTTAAGAAACTGAAAACAACAATTATTTATTGATTCACAATTCTGTATGTTGGCAATCTGGGCAGGCCTCCCCTGGGAGGTTCTTCTGCTGGTTTCTGCTGGGCTCAACCATGTGACCATCCAATGCCATCACTCAATTGGGTGATGCCAGGGAGATGGAAGGAGTAACTTGTGTTGATAGCTTTACCGTTTGTGATTCCTGTCTGTTAAAAGAACTGACTATACCTTGTTCCTAGGATTCTCAAAATATATCTGTATATTTCCAACTATATTGCCTGAAGTTTTGATAATTCAAGTGAGTTTCTGTTCCTTTAGACAAAACAATGACCAAGGCAGGTTTCTTTAAGATTTCATTTTAATGTCTGTATTAATTAGGATATGTATTACTTATCCCTCTAATAACAAAACTCAACATTCCGGTGATTTAAAATAATAAAAATACAATTCCTGCTCATCCATCAGAGGTGGCAATGGATGCCATCTCCCTGGCATCACCCAATCTGTTAAGGAAATGAAAACGACAGTCACTTATTGATTCACAGTTCTGTTGGCAATCTGGGCAGGCCTCTGCTGGGCCGTTCTTCTGCTGGTCTCTCCTGGGCTCAGCAGTGTGACAGGAGTCAACTGGTGCGTTAGTGGAGTGTGGCAGCCTGGTATTGCCTCACTCACATGCCTGCTAGTGTGATCCGACTGTCAGTGAGGCCTTCCCCTCCACATGGTCTTTCATCCTCAAGGAGGCCAGCCTGGGCTTCTTTGCCCCCAATATATATTTAATTTTTGAGTATTGTGCTTTCAAAGCCAGGGTTTTTCAAGTCTGGATTCAGATCACAAGTCACAGAGAGGCTTGTGCTTTCAGACAAGTAACTGAACTGCTCTAAACCTTTGTTATGATGATAAAAGGAGAACAAGTGCAAACTACTTAATGCAATATCTGGCAGGTGGAAGGTCTCAAAAACCATCGGCTACTACAATAAGTATTGTTGTTGTTGTTATTTTTAATACGATTATTAAATCTAAAACGTCGCTTCCCCGCAGTGAGGTTAGTTGTGATCATGTGACTGGCTTCTGGCTGAAGGCATGTGAGAAGAAATGACACAAGCCATTTGTAGGCCTGACCCAGGAAAACTTCTCTGTGATCCTCTCCATGCTTTCTCCATCTTGGTCTGCCAGCTGGATGGTACAAAAAATCTGAAGAGAACTTGGAGACCCTAAGGAATCAGGAGCCACAAATAGGAAGGGTCCTGGGTCTCTATGTGTACCTGTGAAAGGTCATTCCCTGAGCAGCCACATCTAGTGCATGAGCAGGACTTATATTTTTATTATTTTAAATCACTGAGATGTCGAGTTTTTTTTTATTAGAGGGACAAATGATGCATATCCTAATTAATACAGACATTAAAATGGAATTTTAAAGAAATTTTTCTTGGTCACTTTTTTTCTAAAGAAATACACTCACTTGAGTCATCAAAGATTCAGGCAATATAGTTGGAAGTATGCAGATGTATCTCAAAATCCTAGAAACAAGTTACAGTCAGTTCTTATAACAGACAGGAACCACAAACTGTGAAGAAGCTATCAGCACGAGTTACTCCTTCCATCTCCCTGGCAGTACATGGAGGCAGTTTTCTGGTTTTCTGCATGCTCTTTATTTATTTCTATCTACAGATTGGCTTTCTTTGCATCTCAGTTTGCCCTAGAGACCCTCTCAGAGATGACTGGCTCAAGTTTGACCAAAATGTACTCCCTGGTCCAATCAGCTGTGACTAAGAGGCAGAGCCACCTTGCACAACAGTCAGTTCCCATAGAGAGAAGGGGACCCCAAAAGTGTCCCTAGGAACATTAGTGGGATTAAACAGAACTCTCCGGGGTAGGTGTCAGTGAGACCAACACTTCCCATTTTACTTTGTAAGTAGTCCATTGTTTTTACAACTTGCCCATCAATTAATTAAAATATATACATATATATATATATATATATATATATATATATATATATATATTTTTAGTGGAAGAGCCTTCTCTTCACTTGTCTATTACAATTAAGATTATATTGTATTTTAAAAATAGATTTTTTTTTTAAGAGTAGTATTAGGTTCACAGCAAAACTGAGGGGAGGCGACAGAGATTTTCCATATACTCCCCACCCTGCAACATGAATAGCATTCCAATTCATCAATATTCCCTACCAAAGTGGTACATATTTTACAACTGACGAATCTAACTTGACATATTATTATCACTCAAAGTTCATAGTTTACACAAGGGTGCACCCTTGATATCCCCTTGGAATTTCATCTAAATTATTAAGATGCTATATTCTAGGCTGTTGAAGCAACGTTTATCACTATATCATCCGTCAACCAATTTTACTTTTGTGCTGTTGAACCTCACTCAGACACAAGGTAGAATGTTTTGTTGAAATATTTGAAATTTTCTACTGGCCTTGACGTTCGAACAAGAACAATTTATCGGAAACCCATTGCATTACTCCCAGGTAATAGGATTCATGCAGAGTGTTTGCAACACACTGATGCTGTCTTAATGCTGAACAATGCTAGGTTTTAAGCTTTGGAAAGTGGATATCTCCTGAGTTTACTCTCAAGCTCCCCCACTGGAATGATTTTCTACTTTAGCTCTCAGTGGGAATCTGCCTCCAACTCCCCAGCTGGATTGCTTTGCTACATTAGGGGCCAATCAGCAGAAGCTGTTTATCTCTCAGAAGAGTATGAGCTGTTGTTTCCCAAAACACTTAGTGCTCCCTTTTCAGAGACATAAACTGTCATTTTCAGTACGTAATTTTTATTGAATTGCTGGTGCCAGATAACTGAGGATGATAACAAGGGTGAGATGGCTGCCATGAAAAATTGTTAATCATATAAAATGTGATAGCCCTTCTCAGCAAACTAACACAGGGACAGAAAGTCAAACACCACATGTGCTCACTCACAAGTGGGAGTTGAAAATGAGAACATATGGACACAGGGAGGGGAACGTCACACACAGGGGACTGCCTGGGGGGTAGGGCAGAAGGGGGAGCAAGATCATTAGAACAAATACCTGATGCATGTGGGGCGTAAAACCCAGATGACGGGTTGATAGGTGCAGCAAACCACCATGGTGCATGTATACCTATGTAACAAAGCTGCATGTTCTGAACATGTATCCCAGAGCTTAAAGTAAAATTTAGAACAATGTGATGGTTCATCCTTAGCTTGCACAAGTAGGGATGACAGAAATGACACCAGAGAGAGGGAAGCACCACAAACTGATTAGGGAGTGTCATTCCAGGGGTCTTTTTCCAGAGATACCTCCCTGTTACTGAGCAAGGGACAAGAAGTGGGGGAGGGAAAGGTGACATTGCTTCTCTTAAAAAGGACTGAAGGGGTCAGGCACAGTGGCTCATGCTTGTAATCCTAGCACTTTGGGAGGCCAAGGCGGGTGGATTGCTTGAGGTCAGGAGTTCGAGACCAGCCTGGCCAATATGGTGAAACCCCGTCTCTACTAAAAATACAGAAATTAGGCATTGTGGCACACACCTGTAATCTCAGCTACTTGGGAGACTGAGGCAGGAGAGTTGCTTGAATCTGGGAGATGGAGGTTGCAGTGAGCCAAGATTGCATCACTGCACTCCAGCCTGGGCGACAACAGAGGGAGACTCTGTCCCCCCTGCCCCCCCAGAAAAAAAAGACTGAAGATTTCTGCCTTCCCTTAGATTGAGGCTGTGAATATGAGAAGCAGATTTGAAATAGAATCAGCAAATTAAGACATATCCAGACAGGGGAGAGCTTTCAGAAAGTCTGAAGTTGCTGGCCAAAACTGAGGCTCAGGGAAAGTCAGAGCCATGGAAACTGGCCACATGCTGCAAAGACCCATGAGATATCTGGACCCAAATGGGTCAATCAACCACGGAGCAGGTGGAGGATAGTCAGAAGAGCAGGAGGGTCGGGAGATCTCAGCTACTATATTTCCATTTATCAGTTGTTCGTTGTGTGTTATTCGCTATTTTTGACTTCTTTTTTGATAACTTTGTGGTAGAGAGTCCTGAAGAGTGGAAGGCTCAGGCCATGCCTTTCACATTCTTCAGAGGGTCCCATAAGGGCAAGCGTGCCAGAAAACTAGCAACGGCACCCATATGCAGCACTTACCAGGGAGAGGCCCTTTACTAAGGGCTGCATGTCTCCACCAGAGCCCTAGAAGAAGACATTATTATCATTACATTACAAATAAGGAAACCAAGGCTCCCAGAGGCTATGGGACTTGGCACACCTGCAACATGAATCTTGTTCTCTGTGACTTCAGAGCCCATCTGTAACCACAGAAATCTGCTTCTCCCTAACTGTGTGGGATAATCAAGGAAGGTACACTCAACTTTTAATTGCATGAAGAGTTCTGATATGGTCCAAGAATCAATAGCTATGTATTTCTTGCTTCTTTGTTTTGTCTTGAGATGCTTTGTGGAGGAGCTGCCTTTGGTTGGACGGTTGGGTCAAAGATGTTATTTCAGGGCTAAGCAGAGCTCTCAGAAATGCACAGCCAGGGGGCATTACAGGCAGCAGCAGCATGGCCACAGGTAGAAGCATGAGAATCAGAGCCTGGTGACACTCATGTATGAACTTCTTCTAGGAGCCTCAAGGTTTGGGTGCGTCTCGGGAATGAGAATGGTCAGCAGAGCGCAGATACAGCAGCATTAGGCAGGACTGGGGCTGTCCCAGGCTTGAGAGCAAGGGCCCAGCTCCCGCGGTGCTGGGCTTTGGGTGTGGTTAGGAGGAAGCTCTTACTGCACGATGTGGGGGGGAAGGGATGAAGGCCCTAAAGAAGCAAAGACATCAGGAAGAACCGCACCATGCCAACGCCTTGGGGATACTATTTTTCAAAAGATGCTGGTTCCTGCCACCCACCCCCGACATTTTGAAATTCAGCAGAAACAACACTGTTGGCAACATTTGCTGCTGACTCTCTGGGAGGATATGTTGTTATCTTATCAATCCGGCTGACTCAGAGAAACAGACGTCAAGGAGGGGGTGAGACTGTAGCAGATTAGATGGAATCTGGGGTGTTCCCCAGTCTGGGGTTATGATTCTAGGATGACATGATTCCTATTGATGTAGCCCACTACTGGGCCTTGTTTTGGGAGCCCCTGCCCCCTAGACTCACTTTGGCTGCCATGATCCAGGACCATAGGTGGCCATTTTACCTAAGAGTCTTCCTCTCCCTGGGAGTATCCCTGTGGTCCTCTGCCTCCTTGACCTCTCTGTGTAGTGCTCTTGGTATCTGGTCATTTAATGCCACAGATTGTACAGAAGACCTCTGTGTGAACCTTTGAAGTGGTCTAGACCACTCCCATCCCATTCTTCCTTCCATTACTGGAGTTTGTGGACAATGCATTGTTACAGAAAACTCATTCCTGCTTTCTTTGGAGTCCATGGGTTTTAAGAAGCAAATTCTAGTAGGGCTAAGAGCCTGCAAGGGTAATGAATAGATGACTAGAAGTAAGTCAATTAACAGATCTCAGTAGAACATGATCTTTTTAAGTCATCAGTTGCTTCACCCTGCCACAACCGATGTGGAAGTTCAGCCAGCACCTGCAGACCACTCAGAGCACATCACAGAGCACAGCTCCCGGGTTGGGGGGTGCTTTTCCTTTGGATTTGGGCTGCCTGGCCTTTGTGTGTCACCCAGCAGAAGTGAGGCCCACCCACGTCATAGAGTTGCTGAGCTGACCAGGCACGGTGGCTCATGCCTGTAATCCCAGCACTTTGGGAGGCTGAGGCGGGCAGATTGCCTGAGGTTGGGAGTTCAAGACCACCTTGACCAACATGGAGAAACCCTGTCTCTACTAACAATGCAAAAATTAGCTGGGCGTAGTTGTGCATGCGTAGAATCCCAGCTACTCGGGAGGCTGAGGCAGGAGGATTGCTTGAACCCAGGAGGCGGAGGTCGCAGTGAGCCAGGATCATGACACTGCACTCCAGCCTGCGCAACAAGAGTGGAACTCCATCTCAAAAAATTAAAAAAATAAATAAATTTTAAAAAATAAAATAAAATAAGAGTTGCTGAACCAAGTGGGAGCTGCCCCTTGGGGGACACAGCCAAGGCACTGCTTCAGTAGAGAGAATGATGCCATGGATGTGAGCGCATCAGGCACCTGGACTTCTGCAGGGATACACGGCCGTTCCAATTCACCATGCTACAGTTGGGACCTTGCTCAGGGCATAGGTCCACCTATGCCAGCTAGAGGCAGGCACCATCACCCTATGCAGGCGTAAGCAGAAAGAGGATGGGATTTAAGTTTAAGCCCAGGGCAGACAGGACTCCCAGTGACCCTTGGTTCCTACATCATATACATTATGCCCCCGATGTGGGACTCAGGAGGAGCAGGGCAGTGGTGCTCCGTGGGCGAGGGTGCACAAGGGACATCTAAGGCAGAGGTAGGGTGGCTGCAGGTTGCAGAGCAGCAGGGCTGCAGTGCCAGTGAGATCCAGCAGGCCTCCAGGAAAGGTCACTGCGTCTTGTCTATTCTTGGGACACACAGTTGCAGGCTCTGGCAGCTGTGGACATGAGCAGTTAGTGCTAACAGGGCATCCGGTGATCAATTAGGATAAGGATGTGTTCAAAGAGTCAAGAGGATACAGAGAAGAAAAAGGCTCCTGCATCCAGGCATGAGGACCTCATTCTACCACTGCCCTAATGACAACATAGGACACCCATGGTGTCTAGATGCTATCTTGAAAAGAAAAACTTGACTGGCCAGGAGGTATGGGGCAAAAGGGAAGGTATTAGGGAAAAAACAAAACAAAACAAAAAAACCTTGAAAAAAATAGGCTTTTTCTTAAAAAAGGTGGCGTTAATCCAAAACAAGACTGTGTTTTAAATGATGTACATTATTAGGCAGTTTGGCCATCTACAACAATGCTGCCCAATGTAACGGCCCATAGCTGCATGCGACAATTTAGATTTCAATCAGCTAAAACTAAGTAAGATTCAATTCCTCAGTGGCACCAATCACATTTCAAGCGCTCATAGCCACACATGGCTGTTGGCAGATATTAGAGCAGATATGGGCCATTTCCATCATCACAGAAGGTACCACTGGACAGTGTTGGTCTAAAACAGAAGCCCAAGACAGCAGGCCTCTTCTCTGTCTTATTCACCACGGTATTTGTAGGCATCTAGAGAGAGCCAAACACATAAATGAAGATGGTCAAGACTTTTCCTAAAGTACAGCTCTTCAAAATATGGTCCTCATCAACCTGTCCTGGCTTTGTTTCTCATTATTTATTCATTCTTTAAACATAGTTTTATATTTACTGATGTGCCAGGTACTCTGCTCAATGCTGAGGATGAAAAATAAAACATAATCTCCATCCTCACAGAGCTCACTTCTACTGGGAAGACAACAAATCTGCTAGGAAATTGGTCCACCAGATAATTACAGCTGGATAAAAGTACTCTGAAGGAAAGAAACATGGTGGGAAGGACCACAAGGAGCTGCTCCCAATAGAGTAGTTGGGGAAGGTGTCTCTAAGCAGGGGACGCTCCAGCCAAGACCAGAATCTCCTTGAATCCCTCTTCCCAGTCTGTCACAGTGGGTAGTACCTAAAAGCATTCAATCAATAGTGGTTGGATGAATCACTGAGAAGGAGCCAGGTATTCAAAGGGTCAGGGGAAGGGCATTGTTGGCGAACTGCGTCTGAAACCTTTAAAGTGAGACTGAGCTCTGTCAGTGTGAATAGCAGAAAGAATACCACTAAGCCTTGAGCAGAATCAGCAGGTGAGAGATAGAGGTGAGTTGGGATTTGAAGTAATGTGGGGGCTTCTTGCTTAGGGGTGCATGATGTGATCTGATGTGTGTTTAAATAAGACCACTCTGGCCACACCACAGAGACTGCATTGGGATGGGGAGACAGGCAGCAAGGGCAGAAGCAGGGAGTTCCATGACCTTGGGCAGCACCCACTGAAGAGATGATGCTGATGCCAGCTTGGAACAGGCTGAGAGCTGTGGGCATGGAGATGTGGCCACGCCCCACTATGTGTCAGTCAAATTGGACTTAGTGTTTCCAAGGCTTTTACTGCTGTCCTTCCTGTTCTGCTTCCCCACCTCCCTCCCCACTTCTCCCTCCTCAGCTTGGGATGCTCTTCCCTCTTATTTTCACTTTCAAAATTCCACCTTACCCTTCAATCCCCTCAGAAGTTATTTTCTCCCTTGGCAAAGTCTTCCCCGATTGTTGTGGCTGGGTATAATTTGTCCATGCTTGGAAACGTCACCGCACTGACTCCATACGCCATCTGCATATGCAGCATTCAGCGCACTGCCTGAACTCTGGTTGAGTTTGGTCTTCTGTTCTGCGTGGAGAACCACTAGATGACTTGGGCCTCATAAACGTCTTCCTGCACCCTTTTTTGGGGTTAGCACCTAGTCCACTCTCTTAGATATGAGTACTCAAAAATATCTGTTGAAGGAACAAAGGACTGACTGTCTCTGTGCTTGCTGGTGTGTCTCTTTCCATTTAACATCTTATTTTTATTTGCATAATCCCACTTCTTTGAATATCATTTGCTAACCAACTCGACAGAGGAAATACAAAACTATTCTTTTAAACATAGGATCTGTCCCTGGTGGGCTGCACTTGGCAGCAGAAACGGTCTGAAACCTCCAAAGGCTTGGTAAGAGCTGTGGGGGAAGTGCAAAAAGTGTTCAATTAACTCTCGTTACTCAAAGTAAATGGAGGTACTTAAGCCAACAGTCGTATATTCTCAATTGCTCTATGACCAGTCAGTGAACTCCTTAAACACGATTTATTCATCTCAGTTCATGCGGCATGGCATGTGCCTGAGCACAGTAGGCTCTCCAGACATGTTGGCTGAATGGATAAATAACCATATGAGCATTGACCCTTCTGCTGCGTCCACTTGGAAGGCAATAAACCCCCTGATGGTGGCTCTCTCTGGAGTTAAAGAGTCCTCTGGAGGCAGGTCTCACCACCATGGAGAAGTTAGCACTACCATTTTAGTGCACAGTCTTGCCCAATTTATGTCTTAAAAGTGTGCAGCAAGTAGGTAAGAATGCAAAGATGAATCTGATCTATTGTTTCTATCTTACCCATCACCTGCCACCATGGAGAGTCATTGTTTTCTCTCCATTGCCTTCATTCATCTTTTTCCTTGCCCTGTAGCCATTTTTCAGGGTTCCTGGCAAGGGACACTCTCCTTCCCTCATCTGATCAGCCCAGAGGATACCATGAGTTGCTCTTTTCCCTTCTTCTTTGTTTTCTTTCATAAAGGCTTTTCATGCATGTTATTTGCAAACAGTAGCACTATGCCTTTTTTTTGGCATTAGCTTAGAGTGTCTAATTTTCTATATCTTACAGTTAGTTACTCATAGTCCTAATTTCAGGAGCAAAAATGAGAGAATCTCTATGCAGGAAGCTGAAAACAAGGCTCCATGTGCAGTATGTGTTTGGCCCAGGTCTTCCATGAGTATTCTAAGTTTGCTACCATCCCTGAAATAAGTGCTTCCCGCCTCGTCTTTTTCCCTCGTGGTGACGGGAGGGGAGGGGGTTCCTCCTATTTTCTGCAACTGTTTACTTAGGCAGGCATCAATAATTCAGGACACCAGCTCCCTTTCTGAAAGCCCAGGTGAGGGCAAAGGGCTTAGCACCAGGCCAGCAGCTCATTTGCTCACTCCTGCAAGACTCCGCAGAGCTCGCACCAGGCTCCTGCCTGGCCAGACCTCAGCCACACTTGAAGAGGGGAAGACAGTAAGCATTGACTTCAGAGTTCAGGTCTCCTTTGTTTTCTTTCCTTAGCCACTTACCGGCTTCCCTGAATCTATGAGAATGCCTGAGGCCATCTCTGGAGTGAGGCCTCTCTTGTTGGTTTTGAGCTGCAGCATGCCACCTAGAGCAGTCTCTGATCCCAGCCTCGGACCCAGGCTTCTTAAACCAAACCAGGTAAGGAGACTTTTAATTTATTACTTAATTTCACACATGTTTATGAAACTCAGAGATGAAAATGTGGCCGTGACTTAAGAGAGGCAGAATTAAAGCCTGAGCTATACTTTCTTTAAGATCTGGAAGGAGACTGAGACATAGTCTTAGATGTGTATAAGTTTCAGGACTGCAGGGATCTATGTAAACAGGTATTTAAAGGCTTTTCCTCCTGAAACAATTCAAGGTGCTGGGTCTCTTTGTTCTGCAACTGAGTCTGGTTTCTCCAGGAAGTCCTCAAACATCTCTCCTTAGGTTCAAAATGTCTCCTTGAAAATAAGACCTAACTGGTTTGAGATATTACTTGGGATTTCTAATTTAAAATGTGAGAAATGACTCCCACTCCCAGGATAAAGACACAGGCACATTTGTCCATCTCTGCCACCTTTTCCATCCCCCAGCCCTACATGCCCCACTCCTACCTTCAGCCAGGTCACTTGTAACCTCTGACTGAGGCAGGTCATCTCTATTTTCAAAAATATCTAGAGAAGACTCAGGAACTTTCTTTGATATCTCTACTCCTCTATGCAGTGATTCTCACCAGCAACACAAACTTCTTATACCCCCCAAAACACTCATACCATCATTGAGGGCTCTTCTTCTCTTTCATCTCTCACAAGCAATCAATGATGAATCCTTTGCCACCATTCTTCTGATAGTCATACTTTTATTAACTCAAAGGTGTTTTACAGTTGTGTTTATGGTTCTGCTTCCGTGACCTCTCTCCTGCAGCTGCCTAACTAATCTCTCCCTGCCTCCGTATTTTGTCTATTCCAATGTATACTGCAAATAACTATTGCCAGTCTAATCTCTTTATGACATAGTTCTGATCAAGCCACTCCCCAACCCATCCCACCCCCAACACCCTACCCCATCAGGCTGGTAAGTGACTTGAGCGAGACCTCTCTAGGAGACCCAGCCTGATTCTCATGCCTTACACCAAGCTCTAGGCATTTTCCTAGCATCTCTTTTGTTCTCTGACATCTCCACCATTCACCTCTTAAGACTCTCAACCCAGCAGGCTACCTTCCGTTTGCATTTCTACCAACATCCTGTCCATTCACTGAGTGTCACAGGAGAATAGTAGTTTATTACGCAGGGTCCTTGGCCTCTTGCTCATAGTAGGTAGTTAGGAAGAGAGACACAAACACAGACATGTTAATGCATACAGGGCTTTGGGGCTGCTAAGGGGACAGAGCATAGGAGCCCTTAGCCTTTGTGGAGATGACATGTAAATGACTTCTTGTTGGGCAGAAAAAAGTTGGCCATATGAAGAAGTTGGTGGAAGGGTATTGCAGATAAAGGAAACCACATCAGCAAAGGAAACTAAAAAGGGTTCATTAAAGTACATAGCATATAGTCAAGAGGGGCCCAAGCCATTATCAAGAACTTCCAAAATAGCAAGAAGGCTTTGCACCACACTCTTTGCTTGGCCTATCTTGTTTCACTCACCTCATACCCTGTAAAGTGGACACTGTTAACATCGAAGCAGTTTTACAGATGAAGACACTAAGACACAAAGAAATGGAGTAACAGCCAAGCTCACACAGATAGCAAATGTGGAGCCCAGCTTTAAACTCAGGAATCTGAATGCAAAAACTAAACTCTACATAGCTATTCCTCTTCAGTTGAGAATGCATTATAGAAAAAGACCAAGATGCCTTCAAAGTTCTACAGTTAGTGGGTTCCAGGTCTGGCTTTGCATCCATTACTTGTGCCAGGGAGACTTTGTGGGTTTTAGTTTCCTCATCTATAGCCACGTTTCTCAACAGGGGAGTGATTGTACCTGCTCCCCCCCTCCAGCCCCGGGATACATTTTGGATTGACATAGTGGAGGCGGGGTGCGGGGGAGTGCTATGACATCCAGGGGCTAGAAGCCAAGGATGCTGCTCAATCTTCTGCAACGGACAGCAACAGGGCCCCCACCACAAAGAATGTTCTGACCCCCAATACCAATAGCACTGAGGCTGAGGAAACCTGCTTTATGGAGGGGGCTTATGACCCACACATGCAGCCCACATCACTGACTATTCTAAGTGTTCCAGTAGCTAACGTGCACAAAACTCCCGTGGCAGAAACTATTGGCTGAAACTGCAAAGTTCCCAAGGGAACCCGATCCTTTTGGGTGGATCTTTGAGTTTACTTCCATGACAAGATTCATGTCCTCCATGATCCCCGTGTTTTCTTCAAATAAAGTCCTACAGGGCCACGTGGCTGCCCGGGCTGCTGGCAGCAGCTCCTCAGCTCCCGCTGTGCTGGGTTTTCTCTCGGAGGTTGCACCCCCTTGCCGTGACTGTGTTTCATCTTGCCTGTTCCTGGCACTGCCTCTGACAGCTGGACTTACTGAGAGACCAGGTCCCAGATGAAAATTCTCAGCACGGCCCCACCACGCTCCCTGGCCCAACCCAGGCCAGAGCAAGACAGTCAGACATTTCTTCTCTGCTTTAGTATTCGTCTTTCTTTCCCCAGTTATCTTTATTTACTTTAAAAATCATTTCCTCTGTTTCACTCCGTTTTCCTTTGAGCCCAATTGCCTGCTCCGTTCTCTGTCCCTTCTGTTTATTTCTACTTCTCATTTTTCCCATTGATCAGATGCCCTGGAAATAGAGCAGGAACAGAGTGTTCCCTGTAATATTTGGTTACACTTAATATTTCTCAGCAAAACGTTGCCTTGGAACACCAAGCAGTAAAAAATCCAGGCCTGCTCTGCTTACACTGGACATCGGCTTCAGCACAAGCTCCGATTCATTTCGCATCTATTTCCTCCTTAGAGGGGGAGTCACACCCAGCCTACAGCAGGAAGGTGCCTCAGCAGGCGCGCCGCCAAGCATGCGCACAGAAAGCCATTTCCTCAAATCAGCGAGTGGCAATAACACACTAGGTGCTCGACTGAATAAAGATATGGAACCCTGAAAAGTGCCAGATGAATATGCTGTTGAATCCTACGACTCCTCTATAAACACAGTTTTTCTAGATCAGCTTTTGCCATCAGAGCTACTAATCCTCATTTTTCCTGACACCACTTGATGATGTGATTCAAACTGAGAACTAATGACACTCTTTCATGCTGCAGTCGTCTTTACAGGCCCCTTTGGTGAGCCGATGGAAGCTAGGCAACTTTTCTCCAGAACTGCTTCGCCTGCCTCACAGACTCTTCTGAATATTCTGGGCACTAATGTGGATGAAACTCATTACTTAGGAATGCATTTGCCAGAGCCCATTGGCTTAAACCGCAGTCTCTGAGGGGACCCAGTCCTCCTGGGTGGATCTTCTCTGTGTTTGCTTCAGTGATAGAATCCATTCCTACATGAATCCCATGTTTTCTTTAGAATACAATATTTAGTTAACTCTCAGCAGGATCCCATGCATGAAACCCATGGTTTCAAACTGAAGAACCAGTCTCTGCCTTCTTGGTTTAGAAAATACCACTAGGAAATGCTGTGAGTGAAGCACTGTTTAGTTATGTTAACAGAAACCAGTAGCAACACAAATGCTTACTCGAGCCCATCAACAGTTCCTACCCGAAGTATTCTCTTTGGGCATAAAGGCATATTTTCTTATGTGGCTTAAAAAAGCCGGGAAGATGTATATGACAAAGAAAGACATTGAAAAGCAAGAGATGAGGAAACAAATTGAAAACTAAGGTTTTCGAGGAAGCCTATCCTCATCTCTCACCTAATGGAATGGGGTTAACAAGTGGCCCATTAGACACTGAGGAAGTTATAGGGGCAACTCTGAACTAAAGTCTCAAATATGATATGATGTGAATGTGATCATAAATACCCCAGGTAGAGTTCTGGCAGCAACTGACTAGACCACAGACCCCTCACAACCAGATCTTTGTCTTGGTCCTAGTCTCTTCCACTAGGTTAAGGAGTATTCAGCTCTAAGTATCGGTATCGCTACCCCTACCCCAGCCTTCTAAGGAGGTAGGACCCTTTATCTGCTGAGCCAGCCACGAGACTTTCATCATGGGGATTGGGGGAGGAGGCTGATGGAGCTCCCAAGTTATAATCAGAAAAAAG
The DNA here is from genome assembly GCA_036589455.1 of Ateles fusciceps. Classification (NCBI taxonomy): domain Eukaryota; kingdom Metazoa; phylum Chordata; class Mammalia; order Primates; family Atelidae; genus Ateles; species Ateles fusciceps. Next base: position 17,570,279 of record JAZHEH010000222.1, read on the forward strand.
GGAGTGGGTAGGGGATGGATGGGAGAGAGAACCACTCAAGGTGAAGAGAGTGGAGGTTGGGGAAACCTGCATAGGGAGAGGGGAAAAAGCGAAGTCATGGACAAGCTTTTGGTTTGGTTTGGTTTGGTTTTAATTAAAGCTTCCCTTTACTTGAGCTTCTAGAAGCCTCCATGTCATTTAAAGTGATTAGAACTGGAGAGAAAGTCACAAGGTGGCCAGATAGTTAAAATGTCAAATTCTTTTGAACCATGCTTTTATCTGCAACTAAGATGTTTTAACTTTTGTGCTGCTTGGAAAATGCAGATAAAATCCACTCACTTTCTCCAGTAAAAGGTCCCAATCCCCTTAGTAACACAGGCATTGCCGAAGAGAATCAGCACCATGCACATGTGTGGATTTCTCTTCCTTTCCTCTCCTTCTGAGCAAGGCAGGAACTCATGGTTTAAGCAGGAGAAAGAAAAAGTGAGAAATGAAGAATCATGGGCAATGCAGGGCAGGCGTGGGGGGGGAGGCAGTTTATGCCCAGAGAAGATTTGCAGACCCCTGACCCAGGGTCAAGGAAAGGCACGCCTTTCCCCAGCTCTTCTGCCTCTCCATTCACCATGGCAGGGGAGAGTTTTTCCATACAGTTAAGTCCATAGTGGAGGCGATAACACACTCCAGCACAGGACTCCACACCTCCGAAGCAGCCCTTCTGATCATCCCAGAGGGAGAGAAGCCAAGCCCTTTTCTTTTCACATCCTCCTGTCTTTCAGCCCCTCCATGCCTTGATTTCAAAGCTTTCTGAAACAAATGTGAAGTTGAAAGGATAGACTTCAATTATTTTATTTTGTAAAGGTTAAAAAGGTTCTTGTAAATGACTGATGCAAATGCTGGAAACCCGGTTAAAACAACTGGATACCAGATGGCAAAGGAGAGTGGTTTACTGTAAAGTATTACAGAGTAGGAGCTCATTTACAAGAAGCAATTACACAAACGGCCCTGAGTATCCAAGATCCCATAAAAGAGTGGCTGGGGTGGAAGTGCAGGACCAGCTGAGCATGTGTGATTTCCACATCCCAATGTGAACAGTGCGATCGTTACCTTACCTGTTGCCCTTCCACCTGGCTATGATTCCAAGTCTAGGCTGGCCTGCCAAGAAGCACAGAGGCACAGCCCTAAACAGAGATGCTTGCACTTTCTCCATCACTTAGTGGCCTAGGGGAATTTCCTCATAGGAGAACTTCATCAACATAAGGAGTGTAGGCAGCTGACATCATTGCATTGAAGCCTGGGGAACTTGGTTTTTATCTCAGGTCGAGAGAACAGGAGAAAATCCCTTCATAATCTAGATGCCTTTTTTCCCCTCATTGTTTCTTTAAATTGAAAACAAGCATAATACAATTTGTTGTTCATGTTCATTCCAGGTATGCTCTTGCATGCGTATAGACACAGTATGTAAATCACAAAAGCGAATCATGAAACTGTAGCTGAGAAGTTGACATTGTAGTTTCTTGCGCAATACACACATCAGGTCTGAGCTGACCTGGCTGCCCTCCTCCATGCTAAACCTCCTGGTCCCCATTTCAGTGTGCTGAGCCCAAGTCCCTGTTTCCAACTGCCATGACTTCGAGGTAAGTCCTCTGGCTTATCTCACCTTGGCTTAGACTGGGCAAACCTTTCCATCTGGTTATCAACTTGACTATGATCTGTGCTGGAAAGAGACCATGCACTCACCCAGAACACAATCTCAGGGCAGGTGTGCCTTTGGGGAGGCTTTCTATAAACCCATACATATCCCAGGCATTACTCTGTATCAGAGCCTCTTCTGGGGGGGAAATTACAGTCAAGAATGTAAGTTTCACCTTGCCAAGGCAGTGAGGAAAACACTTGTGTGAAGGTGGGACTTCAGGGCCTGGAAATCATAATAACCATAATTATGGCCAGTCAAAATATTTTGATCCTGGAGAAAGCAGGATTAGAAAACAGACCACCATACTGATACACCCTAGGAGCTCCTGCAGACCCTGGTCCAACAGAGAGGGCCTCCCTCAAGACACACTGAAATGAAGCTGGCAGATCAGAACCTAATGGAATACACCTGAAAAAAGCATCTGATCCTCAAAACTTTATCAATTGATGAATGAATACACAAATGCAGTCTGTAAATGCAATGGAATAGTATTTAGCAATAAAGGAAAGTAGGACTATTTTATGCTACAATATGGATAAATCTGGAAAATATGATGCTAAGTGAAAGAAATCAGAAACAAAAGATTTGCATATTACGTAATTCCATTCATGTCAAATGTCTAGAATAGGCCAACCTATAGAAACAGAAAGTAGAACAACGGTTGTCAGGGGCAAGGGGCGGGTGGGAAGTGACTGCTCATGGTATGGGGTCTGTTTCAAAGGTGACAAAAATATTCCGGAATTAAATAATTGTGATCATTGAACAGCTTTCAAACCATACTAAAAAACACTGGATTATATAAGGATACATTTATGGAATGTGAATTTTATCTCAGTAAACCAAAAAGCATGGGATGATTCTGCATCCCAGAGGAGAATGGCTCCTATTCTTTTGGGACAACCACAGGAGAACACTCTGTCTCATAAGTTTCACAAAAACCTTCCTAAAACTTTTGTGGTAGATTTAGCACTGGAATTAAAGCTGATTTACATGAGTATCTTTTCTTCTGAGGAGGAGACACGTCTTTGGGTGTTATAAAGCCAGATTCAAATTCCCACTCTACATTTTGTGGGAGTTGGGGTCTGAGTGGTATCAGGGACCCTAGTTTGAAGCCAGCCACAGTTTACTTATGTCCTGAGCTTCCTCAACACAAAGACCCATAATCTAATTCCAACTAGGTCACCTCTGTTCTCAGAGCCTGTGGAGTCCCCCTCTGTCCTCTTCCTTCTCTTCCATCTCTCTGAGCTCTAGTTTGTTCAGATCTCAGGAGCTTGTGGAAATCATCCCTCCTTCCTTATTTTACCCTCTTCCCTGAGGCAACAGGCTGAGAGTCTGTGTCCTCGACAAGTGCAGTCAGTCCTACCATCTGCCTCTCCTCCTGCCTTCACCAAACCTCCCAGGTCTGCTAAGTTGCCCCTGACCTCCTCACACTGAGATCCATCCACTCATCCCCCTCTTTCGTTCAACTCATACGTACTGAGCACTGGCTATGTGCCAGGCACTGTGACAGGAGCTGGGAGTACAGTGGTGGATGGGGCACTGAAGGTAAAGCTGGCAATACTCAAGGAAACCAAGCCATCAGATGGAACTTTCCACCAATCAGTCCACAATGAGCACTTAAGCCCAGCAGCCTTCACTCCTAGAAGGTGAATATTTAGATTGCTTCCTTTTTCTCACTGTAGTTAAACTTCCAGGGCTCTCTTGACCTCCCAGGCATGTGGTGAATTCCAATTACCTGCCATTTCCAGTGGGTTGGAGCCATGTGGCTAGTCCTGCCTAAGGGATTACAAGCACAGTAACTCTTTCTAATTGCTTTCTGCAGCAGTTACAGAAGAGGTTTTGTGTTGAGATGGCCAAGCCCCAAGATCAAAGCAGCCTGTATTACTAGGTTGCAACATGGAAGAAAGTTGCCTTGAGGAGTTTCTTAAAGCTGTGGCAGACTCAGCCTGAGTGAGAAGTAAACCTCTGTGGTATCAAGCCACTGAGATTGTGGGTGTGTTTGTTACAACAGCACACCCAGGTTAACTCTAACTAGTGCGTCCACTGAGAAAACAAGGTTCCAAGTTGCATATAAGCACTCCAGAATATTTTCTGGACAGTTCTTGCAGAAGAGCAAGTCATAGACTATAGCAGTGGTCTATAATTAAGAAGGAAAAGAGAAGAGTACAGATTGATTATACTTCATATCAAATTGTGCTTAAGTTATATAAACAATCAGTTGCTCACATACATGGAATTGCAATGACAAATGTTTTAACAATCAAAGTCTGTGCCACCGGTCATTCGAAATGTGCTCCTGTTTCTTTAAGTACTTACTGGGGGGGACCCCAGATGAATTCAGGGGGCTTCTTGGAGTGGCTTCTCATCCCAAAGATGTTTTTGTAGCTATAATTTGGCTCTCCAAAAGTTCACATTCAATATATGCCACTCAAAAATAGCTACCAATGGAAGGCATGACCTTGGGCTGACAATTTATTTAGGAACCGGCAAGGCCAGGCTGTCCTCTGTCTTTTTAGGCTATTCTCTGCATTGATTCCAGTCAATAGTCTGTTTTAAGAAAAGCTTAGGCCAGATTTAAAAAAAAAGAAAATCTGCCTTCCTTTGAGTAAACACAGTAACCTGACAGCTCCAGTGGGTAAATAATGCACTTTTTAAAAGCCTTTCCAAATAGGTCTTTATCCAGCAAGCTGCTTTTATAAGTTACCATTCTTCCTAATATCCACTTATTCAAAACTTCTTAAAAAATGATAGATGTCTATTGAATCTGAAATTTCTTGATTTTCTTTTTTTTTTTTTTTTTTTGAATCTTAAAGAAGAAATGTATTTTTTTCCCTTTTGGTTAGAGAAAAAGTCTTTCTTGAAATATGATCCTCTCAGATAAATAATGGCAATAAAAGTAAATGGAAAGTGGGAAAGAACATGGTTTCCTAGTGCAGCACGCAGCACTTTCTAATTGGAAAGGCTAAAAGCGAGTTTTCCTTGGAGGCCTCCCATCTGACTTGAGACCAAGCAAAACAGTGATTTGCTTATGAGCATTGAGGTCTCTTGTTTCCCTTGTTAAAAGGGAAGCTAAGAATGGAAGAAATGTACTAAGTTATAAACCTGTATTATAGCAATGACTTGTGTGGGTATTTCATACATTATGGTGAGACATAGAAATCATAGAATACAATGAGCAATAAAGACCTTTGAAGTCGTCAGTCAACCCCAGGTGGAAACTGAGTCTCTCACTGCTGGAGTCTTGCTGAAGATCACAGCCACCTTCAGCCCACATTCTTTTACTCTTCCTAGCATAGTACTCTGGTTATGTTGAAACACTGTTTTTCCACTTAAAAAGAAATCTATCCCTCTTAGCTGAGTTTTTCTGGAATTTTGAGGAATTTATGCACCTGTCACAGGAAGGTTTGAGTTTGCTGATGACTTTGAAAGCCGGAGCTTTGGTAGTTTAGGCCCTCCTGAGGTCCTGTTACCTCATCAGTAATCAAAAATGGATATTGTCACTCTTTTCAAGGATCTTCTCATTTCCTTAATGAAAAATAATAATTCAGTAATGTTTTCGTAATTACTATGACAATATTATATGGCAGATAAAAGCAAGAGCAAGACTGGTCTATAACTTAACAGTAGCACTATTTCTGCAAAAGCATGACTGTCCTGTGATTTAACAGTCTCACCATTTCCTCTCCCTTCCTCTTTCTTTCCTTCCCTCCCACCCCATTCTCATGTCCTTGCTACTTGTGCCTTTTCATTTTACTTTTTATTCATGTGTGATATACATGCAGATAAAGCACTCAGCTCAAGAAAGGAACATGAGTGCCACCCGCAAAAGCCCACCTGGGCAGCCATAACACATAGATAGATTTTCCTGTTTTTCTTTTGATAGTAATGGAATCTTCTAATGTACAGCGTTTGTGTCTGACTTCTGTCCCTCAAGCTTATGCTAGTGAGATTCATCTGTTGTAGCATGTGTTGTTTTTTCCCACTTTTAAATCCATTCCCTCCCTGTCTAGGGTACATTTACCTCCATCTTTCTGACTGCTATTACTACTCTTCTCGTCTCCTTTGTGCCTTAGGTTTTATTGCCATGTTCTGACTTATTTTCTTTGCTGAGTCAAACATGTAGATTGGACTAGAGCAGTGGAGACAGCACACTGTTCCTGGGTTGCGCAGGTGAATGCCTCTCCTCCAGGGCCCACCCAGTGGACACACCTGCAGCTGGCCACCTATGCTGGTGAACTATGATACTATGAAAGGTCCCATCAAAAGTGCTTTTAGTAGAGAGATTGTAGGCACCTGTGATGGTTAATTTTATGTGTCAACTTGGCTAGGGTATGGTACCCAGATATTTGGTCAAACATTATTATAGACGTTTCTGTGAAGATTTTTTTTTAGATGAGATTAACATTTAAAAGGTAGACTTTGAGGAAGGCAGATTTTCCTCCATAATGGGGGTGAGCCTTATCCAATCAGTTGAAGTTCTTGATAGAAAAAAGAATGACCTCATCTAAGCAAAAAGGAATTCTGCCAGCATATTGCCTTTGGATTTAAACTGCAGTCCTTCTTGGGGTTCCTGCCTGCAACACTATCCTGCAGATTTTGCACTTGCTAGCCTCCCACTCTCCCGTGGCCAATTCCTTCAAATTAACCTCTCTTTTGTGCTCTCTCTCTATGTATATATGCACATTCTGTTGGTTCTTTATCTCTGGAGAACTCTGACTAATACAGCACTTCTCCATTCCCAAGCCCATGGAAGACCTTGTTTATTGGCCAAGACATTCTTTCTAGATGAGCCTTCAGAAACCTCTTCCACTCAGTCCTCCCGATATCCATAACCTGTCAATAAGCAAATTGAAACCTCCTTGCTATCCTTGCACTAGATAGCAATGGTTCTCAAGAGGGAGAGGGTGATTTTGCCCCCCCAGGGATGCTTGGCATTGTCTGGAGACATTTTTGTTGTCACAAATGGAGAGGGAGTGCTGTTGGCTTCTAGTGGAAAGAGATCAGAGAAGCTGCTAAATATCCTACAATGCACAGGATGGTCTCCCTTAATAAAGAATTAGCCAGCCCCAAGTGTCAGTAGTACAAAGGTTGAGAAGCATTGAACTAGAGACTCACTCAGACTCAACTACTGAAAGACAAACATCTTTTGGATAAGAAGTATCTTGGTTTCTATCACAGCAATTCTGTATATTAGAGAGAGCTGCTTCTCAGTAAATAACCTGAGAGGTTATTTTGAAATTCTGACATAATGTGGATGTAGCATACCCTTTTATTTTACCCCATGTATGTGGAGCTATTACTTTTAGGCTCGTCTTCCCTTAATTCCTTTCAAAATTGAGTCACATACTTGAACATGGACACCTTCTTCCTAACACACCAAAATCTAGACAAAATACTTATCAGAGTCAATAAATCCCCTTGACTAAAGGAAACATGCTACAGACCCTGGGAAAGAGGCGATTGGAAGAAATTGATAAATGGCAGCTTCCTGTGTGTTGCTGTCAACAGTAACAAAACACATCAGAAGAGCAGAATAAAGTAGTCAATATGGACCTTCCTCACTCCTGGCAAACAAAAGGCTTTCTAACAGAGATTGTCCCAGCTCAGTATTCACCACTGGTTTGGGCAACAGCATGGGAAGTCTCCCCAAAGATGTGAAGCATTAAGCACTTATTACAGGAAACCCTGACCATGGGCTTGCTAGATGAGGCTCTATACCTTTCAAGGATGTACTAAAATGATCACTACAAGTTTTCATAAAGCCTTTCACCTGCTATGTTCTCTAAGGCATAGTACAAAAGTGAAGTATTCACAGTAGGTTATTTACTGGATTAAAAAAATTCTAAGTACAATGTAAGTTATACTTTAATATATTTATAACATAGGAAATGCAATGTATATGGAAAAGAGGTGTAAGTTAGGGAAGAATGTAAATTAATGTTTCATTAACATGAAATTTTACTGTATTTTAGGCTACAATGTTAATACCCAATAACCAGAGTGGAAAGAAATGGGTAATTCTTTTTATAGTGAAACATTTTCATAAGAAAACTATGTGAATATTCTCTGGAGACCCTAAAGGCAGAGGGAAACGAATTAAGAATAAATCATCTTGGAAATTCATTAATGTTGCTGCAGAATATCAGAAAATCAACATGAGAAACTGACACATTCAAATTAGTATAATTACGTTGGCTTTATTAGATCAGTTGTTTAATAATGTTGCCAATGAGAAGAAAGTTGTCTACTTGTCAGTTTGGTAGTTTCAGAACTGTCAGTGATTAGCTAAATAAATAAATATTTAAGAAAATTATTTTTATCTCTTCCTGTTATAGTTAAGTAGCTGGTCAATTGTCTTCAATAGATTTTCTTTCTAAAAGCTGCACATAAGAAAGGAAGGTCAACAGATGGGGCATTTTGGCTTGAGTTTCAAGATCCCATTGGCAGTATTTCAGATGTCCTTAAGCCTTGATGACCAAGATACCTAATGAATGAAGCACAGCTGTGATGCACAGAGCTCTTGGTTCTGAATCACAATTGCATTGCACATGGTCCATGGGAAAAAATTAACATCTCATCCCTTTTTTCCCAACATATGCCTAAGAATGTCCTAAAATTGTGCAGCTGCTTTGTGCTCCAATAATACACATGACAATAATTGTTGGTGAAAGAAAGCATAGGTAGGAAGGTACGATGAAGTTGAAGAGACAGAACAGTGTGTCTGTACTCTGGATTGTCTGTGGACTCAGCTGATCCATGGACTAAGAAACAAACAATCAGGAAGTAACAGTGGAAGATCTTAGCAGATACACACACATGTGGTGAAGGCAAGGTCAGGATCTGGGGCTGCAGCAATTGCAGTTGAGTAGGGTTGGCCATGTTGTGAGTTACCTGGTTGACTTCTGCTTTTTCTCATACGATACCACACCTTGAAATAAACTCATCTTTTGCAGTAAATCTGATGAAGCTTGCTTGTTGGCAAATTGGCATAGGCTAGCTTGCTCCTGTTGTATTCACCATTTCTGAGAAGTTGAATGAAAATCATTAGACTATTTTGCCCAGCCATTAAATATGCTCCCACGTTAGCCAATATTGTTTCCCCCAAATGACCAACATCCTCTGTGATATTAGGAGCAGTGCCCTCTGTGATATTAGGTGCTTCATGCTTCAGATTGGCATAGCACTCTCCCTTGACATAGCCTAATTTCATTCAAGTGTATCCATAAAATTCATCAAGTAAGTTAATGTTGTGGCCACGATTTGACTTAAATACTAGGAGAATCAGATCTAACTTCAGTTCTGCCTCTTCAACCTCCACCATGTCTTTGTTCAGGTTACCTAACCCTGAGTCTAGTTCCTTCATCTGTAACAGGGCATGATAATAGCAAATATTTACTGAGTACTGGTACGAGAGTGGTCAGGGTGGTGGGAAAAATTATAGGAAAGATGCAAACCTTCTTGGAAGGCCAGAAGGTTTTTGCAAAACTTCGGGAAAGAGTAATGGCTGAAGGCAGCCTAATTCTCTTGCCTGGAGCTAATGGCAGAGGGCAGATAACAAGGGAATGTGGAGGAGTTTATCTAAATAGCTTTTTGACTTGTGTTATCCTAAAACAGGCCTTTGATCATTTGTGTGCAGGATTGCCCTCTACTCGGGAGGTGGACAATTCCCACAAATGGTGTTTGCTCTAGGCCTTTGTCATTAAATCTCTACTAAATAGATGCAAGCATTGCTGGCTTATTGGGGCTGCCGCTAGCTCTAGCAGGAGGCCCTAGCCATGCTGACAGGCAAGCTTGTGTCTAAGTAGTCCATTCATCCATTGCGTGGCCAGAGTCTGCAGGACAGACTTGGCAGCTGGTGCCCCCCACATGAGGAACACTGCAACAGATCATGACAGAACCCTCAAAAATGAAGGTGAAGAGACTGCGCAGTCAGTAAGTCAGTAAGTCATTGGTGCCCACTTGGGATTTCCAAGTTTGAGGAAATTGTTCAAGCTAGGGTTTCATCATGGGACAACAGTTATCACTACAACAGAAACAGTATATTGAAGTATTGAAACAGCTGCTTAAAGCTAGTGAAGCCTCAGTTTTGAGAGCTCAATTAAGGGACCTAAGGCAAACTGCTGTTTCCCATAACCCATGGTTCCTGGAAGAAGGCACACTAGACATAGAGCTCTGGGAACAAGTGGGGAGAAATCTTAAACAGCGTCATGCTCAAGGGCAATGGGTCCCAGAAACTTCTCTAACGTTATGGGCCTTAGGGCTGCTTCCCTAAAAAGGGAAGGGAGGAGGAACCATCACCTACCTTACCACCTCCTCCCCTCCCTCAGCCCCGCCACAGAGGAAACGGAGGTTTTCCCTGATCCCCCTTCTTTCAATAAATTGGAGAAAATACAAGGGATATGCTATAGCTATGGGACCCTGTCTTAGGCAAGTGGCATTAGAAGGGGAGTTTTTGGCCTGCCCGGTAATGCAAGATCGACAAGGTGATCAGGTATACGAACGCATTTCTTTTGACGCTTATAAAGAGATGAGAAAAAGCATTAGAGAAAATGGAGCCACTAGCCCATTTATGAAAGGTTTAATTGAAGCCATAGCAGACAATTTCCATATGACTCCATGGGACTGGTCAGTGCTAGCTAAGGAAACTTTAGTTGTCAGTCAATACCTCCTCCAAAGGGCAGAATTTAATGAATTATGTGAACAGCAAACCCTTTTCTAATAATGGCCACTGTTATTCCTCCCCTACCCTTAATGTGGCTCTCTCAAAATCCTATTTGGGTAGAACAGTGGCCTTTACAGGGAGAGAAATTACTACAACTCCAATGAATTAGTTGAGGAGCAATTAAAAGCTGGCCATATAGAACCATATAACAGCCCTTGGAATTCGCCCATTTTCGTCATTCCGAAGAAGTCTGGCAAATGGAGACTTTTGCATGACTTATGGGCTATTAATGTAATCTGCAACCTATGGGGCCTCTTCAACAGGAGCTCCCTTCCCCTGTGGTGATTCCTCAAGATTGGCCTATAACTGTTATTGACTTAAAAGACTGCTTTTATACTATTCCCCTTGCAGAACAGGACAGAGAAAAATTTGCATTTACAATTCCAGCTATAATAATGAAAGGCCAGCTCACCAATTTCATTGGAAAGTGCTTTCTCAAGGAAAGCTGAACAGTATCATGTAAATCAGACTTTGCTGCTCAGTAGAAAAGAATTTCCTAATCGCAAGATTATTCATTTTATGGATGATACTTTATTAGCAGCCCCAACGGAGCCAGCACTTTTACGTTTATATGCCTCTGTCCAAAGGAATACACAGTTAAGAGGTTTAATCATAGCATCTGAAGAAGTACACGTGTCCTCTCCTTGGAAATATCTTGGATACATACCAACTTCCCAGTCAGTAAGACCCCAGAAGTCTAAATTAAATACTAGCAACTTACATATGTTAAATAATCACCAAAAATTACTGGGCAGTATTAACTGGCTTTGCCCCACCTTGGGCATAACTACTAATAAATTGCAAAACCTGTTTTCTATCTTAAAGGGCAATACAGCCCTAGATTCTCTAGGTATTTAACCCCTGCAGCAAAAAAGGAAATTGAGGATATTGAACAAGCTATTTCTCAGCGGCAACTAGATCCCATAAACCTACAATATTCGGTTCAATTGTTTGTTTTTCCTACTAAACATTCCCCAAGAGGATTACTATGACAGATGGCCTCAGCGCAACACTTCCCAGAACGGGTTTTTTGCTCACATACCAGGACTAAAATACTACTTCCTTATATCCAGCTAGTTAGTACAGTCATCTATACAGGCCACAGATTATGCAGTCTGTTGCTAGGTTATGACCCTGATGTCATAAAATTCCTTTGAAAAAAAGCAATTTGAAGCAGTATTGCCCCTATCTCTAGATCTTTAGATAGCACACTCTGATTATGCAGACCATATAGAACATGCCCCTCCTGCTGACAAATTACTTCAGTTCTTATCTCGTGCTCCCATAGTTGTGCCTACAAAAGTAGTTAAATATGCTCAGAAAACAAAAAATGGGGAATATGAGTAAGGACCCCGCAACACTACTAGCACAGCCTTATTTACCCTTTATTTCTTAAGTTTAGATGACAAATTTCAATCAGTTATAGAAAAACACTTTGCTAAAACCTCTCAAAACATAAAACCTGCAGTTTTATGGCAAGATATGAATAGTAATGTGCAGTCCAAATGATTTGCTAATGTGGGGAAGAGAATATGCTTGTGTTCACACCCGCTCAGGCCCTCTTTGGATTCCAGCACGATGCATCAAACCCTACCATGGTGTGGCTAGGACCAAACCCAGTACCGGAAATGAAGGGAATGACCCTGCAGGACCCACAGCCCAGACGATACAGCTTCCTTGGACGACACAGGCCCGGACATTACCTGGGGAATGCTTAAGGAAACAATTCAGGAGACAGAGCAAATCTTGCTCCAAACACAAACACCATTCACTCCAGATAATTTGTTCCTTTTTATTCTCTCACTTTGCCTGCAACTCTACCTGCTACACTCTATTGGGCTCATCTCTTAGATCCACCCTTTTTCTGCCCTGTTACCTAGGCAGACACCTCTTTCCCAGCCTCTAATAATGTAACTGCTTGGCTAAAAGGGATTGACTTAGCCTCATTGGGGTCCCTCATTAATAGCATGCATTAGACTGAGGCACCAGGTAATACTACATGTCACTCCTTGATTGGAAAAGAATGTTACTGATTATACACACGTTTGTCTTATGTTATTTACCAATTCTAGGATGCTAAACGGGAACATAACTTATAACTGCTGTTCCTGACAAACCTGTTGCTGCACACATCTGTACTCTTCAATCAACAAAACCTGATGCAAAAAAACAGAAAAGGGAGAGATGTAGGAGATCGATCAGGGTGACGGGAAAAAATTATAGGAAAGACGCAAACTTTCTTGGAAGACCGGAAGGTTTTGCAAAAGCTTCAGGAAAGAGTTGTGGCTGAAGGCAGCCTATTCCTCTTACCTTGAGCTAATGGCAAAGGGCAGATAATGAGGAAATGTAGAGAAGTTTATCTAGTTAGCTTGTTTACTCATGTTATCCTAAAACTGACCTTTGATCATCTGTGTGCAGGACTACGCTCTACTTGGGGTTGACAATGTTAATTACCCACAAAATGCTGTTTGCTCTAGGCCTTTGTCATTAAATCTGTGCTAAATAAATGCAAGCGTCACTGGCTTATCAAGCCTGCTGCTGACTCTGGCAGGAGTCCCCTAGCCGTGCTGGCAGGCAGGCCTGTGTCTGCATACTCTATTCATCTGTCACTTGGCCAGAGTCTGCAGGACAGACTTGGCAAGTACTGTGTTCTGGGTCCTATTCCCAGCAAATGCAGTAAGTCATTTAATTATCATAATAGCAATCCTCCAAGTTAGGTACCATTCTCACACCATTTTACAGATAAGGAAGCAGAGGTCCAGCACCCAGATGGAAAGTGGCAGAGCAGACACTGGTAGCCAGGAGATCTGGCCAAATTCTGGTAGCCAGGAGATCCGGCCAAATTCTGGACTCTCACAAGTGTCTGACACTGCCTCTCTCTAATTTCAGAACCACTTTGCTTCTCACCAGGAAATTATTCTGACTCATGCCAGCATCTGCCTCACAGCATTGTTCTGAGGAGGAGATGAGCCAGGACACACAGTGCACAGCCAATGAATTCACATGTGAATTTAACCAATGTAGACTGATGGCCTCTTGTGTGTCTGGCAGTGTTCTAGGTCCTGAGTATATAAGACAATCAGAGTGATTGCCCTCCTGGAGCTTGTAGCCTAGAAATGAGACAGACCACAGACAAATAAATATGTCTTTAATAACACATCAGTAATGCCATGAAGCAAAATAAAGCAGGGGCAGAAAGTGACAGTGTAGGGGGAGGAGAGGGAGCCCCGATGGAGAGGGGGAACAGAGGATGCTTCCAGTAGAAGAAAGAACTCTGTGAAGACATTACCTTTCAGCCAGACACTGACTGACAGGGAAGGAAGCCATGTGAAGATCTGGGGGACATTATTTTTTATTTGTATAATAAAATTAATTATGTGCTAATTTCTTAGTTTCACCACAGAGAGTTCTTGTTACCCTCTCCAACCAAGGGCATAATTTTTTACTCTTTCTCAAAACTCTAACAACAAGAGAAGAAAATCTGAACAGAAAAGAAAAAAATCTCTTCTGAAAGGTAGGAAGAGCCTAGTTCACACACACTCTGGAGCTATCATGAATGGAAAGCGAATGTTTCCATCTCCCATTGATCTCTATAATTCACAAATTCTCCTAAAAACAGAAACCTCAGTTGGCTATGGTTTTATTGGTTTCACTTAATTCTCTGACCCTGACTCCTTGTGTAGCTAAAAGCATGTCATAACCACAGTAAATTCTGCCTCTCTTTATTCCATTAGAGGGAATCTAGGCCATTTCAACCACCATCTTCCCATCCAATCTCCATTTTACAATGCTTTGCACTTAAGATTAGAGTTAATGCTTTTTAAAGGTTTGTCACAAAAGAGAACTTAATTGGGGCTCAGTTTCTCCATCTGTCCAGTTGTTCTATAGCCTTACTTTTGGAATGTATGTCTATCATGAATAATTCATATTCTACAGGTGTGGATTATGAATTTAGAGAACCAAGTCACCTGGGAAAGGGAAAGCTACCTTAGCTTTTGGGAGATATAACCATAGCACTTATGCAGTGGGTTGAATAGCATTTCCCCAAAAGATGTATCTATGCCCTAACCTCTGATACCTGTGAATGTGACCGTGTTTGGAAATAAGGTTTTTGAAGATGTAATTAAGTTAAGGAGCTCAGGATAAAATCATCCTGGATTCAGATGGGCCCTGAGTCTAGTGACAAGTGTCCTTTGAAGAGAAAGGAGAGGGAGGTTTGAGACACAGAGACACAAAGGAGAAAGCCATGTGAAGACAAAGGCAGAGATGGAGTCATTCAGCACCAAGTCAAGGATTGCTTAGCAATGCCAAGGATTGCCAGCAGACACCAGAAGCTCAGAGAGAAGCATGAAACAGATTATCCTCAGAGCCCTCAAGAGCCAGCCCTGCTGACTCTGATTTCAGATTTCTGGCCTCCACAATTGTGACAGAATAAATCTCTGTTGTTTGAAGATAGCAATTTTCATAGCAGTTTGATACAGCAGTGCTAGCACTCTAATGCACTTGGCTTGAATCTTTAACATTAAATTAAAGAATACTAGTTAAGAGTCATTTAATTTCTTGGAACAGTGAAGGATGTGACCCAGTGTCAGATAGGAATGTAAGTTTTACACAGACTTTACTGGGAGGGAAAATGGCTGCAGTGGCTATCATTTGTGTTTACATAGTACCCCATCTGCTTTACCCTCTCTTCTGGAGATAGACCCAGGTCACAGTCACAGAGACCCACAGCCTCGGTGGGAAGCTAAGATCACAACCAAGGCTCAAAGTTCTCAGTGGGAGCACAACTGGTGTTGGATGTGGTCTCCTATTGTGTGGCCACCATTCTGTGCATTGTAGGGCCAATAGCACTTCTGGCCCTGCCACTAAAATATCGGTGCATGGCCCCCAGTCATTGTGGCAAATGAAAACACTAAGTATTTCCTTCCCAGTGTCCTGTAGTGGGATCTGAATGGCCCTGGTTGACAGCGGTGACAGATGAACCTCAGCATTAACGTCTCTGGGCTACAGTGCCCTGATGGATTCCTGATCACAGTAAAAATTACTTGCAGATGGCAAAACTAGAATGTGTGGGAAACTGCCACATGTTTACCTCTGGGATCTTCTATCATTATTTTAAAAATTAAGATTGACCAACTCCCTTCTGATTGGCAATTGTTCTCCACATGTTGCGACATTCAGTTATCTTACAAACAAAGCTCACTCTCTGATGACCCAGTTCAGTTCCTGAGGGTGACTCTCAAGATTCTTTCACAATCCCTCATGTTCTAATGTATAGCTTAGATACAAAAATGTATTTGCTCGAAGAGAGTGATCTTACTTCTAACTGCCTTGAGGATCTCTAATTTTTCTGGAGTCAGAAATACTGGAGAGGCAAGAGATGAGACTTGAACCCAGAGCCAAGAACCAGGTCCCAGAGGACTTGTTATGCACTGTGCCATGAATTGGCCATTTCCCTGCAGCCTCGAGGATTCGAGAGAAAGATGCGGATCAGGGTGATGTGATTGGGTGCATGTGGCCATGAGGAGACAGGATTGGCATCTACGAAGATCTGCCAGGAGTAACAGGTAGATATAAAGACCTCTGACAACTGGCCAAGGATGGGACCAAGGTAGTAGCAACATAAACAAAAGGTAAAGAAAAGACTCAAAGGATACCAAAAAGGTAGTACTAAAAGCATGAAGACCCACTGGACATAGAGAATAAAGAGGGAAGAGATCAAGGTGCCTCATTAAATTAAACTTTCTAGATAATTTAAATTAGAACAGAGCTAAATTTCTCTGATACTTTAGGGAGGCTTTCTCTAAACATTTTGAGTGTGTTTAAAGAACATCATGGTGAGGTAACATCCCAGACAATGATGGAGATTAAGAAATGCAGGAATTTAAAGCCTCCAACAATCAAATATTCTGGAATATCAGCTAAGGAATACATTCTGGAAGCTTTATGTTCTATTATGTTAATTACCCCACAAGAGCAAACACGTTTTAAAAATCATTTAAATGAATCTAAATGTTCTTTCCTAAGGCAAAAGGTAAAAAACATATACCAACATAAGGAAAGTGCACACTTTCAGCAGCTAAGAGGCCTCAGTAACCTACATTACAAGCCTGTCTCCTTGAAGCTTGAAATGAGTGAAGCCACAAAAGGTACAAGGCTAATTCACTGTGGATGGAATAATAGGCAGAGAAAATGGAATGGGAAGCTGAAAGATGAGCACAAATAAAGCACGCAGGTGAAATGATTGAAAGGAAGGCCTCTTTTCACACTTCACACACTGTGAAATGCAAAGTGGGGAAAGTTGATTTTCCTTAACAGAGAAGTATCAGCTTCCTCCCTACAGAGAGTTTAGAAGAAAGAGAAGCATAGAACTGCAGAGCTTGCCTTCTACATAAAAACTGGTGCTTAGGACAAAGGTCTCCAGCTGCACCCATATTGCTACAAAGGGCAATTCATGTTATTTTTCGTGGCTGTATAATATTCCCTGGTGTGTGCGTATATACAGACATATATATCATAATTATATATATACACATATATCACAAATATACATATATATGTGATATATGTACAAGTGTGTATGTGTGTATAACAATTTCTTTACCCAGTCCACCATTGATGAGCATCTGGGTTTATTTCATGTCTGTGCTATTGTGAATAGTACTGTGATAAACATATGAGTGGAGATGTCTTTTTGGTAGGAAGCCATTATCCTAAGTGAATTAACACAGAAACGAAAAACCAAATGCCAACTAAATACCACATGTTCTCATAAGTGGGAGCTGTACATTGGGAACAATAAACACTGGAGATTCCAAAAGGTAGGAGGAAGAGCAGAGAAGTGTTGAAAAGCTGCCTACTGGACACTGTTTGCTACTTGAGTGACAGGATCAATAGAAACCCAAACTCCAGCATCATGAAGTATACTCATGTAGCAAACATGAAAAGTACTCCCTGAATCTAAAATGAAAAATCACATAAAACACATTGAAATAACAACAACAACAAAAATGGTACTAACATGTCCAGAATCTTAGGAGAAAGTAGAAGCTAAAAAAATAACACCATAAATATCGGTGTTTTTTTTTTTAATTGAATTTTAGGCTTTGGGGTACATGTGAAGAACATGCAATATTCAAGACTTTAAAATATTTTTTTAAACAGAGCATACAATATAATTTATTTGATCAAATACTAGGTTGGGTATTATAGAAAAAATATATAATTTTTAAAAATCCAAGAAAAAAGAGAGATGAAGATGCCCTAACAGATGATTCTACCGGCAAAAAAAAAAAGGAGAGATGTGTATAATGTGCCTGAAAAATAAATATGTATTTAATAGGTAAGTGTGCTTTCTAATTCTGAAAGATCATTAATATTAGGAAAAAGATTTTTACCAAAAAGTGAATTTTCCACTAAAAAGCAGGAAATAAAATAAGTATCAATTTCGATTCTGAAAAGTGAATGATGAAGGCAAGTCAGAAAGTCATTTTAGATGGCGAATATGTTACATTTCCAAAAAAAAAAACTAAGACACTAGAACAGAGAAAGGTAAAACAGGAAGTCCCCACTTGCTTCCTTATTACATGTTAGTTTCTGAGTTATATGTAAGGGGAGATATATGTTTTGGACAGGTTTCTTGTCATCAGAAATGTATAGTTCAGTAAGAAAGACACGATTAAGCTGTGTTGAGGTGACGTGCTATGCAATCAATGACAGGAGAGGCACGAACCAGTTCCTCCAGAACTAGAGATGACCAGACTTCCCCTTGAGATGCAGGGTTTTCAGGATAGATGAGGCTGAGTGAAGAAGACACAAGGTGAGTAGTCCATTTTTGATAAAGTTGGAAGAGACTGAGATGGAAAAGTAATAATGTAATACCCAACATATATCCAGTCATATGCCAGATACTGGGCTAAGATTTTTTTTGATCCATTGTCAGGGAGAAAAAAACATTTCCTCTACTCTCTAAAGTTTGGTAACTGAGAGCCTGTGAATTAAACTAAGAAAAGGCAGATTTACAAGAGGAAGGCTACACAATTTTTCTTAATATTTACATGTACATGGGTACCCAGAAAAAGAGTGAAACTCAAAGAAGCAGACTCAGGGGCTTATACATCCTTTCAACAAAGGAAAAAGGCTTTGGGTCTCAGGAGATGATAAATAGCGGGGGAAGTGACTAGGACATCCAGTGACTCATGGAAGATAAGGGCTACTTTAGTAAGGTCTGCTTGTGCAAACACATCTTGGCATCAACTCCCTGTCTTCAATGAAAAGAATCACTCTTCCCTCCTTGTGTAGGAGGTGGGGTCCTCCTCAAAGAGAAACTAAAAATATATGCCTTGCTTTAGGCTGCTAATGGTAGGTCAGGGAACTCTTGCTATACCTGCTGATTCTCAACTACCTTTAGCTCAAAATAATCTTTACACCAAAGTGGCATAGTGTGGCGTGGCATATTCTGAGTCCCGTCACAATAAATTGGTGTAATACTGATACCACTATGAGATAGGCATAACTGTTGCCTCTTTTCATAGGTGGGGAAACTGAGGATGTTGTGTCCTAGCTGGCAAGCCTGACAAAGAGGTAGGTGCTCATGTGGTCAGAACGAGAGAGCAAGTGGTGTTGGTGTCACCCAGGGAATTTCAATATGACAAGCTGGAAAACTTCTAAATGCACTGTCCTCACTTGTTTCATGTTTCAGAGGCACCAGGTGGCTCCCCCATTCTTTAGCTGGTTCCTTTTTCCCCCTCAAGTTGAAAAACACTCAAGGAATATTTTAATAAATTGATAAAGTGAACACAGCAAGCGAAAAATGTCAAGAGGCAAGAGAAAATATTCAAGAGGACTGTAATAATGAGAGGAAATTAAAGTAATTTCACTCAGATGCTTTCCTGCAACCACACTTATAAAAAAAAAGTCTTATAAATTTGTATAAAAATAGAGTAGCAGTATAATAATAGACCTAACTATAATTTCTGATACTGTGTAGACGGGGGGAAAAACATAACCCCATAGCCTAAGAAGAAAAGAAAGGAAATATGTTTGCTCAAAGAAAACAAACACAGACATACAAAGCTACACCCCTGATGGCTGAACTCATAGAACTATGAAGCCAAAAGGAAGAAAGTGCAGACAAGCAGGAAGCTCATTAGATTAGAAATCAAGTTCACGTTCTAGCATGGATGGCCAGCTGACCAGGGCAGTTCACAAGCAGTCCAAGTTCAGGGACCAAAGCACCCCTGAGTGCCTCCATTGGATTCTGCACAGCCAAAAAAGATGCTTGAAAACAGCAAGCCCTGTCACCAGTACCATCTATCAGCCTTGAGGGAGGTGTGATGATGTAACAGGGAATGGGAGAAGCCTAAATCTGTACCTGCATTGGGAACCCACGTAATGCCTTTGCCTGATTCATTATTATTTGAGAACCTATAAGGCCCTGTGTTCATAACTCTAGGAAGACGTCAGACTATAGGTGTTATCGCTTTTGCCTTTCAGAGCATTTTGCTAGGTTCCTATTGCTCTGTAGCACACTTCCACACACTCAGCAGCTTTAAACAATCCCTTTATCTGTGCACAGTTATGTAGAGTAGAAGTCTGTGGCTGGGTTCTCTGCACAGGGTCTCAGGAGGCTGACATTAAGATGTTAGCCAACTGGGTTCTCCTCTGGAGACTCGGGGAATATCTGCTTTCACACTTATTCAGGGAGTTGTCAGAATCCATTTCTTTGAGCATGTAGGACTGACATTTTCACTGCCTTTCTGATTGTCAGGTGGGAGCCACCCTCATCCCGTAGAGGCCACCCACATTCCCTAACACACAGCCCCCTCCATATCTAAAACAAGCAACCAAGAAGTCTCCCTCATGTTGAATGTCTGTCATGCTGTGAATCTCTCTCATGAGGAAGAGCCCAGCAGCTCATCTCAGACTTAACTTACATCTACAGAATCCCTCCACAGCAATGGCTAGATATGTGCTAGGCCACACACCAGCAGGCAGAAATCACTGGGACCATCTTAAAATTCTGCTTGCCATAAGCATTGGAAACTATTGAGTGTTAGATAAAGGAGAAAAGAAATGAAAAACTTCTGGCACCTCACTGGAATTAATTTCCCAAGTGAGAGGCAGCATAGCTTTGTTGTAATCCCATTGCCTGCAAAGAGCCCGCCAGACGGTGACATTGTAACAACATGGAGAAGAGACACAGGAGAGGGAGCATGGAACCCCATGGAAGACCCATGAACCAAGGCCACTTGGAGTTGCAGGCACTGGCTTGTCCACTGTAATTGAGTCCCTTGGCACAGCCAAGAGTCCTTGCCAAGGACCCATTTTTGTGATCTGGCACGGGGCAGGAGACCTCAGCAGAAGATTTAAAACCAGATGAGTCATATCACTGGTGGTTGCACAGCGGGCAGTTGTCACTGGTGAGATTACTCCATAGGTGGCAACAGCCCAGTTATCTGCTGGGTATGGAGGTTGTATCCCAAATACTGTATGGAGTGGCAGTCCTGAAGTGAGTAGCTTGTCCTTTGCGATTTTCCCATCACTTGAAGCCGATCGAGGCATCAATGAGTGAGGAGGAGGGTGGAAAGAGGAGCCTTCTAGGGGCCACGTCTGAGGATTGATGGGAGAGGCTGGGGTGGGTGACAGAATCTTGATGGCAGAGCTCAGTATCACAAAGGGTAAGGTGCTTGGAGGTGAAATGGCCTGAAGCAGAAAAAGAGGCACGTGCTGAGAGAAGAGGAGAGTACATGCAAAATTGACAGGGGCTCTTCTGATGGGTCTCACTGCTCTGGGAACCCTGGGTCTTCATGCTTTCTAGACATCCTATTTGAGTCCTGAAAGAGGAGCCCAGACCAACCAGGAGCTCATCCACCCTGGTTTGAGCCTGGGTAGCTCTTTGTCTTAACCAGCTGGGCACTCTAGGCTCAGTTAC
Source organism: Ateles fusciceps (assembly GCA_036589455.1). Classification (NCBI taxonomy): domain Eukaryota; kingdom Metazoa; phylum Chordata; class Mammalia; order Primates; family Atelidae; genus Ateles; species Ateles fusciceps. Next base: position 17,591,606 of record JAZHEH010000222.1, read on the forward strand.
TTTAACATCCAATGCCTTGTTTTCCTCAGCAGTTGAATGCCAGAAGTTGAGCTCTCTGATTTATGGAGCCCCTTCTGGCTATAAATTCTATATCTCATGAGGACTTTTTGTGATCTGGACTATATTAAAGAACCACTCTCTGGGATTAATAACAGCACACAGCAGCCTTTCATATTCTTTCCTTTTTCTACAGTTACTGCCCAATCAGCACTATAAAATATTCAAATCTTAAAAAATAATACACTGAATGTGTCCTTTTTTAGCACCAGCTGGAACAAAACTACATACATCAGTAGTTAGTTGCTTGCATGTGGAGCAACAGCTACAAGCACATGGGAATAAGCTACAAAATGTTATTTTAATAAGATGCTGTCCACCCAAACAAACTGAATTTGAAACCTGGCACCAAACTTGCAATCTGGCTCATTCAAAAATATTTCATGGCCAACCATGTAAACAATAACATTCAGAAAACATTTATGAAGTAATCAACATAGGAAGACAGAAAGTTAGGGTAGAACTTTATCATCTGTGCCTTGCTGGAGGTATCTAACTGTTCTTAGTTTACTGTGAATACTTTAGATTAAATTCTTTGGAAGAGGAAGATAGTCCTCTTCCAAACAGATTGATAGTCCTTTGAAAGAGGAATCTTTGCAAGGTGTTTTGTCACATCATTTGAAAAGAGCATTATGGCAGATTCAGAGCCACCATTTCCTTAGGAATCAGCTGAATGAATGGCATTTTTCAGCTTAATCAGGCTAAGACTCTTGGAGTCATTTTTGACTCTTAAACTTCCTGCATTCTTCTTGGCTCTGTCTTCAAAAGATAACCACAACCCAACCACCTCTCACCACCTCCTGCTCCCTCCATGGTCTGAGCCAACAAGGTCTCTCCCCTGCTGAGCACGAGCCCCCAAAAGATCTTCCTGCCTCTAATTTGGCTCCCTATGGTCTATTCTCAACACATCATCTACAGCGTTGATCACTTATGTCAGCTCATATCACTCTTCTGCCCAGATCCTTTGGTGGTTCTCCTTTTTACACAAAATAGAAGCCAAAGTTTATAGAGAGTCCCTCATTTCCTCTACAACTTTCTCTGTCCCTCCCCCCTCACACTGACTAGACACCAGTTGAGCCTGTGCAGTCCAGACAAGCTCCTGGGTGCTGGGGTGTCCCCCTCCCTTAGGAATGCTCTTCTCTGATATGCTCTTGGCCAATCACCTCAACCCTTCTAGTGTTTGATCCAATTTCATCTTTTTAAAATTTTCGTAGATTTAAGGGGTACATTGAAGTTGAGTTAATGGATATATTCTGCCTAGTGGAGAAGCCTGGGCTTTTGTGTATCCATCCTTTAAAGAGTGTGTAATGGTGTCCATTGAAGCCATTTCTCATCCCTCGCCTCCGTCATAGCCCCTCACCTTTCTGAGTCTCTGATGTCTATTATTCCACTCTATGTCGTCTCTGTGAGGCTTCACCAGATCTTTCTGGGTAATGCTTCAACTTGTTCCCACCCCCACAGAAATCCTAACCCTCTTTACCCTGATCTGCTCTTGTTCACAGCATTTAGCAACTTCAGTAGGATGCATTTAGTGATAATGAATGTTTAATTTCTATCTCCTGCTAGAATGCAAGCTCTATGAGGCCAGGGATTTATGTTTTGTTTCCTGATACATCCCAAACACCTAGAGCAGTGCCAGGCAAATAAAAGCATCCAAATGAAATTGCATCTCGCACTCATGTCAGTTGAAAAAGTCAAATTAAACAATAAATTTTGGTTGACTATGATAAACTAAAATCTGTTCATTTAGGCTTTTTTCTGTGATTCTTCTTCTAAATTGCCAAGCAATGATCCAGTTATGCCCTCAGTCAAGAAAATAGGATTCTAGCTAATTTCTGAAATATACCTCTACTGATTGCATCAAAGATGTACATATGCTACCTCTCACATTTAAAAAAATATAGCATGTTCCACTCATAAGTGGATGTTGAACAATAAGAACATATGGACACAGGGAGGGGAACATCATACACTGGGGCCTTCTGGGGGGGTGGGGGGCTAGGGGAGGGATAACAGAGGATGGGGGGATAGGGGAGGGGTAGCATTAGGAGAAATATCTAATGTAGATGATGGGATGATGGATGCAGCAAACCACCATGGCACATGTGTACCTACGTAACAAACCTGCATGTTCTGCACATGTACCCCAGAACTTAAAGTATAATAAAACAAAAAAAGAAAAAAATATATAGTAGCCTCCCTATCACCAGATGAGCACTTTATAGACCACAATGATCCCTTACCTCTTCCCTATACACTTTACATGTAAAACTATTTTGGATACAACCTATATACTACTATAATCTAAGGTTGCCTCACTGATTTGTCCCAATTCTAGAAGAAACAGATGACACATTCAAACTAAGAGGCTGCAGGGGCAAGTGAAGACAAACACCAAAAAAAAGGTCTAATCTATAGTAAGGGACTATGGGTATCAATCCTACCAGTGGATTTCAGAATTTTAAGTACGTTTTTCCATTGCAACACAGTGGACCTATGCATAAGTGTCTTTAATAATCCACTTCTAAAAATCAGCTCTTGCCACTTGCAAAAGTCAAACAAACAAAAATTCTGTTTCTATTCTATTCTATTCTATTCTATTATCTTTCAATGCTGGTTGCAACCCATTAAATTGATTTCACAACCCACAGTTTAAGTATCTCTGGCCAAGGTCAATCCCTCCATTTAGAAGATAAGATCACTTAGATCTTACAGGGTTAACAGGCTTGTCCAAATTTAAAGTATATGTAATCATTGGAACGATGTGGGTGTATACACTCATTGAAAAGAGAAAACTTGTTCATGTATCCAAATGTTCTCTTCAAACCACATGCACATCAGCATGTTTTGAAAGAAGGATCTGAGTATTGTAGGTGTCAAGAAAGCCTCTATTTAACTATCAGTAAAATAAACAGTCCTCACCATACTGTGAAAAGGGGACAACTTCAGCACAGTGGAGAGTTGAGGTCATGCCCTCCCATATAGGAAGAGCTCTTTGGAATCTAGGGCTGACTTCTTCAGGAAGGATGGCCTCCTGTGTGGATGTCTTCCACCCCCAGGTAGCACAGGTATTTATGTTGCCCCATGAAGCACACTCGCTGGACACCAGGATGGTAGCCGATGACAGTTTTTCTGTGCACCAGGGAAAAGAACTATGAGACAGCCAAGGTCCCAGCCTGGCACATACATTGCACAACTGCACAAGAAGGCACTCTGCTCTGAAGTATTTCATCCTGGAGAAGCTGGCTTTGATCACTTTGAAAAGTAGCAGAACTCACTGGTTTTCTCTTTGGCAGGAGTTTGTGCATTTCACTCATTTCAAGTCAGGACTAATAGTTCTAATGATTTTGAAGGGAACCTAAATGATTCCTTTATGCCTGGCTGGGATTGGCCATGGTTCCACTTACAACCCACAACATGCTCACACATTCCATAGAAAAATAAATACTGCTGTAACCACGTCGGTGCCACGCCAGTGCACATGGCCATTTTCTTAAGTACTCATTTTAAAAGCAACTTTGTTATTTCAGCATCTGCTTTGAAAGCTGGCTATTCTATCTCTGGTTGTGATGTTTTCATTGCAGGGACAAAAGTAAAATATTCAGTCTTTCAACAGCTTGAGGGAGGATGGATATTTAATAAAAAACAACAATAAAAAGGTAACTGGGGTAAAATGCATCACTCCCTGCTTTCTTGGATCTCTACTGGAGTTTCCACATGTGTGCGACTCCTTCACCTTCCATCCCTTCGGTTAGACCAGGTTGTGGTTCCTACCTACACTTGCCTACACTTCTGGACAGCTATCAACTGAAGAACTCTGTCCTGGTCAGAGATCCAACATCTTCTGCCCGTGATGTTTTACTTGCTCCATCTACCCTGCAGTAATGTTTCTTCCTGTGTGCCAGAGTTTACCAAGTCCTGCTGCATGTTAGGCCCTGTGCACAGGTGTGGGGGCATGTGCAGGTACGTTCATGTAAACTGCAGAGATCGTGAGGGCAAGACGAAGAAAACACAGTCAGTCCTTTCAGAAATTTAAAATTCAGATGTTGAGGTGGGACAGAACAAATGAAAAGCAAAAGCACAATTGAGGGCAGTCAGGATTAAATGGATTTCACAGAGCCATCACGGTGCAAGGCAATTTTAGGTCTCCCCCATACTTAACATCAGGCCCCTCCACCTTCCGTTGACTTTTACACATCAGTGTCAGGCGAACATGACAAATGCTTACAACTTTGCTGCATGATCACTGTAGAAATGACAATGGTTGTCAGCAACAGCTGCTGTGGGTGTGCAGGTCATGGCTGCTCTCAGAGGGCATTCCATTGGGGATGCCCAGTGAATGCATACCTCTGTTTCACTTGACCACTGATGGATGGTAACTCCAAGGAAATGTGAAGTATGGACTTCAACTCATAGTAGTGTATTAATATTAGTTCATTAGTTGTAACAAACGTACACAGTAATGCAAGATCTTAACACTAGGGGAAACTGAATATGGAATCTATAGAAACTCTTCTATACCATCTTTTCAACTTCCCTATAAATCTAAAACTGTTCTAAGATTAAACAATAACATTTGAAAAAGTAAATACACCACTTCTCACAAAACTTCTTAGTGGAAAGATCTCTCATTACTTTGCAAATACCATGTTTTTTCTTGTAGCTCAACTGGATGACGTATTCACATTTGGGAACATAAGCATAAATGTTTCCTGTATATACATAGGCCAAACATATTGTTTTGAAAGATATGTATGCTCTGTGAAGTTTGGGCATTGAAAACCAATAGATGCTCTACAGGGAACATGTTGATTACATGGATCATATTCATGCAAAGAGTGACTCACAGTAAACTACACTGTATGTGGTTTCTCAGACTCAGATGGAAAGTAGACTTCAGTTACCCTAGGTACATCTGAAGTTCCTCTATTTTAGCACACTGAATAAATAAGCACAGTGCTAGCATACAGGTTAGTTATCTGCTGTAATTAACAACCTAAAACATTCAGTGACTTAATAAAATTCTCAGCAAACTGACACAAGAACAGAAAACCAAACACCGCATGTTCTCATCCATAAGTGGGTGTTGAACAATGAAAACACACGGACACAGGGAGGGGAGCAATCACACACCAGGGCCTGTTGGGAGATGGGAGAGCTAGAGAAGGGATAGCAGGGATTGGGGGGAATTGGGGAGGGATAACATTAGGAGAAATACCTAATGTAGATGATGGGGGGATGGATTCAGCAAAGCACCATGGCATGTGTATACCTATGTAACAATCCTGCATGATCTGCACGTGTACCCCAGAACTTAAAATGTAATTAAAAAAAGAACTAAATTAAAAAAATAAAAATAAAATCAAAATATATTTCTCTCTCATGACATAAACACAGGATTTCTAGGTGGGGGTATTCTCTCTATAGTGGTGTCATGGCACTCCATCTTCTTCTGAATCTATTACCTCCCAAAACTTTCTGGCTCTCATCTGTATTAGTTAGTGGACAAGAGAAGAAAGCAGGCATGAAGAATTCAGCTGGAGATTTTTGGGGGGTCAGATCTAGAAGTGGCATGAATTACTTCTGCCCACATTTTATTGGCCAAAACTCAGTCACCAAACCCACCAAGCTGCAAGAGAGACTGGGAAACGTGATCTAGCTATTGTAGCAGAAAGAGAAAGAAAGGGACTTTGGAACACATAGCAGTCTCTGCCACTCTATGAATTTATGTCATACCCAATGTCCAGGAGATTAAAAACTGATACAATGACTTGGAAGATGCATGCTATTCTTTTCATACACATGCCCCTGTTGAGATTTTGCTAGTCTTCTCTAAGGATACTGCAGAGGGTAGCCTCGACACAGGCACTTCCACATCACTGACATTCCTTCAAAAGTGAAAGTCTGTTCTTTAAAGCAATGTAGAGGGAGAAGGATAAAGAGTAGAAACTGGGGAGAATTATCACAGCAAACAAAATATGCCTTGCAGCAAATATATTTACAATTATTAAACCAGATGATTAGAAGAAATAGTTTATTGCCTTCACTGATAGGAACACAGACCAACCAGAGACTCATAAAAGGAAGGGAAACCTGAAAGCATCATGTCAATCCAGAGTCAAGTTCCAATCTGTACCAAATGAACTCAGCCTTTCTTTCTCGAGTAGGACTACTCTTTCATTTTTTAATAACCTTCCTCAATCTGGGCTATAGTATGTCTGGATGCTAATTGCCTAGTAGTCTAGACAGTGATGATAATATGAACAAGTTATGCACAGATAATCACTGTGTCGCTGTTTCCAAAGCTGCCTACACATATTGCTTCACTGGACACACTTGGCATGTGTGATTATTCTCTTGATATTTATTTTCACCATGTAAGTAGAGAATGCTTACTTAATCAAACCATCCAGTGAACAGAGCGTTTTTTCAATATAATTCAAATGCAATATGAGAGTCTTGAAACTAAGAGAAAAAAAAATTCTGTTAACGTAGCTCATAATTTTCTATATTCTGGGGCAATCAATCCTGTGGCATTTTACTTGCTTCATTCGCTAGGGATACACCTTGCCCAAGTCCTTCCAGTATTTCTTCTGCAAATCATTCCTACCCAGATAGGTTGGCTTAACCAAAGCTATTCTGATCACGAAGATCCAGGAATCTCTCTGGTGAAGTATTTTCTGCAGCCTGGTGCAATGCACAGGCTACAATAAAGTGGATGACTACATGTCTCTCCGGCTTTTTCAAAATGACACATTTGTTTTTAAAAACCACCATCTTAGCAAAGTATATAGGCAATGATGTCATGACATCCTTAACCCCACCTGAAGGAGGGAGACTAAAATCAATGCAGAAATGAAAAACAGTATGGTTTGGAAAGTGGGAGGATGTTCCAGACACAGTGGATAACAAAGTTTATTTCTGGCATGGAAAGAGAAAATGATCAAAGGGGCCTGTAAGAAGTTTGGCCAAGGAAAAGGCATAGACGGGAGTAACAGGCAGACACTCGAGCTTGGCAAAAGGGTGGGTGTTGATACGGCATGCCTTTAAGCATGGTTTAAAGGCTCTGGTGTACGTTTTGCATACTATTTCCACTATCATAATCACCCCTGGAGTCACTGTATTTCCTAAGGAGGCTTGTTAAATCACAATCTATGGTTGGAGGGGTAAAATGGAATTTTCCCTCACTCCTGTGATATCAGTCTCCTCGCTCTCTCACCAAACATGGAAATGAGACACACACAGATGAATTTAAAATTCACCTGTGCAGCTTCTAAGCTCAGGCATCTTCCAGAACAGGTGAAGCAGGCCCAAAGGGGAAAGCAGTCCAGTAGGCAGACTGGACAAGGATTTTATGCACCTACTGGAAGGGGAGGGTGCAGGTCACCAGTAAGAAGTTTGCTTTGCTTTTTTATAATTCTGAGTAAAGCCAGTTCTGCCCAAAAGTGGTGGGTTGAATTGTGGCCACCGCCAAAAGATGTGTGACCTCAGAGCCAGTGAATGTGACCTTATTTGGAAGAAAAAACTTTGCAAATGTAATCAAGCTAAAGATATCAAGATAAGGTCATCCTGGATTTAGGGTGGGCCCTACGTCCAGTGCTAGGTGTCCTTATAAGAGGAAGACAGAGAGAAATGTGACACCCAGAGATCCAGGAATGTGTGACATGGGAGGCAGAGAATGGGGTGATGCACCTTCAAGCCAAACAATGGCAATGGTTGCCAGCAGTCACCCAAAGCCAGGATGGGGCAAGGAACAGATTCTTCAGCACCTCCAGCAGGAACCAGCTGGCACCTTGATTTTGATGATCTCCAGCTTGATGCTTCCCCCTCCATCTGTCATGTGTATCCCATGTCAAAGATAACCATACAATGTATCATCCAGTAAATGGAGACGTTTTTGAGAGTGAACAGGGTGAAATGTACAGTTACCCCCAAAGACAGCTAGCCCAAATTGGGGATTGTCTGGGCAAAGAGATGTGTGCCACCTGCCAAGGTTCATTTCTGCACCTCACCCCAAGCCCCTTGTCCCTGCCTGAAGGACCCACACAGCATTTTGGTTTCCCCAACCTGGGAATTGACAAATAGGATACCATATCTCCAAACATGTATTTTGTGATATAAAATCCCAAGCTACTAAGTAACATGAGATACACATTGTGTCCAAGCTAAGGAGGCATAATGGGAGCTGTACTCTAATTATGCATTCTTCCTGGATTTTTTCCCATGAACATGACAGAAATAGCTAGTGTGAGTCAATATACCTATAAAAAATAATATTGTTCATTATATTACTTGTCAAGAATCAAAAATTGTTTTATTAGCCTATTGTATGTTCTCCTCCTTGTGGCATTTTTATATTGGGAGAAACTCATTTTTGCTGGCCTGAAGAACAATCATACACAAATAGTACAAGTATTCTCTGCTAGGAATAGCAAACACTTACCTCTGAAGGGAAAAAATTCTAGCTTCTATTTATTTATATTTGTTTTTCTCCCCCTCAACAATTGCTGTCCTCTATAATTTAAATGTCTGCAAAAATAGTAGTTATATAAACATTAATGCATTAAAAACTATCATTTCAATGTAGTGTGCAAATCCTGGAAAGTGAACATTAAGGAATCATGAGATTCTTTCTCTAAGCAAGGGGAGGGACTTCACAATCTTTTTATCCCTAAAATGTATCCTTCGAAGCTTCTCAAATTCAAATTGTTAAGCGGGCCTGAATTATCATTCATATTGCATTTTAGTAAATGCTCATTTTCCATCTGCCTCTAATCAGATGCACTTTTCCTTACCTGTGACAGACTTGATTATTTTATTTCTGTATTTTATTTCAGTGTTAAGTACAGAATCTTTCTTTCCCTTTTAACAGAAATATTTCTTTTCTAACCATAATATAATACATACATGTATTATATTATATACCCAGCAAGCCTGACTGAAAAAAATCACTCAGTTATCCCTATAGCTTTCATAAAATCATAGCTATGTGTCCACAGTGGGAAAAAAAAAAGCTCCCAGGAAAGCTCATTAAATTATGATAAGACTGATGTAATTCCAAAAGGTGTGGGCCCAACAGAAGAAAAAGACAACTGAAGATGTAGGAGTTGAGGTGGTAAGGAAATTACAAAAGTCAAAGAACAGGTAAGATTTGTATCTGTGAGTTTCAGGACCCCCTGCCTGGAGCAGAGATCTCTCATATGTCTGCCCAAATCTAGAATTAGCAACAGCTCACAGGCTGGCCTTGCACTGAAGAATGAAATTTCAGGGATTTCCTTCCTGAAAGACTTGGACTTATCTGAAACTTTAAATCCTTAGGATAGGGTCTTCTGAGATTTCCAGATGCTCTCATCTCCTATCCCCCAAGAGCTGCAATGCATTTAAGGAACTTTTTACCTCCTGCCTAGTAAGCCCTTGAAGCCACATGACTGAACCCATGGTCCTTGTAACTATAACAATTATAATAACCATTCATGCCACCTGCATTCATTGAGCTCCTACCATGTGTAAGACACAATCCTTTATACAAAAGAGCATAGAGTCTAATGGAGAGGAAGACATGCTGACAATAACCACAGAACATAACAATAGAGGGGAGAGTGAGACAGCTGTGGAATGTGAGGCAGGGAAGGCTAGTTTTGCTCAGAGAGGTGGAAAGAGCTTCATAGAAAAGCTATACGTTGAGTTAGACCTTAAAGGAAGAACAAGAAAGCAGCTGGCATAGAAGGTGAGTGGGCAAAGGAATGTGGAAGAACATTCCATCCATCCTGATGGAAAACCTGAAGGTCTAATCCTTGAACTACTCAGAGACAAGGAAATACTCTTTTGAGATGGGAGCTAAGGGTACAGTGAACAGGGGGGAAACATAATCAATTCCAGGAAAGACAGGTCGGAGCAAGCAGATGGTAATTTAGGTATTTTGCAAATAAATGAATAATATTTTTTAAAAAGATTCTTCCCCTCTTGGAATTATTTAGAAAGGAATGTTTGGTGGTATAAAAGAGATGGCTAATTCTTCTGATGAGTGTTGAGTGTGTTATGTCTCCCCAAAATTCTCATGTTGAAATCCTAACCCCCAATGCGATGGTATTTGGAGATAGTGACTTGAGAGATAATTTGTGTTAGATGAGGTCATAAGGATGGGGCTCCTATAAAAGGATTATTGCCCTTGTGAGAAGAGACACTGGAGCGCGTGCTCTCCCTCTTTCTCTTCCTCTCTAACACGAGGACACAGCAAGAAGGTGGCTGTCCACAAGACAGGGAAAAGAGCCCTCACCAGGAACTGAATCTGCCAGTGCCTTAATCTCAGACATCCCAGCCTCTGGAACTGTGAGAACATTTTTGTTGTTTCAGCTACCCAACATACGATATTTTGTCCATGGCAGCTCGAGCAGACTAAGACAGTAGGACTACTTTGTTAACCATATTTTGAAATTGATAATAGTGATTTCCTCCCCCACATTGCTAAACAGCTATAATATTTCAATATTGAAATATTTCAACAATGAAACAATAGCTTTTCTGAAGACCACAGGGTAAGAGATCATATTGGAAAACGATTTACAGGAAGAATGAACTTGCTAAAAGAGAACACCAATTTTTGTTTAATTATAAAGTAGATGCTTGTGACATATGGCTAAACAAATGAGCCAAAATATATAAAGAAACAATGACCCATGTTTCTTAGAACATAGCTGTAATTTTCTAATAGTAAAAGGGAAGTGATAAAACTTCAGTCAGTATTGGATTGAATCATATTAAAAGTGACATTTTGGTAGGCAAAGCTGATCTCATAAGAGCAGTTTCACATGATTTAACATAATACTAAATAGTGATGTTGCAGTAAATAATTCTTAACATGAGTTTTATGTAATTTATCACATTTTACAGTGTTAGAAAAGTAAGTTATTAACTGAACACAAATTAGTCCTTAGAGTAGCTTTTTAGAATTTGTTTTCTTAAGACTGTGATAAACAAGATCGCTAGTAATAAAACTGATCATTATGAAATTAACAGAATTTGATCTTTGGCTATATTTTAGGAAATACTTTCTCATAAAAGATAAATATTAGTTGAAATAAAGTATCTAATTTGAAGGTTATTGCTTTGTAATTGATTTCTTTTTAAGAGGAAAGTAAACTGAATTTATATTAAAAGCAGACAATTGTATTTTTATGCCACTTGAAAAAAACGTGTTGTTTTAAATAACCACAGGATCATTAAGTTACATCCTTTGTGGAAGAAGGGTCCCAGGCCAGGATTTTAAAACTCTGTGTACTGGCTCTCTCTTAATACAAGATATTTTGGGAATTTATTTTAATTTTTCCCACAAAAATATTATTTATTTTTCTAACTGAAATTTATAAAAGCTACATTTTCCTTGGTATATTGGGAGACTAAGGTCCTGAGCCAATCAAATCTAATTCTGTCCATAAGAGAATATTTTAAATACACATACCCTGGCATGAACATGTACATGCACACACAGAGGCACACATGCATGCACACACACACACACATGCTGGTGCACACGCACATACACACAAACTCAGTAGCAACAACAAATAACATACCCTGAATGGTAAAAAATAAATAAAGAAAAATAAAGAAAGAAAAGACAATCTTTCCTATTAACAAATAACACTAATTTAACTGCAGTGTTTTCTGTAAAAAAATTTTGATTTTGATTTTTATTATTTTAAATAGTTTATTTTTAAATAGGTAATATGTGCATGTGAGAAAAAAATGTTAAAGACACAAGAGAATAAACAGTAAAAGTTGAGTCTTCCTCTCACCCTCCTGAAGTCTCCCAGTTCCTTTCTCCAGCATTAACTACTGTGAACGTGTTTTGAAAATCATCCCAGACTTATTCGATGACAGCTGAACAGCTATTATAGCACTGCCCAGTGGAAATAAAATGCAATCCATGTAAGCAAGTGAAAATTTTCTAGTAACTACATTTTAAAAGTAAAAAGAAACAAGTAAAATTAAATGAAATACTTTATTTAAACTAATAGAGGCAAAATGTTATTTCAAAATGTAAACAAGACCTAAATATTAATGATATTCTACATTCTTTTTCTCTGCTAAGATTTTGATCTCCTGTGTGTAGTTTATACTCAGAGAACATCTCAATTCAGATCAGCCACATTTCAATGTGAAAAGTGATCAGTGTAGTAGACAGCACGGTTCCATAAAGTTCTATAAAGTATAAGAATCTTCAAAAAAAAAAAAAAGAAGTACAAAGAATCTCTTTTAAAATCCTTTCATGCAAAACACACTGTTCTTCATCTTCTTACCATTGCAAATGTTAGAATCATATACCTATAAGTGAACACATTATAAAAAGACAGAAAATACATAGAAAAATTTTAATCATCTATAGTCTTATTTTAGTACAAAGCTATTTCTGAACCTCAAGGAATAAGTATATAATATAAATAAATTCCAGTCAGAAATGAATACGTCCTTAGTAAGTTGTGTACACTAAATATGTACATTTGTATGTTAATTAGACCTCAATAAAGTGGTTATATTTTTCTTTAAAAAAAAGAAATAATTAAAACCACCATTTCCAAAACAAAAATAAACAACCCCCAAAACTCGAACTCGTAAGTCTATGAATGCTCTCAAGATGTTACTCAGTTAAAATTCTTATTGTGAAGTAACAGACTTCACTAACCAACAATAAATGTGTATCTTTTTATTTGAAATGTGAAATTAATCTCTCTCTCTCTCCCTCTCTCTCTCCCCCCACCCACCCCGTCTCACTCTCTTGCCTCTTGAAAAGAGAGGGCCAATGGCGGATATTGTCAGCAGCTGTTTTTGGGTTTGGATTTATTGTTTTATTCTAGTTGGGGTGGGGCCCTCTAGTACATTTGATTGAACAAATAGCACGCCTTGCTTTGAAACAAGGGTGAGCAGGCTTATTCTTTGCCTGGAGCCAGTTTGTGCCTTCATACAGCTGTGTTTGGATATGTAGATATGGTACAGAAATTTGGAAAATTACCACGTGAAATTATTGTTTATCTTTTCTTCTCAGGGGAACAAAGTTTTGAATAAGCTTTTCATTGATGAATAAAAATCTCAGTGTCTAGTTAACTACAAAGTATGCAATATAAAATCATGTGATTCTGTGCCATGGAAAGAACTCCAGGCCTGGATTCAGGAATGTTCCATGTCAGTCTTCACTGTCACCTGGGGCAAACTTCTAGGGGGACCTCTAGGAGCCCACTCAGCCTGCTGGGCCCCCCATCTCCCTGTTCCCTGGATTAGGAGGCGGGACCAGGGATTTGTATAACAATCCTACAATTCTCTTGCCATAGATCTGCGTGATGTTTTCAAAACTTTCCTTTCAAAATAATGATTCTAAATCCTAGTTACAAGAAAATGTGTTATTCACAAAAGTACTATTGGATAAAATTTTTCTAACGTCTCCTTACGGTTTATAGCAGGGGTTGGCAAACTGCAACCACCAGGGCTAACTGTGTCTGTATGGCCATTGAGCTAACAATAGTTTTTCTATTTTTTAATGGTTGGGAAAAACCAGAAGAAGAAGATGTCATGACACGTGAAAATTATATGAAATTCTGTTAGTGTTGATAAAGTTTCACTGAAAGCCAGCTACAGTTATTCATTGATGCATTAACCATTGAGTGGCTGCAACAGAGACTAGAGGGCCCACAGAGCCTGAAATATTTACTGTGTGACCCTGTACAGAAACAGTTTGTTGCCTCTTGATTCACAGTGTTTGAAAACAAATGGCAATCTGCAGAAAGAATAGGTAACTTACATTAAAGCCCTTAGAATATGGCAGGCACTATACTAAGTGATGTGGCTGATTTTTAAAAATATGACGATCTTATGAAGTAGGTAGGAGTATCAGCCCCAATTTCATGGATGAGGAAATTAGGCTTGCCCATGTCACGCACCCTCAGGCTTGTCACATTGCAGAAAAGTGGCGGAACCTGAATTTCACTCCAGGTCAAGCTGCAGAGCCCTTGTCTTCTACCTCTGCTCCAGAGCACGGACCTTCTTCCCCTTTAGCTCAAAAGACAGGGCTGTGTTTTGGCAATGCAGAAAGGATCAGTCTGCTTAGGAATTGCCTGCCATCAAAGGTATTGGTATCTTTAGGACTATGAAAAAATAACTTAAAATGACATATTTCACTTAAGTCCTTCCATCTCCAGAATGTGTAACAATGCAAATGTAGAAAATTAAAATTGCATCTTCGAAACAGCAAATAATGCATTGCAATATTTCAGAAGTTGAGTGTTTCACTCAGTGTTACTGAAGCGCCAACTAATGGACTGCTATCCATTCCTGTCAGATTGTCACTGATATAGAGTAAAATATTAAAGATAATAAAGATAATGTACTGAGTTTTTCATGGAACTAACTATTCAACTTAAAGTTAGTCTTATACTGTGAGATTATATTGTCTCAAATTTTTGGTGTAAAATATAGTCTCTATTATGCATAATCATGCTATATCTTAGGCTTTTTTAAATGTACTTGCTAGACAAAAGTAAAGCATAAACAACACTATTTTGGACCTTTATTTATTTTATTTTACTTTGAAATTTCTTGGTCTGTGGAATCCTAAAATCTGGGAACCTCTGGTTTGAATGTCCTTTGATCTAGTAATTCAATTCCTAGGATATTATCCTCCGGAAATAGTCTGTGGCATAAGAAACAATATATAAGCAAAAATATACACTGCACCATTATTCACATAAAGCAAAATTTCAAAATAAGATTGTGCAATCCTCAAATTATGATATTGTCATATAATAAAATAACATGTGGCCGTAACAAGTCTTTTGTGTAATGTATCTAACAGCATGGAAAATGCTCACAATATCATACTAAGGGGTGAAAAAAAAGCAACACGATTCTCTATGTAAAATATGATTGCAACTTTATGAAAATTAAATGTATAATCATAATGTATTTTTAAATATCTAAATGTAGGCACAGTTGTGTGTGTGTGTTTGTGTGTGTGTGTGTGTGTGTGTGTTTTCAGATCCAGAATGTTTTTTTCAACTTCTTTTCCAGTCAGTCTGGGCTTTTTTATAAGTAGCCATAACTGCATGGGAAATCTGTCTTTTTGTGCTTTTGCCTTCCGTTTTTTCTTCCATTATTCTCATCTTATTGTCTTTTACTTCTGTGTCCTGGGA
This sequence comes from Ateles fusciceps, assembly GCA_036589455.1. NCBI lineage: Eukaryota > Metazoa > Chordata > Mammalia > Primates > Atelidae > Ateles > Ateles fusciceps. The sequence continues at coordinate 17,606,842 of JAZHEH010000222.1, forward strand.
GGGCTCTAAATGTTAATGCTATTGTCTGTGGTGTCCACTCCAGAGCCAAGGTGTGAAAAGAAGCCTTTGATTCTATTTGACGTTCGGTTTCCTTGTGATCCTTCTTCTTTCACTCATCATTGTCACCTCTTTGCAGTTTCTGCAGCTGTTCTGGAGAGGTCATATATATTTGCCTCTTCATTGTCAAATTATTTTCTTCTGGTTACCTTGGTAAAAAAATGTTTAGAAGGCTTCCACTGAACAGCATTCCTCAGAAGGATATTTCTTTCCTCTTGACCCAGAGCAATTTTTAGTAGGTTGTGTTTGATCTTGCTTATTCTTAATTGAAGAGTAATCTCAGCAGATCCAGTATTTGTTGACAGGGAATGTGGCCCCTGATCCTCTCCTTTCTCCCTTCCCACATGGGGATGATCTGACCCCTCTCAGATCCACAGCTGAAGGGTTGATTGACTTCAGGCTCTCTCCCAGTGCTCTTCAGTGTGCATCTGCTGGACTGAAGCAGAGTTTTCCCCAACACTTTCAAGGTTTCTGCCACTGTGAACCAATGGGGAAACAAGCTCCCCAGTCTGTAGGGTCATGAGGCCTCTTAGTGTCCCTTTTGAACCTCCACCACCCATCCCCCACTGTTAAGGTCAAATTATATCCCCAGAAATTCTTATTGAAGTCCTAACTCCCAGGACCTCAGAATGTGACCTTACTTGGGAATAGAGTGTTGCAGTTGTACTTTCTTAAGATGAGGTCATAGTGGAGTAGGGTGGGCCCCTGATCAGGTATAACTGTCCTTATGAAAAGGGAATATTTGGGCATAGACACCCACATGAGGAGAACGCCATGTGATGACACAGGCAGGGATAGGGGTGATGCCTTTCCACACCAAGGAAGGCCAAGGATGGCCAGCAACCACTAAAAGCCAGAGAAAAAGCATGGCACAGTTTCTCATGACCTGAAGAAGAAACCAGTCCTGCCAGCACCTTGATTTTGGACTTCTCTGCTCAAGAACTCTGAGATAATAAATGTCTGCTCTTTAAACTGCCCAGTTTGTGATTCTTTGTAACAGCAACAGTCACAAACTGATACACCATGCCCTGCTAGAGGACAAGAACTCATCTATTCTGGCTCCATTCAAGTCAACCAGTGCTTGAGTGACATTACAGCTGCCTCATGCTTCCTCACATACACTGTGATGTTGCTCTATCAAGGCTGTTTACTCGACCCGGAATTTCTCCCTCATTCCCCCCAGCCCCCCATACATACAACCTACCTACCCACCCTTACCACCTACCCTTATCCACTCTTACCAATCTATCTTACCCACCTACCCTTACCAACCTCTTACCCTCCAAGCCCTTCTTGGCTTGGAGACTAAGTTCAGAAGTCCAGATTGATCTCCTCCAGGAAGCCTTTTGTAGGTTAGATGGTCTTTCTAGAGTGACCAACTATCTTGGTTTGTCTGGATCTGAGGGGGATTTCTGGGATGCAGGACTTTCCATTCTAAATAAAACCAAGAAAGTCAGGCAAATGGGGGACAAATCAGCTGCCCTATCTTTCTCAATCTTCCTGTAACTCCCTGCACATATCTTTCTAAAATTGTTCTTCCTAAATGTGTAATAGGATGATCTAATTTATATTGGGATAATCTGGTTTGATCAGACTCACACTAGACCAGGAGCAGCTCCTTCAGAACAATATTTTTTTCCTACCTATATCTCAACCGTTCCTACATAGTAGGTGCTTAATGTCTCTATTTTTTTATTTTTGAGGCAGAGTTTCGCTCTTGTGGCCCAGGCTGGAGTGCAATGGCACAGTCTTGGCTCATTGCAACCTCTGCTCTCTGGGTTCAAGCGATTCTCCTGCTTCAGCTTCCTGAGTAGCTGGGATTACAGCCGACAGCCACCAAGCCTGGCTAATTTTTTGTATTTTTAATAGAGATGGAGTTTAACCATGTTGGCCAGGCTGGTCTCGAACTCCTCACCTCAGGTATCCAAATGATGAATAAGAGCACTGCCAAATCTCTTCAGGGCTACCCTTGCATAAATGTCTCCATCTATTCCACATTCATCCCTGGACAGCTACATTCTGGGTACTTTCTCCAATTAATAGCTTCATGTCTTCCTCAGTGTAGGAACCAGAGGCCTCTAACAAACTTTACTCTAGAACTGTTCTATGTAATACCTATTGTATTTCACAAACACACCAAAAGTAAACCATAACTGTTCAGCATGCTCACAAAGTAGTTTTCTAAGAATCAAAATTTGACATTCATCAAGGTTCTTGGAAAAAGAAATTTTACCTGAAAGTTGTTTGGTTGTTGCTTTTTTAAAAATACAGCTTTCATATCAGAAGCTGCTATAAGTCCCCTTCTTAATTGATAACATATGAATAGAAAAGTGATCAATTTAAATAATACTAAAAAAAATTTTCGAATCATTCCTAAAAAATGATTCAAGAGCATCTTGGAGTAACTCTGTATTAAGTTAATAGTGTCAATCTAGTTCTCAAGGCTTTTTGAAAACAATGAAAATTCTGCTCAGAAAAATATTATTCTGATAAATTTTTTAAAACATATTCTGGATTGTATAAATTAAATATGTTTAATGTTTTTGTTTATTTGTTTGAGACAGAGTCTCACTCTGTTGCCCAGGCTGGAGTGCTTGGCACAATCTCGATCTCAGCTCACTGTAACTTCCTCCTCCCAGGTTCAAGTGATCCTCTTGCTTCAGCCTCCCAAGTAGCTGGGATTACAGGTGCCCACCACCACACCCCGATAATTTTTGTATTTCTAATAGAGACAGGGTTTCACTATGTTGGATAGACTGGTCTCGAAGTCCTGACCTCAAGTGATCCACCCGCCTTGGCCTCCCAAAGTGCTAGGATTAGAGGTGTGAGCCACCATGCCTGGCCTGTTTAATTTTTTTAAGAAAATATTAATGATTAGAAAGAAAGAAAATAAAAACCAACCCACAATTATATCACTCTTAACACAGTTAAATGAACATGTTTATAATATATAATTCTCCAAAAGACTATTAATATCTATACCATTCACTATATAAAAAACATTTTTATTATTAACAATTTTGTAAGGAATATCATTTTAACCAAATATTTGCATATATCCCTATCTGTTCTCTTAGAATAAATGCTTAAAAGGATTTTCAGGTCAAGTTATATTTTGAAATTCTTTTGTTTTAAATATTTCATATATTTTTCTAGTCATACATTTTTGACGTTAATAAAAATATTTATTAGCTATGATCATTTTGTATGGACTTGTATGGATATTTTTCATTCTTTTCTAATTTTCATAATTCAATTAGAAAGATAATTTTATTGTAGATCAAGAATCTTTTTGATGGCAAAATGTTTACTTTTACCTAAGAGAGAATTATGATGAAGTTATTGCATCTTAAGTTAGGTATAAAAATTATCTCTATATTTACATTGCTTAGGAGAAAAGTAATTTGAAAATGTAGGGTGGGGGTGAGTGAGTTAAATGTACCAACAGCATTTTAGCTGTCTCACTGAAGAGACATTCCGAAATCTTGCAGCACAAGAAATACTTTGAAAGTCGGCCTTAAACTTAATCCCATAGGAGTGGGGCTTGGCAAGCAAGTCAGCATCTTTCTTGTAACCCTAAGAAGTTCACAGATTCCAGTAAGCTTCCATGCATTTTGCAATCCAGATTCTACTCCATGAATCTTTCTTTCTTTTGAGTTTATGAAATTTCCTAATTTTCCTAAAACATCCTACAAATGCTCTAACTGTCGACTGTCTCTCAATCATAAAAGTGCCATATCGATTTATAGTCTCCAAACGTCAATAAACCCCTCCCCCTTCCCAAGTAAAGGGGGAGAAGGATCTGGAATCACTTTATGAAGTGTACTTAATAATAATATGACAACAACATACCACGTTATCATAGCTCAAACTAAGCTGAGACAGCCTGGTCAGTACTTGGCTATCTTTGAAACAAAATCACATTCTTCAGGAAGTGGTGCTGGTAACTCAATAAGCAGCAGCTGTTCCTGGGTCTTTGAAAAAATGTTTCATCATTTGACCAGTATTCAGTATCCAGCATTCTGTCCCATAACTGATGGCCAACATGGAAAACCTCTGGGCAAATAAATACATGAAAATAAAAATTGCTCTTAATCTGAAGATCCTATCTCAACTGAAATGTACTCTGTTCACATCAATTTCTCTGCAATGTTAATTTGCACTTATTACCCAGAAATTCCATACACATAAAATGATTGCTCCAATCCTTCCAATCTTTATAATGAACACTCCATCCCCCGTGCCATTTAAAAGCTTTCTAAAGACCCTTTTAAAAGGAAAGGTGATATCATGGAATGTAATGTTTATTTACAAGATGGTATGATCCCCAGGCTTCCAGATGCTCGGTATAAATAACAACCCAGAAACATGCAGTGCATTTGATAGAAATTTGAGCCCATCAACTTTACATGATCCTACCAAGGAGAGTGTAGAATGCTAATGATGCTAATGAGAACTTGATGTTGACAGAAGATTCATTTATAAATAAAAATGTCCAGAAAGATGATTAAATCAGAGTGTGGTTTGTCAATATCCACCCCACATTAAGCCTATCAGGATGATCAACCGCACTTCCAATAATGATAATAAAAACAATTATGATTCTCTGTACTTATGTAGCACTTTTCATCAGTGGACCAAAAAAAGATCTGTAATAAACAATCTTCAGAGCCCTTGACAGCCTGTGTTTGAAGTAGCTCATCTGAGGAAGAATCTAACTCAACATCGTGTCCATCATTGTGCTGAAATGGCTTTAGGGAAGCTTGCTCAGCCAGTAGCACCTCATACTGTGTGCACCCGTACTCAGACGATAAACAGAAGAGGCTTCTGGAAAGGAGAGAGGGTGGCAAAATCCAGCTTGTGCTTGCAGTGTGATTCTTTCCTATGCCTTACTTCTCCCAAGGTATCTATGGAGCTGAGAAGTTCAGGGTTTATACGGTCCAAATGTAATTGCTAAAATGTATACATTATGCTTTAATTAAGGTTAGTAGGGGTCTCAACTCATTTTTAAGGAAAATCTGAACAGCTAACTCCTTTTTTTTTAAATCGAGTTTGAGTACTAGAAATACAAAATGGAATGACGATTCATAAACTGCTGTGTATTTTCTTCTATTTTGACAGGTTATGACTGTCACAAACTTTGGTATGATATTAGAAAAATTTTAATTTATTGCCACTTGCCATAAAGATGCCTACTCTGCTGGTTTCTGATATAATTTGGATGTAAATATTTAGTGATAGATGAGGGAGGAAACTCACCCAGAGAGCTTCCTAGGTCAGATTTTCACCATTCTCCTTTAACAAAGAGATGATCTTGGGCAGGCTGATAGGACAGCAGGTGATGTTTTGGTAGGAAAGGAAATGAAGACAAGTATGAGAAATGGTTGAAGAAAATGAAGAAATAAGGACAAGAGGACTCAAAGACATAATAACTGCCTTAGGTGTGCAGAGGGCCACAATGTGAAGAAAGGAGATGCTTGATCATTACCATCCTGAAGAAACAGAGCCAAGGCCAGTAGGAGGACACACACTGGTGGACATTTTGGTTCCCAGTGATGAAGCAAAAGTCATGACTTTTCAACAGAGTTGCGTCATCAGGAACAAGAAAAGAGAGAAGGTATAGGTGTACTCACTGTGTGCTCACTAATTCCACAAATATTTGCTAAGCACGTATGCAGTGTTGGGCACCACGTAAGGTGCTGCAGATACAATGGTGAGGAAAGACAAATGTGGCACCTGCTATCTTGGATCTGGGGGTCTGGCGAGGATTCTGGGCATCACACACATCAGTGCAGAGCCCCAGCTCCAGCACATCCTGCTGGCGGGCAGTGAGTGGACTGTGAGGCTGTGAGGCTGACCTAGCGTTGAGTTCAGAGAAGCTTCCCTAAGATGCAAACACTTGAGATGAGCTCAAACTAAGAGGAGAAGTAAGACATGTTAAAGCACAGGGGACAAAAAAGGATTCCAGAGAATGTTACAAATTCCACTTCAAGAAAATGGAAGAACCAGGAAGGAGTAAAAGAGCTCTTTTAGGTCCTATTTAGGAATTTTGTCTTATTTTAGGAAAAACATAAAGTCATTAAACATGTTGCTATGGTTTGACTGTGTACCCCACAAAGAATGTATTGGAAGTGTAATCCCCAGTGCAACCATGTTGGGAGATGGGGCCTGGCGGGAGGTGTTTAGGTCATGAGAACTCCACCCTCATGAGTGTGGCCACTCTGGCCACTCTCTTGCCCATCTGCTTCCCCTCCATGGGATGACACAGCACCAAAGCCAGGGAGGCATCTTTTTGAGAAGTGGAGGGGTGGTGTCCTGGTCACATTGCTACTCTGAAAAAATCACTTTAGGTGTAGGATGGAAAGTGGGCTAAGGTCTATCCAAGGAGGCAGAAGGGGCCTGCAGTAATGTCAGATGCTTCTGGACCTAGAATAACTTTTGTTTCATGCACTTACAAATTTAGTCAACATTCAACATGTTAAATGCTATTTTGAAAGTAGAAATTAGATTTTATGTCACTAACATAACTTGTTAGTGTCTCTGATATTACTGCTGTGGTTGCCAACCAATATTTCCTTTAGACTTCAGGATTATTATTATGTGCTCTTAGCGATGTCAAGATAATGTAATTGAAATATGTCATAAATTATTCTATCAATTATCAAAATAATCACAAGGGAAGACAGCATTTATTGATACTATTTATTGTCTTATCCAGTTGTATGCCAGATTTCAGAAAATAGCAGAATGAAGTTAACCTGAACAATTAGCTGTTTGAAAAGCCTGCAAAACTTAGGAGGAACTTAAATTTTCTCACCTCCGTAAGTTATGTTATTTCTTGTGATGGCACACACTTAATACACAAATGAAGTGAGCCCACAATAGCTTTCACATAGTCATATTATAAATAAGTATGTTTATAAAAATTTTATGGAACAGTGTGGAGAAGTAAAGAAGGAGTTGCTATAACTCGAAGGTATTTTCTATAAGTGCCCAGAGAGCAATGTCAGTAATTTCCTAGGGCTGGTTGTTAAATCAATGTGAGTGAATGTTATTATTCCCCTCATAGAAATGTGTCATCTTTTTCTACAAAGAACATGTATGCAAAGCTATTCCTATTTATTTTATTTTTATTTTTTTGATATGGAGTCTCATCCTGTCACGCAGGCTGGAGTGCAATGGTGCAATCTCTGTTCACTGCAACCCACGCCTCCCGGGTTCAAACAATTCTTGTTCCTCAGCCTCCTGAGTAGCTGAGATTACAAGCACTCACCACCATGCCCAGCTAATTTTTGTATTTTTAGTAGAGATGGGGTTTCACCATGTTGGCCAGGTTGGTCTCAAACTCCTGACCTCCTGATCTGCCCGCCTCAGCCTCCCAAAGTGCTGGGATATTTGTTTTTTAACAGTGGTTTATTTTGTGGCTTAACCCAGTCACTTACAACAAACTAAATGAGCTAAGGATGAGTTTTTGTTTTATATATGCATGTATATTTATGTGTACATTAAGCCTTTGTTGTGGGTGGAGGGTGGGGATATGTGGGAGAAATCTTTAAAGTAAGGGAACATGATGAATCTCACCTAGAATCAGAAGAAAGGGGTATAAACTTTTAAAGAGGGCTATGGTCGAACAGAATAATACAATATAGTATTCTGGTTTTGCATGCACTTTGCCAAAGTTTGAGTCTAGTTTGACATCTGACATCTTGACAAAATAAAAACAAAAACAAAAAAAATTAGCCAACAACAAAAACACATACATACACTACTGGGATTATCCTGTTAGGGGGATAAAGATTTCAGTTGTTCAATACGGATAGAGTGCTTAAGAATAACAGACACACAAGAGCCTGGGCACGTTTCCCACCTTCCATCCACACTGTGGGAACAGACACAGAAACACGTCTGGAGGCCCCTGGACTGCAGGGGGAACCCATGAAAGGAGGACACTCTCTTCTTTAGAGATCTCTGAATTAATCATCTCTATAATGCCAGGCCCTGTGTTTCAACAATTCTGACATATGCTACGGGGCAAATGAATGAAGCAGGTGGCACTGTGCCCATTTACAGGTGTGGAAAGGGACAATAAAGGACCGAAGGGTGACAAAGTAAAAACCAAGGCCAGGGTCTCAGGTATCTTGTTCAATATTTGTTTGCTTTGGTTTAGTTTAGAACAGTGGTACTTTAACCATGAGTGATTTTGGCTTCCAAGGGGCCAGGGTTTCTGCTACAGTGCACGGAACAGCCCCAACAACAAAGAAGAATCAGGGGCAAAGTGTTGATAGTGCTGCTATTTAGAAACCCTGGTTCAGAGTGACCACTTGAAAACTTCAGTGAATGATTCAGAATTTACTTTTGCCTGTCTGGGTAATAAAAAATGTTTTTGTTTTTGTTTTTAAAGAAAGTGAATTTCTTCTAAGCTGTTGACACAGCCATGTGACCCTTTCATAACTGAGTTTAAAACTAAGATCTAATTTTTGAAAAGAAGTGTTTACTTTGCAAACTTAATTTGCATTAAAAAAAATTCTACAGTGTGGCTGTCCATTGCCACCACAAGCAGCAGCACTTTTACCTGTCAGTGATGGCGTCTCAGTGTGCAGTTACAGAATGCACGGAACAGAGGACTTCTCACTGCTGCGTTAGGACACTGAATCCATGTGTGGTTTCCCGGGTGAAACTGTAGCCCTCCTGCTGTAAAAGTCACCCACTTAATGAGGTATATTGACCCTGTATTAGTAAGAATCTATAGTTCAAAAATGCTGTATTTGGGGCAAAAATCAACATCCTCAAATTCAAGTAACCTTGCCCCGTCTCTCAGCAAGAAGTTTGTGTGAAGAGACAGCTGGAAATTCTAGCCCTTAGATGTTAAAAAAAAATAGGGACAAATTTACATGTTTACATGGCATCTTTAGTTTCCAAATGTCTTTATTCTAATATCCCTGGGAGGTAAACTGGGGCAAGACTCAGCATCACTACTTACTGAACTGGGGGTGGGGCGGGGCGTGGGGTGGGCTTTGTTTACATGTAAAGACAAATGGCTTACCTCCTAGGCTTCCTGGCCAGGGCAATATCAGCTTTGTTCTTTATCTCACTGTCAAAGTCACAGTCATGCCCTTAGATCATGATTGTAAGCATTTCCGAAGGCTGAGTGGTTCTAAATGCTATAGTTATATAATTTTGAAAAATAAGTTATAGCTATGTGTTTGCTCTTCAAATCTTCTTAATTTAAGTAGAGGCCCCACTGAGAAATTTTCAGATTTCCTTGTCCAAGAACAATTATTCTATCAATAATCATGATATCAAAGAAAAGTATAAACAAGAATATCTTAATTTCTTTCAATGCATCCAATCTAGTTTTCCCTAAACAACAAAATGGAAAACCTCAGTCTTCAAAAAACCTCACGGACTTCTCTCAGCTTTTCCACCAACACACTGGACTCTATTCTCTCTGCCGTCTAATTGGGTCTGATAAACATATTTATGGAGGCAAAGAATGAGCCCATTTGAGTTTCTATCTTTGTTTTCCCACAGGGAGCTGCACAAAGATGTTTGGTCCTTTCCTTCTGAAGGCTGGACAGTTCTGTGTAATGCACACACATATTTCTAAGCATTTTGCAGCACAGTGACATTGCTTAATGCAACTCACAGGGGTGTGAAGGGCTGGAAAAGAACTTTGAGATGAGTGCATGTGATGAAACAACACGGATAAAATTCATAGCAGGGGCTAATTTGCTTACACTAAAACAGTTCCCATTTTGTTACCTTTAGTCACTGTAATCATGTGAAGTCGGGTTCAAAGAGAAAGAAATGGAGCCTGGACCATTCCATGAGAGCCTGGAAGGAAAAGCGTAGCCCTGAACTCATCCCCCTGTAGAGCGGAACAGGCCTCCCAGGCCAAGGTAGATGACAAGGGGTGCTGGCCTCCACCAGAAACTGTCAAAAGTTCCAAGAAGCTCGTATCTGGCTTTGGGCCCTTTATAACCAGAGGTCGATTTAGACCGTAGGAAGAATACAATGTGATAGGATTTATATAATTTATATAATTAATAATTATAATTTATATGTTATACATTATATATTTATATAAGTATATATTATAATTAATTATATAATTTATGTAACTAATACTTATATTAAATATTAATATAAAAATTGTGCTTTTAATATATTGAATACATATCAATATATCATATTGACATGTTAATCATATTAATATAAATTATATTATATATTATAATTAATTATATACATATATAATAACATGAAATATTAATATAAAATTATGCTTTAATATTTTAATTACATATCAATATATTGATATAAAAATCTCTCAATGTAATTCCATTCATTTATCACCCATAAGCATTTATTGAGCACCTGCAAGCCTGAGTTGAGCACCTCCACGCATTTATGGAGCACTCAGTCTCTTCCTGTCACCATTCTGTATACTGAGGACATGAAGATGAAGATACACACCCCCACCCACTTCCTGTGCTGTTACAGGGGCTCCAAGCCTGTTGCACAGACTGAAGCATAAATAAGTCATTACAAGGTGAGGGGGAGCCACAACACAGGTGTAGGCAGAACAAGACATAGCACAATCAAGGGCCTACAAACTCCACCAGGAAGTGAAGGACGAAGTTCTCAAGCATGGCAAAGAGTGTAATATTTGGCAAGGGTGGGTACTCTGAGCAGAGATAATATGGAAAAAGGTATCTGAGTCAACTGCACAACCATTTACAAAGGTCCCTTTAGTAAGTATGCTATGCAAAGTATGGAACAAATGAAGAAAGGTGTTGCCTCCAGGGGACTTTCTGGCTCCTATTTTTAAAAGGCTGTATGTTTTTAACTCCTTGAGATTAACAGCTTATGAAATGTACACCAATTACTCATACTTTTGACTGATTGCCTTCAATCTTCCACTCCTCTTATATGTGGTTACAAGTCCTGCAAAATATTGATGAAATCTCCTAAAATGATAAAGCAGTGATCCCAACAGATACATAGCCTAATGATACACAGAAGCAGAAGGTGACATAGAATTAGTGAAAACAGAAATGGAAAAATCTCAATCTCATTATTAATTAAAAGTATGCATTAAGTAAATGGAACTTCCAAAATTAATGAATGTTAAATCACTGTACATTTTTAGATGAGTCAAGGTATTATACTTAATATTAACATTTATAATGATTAAAGCTCTTGCCCTATGGAAACACTTTCAACATGATGATTACTAAAAAGGGTCAGAAAATGGCATGTGTACTAAGGTTTCAACTGTATAAAATATTTATTTACAAAGATGAGAATCAGAAGAAAATATCAAAGTAACAGTTAATATTATATAAACACTCTTTTGTTATCTCAAATACTCAGACTCTCTGCTAATAAATTTTAAAGCAGTTCTAATAAAACTATAATTTGGATCATTTAATAAACCCCATAGTAAGGAAAAAAAAATACATAGCACTGCACAAAAGCCTTAGACACACAAGCAGGCCTTCATATTAAGGTGAAAAACGTACAAGCATATGAAATTAAGAAAAAATTTTCTCATATGGGTGGGGGTGAAGATTCATTCCAAATTTTGCCTTGAGTAGATTTGCAAGTTTTCATTACAGGTGCCTTGTCTTATTTATCAGTCTGAGCACACTGGCAGAACATGGTCATCTAAATTATCCATTTACCTTGTGTATGGAATTAAGAGCTCTGTGTTAGGGAGCTGCAAATGTCAAGCAGCAGAGTCATGCTGGGGATTGATTCTGTAGATTAGAACATCTCCACCAAGGCATTGGGCCTGTGAGATGTCTAAGTAGATTAATTGAAGTAGAAATGCATTATTTATTATTTAACACTTAGTGAAAGCAGTCAGCGAGCTAGGTTTAATAATGATTTCTTTCAACACTCACTGGTGAATAAGAATTAGGTAAACATGACCCAATCATTACTTGAGAGGTTTATCAGGTTTCAAAATGAGAACTTCTTTTTTTTTTTTTTTTTTTAAAGAGGCAATTAGCACTGTGATATTCCCCTTGCCTACTGGAAAATATAAGTTTTATGATATCTACAGGAGCTCTAAGAATTAGGCCTATTTAGACAAGGAAGGAGAGAGGACTCTACAATGTTGACAGAGGCCCCTTCAGTCAGGGCTGCTGATCCCTGCAGATAAATCTAGACGACAGGAACACATTAACTGATCTCAACACTCCTAATGGTGACTACTAATTATTTCAGAATTGGAGGAAGACTTGTCTTCCCTGTTACAGCTGCCTGGATTGCTGAAGTCTGATCCATTCCTATCCATGTAAGGGAAAGCTGACCTTCTGCCTGGACAGTATCTAGTCACTCCTGGATGCCTGGCCTTTTGGGGTATGCTCCCCCTAATACATAAGTTGCATCATATTTCTGGAGTCACTTTACCCAGGATAGACTGATCTGACTCTTCTTCTTTTTCAGTGGAGTCAGCCTTTGACTGGAGAATCCCTAACCTGTGGCTTCTTTCTGGTTTTGGAAGATGGGACAGAAGATGCAGATGGTTAACCATCCCCCCAAGGATGTAGGATCTCACTACCCTTCACACCCAAGGATGACCTCGTCATTAGCTCAGATAAGAAGTCTAATGCTACTAGTTGCACAATGTGAGGCAAAGTACTTAATCTCTCTAGGGTTCACATTTTTCATTGTAAATGACATCTAGAGAGGTTACTGTTGGGATTAAAGAGAGAAAACAGGCCAACGGCATTCTCCAGTGGCTTAGAGAAAAGTAGTGCCTGATGTATTTTGGGTCCTCCATATCACTCCTTTTTAAACAATTATGGTAAGAACACTTAACATGAGGTCTTCCCACTTAACAATCGTCTAAGTGTACAATACAGTATTGTAATCTATAGGTACAATGTTGTACAGCAGATCTAGAGAACTTACTCCTCTTGCCTAACTGAAACTTTATGCCCATAGAACAGCAACTCATCAATTCCCCCCGCCTCCCGCTCCCAACCCCTGGCAACTGCTTTTCTACTCTCACTCCTGTGAGTTTGACTATTTTAGATGTCTCATGCCACATTAGTGTTTCTGTAACTGGCTTATTTCACTAAACATAATGTCATCCAGTTTCATTCATACTGCTGCATATTTCATGGTTTCCTTTTTGTTTGGGCTGAATAATATTCCATCGTATGCATATGCCACATTTTCTTTAACCATTCTTTTATTTTTTTTTGAGACGGAGTCTCATTCTGCCACAGATTGGAGTGCAGCAGCACAATCTCGGCTCACTGCAACCTCTGCCTCCTGGGTTCAAGCGATTGTTTTGCCTCAGCCTCCTGAGTAGCTGGGATTACAGGTGCACACCACACCCAGCTTATTTTTGTATTTTTAGTAGAGATGAGGTTTCACCATGTTGGCCAGGCTAGTCTCAAACTCCTGAACTCAGGTGATCTGCCCACCTCAGCCTCCCAAAGTGCTGGGATTACAGGCATGAGCCACCACACCTGGCTTCTTTCTACTCTATCAGCAATGGACATCCAGGTTTTCTCTATACCTTGACTATCATGAGTCATGATGCAATGAACATGGGAGAGGAAATATCTCCTTGAAGTCTTGATTTCCATGATTTTGGATAAATACCCAGAAGTGGGATTGCTTCTATTAGTAGTTCTATTTTTAATTTTTTTCTTTATCCTCTATAGATTTCTCTAACACATGCTTCTAACTTTAAACTTCTTTACTCATAGCACAGATTCCAATACCAACCCACTCTCAATGCTGCCCATTTCTGTATTTTTCTGATAATTTCTAAGCATTTTATCAATAAGTATCTCTTTTCTTGGCTAACGGATAGAACTGAAATTGCTTTGGAACTACCCGTGATAACTTTGATGGGAAAGATGACAGCTGATGCTAAAATATTAACACTGAACTTGAGAGTGGTAGCGAAAAGAAGAGGGTTATTTCAGAAACCACAATTTATAAACAACAGATTTCTTAACAGGCTAGAACAATAAGAAAGCAAAATTTCGGATTCCTGTGCTTTCAGTGTTGGTTTGCTTTGTTTTGGTTTTATTATAATCATATAACAAATACTATAATTTCCTTTTATATACAGGAGTTTGAATAAATTTTATAATAGAATTTTTAATAAAATCAACAAATATGATACAGTGTAACAAATATGGGTGTTTCAGAAAACACATTGAAGGCAATGTCAGAAGGGATATTTACTTATAATTACAATCGGTGGCTTCAATTATAGTTGAGTTCCAACGATATAAAATGTAAAATGTAATTGTATTGAATGTGATGGGTTGCTTCCTGTGAAATTTACTCATTAATACCTTAAAGGCCTTCCTGTGATCCTGTTTAATAATACATTCTTAAAAGGGTGTTATTCTCTGCAACACACATTTTTAATTCTGGATATTTAAAAAACAAACTCAACATTTTTCTTGGCATTTTTTGCAAATGAATTGGAGTTCATTCAGATATTCAGCTCAATAAAAACAAACAAACAAAAAAAACACAGACATTTCTGCAGAACCACAGCTGAATAGCATGGGCTTGGGAGAGCAGACCCCAGGGTCTGGTCCCAATTCTCCTCCCCTGCCCCAGCTTGCTGTGTCACCTTGGCTATTCCACTATGTGTGTTCCTCCTTGGAGACGGAGTTCACAGTCAGAGTGATCACTAAGCTTCCTCCCTGCCTTAAAATTCCATTATTCTAAGTCTTTCTCACTCCCCTGGAATTTCCTGTGATATGGATGCTTGCAATTATTACACCTCTGACAATTGATGCCAATAAAAACCATCTACAACATTGGACAATGAATTTCTTATGTTTGTATTCCATGCAAAATCGTGTACTTAGGTTCAGAAATAAAATATTCACAACACATTTTGTGGTAGGTCTGTCTTACTTCATGGGGTAAAAACATTTGTTGCAAGAGGGAGCAGGTTTGTCTAAGGACCCGTGCAAACTAATTCAAAAAGAACCTAAACTCCCAATAATAGCTATCTCTCCTACGTGAGCTTTCTCTCATTACCAAACACTGTAAATATCAGCAGCTGATCAATGTATAGGACTTTTATTACACATTGTCCCCACAAACTACTGCAACTCACATGCTTAGGACCCCAAATGTGGTATTCTCACTTGCATCCATTGGGTACACATTTGGGAAGTCTCTGGGACCAGGTGGCAAATATGACTTTTGGAAGTCTTTTTCCTGGAAGAAAATGATGGCAGGGCAGTGGAATGATGAGAGGCAGACAAAACAACAAAAGGCCAGAGAGTACTTGTGGCTTTAAAAGCTGATCATTTTTATTACGTGTTATTATATTTAAGAAAGCCCAGCCAGGCATGGTGGCTCATGCCTGTAATCCCAGTACTTTGGGAGGTTGAGGTGGGTGGATCACCTGAGGTGGAGAGTTCTAGACCAGCCTGGCCAACATGGTGAAACCCTGTCTCTACTAACAATACAAAAAGTAGCTGGGAGTGGTGGTGGGTGCCTGTCATCCCAGCTACTCGGGAGGCTGAGGCATGAGAATCTCTTGAACCCGGGAGGCAGAGGTTGTGGTGAGCCAAGATTGTACCATTGCACTCGAGCCTGGACAGCAGAGAGAGAAATGCCATCGAACGAATGAACGAACGAAGGAAAGAAGAGAGAGAGAGAGAAGGAAAGAAGGAAAGAAGAAAGAGAAAGAAAGGAAGGGAGGAAGGGAAGAAGGGAGGGGAGAGAGGGAGGGGAGGGAAAGGAAGGAAGGAAAGAAAGAAAGCCCTAAATATTTTTCCAAAAGACTGAATGTTTTTAAGGGGAGATATCTTTGTTATCCAGTTGCTGGTTTTCTGCTCAAAGGGCAAACAAATGAAAACATCAGAAAGTCTCCAGCAGTGGGAACAATGCATAGGCAGTCAAACCTCCATGAAAACTTCTGAAAGTTGAAGTAGGTATATGAAGAATCACCTTAATTTAGAGCTGCTTATCTAGTCATAGCTGCTCTATTTTATGGCATGGATTTGATTCCTAGGGACTCCTGGAAGGTGCACTCAGAAGTGCATTTCGTACCACTCACTCCTCCGTATCCGATATTGTTTCACAGTCTTCCACGGGGAGAACAAATGAGAAGGAGAGCAAGAGGAAGCACATCAATGAGAAAGAATGATGTTGAGCTAATTACAGTGAGCAATAAAGAAGTCATCACAGGGACACAGGACCAGACCAATGCCCAGCAGCCGTATCTATTGCCTTGTCCTTGTTATTCTCTTTTAGTAAGACCTGAGCATAAAATAGAGTGATGCCATAGACCAGGAACTTACATGTACATTCCTCTTCCTTAGGAGAGCCCTCAGATAATCTTTGCACAGTGTGGCCTCTCTTTTAGGACAGGGTTAGCTGTTTGAATGGGGCTGTAGTCCCTGGTCATTTATCATGATATTCTGGGTCTTCCCACAAAGAGGCATAGAGAACCTGCTGACTGTTTTCACTTGGGCCTCAGTCTACTGATGAAAAGCTTCCTCAATAAAAAGCCAATTCATCACCATTTTGACACCCAAAGTAGACCCAAGCTATGCCTAATTCCACCCATTCACTGTGTGATTCCATTCCTGGATACAAAGCACCTGGTATCAGAATCAGTTCTTACAATGCACCTGATGATATGAAAGGCTGGATTATGGCATTGTAGAAGGAATTGAGAGGGTAGACCTTATTGATTAAGACAAAGAGAGTCTTCAAAATGTAAAAAGCCATGTCTTCAGTAACAAAAGAGGAAAAAAGATTGGGTGGATGTTTGTTTTTTCAAAGTTTAACACAGACTGTTTTTTAAAAATTTATTAAACATCTACAATATAAGGTAGAAATGGAGATAATAAAATTGTAAGTATTCTTTTTAAAAAATATATTTTTTATTTTATTTGAATATTTCTAAAGACAGGATCTTGCTTTGTCACCCAGGCTGGAGTGCAGTGGTATAATCATAGCTCACTATAACCTCAGACTTATGGGCTCAAGAGATCCTCCTACCTTGGCCTCCCAAGTAGCTGGGACTGTAGTGCTCACCACCATGCCCTGTTAATTTTTTTATTTTTTTTGTAGAAATAGGTTCTTACTATGTTTCCCAGGCTAGTCTTGAAATTCTGGCCTCAAGCTCTCCTCCCCCTCAGCCTCCCAAAGCACTGGATTACAGGTGTGAACCACCACACCTAGCCTATAAGCATTCTCAAAGAACTTGAAACACAGGAGCTAACTAAACAACAGACAGAAGCCTACTTGATCATGGTGGATAAGCTTTTTGATGTGCTATTGGATTCGGTTTACCAGTATTTTATTGAAGATTTTTGTATCAATGTTCATCATGGATATTGGCCTGTGGTTTTCTTTTTTAGTTGTGTCTCTGCCAGGTTTTGGTATCAGGAGGCTTCATCCTGGGGATGACAGGCTAGTTCAACACATGCAAATCTATAAACATAATCCACCACATAAACAGAACCAAAGACAAAAACCACATGATTGTTTCTATAGATACAGAGAAGGCCTTCAACAAAATTCAACAGCCCCTTATGCTAAAAACTCTCAATAAACTAGGTATCGATGGAACGTATCTCAAAATAATAAAAGCTATTTACGACAAACCCACAGCCAATATCATACTGAATAGGCAAAACCTAGAGGCATTACCTTTAAAAACTGATGCTAGACAAGGATGCCCTCTCTCACCTCTCCTATTCAATACAATATTGGAAGTTCTAGCCAGAGCAATTAGGCAAGAGAAAGAAATAAAGGGCATTCGATTAGGAAAAGAAGAAGTCAAATTGTCCCTATTTGCAGATGACATGATCGTATATTCAGAAGACCCCATCATCTCAGACCAAAACTTCCTTAAGCTGATAAGTAACTTCAGCAAAGTCTCAGGATGCAAAATCAACGTGCAGAAATCACAAACATTCCTATACACCAACAACAGACAAACAGAGAGCCAAATCATGAGCAAATTCCCATTCACAATTGCTACAAAGAGAATAAAATACCCAGGAATGCAACTGAGGGTTGTAAAAGATCTCTTCAAGGAGAACTACAAACCACTGATCAAGTAAATAAGAGAGGACATAAACAGATGGAAAAACATTCCATGCTCATGGTTAGGAAGAATCAATATCGTGAAAATGGCCATACTGACCAAAGTAATTTATAGATTCAAAGCTATCCCCATCAAGCTAACATTGACATTCTTCACAGAAGTGGAAAAAAACACTTTAAACTTCATATGGCACCAAAGAGAGCCCACATAGCCAAGACAATCCTAAACAAAAAGAACAAAGCTGGTGGCATCACGTTACCTGACTTCAAACTATACTACAAGGCCACAGTAATCAAAACAGCATTGTACTGGTACCAAAACAGAGATATAGACCCATGGAACAGAACAGAGGCCTCAGAAGCAATGCCACACATCTATAACCATCTGATCTTTGACAAACTGGACAAAAACAATGGGGAAAGGATTCCCTGTTTAATAAATGGTGTTGGGAAAACTGGCTAGCCATATGCAGGAAGCTAAAATTGGACCCCTTCGTTACACCTTATACAAAAATTAACTCCAGATTGATTAAAGATTTAAACATAAGAACTAACACCATAAAAACCCTAGAAGAAAACCTAGGCAACAGGACACATGCACAGGCAAGGACTTCATGACTAAAACACCAAAAGCAATGGCAGCAAAAGCCAAAATAGACAAATGGGATCTAATTAAACTTAAGAACTTCTGCACAGCAAAAGAAACAATCATTAGAGTGAAATAGCAACCAACAGAATGGGAAAAAATTTTTGCAATCTACCCATCTGACAAAGGGCTAATATTCAGAATCTACAAAGAACTAAAGCAGATTTATAAGAAAAAAACAAACCCATTCAAAAGCGGGTGAAGGATATGAACAGACACTTTTCAAAAGAAGATATTTACGCGGCCAACAAACATATGAAAAAATGCTCATCATCACTGGTCATTAGAGAAATGCAAATCAAAACCACATTGAGATGCCATCTCATGCCAGTTAGAATGGTGATCATTAAAAAATCTGGAGACAATAAATGCTGGAGAGGATGTGGAGAAATAAGAATACTTTTACACTGTTGGTGGGAGTGTAAATTAGTTCAACCATTATGGAAGACAGTGTGGTGATTCTTCAAGGTTCTAGAAATACAAATTCCATTCGATCCAGCAATCCCATTACTGGATATATACCCAAAGGATTATAAATCATTCTATTATAAGGACACATGCACATGTATGTTTGTTGTGGTGCTGTTTACAACTGCAAAGACCCGGAACCAACCCAAATGCCCATCAATGGTAGAGTGAACAAAGAAAAATGTGGCACATCTACACCATGGAACACTATGCAGCCATAAAAAATGACAAGATCATGTCCTTTGTAGAGACATGGATGAATCTAGAAACCATCATTCTCAGCAAACTGACACAAGAACAGAAAACCAAACACCGCATGTTTTCACTCATAGGTGGGTGATGAACAATAAGAACACGTGGGCACAGGGAAGGGAGCAACATTCACTGGGTTAGGTGGAGGGGTGGAAGGGAGGGGAGGGGAGGGACAGTAGGGGGTGGGGGAGGATGGGAAGGGATAACACTGGGGGGAAATGCCTGATGTAGGTGACGGGCGGTGGTGGGGGGATGGAGACAGCAAACCACCATGGCATGTATGTACTTATGCAACAATCCTGCAGGATGCAGGATGTGCACATGTACCCCAGAGCCCAAAGTACAATTTAAAAAAAAACAAAACAGACAGAAATGGGGAAATACTCAGCTGAATGCTTAATTATTTTGAATATGCAAAATTTAGCATGGTCAATTCCCAACAATTATTATGGAACTGGGAAATTGTTTTCCATTTACTTAAGAGATACTTCTATTGATTAAACACATATTACATATTAAGACTTTTCTGGGCATTCTACTTGCATAAGTTTAATTAATCCCCAAATCCTCTGAGGTAAATCCTATTATCAAAGGTTGCCAGATTTAGCATATAAAAATACAAAATGCCCACTTAAATTTGAATTTCAGAGGAACAATAAGTATTTGTAGTATAACAATGTCCCATGCAACATTTGAGACACAGCTACGTAAAATGTTATTTGCCATTTTATCTGACATATACTTTTAACTGGGCATCCTATGTTTTACCTGGCAATGATATTAGTATTATTATTCCAGTTAAATTATGATCCATCTTCAGGCTACCATCTTGGTCAAACTGTTCTCAGGCATTACTTGGTGTTAGCCAAAGCGTACAATAACTGGATAAGGCCAAGCTTTACAGAAGTTTCGAGACATTTTTAACGTAGCTTGAAGGCTTAAAAATCCTTTCCATTTTCTGTCTTCCTAATTCCCAAAGGTAGGCTGAACTGGGAGCTTGGAGAGGGCTTACTTCACTTGCCCAAGACCTGTGCTAAGTTGCCTCAGGTACCGTTAAAATGAAATGTGACATACTAGTCTGAGTTTAATACATCTAAAGTCAGGCTACCCTAACAAAACTTCTGGCTTAAAAATTAACCTGTGAGCACAAAAGCATGGCAGAGCTGAGACCTGGTTTAAAAGGGTGATTCCTCAGGAAAGCTTGGGGCAACTAACATTAAACCCTAGGCTCCCAACCCAACTCTCTCAGGCCCCTCAAGAAAGATAATTTTTATTTAACTGATACTTGTAACGCATTGACTGTGCTGGGTGTGGCTCTGTATTTTTATTCTTCTATTCTTCATAAAACCCTATAGTGTAGATCCTACTATTATTCCAATGCTACAGAGGAGAAAACTGAGGAATAAAGGGGTTACATAATGTCCCCAAGGTCCACCACTAGTAAATGATAAAGGCAGGATTCAAACCCAGGCAGGCAGGCTCCAGAATTCATGCTCTGAACCACTAAGCAACATCAACTTGAATTCCATCTATTGTAAAGTTTTGGAAACAGATCAAGAATTCCCTGCACATATGAAAAAGCACACGATTTATTCATCATTGCCAAGACTATTTTACAAACATCATCTCCTTTGGGTCTTAGAGCAACTGGAGAGGGTATAAATCAGGTAATATAGGCATCATTATCGCTATTTTACAGACGAGATTAAGAGAGGTAACGGTGGTGCATGACGGGTTCCACATGAGTAAATTAGTAAACACGGAGTCTTCTAATCCAAACCAGATTCTCTATCCATTCCATCTAGGCTCAATACGGTAAGCAAAAATGGAACCCAGAAAATGCTAAGAATGATTGTCTTGCTCTGATTTAAAAATCTGGACTTTGAAATGCAGGAATGTCTTTAAGTTTGGGATTACAAGAAATCTGAGGCAGGGCTGTTCTTGGGTGAAGCAGCCTACAAAGAGATGAAAATCATCACTCTGAATTATTTGCTCAGTGGTTTTGGGGTAGCTTGGTGACTATGCTAGAATAGGAGGCTCAGGTGTCATTATAAAGAAAATCCTTACTTTGTAAAGTACAACACCAAGTACAGTCATAAACAGAGCTAAGACCTTGCTTCTGCCAATTGGAGGACTTCTACTACCAAAAGTTGGATCTATGCTTAAAGTGCTTATCTGTGTGGTCGGGGTGGTGGCTCACGTCT
Source organism: Ateles fusciceps (assembly GCA_036589455.1). Lineage (NCBI taxonomy): Eukaryota > Metazoa > Chordata > Mammalia > Primates > Atelidae > Ateles > Ateles fusciceps. The sequence goes on from JAZHEH010000222.1 coordinate 17,628,538, forward strand.
GTAATTCCAGCACTTTGGGAGGCCGAAGCAGGCAGATCACCGGAGGTCAGTAGTTCAAGACTAGCCTGGTCAACATGGCAAAACCCCATCTCTACTAAAATTACAAAAAATTAACCAGGTGTGGTGGCAGATATCTGTGATCCCAGCTACTCGGGAGGCTGAGGCATGAGAATCACCAGAACCCAGGAGGTAGAGGTTGCAGTGAGCTGAGATGGCGCCACTGCACTTCAGCCTGGGTAATGAGAGCAAAACTCTGAAAAAAAAAAAAAAAAGTGCCTATCAGTGAAAAACTGATTATAGTTGAACGAACACAAAAGTTGAATTCTGGGTACCTCACTTCCCAAAAGTTCGTTTCCTAGGTACAAAGTTTTGTTTCTGGGAAATCACTGTGGCCTGATATTAAGTAACCAGATGATGATGGGTTTAGATCTAAAGCAAAAATGAGAGAGCTCTTAAATAGAAAAAGACACTGGTGTTTATGTGTATTTTAGAGAAAAAGCAGTAATGTATGACTTTTCCAAAGGAAAGCAGAAATCAGCTGTGAAAATAGCTACTGTTGTTGAACTCGAAGTGAGTCACTGTCTGCAGAGCTCTCCTGAAAGAGAAGAATGTGGACTGCCAGGGCCCAGTCGTGCCTGTGATCTCGAGGATGTCGGAGCAGGCAACACGCCTGCTAATGAGACCTCAGAAGTGTCTGATTATCTCTTCTAATTGCTCTAAATAATTGGAGAGCTGCATGGCCTGGCCTCTCCTTCCTGAAGACGGTCAGTTCAAATATGCAAATGTAAAATTATTTGAATACTGCTCTAATTGGAGTCCGAGCTACCCATTATTTGCTGGAGAACAAAACAATATGACTAAAAACACTGACTATCAAATCCTTCATTTTAAGCTTCACTGAGTTCCCCAAATTACCACAGGCAGTCCTGACAGGGACCACTTTACAAGAAAGTTGATGACCCCTAATTAAGACACAAGGCACTTCTAGTTATGCTAATATTTGAAATTGAAATTGGTTTGACCTATGCAGTTCCATACAATACCACCAAGTGAAACTCAAATCCGGCCACCTTAAGTTGACATAATGTCCAATAGTCCATTAAATGCATTGCAAATTCAAGTTCCATCCATCCCCGCCCCTCCCCACCGCATCCCCCAAGTTGATTGCATTACTGAATGGCAAATCTAAAATATCACACCTGATCACATGGTTTTCTGTAAAAACTTTATCCAACAAAGGATATTGGACAGGCATTATAAATTCTTTTTCCTACCAAGAGTTGGGACCCAGAGTGTACCCGTGTTTGGCCACTGTGAACTGCAGTGGTCTCTCAGTCTCTCTCCACTTATCTTTCCAGCAATCTCTTCTTTTTTAACACAAGTCTCATCTTCTCTCCTCTCCCTCCCTATTCCATTCTTCATCCTTCATCGTTTTCCAAAAGACCTTCCCCTTCACTGACAGCCCTGCTCATGACTTGGAGATTTGGGTTGTTTTTGTTTGTTTGTTTGTTTTTTAACCTTTCTAAACCTATTTCTGCATCTACCTCAGTAATACCCAATCACATTCTACTATAATTTTCTAGATGAAGCTACAAAACCCTGCCTTCTCCTTTAATTTGTGTTAATTCCATCTCTTCTTCCTATATCCCATCTTCCTCATCCTCAGAAACAAAACTTTTCCCAGCTGCATCAAATTTACTGTCTCCATCCTTCCCATCCCTTCCCATATTTCTTGAAAGAGCAGGTGACACCTCCTGCTTGGACTTCCTCATCACCCGAGAGTTCCTTGATGTTTTATAATCTGTTCTCCAGCCCTACACCAGCGATAAGATTTTGGTAGAAATTAAGTATTAAGGAACTCTTGCTTTGGAGTCAGATCCCAAGAGCTGGAACTCCTGTTCTCTAAAGGACTAATGCCTAGCTACACAATTTATTTTTCTTCCTTTTGGAATAGGATTCTAATAAATTTCAGGGTCTCATAGAGTTACTGTAATGAGTAAGTGAACAGGTGCTTGACACCACACTAGTCCTATTTTAAGTGATTGGAAGTGGTGAATCTTGTGTGTTTTCCATTGTTATTATGCTGCAAGGCCAAATCTTATGATATTCATCAATTTTCATCTTCTTTAACTTCTCAGCACCATTTATTTCAAGATTGTTCAGAGTATTTCAATGTTCTCCTTACTTCTCTTCCATGACAATTACTCATCTAATTCTGCCCTTATCTCTGCTGATTTTTCTTCTGTCCTCAGTGGATCCGATTTCTCCCCCACCAAACTATAGACTGTCTTTAGGAGTGCATTCAGCTGATCCCCCACTTCCTCCTACATTATTTTCCCTTGTGATCTCTCCATGAACAGAACTACTATTATCCTTGTCTTATTTATGGTTGACTCCCAAATGTGGAAGGCCAGGCTCAGCCTCTCCCACAAACTATCTGCTGAACAAATCTTGATATGCCAGCATCTGATAGCAGCAAGTTGAATCTAATATAATAAAAACCAAACATCTTTTCCCTCCCTTCTCCATAAGGCCCATTCCACTCTCCCTTATTTCTGTGAAAGTCATTACCAATTCCCAGGCCTCAGGCTATGAACCTGAGAGCCATCTCTAACTCTTCTTCTTATTTATCCCCAAACTCAAAGCATTATCTTTACTTCTTAGAGAGATACAGAGAATTGCTACCCTAAAATCCAAGCAGATGGCTGGAATAAGAAGAAAGGAAATCTTAGAAGAAAGTGTTATTTTAGAGGTTGTAATGGCTGCAAAAGAATTAAGGAAAACAAAAGTTTCATTTAACACCTACCATGTTTCAAAGAATGTATTAGGTGTTTCTTTCCTGATATAATAATGAGAAAGTCATTATTTCAAGAAGAAAGGGAAGTTTGCAAAAATAAAGCTCTGATGATAAACTGGGAATGTCTTTGATGAGGGAAATCAAGGAGCAATGTCTACAAGGATGAGATGCCCAAGGGTCATCCAGTGGGCTGGGGCTACTCAAAGACAAGGACAGCAGAAGGAGAGAGGAACTCATAACCAGTAATATTATCTTGTAATGAGATTATTGGCAAAGTCTGGAAACCTAAGTCTTTACAAAATCCCCAAGGCCAAGAAGGAAGGGGTGGATTTTAGTGTTTTACTGCACTGAGAAAGAGGTCGATGTATGTCACAGACAACAGAAAAGAACTGAAACTACCTGAGTTCCTATTTGGAATCTGTCTCTTCTGTTGACATCCTCTTTGACCTAAAAAGACTTAGTGCTATGATGAAGCTGAGGCCTGAGCTAGGTGAGAGTTGACATTGATTGTTTAATTATTGTGTGTCATGGGCATCTCATTTAATCTTCACAGCCACTCTCTGAATTAGAAAGTTATGTTCCCAGATAAAGAAACTGAGATCCCATAGATGCTCAGTTATTTAATAGCTGAGCCAAGATTTTTACACTGTGGACTCAGAAAGCCAATGGGTTAACAACTACATTATGCCACTACTTATGTCTGTTATCTCTCTATAAAACTAACCTGAGGACTGGGACACTACAGGTGAAATCATTGAATCATTGGCAATCTCTGAGGAGATATGGAGGATAGGAAACTTTCAAAAAGAAGAACAAGATCACCTCAGTTTTCAAAAAGAAGAATAAGGTCAATTCTGCAAAATAGTAATTTCTAACATGACCCAATAATCAGTTGTTACGTAGATGGTTTGTGAGGACTTAAACAGGACATGGTTAATACTAGGAGCAACACAGATTCTTAAAAACAGACTATGTCAGACTAATTGCATTTCCATTTTTCTGCTGTACACTTATAAGGGAGGGAGTGAGTCAGCAGACTGATGCATACACACAATGTTTCACATTGGTGAGGAACTTCAGGGCTGGCTGGCTGATGTTTAAGTTCACATATAACATCCTCACCAAGATGTCACTTGGCCTTGTCATATCTACTGTGTGGAACTCACTGCCTTGCATAATAACACATTTCATTTGTGAAGAGTTGAGACTATTTTGGATAACTTGGATGAGTCAGCAAGTATTTTCCTATATTAAGTTCAAATCTAGTGCCATGAAGTTTCCACCATTTGGTTTTGCTTTAAACACTTGGAGGAAATTCAGCATAGATCTGACTTTCTTTTCCCATGGAGAATGGTTCATACATGAACACAAATATTAAACTCCTTACTCTCACCTCCTCCCTCTGTTTCTTTAATCAATCTTACTCTAATTAGTTCAGTTCCCAACTTGCTACACAGCATGAGAACCACCTAGGGAGATTTTTGATATTTTTAAAGACCTTCTTCCAGTGTGAAATCATTCCATCAATCAGACAAAACTACAGAAACATTATATCCACCATCGAACTTCATCAATTTATAACACTCTATCATATTTGCTTCAAATCTCTTTTGTAAAACCATTGCAGACACATTAGACCCCACATTTATTCTTCTCAGATGCCCTTTACTTCCCCTCCTCCCAATTATGGGTTGAATTGTATCTCAAAAAAAAAAAATTTGTATGTTGAAGTCCTACTCCCCAGTACATCTGTATGTGACCTTCTTTGGAAATAGGGTCCTTGCAGATATAATGCATTAAGATAAGGTCATAATTGAGTAGGAATAGGGACTTCTGGCTTCCAGAACTGTGAGATGATAGATTTCTGTTGTTTAAACTTTTCAGTTTATGGTGCTTTGTAAAGGTAACTCTAGCACACTAATTCACTCCCTAGAGGTAATCACTATCATGGATTAAGTATTTATCACTCAAAGAGATATGTCGTAATATATTAGTCTGTTCTCACACTGCTATAAAGACATACCTGAGACTGGGTAATTTATAAAGGAAAGAGGTTTAATTGACTCAATGTTCTGCATGGCTGGGGTGGCCTCTTAAAATCATGGCAGAAGGCAAAGGAGGCACCTTCTCCATATAGCGGCAGGAGGGAGGGAGGGAGAGAACAAGGAAGAGCCACACTTTAAAACCATCAGTTCTCCTCAGAACTCACTCACTCTGATGAGAACAGCATGGGGTAACTGCCCCCATGATCCAATCACCTCCACCTAGTTCCTCCCTTGATGTGTGGGGAATATAATTCGAGATGAGATTTGGGTGGATCACAGACCATATCAAGTAATATGTCTATAAATATTTGAAATTATTATTTCCTAGTTTATATATTTTACATAAATGTGGAATTATAAAGTATCCTTCAACAACTTACATTTTTTCTGTTTTTGAAATTTGTCCTTTCCTATACAAATACAGTGCACTTTAAATGGGCTACAGAAATGCCAAAAGTTAGGATGGCCAGAGCCTCAGTGAAGTTCCCATGGATAGGCTTTTCTCAGTACCTCAGTGTTCCATGAAATTACCAGCAATTGCCATTCTCATTCATTTAAGTTCCATACTGTGTTCTAAGAATAAGCCATGATTTATTTGTTAATAGCATAAGTACAGGTCAATTTTTAGGCTCTCTATTTTGCTCCATTTGTCTATTTATCTATCTTAGCCCCAAGCCACTCTTTCTTGATTACTACTCTATAGACAGCCTTTAAATATGGTGCTGTATAGCCTCTTCATTCCTTTTCCTGGATTGTTGAGTATTCTAGATCCTTTTCATTCCTGTATAAATTTTAAAATCCCCTGGAAAATTATATAAAAGATGCCTGGGAGATTTTAGCTGGGAGTGCATTAAATCTACAGATCACTTTGGGTTGAATAGAAATCTTAACAATATTGAGTTGTAAATCTATGAACATAATATATCTCTTCATTTTACTTAGGTCTTCTTTCATTTCCCTCAGCAATGTTTTGAATATCTAGTATAGAGATCTTTCATGTAATTTTTTGCTATTGTAAATGGTACAGTTTAAATTTTATTTTCCAATTTCTGTTGCTACTATATAGAAATACAATGTTTTTGATATATATGTTAGAATTATGCTATGTAGTTATGCTTAAAGATCTCAGTTTCATCCTCTTAAGATCTTTAAGCATAACTACATTTTCAACCTTAAAACCATATATATCTGATTTTATATATACACACATATATGGTTTGTATGTATATAACATATATGGTTTTATATTTATGGTTTATATATGCATAAACCATATATATACACACATACATATAAAAACATTGTATGTCTATATAGAAACAATAAAAATTAGAAAATATATACATATGTATATAAATAATATATACATATATAAATATATATGTATACATATGGACTTTGTATCCTGCAACCTTGTTAAATTCACTTTTCGGTTCTAGTAATTGATTCATGATTACCCAGCATTTTCTAATACACAGTCTGTATGTAAATACAGATAACCTAATGTTTTCTAGCTTTAAGGCATAGGCTAGAAACTCTAGTACAATGTTGATTGAAAATTACGAGAATGGATATTATTTCCTTATTTTCAACTTAAAGGAAAAACATCCATTTTTCCCCATTAAGTATAAAGTGGATTATAGATTTTTGCACAAGCCCTTTAGTCATCTGAGAAAATATCCTTCTATTTCTAATGTTTTTTCCTTACTTATTGAGATGAAAATGTGATTTTTGTCCCTTATTTTCTAAATTGCATTGATTGATTTTGAACGTTTAGCCAGCATTGTATTTTTCAAAAACACACACACAAATGGCATGATATATCATCCTTTTCTATATACTGTGGATTCAATTTGTTAGTATGTTTTACAGAATTTTTTCATCTATATTCATGAAATTTTTTTGAAATGTCTTTGTCAGGTTTATCAGGATTGTCCTGGCCTCTTGGGAAGTAATCCATTTCATTTATTTTTTAAATAATCTGTGTAAGGTTAGTGTTATTTCCTCCTTAGATATTTGAAGGAGTTTACCATTAAAGCTAACTGGAACTGGAGTCTTTTTGTGAGATTTTAAATTATAAATTTTATTTCAATATGAGACTATAATTTCCATTTCCTTTTGTGTACATTCTGCAAATACCTATTTTAAAAAAGAATTTATTTAAACCACCATAGCACATGAATACCTATGTAACAAACCTGCACGTTCTGCACATGTATCCCAGAACTTAAAGTACAAAAAAAAAAAAAAAAGTTTATGGTAAGAATTAACACTTAATTGCTAATTTAAAACCCATGTGACATTTTCTTTATCACAAGTTATTTAAGTGGTAAGATTATTAAATTTTTAGTTTAATACAATAATTCATTTATTTTAATTGGCCTGATATCTTGGTACAAAAATTGTTCCTAACATTTTCTTATTTTTCTTTTAACACTGAAGGACCTTAGTGTTGTTTTAATCTTTTATTCATAATATGGTGATTTCTGTTCTTTGTTTTCTTATTACATCCACCAAGAGGATTATCAATTTTATTAACTTTTTCAAAGAAACAAGTTTAAATTTTATTTATTCTCTCAATCTTGTGTTCATTTCCTCTGTCATTTATATCTGCTGTTTTTTAAACTTCTCTTCTTTACTGCATTTGAGTTCAGTTAGCTCTTTTTCTGCTTCTTATGATGAAAGTTTATATCATTTATTTTAAATCCTTTGTTTCTAACCTAATATAAGCACTTAAGGCTACCAATTTCTCTTTAAACAGTACTTTAGATGACTCTCATACACTTTTATCTTATTGTGTTTTCAATATCATTTAGGTAAAAAAATTTCCAAATTTCCAAATTTGACCCATGAGTAATTTAATATTATGTAGCTAATTTCCAAATATGTGAGGATTTTTCAAATGTCTTGTTAGTGATTTCCAATATAATGCTGATGTGGTCAGAGAGCATACTCTATATAATTTCATTTCTTTGAAATCTATTGAAATTTGTTTTATGGCCCAAAATGTGATTTATCATGGTGAATATTTCATATGTCCTATAAAAGAATATGTTTCTGTGGTTGTTGGCTGGTCATTCTCATAAGTATAAACCATAAAGAGTTGGTTGATAGTACTGCTTAAATCATTTACAGACTTATTGATTTTTGTCTAGTTCTATCAATTCCTGAGGGAATGGTACTGAGATCTCCAAGTATAACTATAGCTTTGTTTATGTCTCTTTTACGTCTGAGTTTGCTTCCCGCACTCAGATGTGCTGTGTTAGATGCATATGCATTTAGGATTATATCTTCTTGACAATTTTACCATTAAAAATAGTATCTTTATCTGAAGTAATACTTGTCTTTAACTCTATTTTGTTGCTATTCATATAACCACTTCTGTTTTCCTGTGATTACTATTTGCATATTTTAGCTGGTCTATCCTTTTTGTTTAACCTAGCCATGCCTGTATGTTTAAAGTGAATCTCTTGCAAACAACATATAGTTGAGTTTTGCTTCTTTAAAATAAAGTCTCATAATTTTTGTCTTTTAAGTAAATGCCTTTATATTTAATAAAATGATTGTGTGGGCGAGTCTCCTAATGTTCTGTTTGTTTTCTTTTGTCTCAGAAGTTCATTGTTTCTTTTTTTCTCTCTTCACATCTCCTTTTGGATTCAATTTGTATTTTATAATGTGCTCTTATCTTCCCTTTTGAATATTAGAACACCATATATTAGTTTTCAGCAGTTGCTCTAAGGATTATGATATTTGTCTTTAGGACAATGCAATCTATGTTGAATTGGTAATAAATACTTCTCACATAAGAAACTAACAAAAGTATAATTTCATTTACTTTCTCCTATCCTTTGTGTTACTATTGTCATGTATTTTTCTACATGTTATAAACCATATAATACATTTTTATTCGTTTTATTGTCCTTGCTTAAAGAGAAATTAGTAATTGATAGAAGAGTATCTTTTCTATTTTTCCATGTATTTATTAGGTATGTCACTCTTCATTTCTTCCTAAATATCCAGACTTCCATCTGGTAACATTTGTCTTTCACTTGCATAATTTCCTTTAACATTCTTTGAAGCATAGGTCTACTATTGATATGTTCTCTCAGTTTTGGTTACCTGAAAAATGTCCTCATTTGGCTTTTATTCACAGGCTATATCGGCTATATACAGAATTCTTTTTTTTTTTTTTTTTTTTTTAAATAAAAAGACGGGGTTTCACCATGTTGGTCAGGCTGGTCTTGAACTCCTGATCTCAGGTTATCCGCCCGCCTTGGCCTCCAAAGTGCTTGGATTACAGGCGTGAGCCACTATGCCCAGCCGGCTATATATAGAATTCTATGTTAATCTTGTTGTTGTTTCTTCAGCATTGTAGAGATATTATTGTTCCATTGTCTTCTGGTTTACATTGTTTTTGCAAAAAGTCTGAAATAATTATTATTATTCTTCCTATGTATCTAATTTGTTTATTTTTTCTCTGGATGCTTTCAATTTTCTCTTTAGTTTTTATCAATTGTATTATGATGCTCCTAAAAATGACTTTGCTTGTATTTTTTTTTTTTTTTTTTGGGTCTGGGTTTATCTCAACTTCTTGAATTTGCAGATTGACATTTTAAGTAATATTTGGAAATAACTTGATCTGTTATCCTTCCTTTTCTTATGATCTCCAATCTCTCTCCTTATTTTTTAGGATTTTAATTATATTAGATCACTTGATACTGAGCCACAGGTCACTGAAGATCTCTTCATATTTTTGCAGTCTCCTCCTCTCCTTCTCCTTCTCCTCCATCTCGGTGTTTCCGTTTGGGTAGTTTCCATGGACCTCTATGTTAATTCACTCCTTTTTTTCTTAGTGCAGTTTCCAATCCACCCTGTTAAGGTCATCCAGGGAAATTTCTATTTCTGCTATTTTATTATTATGTTACAGAAATTTTATCTTGTTCTTTTTGATAGTTTTCATTTATCAGCTGATAGTTGCCATCTGTTCATTCATTATGTTGACATTTTCCTTTCAAATTGGAACTTCAACTTTGGTTCATTAGCACCCCAACATCTCTCAATACTATGTGTCCTCTGGATTCTCCATTCATCTCACAGTCCCTAGCAAGCATGTTCTGCCTGGCCTCATGGAGTCTTATCTGCCCATACAGAGCTTAGTATGTCATTCAAAACTCCAGGGAATCCCTATGCTTGTATATAGAACTCCTTCTGTGTGAAGTTCCCCTCTCTCTAGTGCTTCAACCAACAAATTCAGTTACCAACGTTGCTCCAGACTTTGTCTTTTTCCTCTGCCCAGTATTGGTTCCGTGTTTTTGTGTCACAGGTTGGAAAGTGTCCCTAGGCAAATGATTGAGCTGAATGTGGGATTCACTTAATGTGTCTCCCTTCTTTTGAGGAGCACAGCTTGCATTAACTATAGAGTTTAATATCTGAAAATAGTTGCTTCATGTATTTTTCTTACTTTCATTAGTGGACAACTGTGTCTAAAACTCATTAATTCATCATGGCTGCAACTGGACATCTCATTTAGCATTTTATTGATAGTAGCATAGCTAAAATGGTATCTATAGCTGTCCTATTTCATTCAGCTTTTTATTGTAGTAGGTTTCTTTAATTTGGTATTCCAAAGACAATACGATCCTTAAGCTCCCAAATACTATTGTATAGAACAAATGTTCATCAAATGGTTGTAAAATATATTAATGAACATAAGTAAATGTAATTTTATTTCATTATTTCTAAAAGCTTTTCACCTTTCCTTATTTTCCAAGTGAGTTTGCATTTTTAGATTTGCTTTTTCCTTACTTTATTCTGTGTCTGTTCTGTTTCAACACTCATAGAGTTTCCAGTCTAGAGACATAAAGGAGCCAGTAAAAGCAATACAAATACAGTCTGTGTCAGTTGGGCCACTGAATGAGACCTTTTCTTTAAATAATAGTAATAATATTTTTTGAAGTATTTGTATGATAATCTTATCACCCAATACAGTGAACACTAAACATAAACGAACACTTAACAGATGCACGTAAAATTAATCTTTTGCTGTTATTTTAGTTTTAAAACTCAATGGGGAGTGGGGAGGGGGGGTGGGGAGGGGATAACATGGGGGAGAAATACCAGATATAGTATGCACCTAAAGTTAAATAAATAAATAAATAAATAAATAAATAAATAAATAAAAACTCAGTTATTGGAAAAGGCAGAAGCTCACTAAGGAAAATCAAAGCTTTGTTTTACTTGTGTTTTGTATGCTACATGGAAATTGTCACAATCAGAAAATAATTATGAGATTAAATTGACTTAAGACTGAAGACCCATTGTTTTCTAAGTACCTTATCAAATTGTTTTCAGAATATAGACTGGGAGTATACTCTCAAAAAACATCCAAGTATTTAAACCTACAGTAATTTATGTTGATTTCTGTTGCCAGATATTGCTGCTCAATGTTCAACATCACATCCTGTGTTAAGGTGGGTAAGGTAATGAAGCATTAAGTCTGGCCTGGGCTGCAGAACAGGCCCCTTCTTGGCTGTGTGCCCACGAATGAACATACGTCAGGGCACAGCCAAACTGGCAGTGTCTGGCATTACTTCCTGGCGGTCGACACAGCTGACCTTTTTTTTTTTTTTTTTGTAATACTGTGAATGTGTGCATGTTCCAATAACTCAGCTTAAATTATGCCTTGGAGATGCAAGACAGATCTTTGGTTTGTCTCTAGCTGAGCTCTCCCTTCAAAATTTCTGGAATGCTTTAGAATGAAGGTTTAGACATAATTTGAGACACATCTTTTATTAGGACCCAACCATCAGTTGGTCGAATATAATGAACTTCTTTCTCCTACAGATAGTAAATGAATTTTCAACTCTCACTAGCACATTTACGAGTCTGATGAGACGTGTTTTAAATTTTCCAGGACAGGAGACCTCTATCTATCAGGCAGCTGTCCTGGGAGCTCTGCCCTGACTCATAAGGACCACAAAACTTACTAAGCTCACAGCCTCTCAGAGAGGTTCTCATAAACTGACCTACTTTTTTCAGTCATTTCACAGAAATACTAATGTTTAGGTGGTGACTTCTTATTGTCATCTAGGTGGACATTTATAAATATGCTTTCAATTGTAGGGCAAGACCAAGAAAGAATAAAGTTGATCAGCTTCCAGCATATTCCTAAATGTAAAGAAAACCTTTATATTGAAAAAGTAAGACATGGCGGCCCAATAGGCAGGAGAAGAAAAATGAGTCTTTTGGGAACCAAAGGATCCAGAAGCTTTCATGTCTCCTTTTCTCTTCCACAGATGGCTACAAACACAACTGTAAAGAAAATTGATTTCCAGTGGCACCCATCTCCTACTTCCAGGCCCTTTTCTCCTGCATTGGTTCTGTTTCCCAACTACCTCTTCCATCTTCCCTTCAGGAACCTCTGTATTGCCATGCTCCCTTATCTTTAATCAAAACCTTATCTTGGACAAGGTTGTCATATCAGTCATTCACACCTTAGTATATACTAAAGTAGATGGCTTATCTTGATAACTACCTTGTATATCATCTTCCTCTACTAAAAGAAATTTCTAATATCAGAGTATAAAGAGTTATTTAAGATAAAGGAGGAATTTCTTAGCATCATTGAACCTGAAAACTTACTCTGCTAATATGTAAGACCATCTCTGAACTACCCTAACGATTTACTCTTGTATTCAATCATCTCTTGGCCAACAATTAAGATAAAATTAATTCTGGAACAACAGTCTTGAGCATGATGAATATGGTATTTGTTACGGGGATTCAGAGGAGAAAGATATCCCTTCTGGTTGAAAATCCTGGAATTTTTTATGGAGGAAGTAGGGTTAGTACTGAGCCTTGTACATCCTAGAATCTTCTTCTATTTCTGCAGCTGTAAAATGTTTGTGGTGAGATTTGACTAGAACAAGATGCGTAGAAGAACCTAACCAAGATGCTCTGCTGGTTGACTGCTGGAGTTTGGACTTTATAAGGAAGATAGAATCACAGGTAAATTCTGGCCTCACGGTGTCATTTTTAGAGGCCACCTTCAAAATATCCAGCTAAGTGCAAGTTTTTCTCCTGTTGTCCCATGTCCATCAATCAACATTTCCTTTGGGGTAAATCCCCTTCAGGCTACCTCTGGGGAACTGGGAGAGGCTGTGTAGCTCTCTCTCATTGATCCATCCCTAGATACCACAGCTGATGGGCACACAATATCCTGAGAGATGCTAAGAGTTGGGAAAAGTAAATAAATCAACAAAGAGACACATGATGACAATGTAAAAACTAGGGCAGATAACGTACACACATCTATTTATCCTATTTTTATTGAATGCCTCTATGCTGCATGCTGATGTGATACTATCTGCTGTGGGTTGAACTGTCATGGGTTCTACAAAATTCATATGCTCAAAGTCTAACCCCCTGTACCTCAGAATGTGACTAATTTAGAAATGGGGCCATTACAGATGTGATTAGTTCAGATAAGGTCTTACAACAGGCCCCTAATTCAGTATGACTGGTATCCTTACAAAAAGGGGGAATTTGATTTGCATTTCTCTAATGACCAGTGATGACGAGCATTTCTCATGTTTGTTGACTGCATAAATGTCTTCTTTTGAAAAGAATCTGTTCATATCCTTCACCCACTTTTTAATGGGGTTGTTTGTTTTTTCTTGTAAATTTGTTTTAGTTCTTTGTAGATTCTGGATATTAGCCCTTTGTCAGATGGGTAGCTTGCAAAAAATTTTTCCCGTTCTTTAGGTTGCCAGTTCACTCTGATGATTGTTTCTTTTGCTGTGCAGAAGCTCTTCAGTTTAATTAGATCCCATTTGTCTGTTTTGGCTTTTGTTGCCATTGCTTTTGGTGTTTTAGTCACGAAGTCCTTGCCTATGCCTGTGTCCTGAATGGTATGTTTTCTTCTAGGGCTTTTATGGTATTAGGTTTTATGTTTAAATCTTTAATCCATTTGGAGTTAATTTTTGTATAAGGTATAAGGAATGGGTCCAGTTTCAGCTTTCTGCACATGGTTAGCCAGTTTTCCCAATACCATAGAGATACCATCTCATGCCAGTTAGAATGACAATCATTAAAAAATCTGGAGACAACAGATGCTGGAGAGGATGTGGAGAAATAGAAATGCTTTTACACTGTTGGTGGCAGTGCAAATTAGGGCAACCATTGCAAATTAGGGCAACCATTTGTGGAAGACAGTGTGGCGATTCCTCAAGGATCTAGAAATAGAAATGCCATTTGACCCAGCAATTCCATTACTGGGTGTATACCCAAAGGATTATAAATCGTTCTATTATAAAGACATATGCACATATATGTTTATTCTGGCACTGTTCACAATGGCAAAGACTTGGAACCAACCCAAATGCCCATCAAGGATAGACTGGGTAAAGAAAATGTGGCACATATACACAATGGAATACTATGCAGCCATAGAAAAGGATGAGTTCATGTCCCTTGCAGGGACACAGATGAATCTGGAAACCATCATTCTCAGCAAACTGACACAAGAACAGAAAACCTAACACCATATGTTCTCACTCATAAGTGGGTGTTGAACAATGAGAACACATGGAAACAGGGAGGGGAACATCACACACTAGGGTCTGTTTGGGGATGGGGCGCTAGGAGAGCAATAGCAGGGCATGGAGAGTTTGGAGAGGGATAACATTAGGAGAAATACCTAACGTAGATGACGGGGGGATGGATGCAGCAAACCACCATGGCATATGTATACCTATGTAACAGTCCTGCAAGATCTGCACATGTACCCCAGAACTTAAAGTATAATTTAAAAAGAGTGGGAAATTTGAACACAAAAACACACTCAGGGAGAATGCCATGTGAATACAAAGACAGAGACAGGGTGATGCATCTGGAATCCAAGAAACACCAAGGTTTGCCGGCAAAGCCCAGAAGCTAGGGGAGAGCCTGGAGCACATTCTCCCTCACAGCCTTAGAAGGAACCAACCCTCTAATGTTTTAATATCAGACTTCTGACCTCAATACAATACATTTCCTTTTTTAAGCCTCCCAGTTTGTGGTGTGGCAGCCCCGGGAAACTAATCCAGCATCAAATAAAGTATAGTTTTTCTCCTCGGGCACTTATAGCCTGGAGAAAGCCAGGAAAACTTTGATTGGGGCTGGAGGAGAGCAGAGAGGTAACTCCACCATGTGGTATGAGCATGCAGGAGTTGGGGAGGGGGTACCCTGAGGGCCATTTCTGGAAGGTATGAGGGAAGAGCACTGGCTGAAGCGTGAAGAGGGCTGAGCTTAGTTCCAGCTCTGCCACTGTCTGGGTGACCTTGAGAAGTCACTACTTCTTGGAACTACAGTTTCCTAAAGTAGTAGATAAAAGGCTTCTAAATTAGTGCATTAAAGGTTAGGATGAACGAGGTCATTTCTAAGTTTCTCCAGCTCTACTATTTGCTTGACTCTGTGTCTGTCCCAGGGACACTGCTTAAGCTGAGGAGGTTCAAAGCAAAGGCAAGTTTCCAAAATAATTTCTGAAGCCTTTTGAAAAGTCACCGAGGGCCAGCTCTCAGCATATTTTGGGTATGAACGTTTCATTGTTCATTGGCTTCATTTTATTTATCTGTTTTGTTGTCTCTGGCTCTGCATGTGACTGAGATTGCTCATTCCATGAGGTTGGGTCTATGGATGTAAAGTTCTCTTTAAACGGCATGCAGAACAGCACCCCATGGAGTTAAATGTCTTGTAAAGGCCTCTCTGTTGATAATTTTCAAGAATGGTTTCAGAATATCACCTGGTTGGTATTTCTAAGACTTTTGTATTGCTCAAGATCACCCTTGAAAATTAGAACTCTCCTTCTAGTCCACCACCCAGCACTCTCAGATACTTACAGCCCGGAGAGAGCCAGGAGAACTTTGATCAGGGCTGGAGGAGAGCAGGGAGGTAACTCCACCATGTGGTGTGAGCATGCAGGAGTTGGGGAGGGCGTACCCTGAGGACCATTTCTGGAAGGTATGGGGGAAGAGCACTGGATGAAGAGTGAAGAGGGTCGAGCTTAGTTCCAGCTTTGCCACTCTCTGGGTGACCTTGGGAAGTCACCACTTATTGGAACTATAGTTTCCTAAAGTAGTAGAAAAAAGGGTGTCTACTTCCCCCATAACATTATCACCCTCTGACCCATTATATACTGTATCATGTGTGATATGCCCTTTCTGTCTCCCTTGCTGATAATGTCAGCTCCAGGAAGGTAGGACTTTTTAGCTGCTTTGATCACTGATGTATCCTCAGTGAGAAATGACTGCTATGATTTGAATATCCCCTCCAAAACTCCTGTTGAAACTTAATTCCCAACGTGGTAGTATTGAAAAGTGGGGCCTTTAAGAGGTAACTGGGTCATGAAGGCTCTGCACTCATGAGTGGATTAGTCCATCCATGTATTAATAGATTGGTGGGTTAATGAATTAATGGCTTACTATGGGAGTGCAACTGGTAGCTTTCTATGAAGGGGAAGAGGGACCAGAGCAAGTAGGTGAGCACCCTCAGCTCCATGGCCATGTGATGCTCTGTGCCACCTCAGGACTCTGCATAGGGTTCCCCCCAGCAAGAAGGCCCTCACCAGAGGTGGTCGCTTGACCTTGGACTTCTCAACCTCTATAACTGCAAAAAATAAACTCCTTTTCTTTATAAACCAGTGTCAGGTATTATGTTATAAGCAACAGAAGATGGACTAAGATAGTGACTAAGATGATCCCTTAAACAGACATCTGCCACTGGAAGAAGTCACAGCCCCCTGGTACCCAGCCTAGGACTTGGCATGTGGTAAATGCTCAGTGAGTGTTTGTTGAGTGAATACATGAGTGCCCATAACACTACACAGATTTACAGTCTTCACTGAGAGTTCCATATGTACAGATATGGATTAAATGATTGAGAAAGTGAAAGGACTTAACCAAGTTCATGTGAATTAGAGGTGGGAACTTACATTGTCTGTCTTGGTAACCAACCTGCAGAGTCTTAAAAAGCAGAACACTAGAAACACCTTGGTGGAAATTAAGCACAGAAAGAACTACTAAAGAGGATTTGGGCTGAGGGATCTTGGCCCTAGTAGAATGCAGGGGTAGAATTCTAAGATGGCCCCCCAGATATCCTCTCTTGGTATATATAAGCCCTATAAAATCCCTTCCTCCAAGGATCAGCAGAATCTGCGAATATGATGAGGTATCAGTCCTGGAATTATATTATATGCAAAGGGCAGATTATTTGGGATGAGCCTAATTCATCAGATGAGGTCTTTAAGACTGTTCATTCCAAATGGCTGCAGAGAAGAAAGTCAGAGAGATGTTCTCTTCTTGGCCTGAAAGAAATAACTACCATGTGGTGAACTGCCTACAGGGGCCACATGGCAGGGGAACTGAGGCAGCCTCCAGAAGCCAAGAGCCTTCTTGGGCCAACATCTAGCAATGAAATAAGGACCTCTGCCATACAAACAAAAAGAAATGAAGTCCGCCAACAAACAGTGAACTTGGAAAAGGATCCTGCACCTCGGATGAGAACCATAGCACCTTCCTTCAGATGAGAACTGTACAGTAGTGTGTTCAACATCTTAATTGTGGTCTGTGAAACCAAAAGCAGAAAGCCCTGCCACACCAAGCCTGGACTTCATACCTGTAGCAACTGCGAGCTCATTAATACGGGTTGTTTGCAGCCACTAAGTTTAGGTCGTTTGTTATGAGGCAATAGAAAATCAATACCTATAGGGAGCTAGCTAAGTTCACTTCTTAATGGTTAAAAAGATGAACAAATAAAGGTTACCAAGGGCTGTTGGGGGGTAAGAGGAGCTTTTGTTTAATGGATACAGAGTTTCTATTGGCATCAATGAAAAGGTTTTGGGTATAGATAGTGATGATGGGTACACAGCACAGTCAATAAACTTTAATGACACTGGGTTGTAAACTTATGAATAGTTAAAATGATAAATAGTATGCTATATATGTATTATCAACTTTTTTAAAGGGGGGAAAGATTAATAAATAAAATAAAAAGATTATTAGATCGCTCTATTTCTTTGATTACAGTCAAGGATATTCTTCTCAGACCCCTAACCTCAGTCCTATTCAAAATTAATTCTAATTGACTCAAAATATCCTTCAACTTAAAAATAAATTTTATTTTTAAAATATTAAAAATAAGTTCTCTATCAAATAAATGTTGAGTCTTGTTGACTCATGTAGTAGGGGCATTAGAAAAATCAGTATAAATTGGTAAGAGAGAAAAATAGGTTGAATCTTATGAATCATCTTGAGCTTTGACAGACAGGAAGGGAACAGACAGAGTTACATGCCCTGGAAAGATGAGAATGGGTCGGGTCAGAAGAGCAGCACTCATAAGGCAAGATGGAAAACCTTCGGCATTTTACCTAAGCCCTATGACTGCTCAGGGCAGACCTAAGCAGGACAAAGAGCCCATGAGGGCAGATGGAGGGCAGGACCCAGACAGGAGGTAGAGAACACCAGCCAAAACGTGGGAGAGGAGAGGGGGAGAGCGCAGCAATGACCAGGAAGCTTTTTGTCTGGGGCCATGAACCTGGGACCCTACCCAACAGTGACGGCTCAGATGACCTGTCAGGGAGGAAGGCCCTGGGAATGGTGACAACATGATGCCATGGAGAGCTGGGACCCCTGGGACTTGAGGCATAAGGATCTTCTCAATGGCACCTTTTTAGAGGAGGAGGATTTTTAAGAGTTTGACTTTAAAATTGGGTTCCCTAGGCATTGATTGCTGGGCATGGAGAAACACGACCATCTCAGCACAGGCCTATGGCCTAATGAAAATGAGAACTGAGCTCTCCCGGAAGGTAGACTTCATGGCTGTGGATTGTGGTCTGATCAATGTGTTCTCAACAATTCTAGCTGGAGCTTCTTGTTTAGTTTCCCGATCTCTCATCCACACAATACCCATGCCCACAAATAACCCTCTGCCCCACAAACCATTCTGCCTTTTGTTTTCTTCTTACATCCTGTACATCACCCTACTTCTAGGGAGGATCCCACAATTTATTAATAATAAAAATGGCAACAATACAAAACCAATATTGCTTATTAGCCATCCACAGTATACTGCAGCCATGCTGAGCACTCAAGAGACCTTGTCTCCTTCAGTTCTCACAGTAGCTTTAGGAGATGGGGGGAGGAGAGAGCTCAGCTCAAAGAGGGTAATAACCTGTCCATTGTCACACAGCCAGTGAGCCGGTTATGGGTTTTAACTTAGGCTCATCTAACTCCAAGCCTTATGCTTTCAATTTAGGGGCGACCCAACTCTCCATTCATTATGATCCTATGAGAAGGAACTTCATAGAGATGGGCCACGGTTTATTTATGTGGCCTTTCTTTCCAACAGTCTGGAAGTGGCACTCTATGCCAGAGGTAGAAAGGAAGCAGGCATCTGTCTGTCAAAAGGAGAAACTGGGGGGGCAGACACTTGATGACCTACAGAAATCTAAGAAAAAGCATAACACTCAAGTGTATATTCTAATAAAGCAAAAGATGAAAGGCCTTACGGCAAACAGAATAGAAAACTTCAAAATAATAGAATGAAACTGATTTGGTTGGCGTGAGGTCTTGTTTAGTGAGCATCATTTATAACCCTCACTAAAGATTGAGAAGCAAAACTAACACTCTACACAGTCATCCACAGAAAATATTCTGGGCAGAACACAGCATTGCTTCTCAAAACATTTGACAGTATATATTTTTGCCAGGTGCTCCCTTAACATTTTAAATCTCCTTTCCCTGTGGTATCTCTTACTTAAAAAAATAAAATAAAATAATGAAAGCTGTCTCTCACTTACACAACACTCCAAATATTTTGAGTACTCACAGTACCAAAATATATATATCAAATATATAAACACATTTGTAACCCTAGTTCTGCAAAGGTCCTTTATCTCTCAGATATTTTGCAATGGTTTCCATAACCTGGGATACTGCTTGTAAAATTTATCTTGACAAGCTAACAGATTTTCCCAAAGACTGGCCAAGAATAATTTTAAAGGAAAAAAAAATGGCTTAACCTAGTTTTCTTGTGTATTCAGGAAAAGACAGGATATACATTTATATCCTTCAGAAGTAAGTAATCCAACTTTCTTTCCAATATGAGTTTAAACATGTTTGGAAGAAGACAGATAACTAACTTATTAAGTATGCCATTTTATTTTGCTTTCATTGCTCCAGAATTACTTAAAGATAGGGAAGATAGACAACCCCTGAAATGTAAATTATTGAACAATCATAAAAGTAAAAATATTGTGTTATTTATTTCAAAAATAACAAATCTAATTGGGAATTGACATATTAAGAATGACACTTTCTATGTCTGGAATTTTTGGAGAAAAAGTTATTATAGATTAGATAATGTTTGAATAATGAAAGCCTGATTCTTAGCAGAAAAATCTCTTTTGCTTTGAAGTATTTTAACTTGAATGTTTCTAAAATCTGCCTTTAAAAAAGTATGCTGTATATATCAATTATTGTTTTGCAGTCCAATGAACAAATAAATCTGATGCTATTGACCCAAGTAGGACTTACATTACCCATTCACAGAATGTCCCCTAAAGACCCCAGGTCTCAAACTTATACTGGTCTAATTTGTTTTCATACTTAACCTTTTCCTTTGTGTTCTCTGTTTATCATGAGAAGCAAGACTGTGGAGTAAACATTTCCTCACCTGAGAAGGAGTTCAGGGCTAAGAGAAAGACTTTGCCCTTCTGCAGTGCATGGTTTTGTTTTGTTTTGTTTTTTCAAGAATGCTAGAGTTTTCACTTAGGTTGGTCCCACCTCCGAGTCTCAGCTGCTCTGGGGTTGAAACTGCCGTACATCTGATAGCTGGATAGAAAGGCAGAAGGAATAGGGCAGAATGTTCTTTAAAAGGGGTTTATCTCCATTCTGTACATGCTGTTCTTCAAATGTCTAGAGGCCATTCATACAAAAATGAATGTTCGTAGAAAAATGTTGCCTGTGACAAGCAGTTCCAAGCAAATTCCATCAAAAAGTGGTAAGATGGTATATCGTCATGGTAGAATAAACTTCATAACTGTGTGGAAAGGTGCGGTAGACACAGAGTGGCGTCCAGTCAGTTGACTTTCTGTGGAATGGAATGACTTTCTACAGGGATCAGGGGTAGAAAATAGGGAGGGAGAATGAAAGTCCAAGAAGAAAGGCTGTTCCCTGTAGTCAAAGGTGGGAAAGAAACCAGATTGTCCCCTACAACATTAGGCAGTGATTCAGTGCAAATCCCAGGAAGGCTTGAGTTCATTTTGACTATTGCTCTGATACCCAAATGGCTAAAATGAAAAAGTCTCCATCCTTAGCAATATTTTCAATTTGAGATCTGATTAAAAGGCAATGATAGAGTCGGCAAGGGCTGTGAAGACCTCTGGAAAAGGTAATGCTGTCAGAAATAATGTGAGCTTTTAACAGCAGTGGAGCAAGGTCCCCCCAATACACAGACTATGAGTCACAAGCCAATCAGAAAGAAAAAGAGCAGGAACAGAAGAAATTGTTTAAGAATATAATACATACTTTTTAAAAATTATAGTTGGCATGGAAAACAGCAGCAATTTGCTGGACATCCTTACACTCACCTTGCAGGTCACTGGTGCTTTACTTTCGGATTACGGGCAGGCATTACAGGGACTATGGTCATTTTTGTGTGAATGGCCTCTAGACAGTTGAAGAACAGTATGTTCAGAAAGCGGGGGAGATAAAACTGCAGGAGTGAGTAGATCACAACCAGCACCAGAATTAGAGTGAAGAGAGCCAGGCACTCTCCTTGGACACAAAATTTAAAGAGGCAACAAAACAATGCAGGAATCAAAATCCATCATGTCTTAATGCAACATTTCTTTAAGACCCAAAATCGATGCTAAAAGTCATGATAAACAAAATATCAAAATTTTAAATGAAGATGGAATCCGCATCCCTGAGCCTTAGGCATGAAGAGGCTCAGCTCAGTACTGTTACAGATCCTGTCATTATTTAGACTTTCACAGTTTGTTCATCATAGATTTTTCTGCATTCATTTTAAAATTGATTTTAAAAATATATAGCATTAAAACATTATTTATTCTGATTGCAAGGGTTTTTTTATGTCCCCTTAAATGATACGCCTGAGGTGAATACCTCACTGACCTCGCTCTAAATAGATTTAGAGAAAACCCCACCAATAACTGCTCAAGGCAGACAGAATGCCAGAGAGATGGTAATCGGCCATCTGTAAAAAGCCACCAAGACACCTGTGATTATTTCTAAAGTCTTCCCACTTGAGTATTCCAAAATTAGCTCTAAATACTTACTTTTTAATTCAGGAAAGAAAAACAAGAAAACATTGGCAAAAGGCATATAGTTAAAATAATATTGAGAAGGATTTCTAAGTTAATACCTTGACTTCCATTTCAAGAGCAATATTTTAAGTTTTCAAACAGACTTTTTCCATCCCTGAGATTCCTAGATTCTAGCATGTCATGAACTAATGGTTAGATACTCAACTTTCTAAATACACAGAGACTAAGCTTCACTATATATTCTGCTTTTAAATCAATGAAGAATGATTATTTTAAAACAGCATAAAACTAGCATTGTTTTTACTTTTGTTTCTACATGCTGAAAATGAGGAAATGTCCTTTAAAATAAAAACAAATTTTCTAGCCACGGGAAGAAGACAAAATTCAAGTAAATAAATTCTACCTATAAATATTTTGGCCGATTGTTCTAGGACGTGAAGTCTTAATTGATTAGAAGTATTTTACACAACACTCAGCATTAATACATATAAACATATAAAATGTGCAAAACTTCTAAAATTGCCTGGTTGCTAAAGTGTTAAACTATGTCTAATGGAAGCATAGCTGGGAGCTCCGCTGAAGATTTCTCTGTATGTTCTCACTTTGCAGCATAGGAAAGAGTGCTCTGCCACCTATTGGCCTTCCTTGTGAAACAGATTTAATCTTACCTGGTAGCAGGGATTTACCTGGCCCTGGACTTGGAGAAAGCCTCGCCTTAGCAAACTGCAAGCAACTCTGTCTGGTCCTCTCCCAGGCTTTTGATCAAGACTGGGTCCACCATGGAAAATAGCAGGACTCCCACTGTCACCTCTGTGGACCCACTCTGACAGGCAGCAAATTACTCCCCCTCAACTACACTTAAGAGGGGCACGTATTCACAGCACAGGGGCCAGAGGCTGCCCAACAAATGCTTGCTGGACCCACCTGGATACAGCCAGGAATTTGGGCTGAAATAATCTCTCACTCTGTGTGCATTCTCTGAGCACATCAAAAAAGGATGCCCTCCCCCCCAGGTGTTTGGAGGACTAGAACAGCAAAGAAATATGGTAATTTAGCTCATCACTGGGTCCCACCCATGGAATTCTATGAATGTGCATGAGTTTACCTTGACCAGGTATCTTGACCTGGAATTCCTTGAAATAACTGGAATGATAAGAACCTGGTTGGGATGGAAACATCTAGGACAAAATGATGGCTCTACTTTATTTTCTTTTTTTGAGACAGAGTCTCGCTCTGTCACACACTCTGGAGTTTAGTGGTGCAATCACGGCTCACTACAGCCTCAAACTACTGGCCTCAAGTGATCCTCTCACCTTGGCCTCTCAAAATGCTGGGGTTACAGGCATGAGCCACTGTGCCTGGCCAACAATAATTCTTGATCTTCTTTTCTTCCTTATTAAATAGCACCAATCACTAAACTTTAACAGATTGGGTCAAGTAATCAATAATATTTGTGTTTTTGGCAGGGAAATGTCTAACGTAGCTCTAGGCAGTTGACACAGTCTTCTTGGGTCTATCTACCTCCTGCCTACCACCCGCCATCCATAATGCCACCATATTTTATGGCTTCAATAGCTCCTCCCTTGAGCCTCTCTGGTTCCAGTCTCATTCCTCCACCCCAAGATCACTGACTCCTTCTCTAACCTGCTTCCAGAGTGGTTTTCCAAGATGCAAATCTGATGACATCATTCCCTTGTTTGAAATTCTTCAGCAGCTCCTCATCCTCCATCAAAGGAACCTCAGATCTTTATCACGGAATATGTGACCCTCTAAGCAGGAATGCTAAAAGAAAGCTTCTTTCACTTAAATAGTAAAATGTTAAGGGAGAATGACATTTTAAAGAATCTTTTAGGTCCATTCACAATGTTAATAAAACAGGAGAACATTGGGTACATGAAGAGTGGATCCATGGTGTTGCCATTAGAATAGGAGGCAGCAGCCTGGCATGTCATTCAGAATTTTTCAGGACATAGTAAAATTATCTTCGTCCTTTTGGAAGCTTCTATTTAAAACACAATTTCAAAGGTCTAATATTACTACTATAACTTCATTTAACAAATCTCTAAAGAAGGAAAGTAAGGTTTGCAATACTCTTTTGAAATGCAGAAGTATACAGAAAGATCAAAGTATTTTCAAAAGCATTATGGAGAATTATTTATGTCTTCTAAAAGATTATATCCCTGTACAGTTTCCTACAATAAGGACCTGGATTAACTTTGTTCTGCAAAGAAAGAAAGCCTGATGTATTACATGCTTTTCCATTGCCTCCTTAAGTGGAGCCAAAGAACAAAGCATTTTCCAGAAGGAATGAAGTCGTATCTGTCCTCAGAGCTGCCTAGAGATCAAAAGAATCTTTCTAGCAGTTTTATTGGAAATTTCGGAGGCTTTTAATATTTAGTTTCATAAATGATGGGTGTTAATGGGTGGGGGAAAAGTCCCACTTGTAAACTAATGAGTGGTTATCAATCATAATTTTTGAAAAATATTATTTAACTCAATTAATATAAATGTTTCTGATTTCTCCTTGTTAGTATGATGGTTTTCAGTTTGTTTACAGGTAATCTCTCAAACCACTGCTTATTTCTTATCTATCCAAAGGTAAATAAATTGTGGTAAGCGACATGCTATTTTTCAGATGGGAAAAATGTACAAATGAAACTCTGTCAGCCTATTAAACTCCTGGGGCTGCTGTAACAAAGTCCCACAAACGGGGTGGCTAAAACAACAGACATTCATTGTCTCCGAGTTCTGGAGGCTCCAAGTCCGTGATCAAGGTGTCATCAGGGTTGCTTCCCTCTGAGGCTGTGAGGGAGAATCGGTTCCAGGCTCTCCCTGGCTGCTGGCGATCCTTGGGGCTCCTGGGCATCACTCCACCTTCTCCACTTTTGTTTTCTCATGGCACTCCATGTGTGTGTGTGTGTGTGTGTGTGTGTGTGTGAAAATTTCTCCTTTTTATAAAGACATCAGATTAGGGCCCACCGTAGTGACCTCATCTTAACGAATTACTCTTGTAACCACCCCTGTTTTCAAATAAAGTCCCATTCGGAGACACTAGGGGTTAGGACTTCAGCCTGTGAATGTCGGGGAGACATAACTGAATCCAGAACACTCAGGTAACCATGTTTAAGAGCATGCCTAATTTTTTAAAATCAAGAATAATCTACTGCAGCTCATGATTCCTCGTGTGACTCTTGTCTCCTTCAGTTCTTAAAGGCCCATTTAGTCTGGGGTCATTCTGAAAGTTGGGGCCAGGCAAGGGAGCCTGCGGCCACAGGAGTCTAACCTCACAGGGCCGCTTTGTCTGGACAGTTCAGGACACTGGGGCCTGGTGCTTCCTGCCCCTGGTGCTTCCTGCGCCTGGTGCTTCCTGGGCCGGCTCCTTCAATAGCATTGACTCTCCTGCCCGGGCCACCATCGTCCCCTGGTGAAGTCGGCCAGCCAGCACTTTCCTCCTGCGGAGCAGCTGGGAGCATCCTGCACCAGCCCTGCCTCATATCAGTACTGGTCTCTTGGCATGCAGGTCTTTGTTCAAACTCAAAAAGATGCTTCTGTCTTGAACCAGGTGAATATACACTTACATCAAATACACAGAGAAAAATATTTTGAAGAGTAATGTTACAAAATGTGTAATTCCTAACATGTCCTTATTAATTGGCATAATTTTGATCATCTCCACATTATTTTTCCAGATATCCTCCCAATTTGATAGGTCTTGAAGTTCTGAGCATGCCAATGTCCTTTCTTCCCTGGAGAGACATTTCTGGCTCTTCCCTAAATGTAACAAGAAGACCCTGTACCTCTACGGAGTTTCTCTTACTAAACTAGGACATGTGCCAGCTGCACATGCTGCTCCACCAGCAGCCACTTGAGTTCCTTTAGCAACTATGCGATTATCAAGGAGTCAGTAGCTCACCTCCTCCTGTTGCGTCTCAGCCTGTTGGGGCGTCCCGACCTGCCCTGGACTTTCCCTTTCCAGCACTGGCCTCCACGTTCTGAGAATCCCTTGGCCAGGCACACCTGGATGGTCCCCCTACTGTTAATTTACTTTTTTATATTTTAATCAACAAACAGCCCCAAAATTCTTGGCTTATAGCCAAGCAGAATTTGAACAGATACTATCCCTAAAACAAACAAAAAAGTGAGCTACACAGAAAATTAACTAGTTACTCCTTCCTCATAATTTTTCTAGAATAATAGAGGGCATCAATAATACTCCTACCAGGTAGTTTCATCCTACCTGGGCCTTGCTGGAGGTCCAGTCCTGATTCTGCAGCCCTCTTCCACACGTCTTTGTGTATGCGGTAGCCCTGCTCAAACCCAGGCTGTTTCAACAACCCCAAACCTCCTGAGCTCCCTTTGTTTCCACCCAGGACTCACCCATTTTCCTCCTGCTCCTGGTAAAAGGCAGTTTCCTTTCTTCTCTCCTTCTCAGTCAGCAAATGATGCTGATTCTTCCTCTCTTAGTAACAATAACTCAGTGTATGTGATGCTTCCTGGGTTTACAAAGTGCTCTTGTAAACATTCATTATTAGATCTTCATCGTGACTTAGTGCAGTGAGGTGGTGAAGAACTATCTTTATTTTCAGATACAGAGACCAACTCAGCAACATCAAGGCTAGTGAAACTCACATCATTAATTAGTAAGCAGCAAATACAGGGTCTTCAACTTGGGTCCCCTTCCCTACGCTGTTTCTTCTTTTTAAAAGACTCTGATGGGGGTGTGTGTGTGTGTGTGTGTGTGTGTGTGTGTGTGTCTGTCTGTCTGTCTGTCTGTCTGTATTCTCACTGCTGAAGCCCTAGATGAAGCTATCACCACCTGCCACCCAGATCATTTGGCCCTCACTGGATTTCCTGGCTCAAGACTATCTTCACTCCAGAAATCCTATATACTAGAACTACAAAACATGAATCTCATCATATCCCCTTTCTGTTATAAACCTCAGTCACTCGTCACCATACCCAGGACGAAGTCTTCAATCCCTTTCTTGTAGCCAAATGCTTTCAAACCCTTGCCCCACTTCTGTTTGGCTTTACCCACCTGGACCCTCAAATATGGACTTCCACTGCAGTCTCCAGGACTGGCATGCATCCTCAGCTGCACATCTTTGCTCTCCTGTGCGGGGACAATTCATGTCTCTTCTCTGAACAATCCACGACCTTTATTCCAACTCATGTACTGCCCCACTTAAGATCTCCCTCAACCAATCCAGTCCCCATTTATTTCCACCTTCAACCAAGTCTGCGGCCGGTTTGCAGATACAAATAGGCTCACTCCTTATCCACTATCATCCCTTCTAGTGCACCTTTATCTGCAAATTTGGTGAAAACTGTGTTTCCCATTCTCATTAGTAACTCGGGTTCTCTCTGGTCAGTAGCTGTGTTCTGCCAGGCAGGTCACCCAGGGGAGACTTGAAGGGAGCTCCCTAGGAGCACCCCAGGAGCACACACAACTTACAGGCATGAGGCTTCTCCTGTAACAATTCCATGCTGTAGGTGGGTGTTCCTC
The DNA here is from genome assembly GCA_036589455.1 of Ateles fusciceps. Taxonomy (NCBI): domain Eukaryota; kingdom Metazoa; phylum Chordata; class Mammalia; order Primates; family Atelidae; genus Ateles; species Ateles fusciceps. The sequence continues at coordinate 17,656,209 of JAZHEH010000222.1, forward strand.
CTGCTGTGTTGCACACAAGCATAGCATTCTGAACTTCTTTGTATTTCCACAAACCACCTGATACTAAATAGCTTACAGAGCTTCAATTAGCTAGACTGAATTCTGTTATCCAGAACTGGGAACTCAGAGGCATGCGGTATAATGCTCCTGCTAATTTCGGTACTCCGTCAAATACCACCTTACATTATACTTTTTCATTTAAATCTCTAATTGGTCAGATACTCCAGCCCCCAGCAGGTGGATGTACCTCCTTCTGCCTTCAGGTCCACAAGAAGAAACACTGCAATCATCCTGTGTCAAGGATGCTACTGGGCCACTGTGGCTGAGCAAAGACCATGGAGAGGAAGAAGGAAGAGTAAACACCAGTAAAAACCTGGAGCACCCACCCGCTGGCCTGGGAATCTGGTTTTCAGTTTCTCTCTTGGATTCCTTTCTGACTTGCTTCCCTTGGCAATCCACGTGTCTGGGTAGGAGGTGCCTTCCACTTGGAAGGGTTCTCCAGGATAAATAAAGAGTCAAGTAAGAAATGGGGCAGGACTCAGATGAAAGGCTACTTAAGGGAAGCCAGGTAACCTGCCTCTGGCATCAAGCCGTGTGCTGGCAAGACACAGATAGATTTTACACCAGCATGTTACAAAGCTGGCACAGATGGAAACAAAAACACTTTATTCTCCCATCACAGCAAGTATTCATATAGAAATGCATTCACCTCTTTTAATCAAAGTAGAGGTATTGGGGGAGTGGGGAAATCATACAGCTCAATGTATATTGTCCAGACTGGTTTCTTAATTTACATGTATTTTTTTGTGAAATAAAATAAAAATTCCTTTGCCTTCTCCCCTTTTTCCTCAACTGTCTTCTGCACTCGTAAAACTTGAATCCATTGACTTGTTACCAGGTAACAAGTAATTGCAGGCTGGGTCTTTCTTTTGTTGTGTCTGTGATGCCCATGGCTGGATCAGGGCTTAGGACATATCAGGGCTTAGGATGTAGTAGTCACCTGTGCTAAAAAAAAGTTCTCCAGTCCAATTTAGTTTACCAAGAATTGAGCCTCCTTAGAGGGGTTTAACACCAATGCCCTGGACATAATACTCCTAGTGATTTGCCTGCTCCTGTTCTCAGTTCAGTGAGTCTCTCCCCCTTTCCCCTCTCCCCCTCTCCCCCTCTCCCCTCTCCCCCTCTCCCCCTCTCCCCTCTCCCCCTCTCCCCCTCTCCCCCTCTCCCCCTCTCCCCCCTCTCCCCCCCCCTCTCCCCTCTCCCCTCTCCCCTCTCCCCCTCTCCCCTCTCCCCTCTCCCCTCTCCCCTCTCCCCCTCTCCCCCTCTCCCCTCTCCCCCTCTCCCCTCTCCCCTCTCCCCCTCTCCCCTCTCCCCTCTCCCCCTCTCCCTCTCCCCCTCTCCCCCTCTCCCCCTCTCCCCCTCTCCCCCTCTCCCCTCTCCCCCTCTCCCCCTCTCCCCTCTCCCCCTCTCCCCTCTCCCTCTCTCTCTCTCTCTGTCTTCCTGGAAGGGTTGCAGGAAGCAGAGCAGGGAGTCAGGATTTAATCCGTTTCTGGCCACACATGGTCGTAACTAACATAACTAGCCCTTGCCTACAACTCCAGTATAAACCACAAAAGGACAGGAAACAGGCTCTGGGCTTCAGTCGTCTCTCTGTCTGCTCTCTGGTAATTGTATAAATACTTGCTGAACAAATGTATTTAACACTTTACACCTTGAAAAATTCCCATGGAGTCCATTTCTATTTCTTACTTGATGAGAAGGCCTCTTCCAGAGTTATTACTTTAGAAATCAGGAAATTCAATGTGGTACACATATGCGGAGATCCCAACATAGGAGAGAAACTAAAAACAAACTGGGGTGTTTTTTTAATTAATAAAAATAACAATAAGAAGTCTAAACCATATATAAATAACTTACGGGGAAAAAATCTTTTTGACAAATTATATCACAACCAAAAGTAAAATTCAGTGTTATTTTATTATATTTACTGAATTATAATTGTTTAATTATGATAAATGGGAGTCATTGCAAAAAAAAAAAAAGCCATTTTTGTCATAGGAGCCCGTTGATTAATAGGTTCCACTGAATGTTTAATGTACAGAACATTTTAAACAAAAAAGAGTTAAGAACAAAGAATACATACTCCTTGATGTTGGTTTCACTTGTAGCTCTAGATACTGATGGAAAACCTGCTCCATGTCATAGAGAACTACTTCTCTAAGCACTTGCACTGCACTAATTGATCTTTTAATTGGCTCAGTCAACACTCTAGTCTTTCTAGACAACAAGTTCTAATTGCTACAAGCAACTGTAGCAACACTCAGATTGTCAAGAAGACAGAGGCATCTCATCAACTTCTGCTTCAAGCAGTGTGCTGGTAAGACACAGATAGGTTTTACATCAGCATATTACAAAGCTGGCACAGATGAAAACAAAAATGCTTATTCTCCCATCACAGCAAGTATTCATGTAGAAATGCATTCACCTCTTTTAATCAAACTAGAAGTATTGAGGGAGGGGGAGGCGGTACAGATCAATGTATATTGTCCAGACTGGTTTCCTAATTTATATGTGGTTTTTTTCTGAAATAAAATAAAGATGCCTTTGCCATTCTTCCCCCTGTTCCTCAACTATCTTTTGCGCCCATAAAACCTGAATTCATTTACTTGTTACCAGGTGACAAGTACTTGCAGGCTGGGTCTTTTCCTTTTTTGTATCTGTAATGGCCATGGCCGGATCAGGGCTTAGGACATAGCAGTCACCTGTGCTATGAATGAGTTTACGTCTAAAATTCACTCCTATTTGATGAATGTCTTTTCTCATTAAGTAATAGCAAGCAATCAGTAAAATGTTATGATTCTCTGCACTGGCACTACTACTGACATTTGGGGCCAGATCATTCTTCGGTGCGAGGCTGTTCTGTGCATGGCAGGATATGCAGCAGCATCCCCCAGCCTCCACCCACTAGACATCAGTAGTACAGAGAAGCGCTCCTAAAAATCATTGCTCCTGTTGAGAAATACTGGAGTAAAGATGCCACATATAAATATATACACAGATCGGATGCTTTCCTACAAAACTACACAATTCAGGGTTATTCTTTTTTTGTTTTCTTTTTTTTTTTTTTTTTTGAGAAGGTTCTATTCACTAAAACAATACTCCCTGGATAGGCTCAGAAGCCAAACAGAGAAGAAGAAGGAAAAAAAGCTGATCTAAAGTGATCTCCAATCAAGCAACTTAAGTGGATTATTAAAAGCAGTCGCAACAAAAAACGAAAACAAAAACATAAAAACAAAAAGCGCTCATGATCCACGTCTCTCTGACGGAACTGTCTGGGGTTATTTAACCCTCTGGCCAGCCTTTCTGTGTGTCATTCTCTATCCACCATTGATGACTTGTCTCCTAAGGAGCTCGTGCTAGGAGTTGTGAATGCAGCCAAGGAGGAGTCAGGTCTCTCACTGACAACTGATTATGCAGCCATAAAGCATGCTTTCCAACTTACAGACGGAAGAAACTGACTAGAGAATGGCTTTTTAACTCATTGATTCATTTATGTCCTTCTTTCTTCCCTCACACCCTTCCTTCCTTTTTCCTCTTTTTGTTTCTCGTCTTCCTACTTCTCTTCCTCTTCCTTTTTCCCCCTTCTTTTGACTTCTAGACTCTTCCATTTCTCTAGATAAACATCAATGTTTTCTATCTAAATGCTGAAATTAAGAAATCTTTTTAAAATAGAGTTTTGGAATTCATGTCTTTTTTTAAAAAGTACATTCAAGGCAGTAATCTTTTTTTTTTTTAATACTTGAAGTTCTGGGATACACGTGCAGATATACAGGTTTGTTACAGAGGCATACACGTGCCATGGTGGTTTGCTGCATGCATAAACCCATCATCTGCATTAGGTATTTCTCCTAATGCTATCCCTCCCTTAGCCCCCCACCCCATTGACAGGCCCCAGTGTGTGATGATCCCCTCCCTGTGTCTATGTGTTCTCATTGTTAATCCCACTTGTGAGAACACGTGGTGTTTGGTTTTCTGTTCCTGTGTTAGTTTGCTGAGAATGATGGTTTCCAGCTTCATCCATGTCTCTGCAAAGGACATGAACTCATCCTTTTTTATGGTTGCATAGTATTTCATGTGTGTATGTGCCACATTTTCTTTATCCAGTCTATCATTGATGGCCATTTGGGTTGGTTCCAAGTCTTTGCTATTGTGAATAGTGCTGCAATAAACATACATGTGCATGTGTCTTTATAATAGAATGATTTATACTTCTTTGGGTATATACCCAATAATGGGATTGCTGGGTCAAATCGTATTTCTGTTTCTAGATCCTTGTGGAATCAAGGCAGAAATCTTAATTGCGTAAAATTAAACATCTTCAATCATGTTTATAAAAATGCAATGATTGTTCCAAAAAATGGACTTTCATTGTTGGCTCTTTAAATAATGAGAGAAATTCATACATTTACGCGCACGTACATGCACATGCGTGCACACACACACAAAAGGCAAAAAGAACCCTGGCCCATCACGGTACTTACATGTATTTTAAAACATTTTAAACCCAAGCATTAAACACTCTGAACCCTAACTTAACATTCTGAACTTCACAAATATTGTGGAGTGCTTTCTGTGTAACACTGAAAGCCATTTCAAGAGAGTTCCTCCTGGATCAACCCCGCCGTGCCTTGCCCTTGCGCTAGCTTCCTGACTGGTTTCCAGCTGCATCCACTGTAATGCTCCTGAGAAGGAACACCTCTTCCTGATCCAGGTGATCCACTTTGCAGAACTTGCTTGGTGAGAGTCCGACTCTGTTTGCACAGACTGACAAATTCTCCTGGGCTTCACTTCCCCACATAGAGCATGTGAACGGAATCCACTGTGCCCACCCCAAAGGATTCCTGGTGGAATTAAAACCAATAATGCACTGAAAGCACGTAGCACAGGGCTGGGCACGTGGCTGGTGCTTGGAAACTGTTACCTGCTACTGTGCCTTTACTTTCTTGTGTTGCCTCCTATTGTTGGTCAGTTGGATCATTAGCACCACTGCCACCGTCGTCATCCTCAACACTCAATGCTTACCACTGTTGCCACCTAGTCACGCGCAGCCTCCACCACCTTGCCTCACTCTTTATATTTAGAGAGCATGCCTTATGTTCCCAGCTTTATCATAAGTTGTTGCAGGATGGAATGGAAATCATGCCTGGTAGGTGTGAAATAACCCTGATAACTAGTGCAGGACGAGGGAGAGGGCTGCAGATACCTGTCTTGTTTGGATCTCTGTAAAGAGAAGCTTTGTTCACCCATTCACAATGGATGGAGCTCACTCTGTTTAAACACTGTACGTGCAGGAGCTTTCCTGCCTGATCTTGTGTCAACCTGGCAGACACATTTCATCTGTATTTTGCAGGGATCTGGGGCTGGCTGAGGAGAGGTGCCTGTAAGTGAGAAAGTGAGGGGTGGAAGTGTGCCTTGAACCTACTTCATCTCACTCACTCTTACCTTGTGCCCCCAAGTACTGCTCTAAATAATTCATATTTAAGTTATTTAATGTCACAACTTAATAATTCATATTAATCACTTCAATTAATTAATATAATCAATTTTATTTAATTAATTTAATTTATTGATCAATTTAATTAATTGATAGTGTATATTATCAATTAAATATGAATTATTTAAATCCATATTTAAGTTATTTAATGTCACAACTTAATAATTCATATGTTATTTAATGTCACAACTGCCACCAGTGGTGGGGGGTGGGGGAAGTTACTGTTTTTTTTTTTTTTTAATACTTTAAGTTCTTGGGTACATGTGCAGAACATGCAGGTTTGTTACATAGGTACACACGTGCTATGGTGATTTGCTGCATCCATCACTCTGTCACCTATGTTAGGTATTTCTCCTAATGCTATCCCCTCCCCCTAGCCCCTGACCCCCACAACAGGCCCTGGTGTGTGATGTTATGCTCCCTATGTCCATGTGTTCTCATTGTTCAACACTCACTTATGAGTGAGAACATGTGGTGTTTGGTTCTCTGTTCTTGTGTCAGTTTGCTGAGAATGATGGTCTCCAGCTTTATCCATGTCCCTGCAAAGGACATGAATTCATCCTTTTTACGTCTGCATAGTATTCCATGGTGTATATGTGCCACATTTTCTTTATCCAGTCTATCATCGATGGGGAAAGACTTACCTTCCTATCTGTGTAATGTCCATGAAATCTAAGTCTCTCCTGCTGGGAAGAACAAGGAAAAGAAGGATCCTGAGATGAGAGGGAGATGCGGTGTAAATGTCAGGGACAGAGGGGAAGGTTTTGGCATGAAACCACCTTGGGAAAAGAGAGGAAGTCTAGAGAGGAGTCGCTGAAGCCAAGCCCTGCACTTCCAGTGAGAAGAACAGTGTCACTGTGCTCTCGTGGGACAGGGCAATGCCACCTGCATTGGGTGTGTGCTGGAGCTCAAGAAACAACTGTCAGCTCAAATATAACATAATGACTAACTTGACATGGACTCAAGTCTGTTTTTCCTCCTTCTTATTTTTACTTAGGGTACATGCAAGCTACTCTCGCTCTTTGTGTTCATGGCTGAATCTGGAAACCAGCAGTGACCAGCTCTAGGGTAATAAAATCAGGAAGGTGCTGGCCACACTGGGTTGGAGAATCAGACTTGGGGATGCCATGCCATGAGGTGTGTGGCCCCTGGGCAATAAAACAATGCCAGTTTAGAGTCATCTCCTTGAACTGAAGGAAAAGCTAGACTTGAAAACATCGGTCAGAACAAGGAATCTTGGGCCAGGCGCGGTGGCTCACTCCTGTAATCTCAGCACTTTGGGAGGCCCAGGCAGGCGGATTACTTGAGGTCAGAAGTTTGAGACCAGCCTGGCCAACATGGTGAAACCCTGTCTCTACTGAAATTACAAAAATTAGCTGGGCTTGGTGGTGTGTTCCTGTAATCCTGACTACTGGGGAGGCTGAGGCAGGAGAATTGCTTGAACCTGGGAGGCAGAGGCTGCAGTGAGCCAAGATCACACCACCTCAGCTGGCCGACTTACTTTTACAAAAACAAATAAAAACATAGGAACAGGGAACACCAAAAAACAGTAAAATCAGGTTACCTACCATGGGACATAAGACGCCAGTGAGGAGACAGGAAAAAGTGATGCTTTTATGAGTAAAACTCCTGTAATATTTTGATTTTTGAAGACATGTTTAGAGTCCACACATTTTTAGAAAAAAATTAGTAATAATAAGAGGAGGAAAAAACTAAAACCAAAAGCATACTGAATAAAAAGAAGAAAATTGTATTTCAAATGAATATCAGACGATGATAAAGGGGAATAAAGAAGAAAGTGAGAAAGCAGGAAAGAGGTACTGGAAAGAAGGGAAGGAGGGAGGAGGGAAGCGGGGGGAGGGAAAAATCCAGCAATTTATGAACACAGTATCTGACTTTAGAACCTCTGTTTTGGGTAGAGTGGAATGGGGACAGGAGAACTGCAAACAAGTCCTGACCACTTTTAATAAATGAATTAATAATTAGGTTAAGAAGCTGCATTAATAATTACATGAATTAAAATTCATCTAATCAGAGGAATTTCTTGTAGTATATGGGCAAAAAAAAAAATCCTGTGATTGTTTTGGAGGTATTGAAGGATGGAGCAAATGTAAAAATGTGCTGATGTTGAGAAGCCTGCAGTGCAGGGTTCTCACTGCAGAAAAAGGACGTACAAATATGTAATGGAAGAAGGAAAGAAGTGATTCTGTGGGGGATAGATTTGAATTAGAGGTACTGGCATGAAGTCATGATTTCTAAAATAGCTGTGCTTATGTGGGTATATTTGTATGTATGTTTGCTTGCATGAATATATTGGAAATGTACATATACATGTGTATATTTCCTCTCTGCCCATGGAAAGAACAGAGAAATTGTGAAAGGAAAATTAAATCTCAGAACCTCAAACTCCCTATACCAAATGGAAAGTTAAGCTTAAGAACTAAGTTTCTGAAAAACCTCCTGGCTGCAATTTCACGTGCTTACTTTGTCTTATGTAAAATGCAAATTTACTGAGCCCGAGATGAATGCACAATTGACTTTTCCTCCCACTCCATTTTTTTCACAAGTAAAATGTAGATCCACTGAGTGCCAATCAGAGCCTCACAAGCATGGAACCACTTGCCTCATTGCCTACCCTCCCCCTGGCCCTTCTGCTGGTTCTTCCCACTTTAAATATTAAATCCCTCAAAACCCTCTGGAAAAAGCACAGAGCCTACTGTGACTTGTGTTTCTTTTTCCTGGGTACATCCTCAACCTTGGCAAAATGAAACTTTAAATTGATTGAGATCTGCCTGGGTCACTTTTTACAAAAACAAAGACATTCAGTAGCAATGAGTACTCCTAGTGCTCAGCTCTTCACTGCAATGCCATCTGCCTACTAAAAGGAACAGGAGCTCTTTAGAGAAACAGCTAATTCCAGGGCTTGGGGTAGGGTAAGTCAACATGAGCTGGAAAGAAAGAAAGTAGCTCATAGAATGAGAGAGCTATGGTTGCAAGGACACAGGAGCCACCAAGGGAGCTCCCACCGGCCAAACTGTGGGCAACTGGAACCCTAAAATAAAGCATGTAGAGTAACAAACTATTGACAAATAGGAATTCATAAATACACAGGCATAAAAAGTAGGGAGAGAGGGACGAATCCTACCGTAGAATGCTAAAATCTGACTGGTAAATGTGGAGAGCATCTCAGAGTTGGAAAATCAGCATTCTGCAATAATCATGGTAAAGACTCCGGTTATTATCCAGATCCAGTTCTTGGATCAGGCAAGAATTGTCAGTGCATGCTAAATCTAAAGGGAATTTTTTATGAGAATCAAGACATTTTCAGGGTCTTAAAATGTCATCCCACTGACTGCTTATTAGTTGCAAAGGAGAGAAAAATAGGAATTAAACAATGAAGATATCAAACACCACTTTAACCAAGTGATCAATACTAACATCACCAAACAGAGCTGGATGTCCATTGAGTGTCCCCAGATATGGTACTCTGAGAAGGACACACCATTTCCTATGCAGTATTTCAGCATGGAGCACATGACCTGAATGTAATCACAAACACACACAAAAAAAATATCAGAGAAGCCCACAATGAGAAATGTTCTATTAAAATAAGTAGGGGCATGGGGCGACTGTATTCTTCAAAATGTTAACATCTAAAACGCAGAGAAAGCCTGTGGAAACATTCCTGATTAAACAGGGAAATCAAAAAGACAGGACAATTAGATGCACTACCTGATACCAGAGAGATCCTGTACTGCAGGAAAAACACTCTAAAGGACATTATTGGGTCAACTGCTACAATTGGATCACAAACGGTGGATTAGATAAAACATGTTATCAATGTTAAAATACCCAAGTCAATAACTGTACCATGGTTACGTAAGAGCATATCCTTACTCTTAGGAAATAGCCCATGAAGAATTTAGGGATAAAAGGATATGACATATGTAACATCCTCAAATGGTTCAGAAAAACAGGTATACCTGTGAGTGAACACGCGTGTGTGCACATGTACACATGAATGGGAGAGAGAAAAAAACACAAAAGACAAAGCCAATGGGAAAAATGTGTGTGCTGAATTATTTGTGCCGTTCCTATTATTTTCATTCTGGCAACTTGTCTTTGAGTTTGAAAATATTTTCAAATAAAAAGTTCAAACTGATGCTTGTACACATTGAATGCATCTGTAAATGGCTGTCATGAAACAGCCCGGCAAGTGTTGCCGAGAGGCCCCTATTAATCAATACGTATATATTAATGTGTCATTTCTGATGTTTTACATCACATTTTAATTGTCCACTAGAGCTTTGATTTCCAAACCTTGCCCTTTAATGGACCGTATCTGAATCCCCTAGGATGCTTTTAAATAATAAAAATTCCAGGAACCTGGGCCCTGATATACAAGGTCTGAGGAAGGCCTAGAAATCTCTGTTTTTCAAACAACCACTGGAAAGAGAATACATCCACACATATATTTTTGAGCAACATGTTCTTTAGAATTGCACCCAATTTTGGCTTTTGTGAAGTGACATTCTAATGGTGTCAGTCCTTCACACTTGCACTATATACTTCATCTCCTTTGGTTCTTTCATACAGACCATCACTTCGCCCTGGGCTGCCCAGTCATCATCTGCTGAATATCCCCCAAGGCCAGGTTAAACTTGGGTTCAGGACCTCCTGTCCCCTACATCCCTCACTCAGTCCTCCTACTGTCACTTACATAGGCTACTACATGTATCTGTTCTAATCCTCTTCTGATCCTAATCACCACTGGGATCAAATCTGAGCTTTCATCACAACCTCCAAGCTTCACCTATTAGAGAAATGATCCTCAGGTAGAAGGGCTTCTTATCCTTCCAGACTTCTCTGATTCTGAGCCTGCCTGGTCACCTTTCCTGTTTGTTCCTTCTTTTTATCCAAACATCTTTACGTGTTACAGAGAGATATTACCTCGGTTTCAGCATACCAGTTTGTTCATCTCATTGCATCTAACTGAAACATCTGTTGAGGATGAGATAAAGATGGTTTCACAATGGGGACTGTCACCAAACCTGGCAGTCTCACCAGTCTCACCTCTCAACTGCCTTCTGGGCCTGCTTAGATAAAAGCTGTTGTTCTATGTCAAATAACAAAATAACATTGGTGTGTTTTCCTCACCACCAAATAGCTCACAGCCATTCTCCAAAACTGATGACCTTTTCTTTAACACCTTCTCTAACTGGTTCTGTCACAAGCTCATCTGATTTTAATTTCAGTGTCTCTATTCCAGCTTAATTCTTAAATAAAGGAGCATCCAAGTAATGAAGGAAGCAGCTACTCAAATGGCATCGCTCTGTTTTATGGACATGAGCATGCTTCACACAGCGTGCCCACTGCTTGGCCTTAGGGACACTGAGTTTTCTGTGTTGTAGCGAACAAGTTTTCAGCTAAAACTAAGCAAGGAAAGATCAACAGGCTGTGCTACAAGAATATAAACTTAAAGAAAATTTTATAATTTGTGCATACACTTGTTATCTAAATACTTGTTTAAAAAATAACAAAAGGTTCACCTTTTACCTGCAGTCTGAACATCTTACTCAATCAATACAAATTCAAAATGCCTGTGTTTCATGGGTGAACAGGAGTGACCTTTCCCTACCCCTTTGCCCAAGGCTCCAGGGTAACTTCAAAAAGACAAAAGTCTCTGAAAATGACAGCTCTGCATACAGCAGTGGTTCTCCAAGTGCAGTCCCTGGACAAACAACATCACCTGGGAACTTGTTAGAAAAGCAAGTTCTCCCTTCTATGTGCCCACATGTTCTTGTCATTTAGCTCCCACTTACAAGTGAGAACATGAAGTATTTGATTTTTTCTGATTCTGCCTTAGTTTGCTAAGGATAATGACTTCCAGCTCTATCTATGTCCCTACAAAAAAACATAATCTCATTCTTCATTGCTGCATAGTATTCCATGTGTGTATGTACTACATTTTCTTTATGCAGCCTATCACTGATGGACATTCAGGTCAATTCTATGTCTTTTCTATTATTAATAGTGTTGCAGTGAACATACATGTGCTTGTGTCTTTAAAATAGGATGATTTATATTCCTTTGAGTATATACCCAGTAATGGGATTGCTGGGGACTATTGAACAGTAGAGGGTGGGGAGGAGGGAGGGGATCAGGAAAAATATCGAATAGATAATAGGCTTAATACATAGGTGGTAAAATAATCCATACAACAAACCCCATAACACATGTGCCCCACAAACTTAAAAGTTAGAAAAAAGTAAAACAAGTTCTCACCCCAGACCTACTGAATGAAACAATCTATTGTGGGGCCCAGTAATGTTTTCACAAGCCCTCCTCCAGAGACACATCATTGTCCAGGTCGTTGTTCTGGACACCAGAGGCTGACATTTGCTTCAGGAATTCTTTGACCAAGTGAAATCAAATAGGGAAAGAGAATCTACGTAAGTTTTCTAAAGTTTTTCTTAAGCCTAAACAATATGTTTAACTATCCAATTAGAGTTGAATATTACATTATTTTTCCTGTATTTTGAAATTATCATGGAGAACAGTTGCTGTATTCTTTATTTGGCTGAAAATATTTATACTAACCAAGGCTGAGTTATGGTGCCTGCCTGAGGTGCAAAATTCAAAGGCGTAAAACTCATGAACCAAGTCGAATTTTGATGCAACATTTAAAAAGTCAAAACCAATGCAAAAAAATGTGATGAACAAAATATCAAAATGACAAATGTAGATTAGGCCAGCTCAGAACTTATATGACTAACCTCTCTTGCATCACACTAATCCTGGCCTTGATAGTAAAGATAATCCCATATTATCATCAATAAGTTATGATAACCTTGGAAGAGGAGTATATCAGTTGTGCCTCAGATACACTCATTTTTTCCTGAGTGTTTTGCCAATGGCATGGTCATAGATGGCAGTGTATAATGGGAGCAGAGAAGACTGGAGACCAGCTGAGCAGAGTACAGGCAAAGGAATGTTCCGAAAGCCTAGGGAAGGGGGGATGGAGGAGACCTGAGCCAGGATTTAAGGTAGATGTGGGAGACTAGAAACAGGTGGGATGGTGTAAATAGTTAGGAGTGATGGACATAACTATGTGCCAAATGTCATGATGTGATGGGGATTAAAACAAGTAAAAAGTCATGGTCAAGTCCACACAAATAGCAAGACAGAAAAAGCCTGTGAGCCATAAAATCGGGCAAAGCTGAAAGGAAGAAGTTAGCCTCAAGACCAGGAAAGAAAATGAGCCTGCACCAGAAGGGACAGTCCCGGAAGGTAGCATGACATATATACAAAGGCAACACACCAGGCATAATGTTACAATTCCAGCACTTTGGGAGACCAAGATAGGAGGATCACTTGAGGACAGGAGTTCAAGAACAGCCTGGGCAACATAGCAAGATCTTGTTTCTACATAAAAATTTTAAAACTAGCTAACTGTGGTAGCACACACCTGTAGTCCCAGCTACTGAAGAGGCTGAGGCAGGAGGATTGCTTGAACCCAGGAGTTCAAGGCTGCAGTGAGCTATAATCATGCCACTGCATCCCAGCCTGGGCAACACAGCAAGAAAACACAAAAACAAAAGTCAACAGCCAAGACATCATTGAGAATTATGCATATGTATATAGATCTACAACCAGCTTTTTTCACTTAGCAATATATTCAGAGAAAAATGTTGTATCAGAAAACACGGCAGTGCTTCATTTTAAGGCTACACCATGGTATCTGTATTAGTCACGACTTTCCAGAGACAGAACCAATAAGGATGGATGGAGATTTGACAGATAGGTGATTGGCTGATAGATAGATAGATAGATAGATAGATAGATAGATGAGATTTGTTTTAAGGAATTGGTTCAGGGATTGTAGCGTCTGGCAGGTCCTGATTCTATAAGCAGATTGACAAGCTGGGTCCCAAGGAAGAGCTGATGCTGTAGCTCTGGTCTGAAGAAGTCTGGAAATAGATTTTCTTCTTCCCCTGGGGATCTCAGTCTTCTTCTCTTAAGACCTTCAGCTGATTGGATGAGGCCCACCCAAGTTATAGCAGGTAATCTGCTTTACTAAAAGTCTGCAATTTAAAGTTTAATCATAGCTAAAAAAAAATACCTTCACAGTAACATCTAGACTGGTATTTGAGCAAACACTGTGCACCATGGCCTACCCAAGGCAACACATTAAATTAACAGCATTAATCATGAAATTAACTGCAACCATTACAGTTTAGTGGCAGTAATTTATATAACCAGCTTCTGATTGATAGGCATTTTTCTTACTTTTTCATTATCATGAATGATATTATATACAAATAAAAACATCATTTTATATGATAAATGATCTGGATTTTATATCCATATATTACATGATACTGTAACATGATACTATTATATTATTTTAACATGACAATATGGATATTTCTGTTGCATACATTCCTCAAAGTGAACCTGCTGCTCAGAAGGTATGTGCACATAAAAAATCATAACGAGTACTGTCAAACTGCCTTCCACAAAGCTTCATTCCATAACAGTATGTGAGAAAGCTGGTTTCCCTACATATTCTTGGACATTGGGTACTTCCAAGCATCACAGTCTTTGCCAATACACTTTCCATGAGCATAGCCAAAGGAAGAGGGTGGGAATGGGAGCAAGAGCAATAGTGGCTGGAGCAGGCAGGGCCTGGGACTTTATTCACACAGCAAGCATGCTGCCCACCATGAGACAATAGAATGATTCACCAAAGTAGTTAATGTCTTAAAAACAAGAAGCATAAAAGAAAGGCATTGTGTCACTCAGGGAACATTGGCACAATTTTCTTTCATGAGATCCCAACTGATCCTGCTTCATCCTTCTGCAGAAATGACAAAAGGAGTCATCCCAGGGGGATCTCCTTCAAAATGTTCTTTCCAGGACACTTTTGGAAGAGGAAGGGAACTGGATTAGACAACTCTTGCATTTCTATACGGAAACGCAAGATGGGCAATTTATAAAGAAAAAGATTTAATTGGCTCATGGTTTTTCAGGCTGTGCTGGCAGCTGCTTGACGTCCAGGGAGATCTCAGGGATATTTTACTCATGACGGAGGTCAAACGGAGATACTTGGGTATCACATGGTCAAGAAGAAGCAAGAGAGAGAGAGGAGGAGGATCTAAGTTCCTTGAAACAACCAGCTCTCATGTGAACTAAGCGAGATCTCACTCATCATCAAGAGGAAGATGCTAAGCCATCCATGAGGGATCTCACCCCCATGATCCAATCACCTCCCACCAAACCCCACCTCCAACACTGGGAATCACATTGCAACATGATATCTGGAGAGGACAAACATTTAAACCCTATCAGGAACCTGCCTCAGCTGCTGGGAACTCACCCTCATCTACCCTCTAGCCAGAAGCTCCATGTGGCAGGCACTGTTCACACACTCTATGTGCATTGACCTAACTAAAATAAGTACAATGTTTCTCCCATTTTAGAGATGAGGAAACTGAGGCACAGGGTATTTAGGTATTGACTATGAACATACAGTTGAAAAACTGAGGATCCAGAATTCAAACCTAGATGGATTGCCTGGGTGCCTATGTTAGAGTTTCCACTCACATCTGTGTAAGTTTTCAACTGAAGAAAGGGCTGAATGGCCACAAACATGAGCAAACTGCTCCTCCCAATGGGGCCAGAAGTGACAACCTCAGACTAAGAATTTGAAGAAAATCCCCAGGGTAACATGCCAGGTACACACACATGCACATAGGTGCACACTGGTGCACAAGCACTCACACTTTTCTCACTCAAATTGCCACAGCATCCAATGTCTACCATTAGAAATTCATGCCTATTCTCCACTACCCTTTCGTCTTTTAAAATTCAAATTCCACGTCATGTCAGATTATAGCAGTTATCAGTTTACTTGGTCCCTCAGAAGAAGATTATCGGATTCAAACTGACGAATAAAGAGCAAGAAGGTGCTGGGTGATCTTAGAAGGGATGGTGCTAAGAGAAACATGGAGTGCTAAAAGAAGACCCACAGATGCATTCCACCACTTCCTGGAGTATTCAGGTCTGTCTGAGGATGTCTGGAAGAATGGTGAGGTGTGACTGCCTGGGGTTAATTTGCATGCAGGACCTAGGAACATTCTGAAAAAAAGCATCGCAGATGCAATTCAAAGGTAAGCAGACAAGGCTGGATTGACCACAAGCCTGCATCCTTGACTTTCTGAATGTAGCAGGGTCTGTTGTTGTTGTTGTTGTTGTTGTTGTTGTTGTTGTTTTTTGAGACAGAGTCTTGCTCTGTCACCTGGGTTGGAGTGCAGTGGCATGATCTTGGCTCACTGCAACCTCCACCTCCCAAGTTCAGTGATTTTCCTGCCTCAGCCTCCCAAGTAGCTGGGCTTATGAGCACCCGCCACCACACCCAGCTAATTTTTGTATTTTTAGTAGAGACAGGGTTTTACCATATTGGCCAGGCTGGTCTCAAACTCTTAACCTTGTGGTTTCCCCACTTCAGCCTCCCAAAGTGGTGGGATTACAGGAGTG
This sequence comes from Ateles fusciceps, assembly GCA_036589455.1. Taxonomy (NCBI): domain Eukaryota; kingdom Metazoa; phylum Chordata; class Mammalia; order Primates; family Atelidae; genus Ateles; species Ateles fusciceps. The sequence continues at coordinate 17,672,299 of JAZHEH010000222.1, forward strand.
AGCCACCACACCTGGTAGGTGTGTTTTCACTAGAGGTTTCCTGAGACATCTGTGCACAGGTCCTGCCTTGATGATTCTCTCATGGCACACAGTGACCAAGCAGGAGAGAAGCTTCTGCACACTTCAGAAGGCACCTTGGGTGGAGAGGACTCCAGAGAACACAGAGTAGCTTCATCAGCTCAAGACTCAGAGCTGCTGTAGAGCAACAGTGTGCCAGTGGTCATGAGCAGAAGGACCCAGGACACAAGTGCTGATGCCCAGGAGAGTCAGGGTACCTAGGAGAAGGGGCAGAGGTCCTCTGCAACCAGGCTGGTGGTATCAGAAAACAGTGTTTGATAGGTTTACTTGAGGACACCATCATTCACTAGGAAATACTTGCTCAGAAACATGTGAAGGAGACTTAGCAGAGAACTAGGGATGAAGAGGTTAGGTAATGTCATCTAGGGGAGGTGACAGCAAAATATGGAAAATAATTTTCCTATTATTTTGAGTAAATTGTGTCTCCCATCTCCCAAGGTTTGTATGTTGAAGCTTAGTACCTCAGAATGTGGCCTTGCTTGGAAATAAGACCACTGCAGATATAATTAGTTAAGATGAAATCATACTGGAGTAGACCTACTCCAAAATGACTGGTGCTTTTATAAAAAGAGGAAATTTGGTGCATGCAGTGGCTCTTTCCTGTAATCCTAGCACTTTGGGAGGCCAAGGTAGGCAGACTGCTTGAGCCCAAGAGTTCAAGACCAGCCTGGGCAACATAGCAAGACCCTGTCTCTACAAAAAAGGACAAAAATTAGCAGGGCATGGTGGCATGTGTCTGTACTCCCAGGTACTCAGGAGGCTGAGGTGGGAGAATTGCTTGAGCCCAGGAGGTCAAAGCTGCATTGAGCTGTGATTGTGCTACTGCATTTCAGCCTGGGTGACAAAGCAAGATAGTGTATTAAAAAAAAAATTGGGAACATAGACCTTCACACAGGGAGAACACCATGTGAAGATAAAGGCAGATATCTGGGTGATGCTTCTATAATCCAAAGGAATGTCAAAGATTGCCAGCCATCCACCAGAGGCTAAGAGAAAGGCACAGAAGATTCATCCCACAGCCCCACTGACACCTTGATCTCAGTCTTCCAGCCTTCAGAGCTAAAAGACAATCAATTTAGGTTGTTTAATGCTACCCAACTTGAGGGACTTTGTTACAGCAGCCCTAGGAAGCTAACACAATGAGGAAAGTTGCTGCATTTGAACCCACAGGCCAATGTGACCTGGGTCTGCCAACATCTGCAACTAGAAACTCACCTTAAAAATCAGTGCTTCTTAAACTCATCAGCAGGACCTGATTATGATACAGTCAGCCAACTAATTACTGCCAAAAATAAGAAATAAAAGTGTTCTGTTTTCACCAGAGTGAGAAGGTCCAGTTGTTCCATTAGAAGCAGTGATTAATCCAGTTTTGAAGAGTTGGGTATTTCCTGTTGAGATAGATCTTTCCTCTGGGGGAAATTCTTAGTTTTCACAACCAAGGAAGAAAGTCTTATTCACTATATGGCAGGAACTCAAGAAACATGGTATTGAGGATGTGGATGACAGAGATGATGGGAGTAGCAGTGGTAAAAATAGAAATCAGCCATTTCTTCAATAATCTACACTTCACTGTGAGAGTTGGATGGAGCGCAAGCATCTCCCACTGGAAGTTCTTCCTGTGTTCTCAGTTACCTACTGACATCACTTGTAAAACGTATATTGAGAGAACAGCGTACTAGTTTTTGAAATGAGACACTTAAAATATCTTGTATTAAGTAAAAATATGAAAGCCTATAAATTAATAAGAAGGACTTGCTGGCCTTTAGAGCATTCATTTGAGTTATTTTTGATATGTGAGAAAGTTGTGCAGTCTTTTCTCTTGTAATGTAACTTTCACTAATGTATTAGAGAATATGGTATTCCAATTTGCAAAAATTATGTAACCGAGAATTTATTTGCTGTCTTCTATATGCCAAGCAATGTGTAATGGAAAATAAAGAAATTCAATACATGGTTTCTTCTCTAAAGGAACTTACTTGCTAAGCAGGGCAAGACCTTAAGACAAGAAGCAATAATGGGTGAATAAGGTGAGGTGTTGAATTTTACAAGACTAAGAAAGCTGGAAGAAGGAAATATGCAGTCCTTGGAGAGACAGAACCCAAAGCAACCTTACAAAACCAGCCCTGTTTTGACTGGAGAGTCTGTCTGGCTTAGACAATCCTTTTCATCTTTTGGTTTCTAGTTTGGAACATGGAAAAATGTCCTTGATACTCCAAAGCATACTCATGAGAAATGCACCAAAATGCTTAAAACGTGCATATAGTTGATGGTCAGCAAATGTTAGGTCAATTGTTATAAAACTTTTCCTGATCAAATGGACACCTGTTGATTTGCCTACTCAGGACTCATTTTGTTGTTGCTGTTGTTGTTGTTGTTGTTGTTGTTATAATGCAGATATTTTCCTTTGGAAACCACCTCTCACCCACCCTCAGACCAACCGCATCGGCTGGGACTGATCCCACTTATCTCTGTTTTGCTATGGGCCCTGACAGCAGCCTGGCTGTTCAGAGCAGTCCATGCCTCAGGCCAGACTTGGGCTCAAGAACTGGCATAGCTTTGTGCATATGGGGCCAAGACTTCCTTTGAAAATTACGACATTGTTTAACAAGTATTTAAGTGCCCTTTTCATCTGCCAATCAATTTATAATAAGGTATTGAACTACTAGTAAAGAAAATTAATGTCATAATATTAAATATAAAATGAATATAATATTAAAAAATATATCAATGTCTTGGGAGGGTTGTAAGCAAGCATTTTAGAAACGCTTTAGAAAGAATTATCTGGGCCAGACAGATATAATACTTTGTGGGATGAATTGTAGGTTTATGATCCTTACATTATCTGAAGCACCTGATAAATCACAGGGCTGTTTCAGTTCTTTCAAATGGTCATTGAAAACTTTGAGTAGATCAAATTATCAATGTTATGCACATTTTCTATATATTGAAAGCACTGGAAACTCTTCCTACATAAAGTCTCAAATCACTGATATACTTTGAAAAATGTGTCGGGCTTCATTTGATTTTATAAAATGCTGTATTTACATATAATTAAAATAAAAAGTCCAAACCATATTAAAACTGTGTCAGTATTTCAGCCAAACATGATATATTGTTTTCCTCAAAACTCAGAAACCTATCCCATCTCAATTGATGTTCCACAGGCTTTACAGTGTATTTCCTGTATGTAAATAAGTACAAATAACACCAGCATTGCTGTAGGGCTTCTGTGTCTATATGTTATCAGAAAATGCCACCTATCTCTCTACCCTCCAGTGCTTATTAAAATGAAATTCTGTAAGTTAAATCAACTAGATGAAACAATACTTCTTTTAAAAAGTTAAATTTTATATTTTAAAATTAACAGTAAAAAAAATCATATTGTACTTTTGCTATGTTGAAAGCATGGCTAATTCCTTGATAATGAAGAAAAGGGAAATGTTACATCCAGTTGAAGGGGGAAAAAAAAGATGCTGATGGTGATGCTGACTTAAAATAAATAATCACAAATAGCCACGCATTTGCAGCCCATGCACTGCCAGACTTTCCCTTTGTGAAAGCCCTTGGGATTGGGGCCATTTTTAAAGGCTCTGGAGTGACCAGAACATTAGCTAATTTCAGAGAGTACAAAATGAAATACTATCTATGAATTCCAATAAGTATCGTCTCTAAAGATGACTTCTCAGAACTGCGGAACTCTTTATGGAGATTTTAGCTGGGATGATGGTGCTTGTAAGTAATCTCACCCCAAAGCAGTTCATTTTCAAGAAGACACTTACATCACTAATTGTTCTCACTCAGAGAGCTATTTAATGCTCAGAGATCCTCCAGCCCCTCCCCACTCCTCTCCTGCTTTGTGATGCTGTCTTGTCTCCTAACGAGAAGCCTGTAGCATCTATCAGCACCCCCCAGAAGCCCCGCACTCCCACCTCCTGCATGGCAATGTGGAACTGCAGAAGGGGCTCTGAACAACAAATGATTCTTTCTCAGTGAGGAGCAAGACAGACTAAGAGTTCAAGATAAGAAAGCTCAGAAGGTATGAACAGAGCACCTTAAAAAGTAATGACCAGCAATTTAGTACAGATAGAATTAACAGCAAGTTAACAAGCTCTGAAGCAGAATTATAAGCCACTATTCTTCAAAAAGCATAGTACATTCTAAGTAAGAAACTGAATTATCTGAACACTCTAGAAATCTAAAAAAGTCAACTCTAAGTCAAACTAAATATTTCTACCGCAAAGAAAAGACAAATGCTGATCTTGGAGAGTTTACATGCTCCTAGAGATCTTTGAGGTTAAAAATTCCCCAAATGATTCATTTTGACCACCTCAATTTTGGTGAGAAAGGAAGAAGACTGCTTATGATGTTTAAATTAATGTGCATGGGGAGTATTCATCCTGTATTGAAATCACTTCAAAGAACATCTTAAGTTGTTAATTTCATAGGCTTAAAACACAAAAATTTTCAATAATTTTCTTGTATGAAAAGAGAGAGAGATTAAAGGTATCATCAAACTGATACAATTTGAGTGTTAACTCCTTTCTGTTCCTTTATGTTGAATATCCACCAGTCATTTATCCTCTTTGTGGTTCACTGCCCTTCTTTGTGGAATCAAACTGCTTTGACAGTGCTAGATTCCCTGCCCAGGAAGATGGTGTACATTCTAGGAGTAAGTGAGCCCCACTGAGATATATGTGAATTAGCCCTACTGTGGGGGTGGCGGACAGTGTGTAAGCTCTCCTCCAGTACACATACACATATTAATTTAGATAATTCTATTAGCCACATGTTGCTAGAGATTTCCCCTTCCCATAAGCAAATCACAACTAAAAGAAAGGTGGTTTGAGCATCAGAAAAATAAAAATAAAAATAAATGTTTATTGATTGCTTTCTTTGTGCTAGATTCTGAGACTCCATGAGCTAGCCCGTGTGGCCTGGGTTTTACCCACCAGCCCGGGAGCTATGACACAAAGCCCCGGAGATGAACAGAGCAGTTTCAGCTCAGTGTTGGCTGTGAAGGCAAGAAGCACATGCTCTAGGAATTCCAGAAAGGAGGTGATACGAAGGACTGGGCTGGACAGCAAACAGCATTCTGCAGGGATTATGACTTTTTTTTAAGAAAAAGATCTCTTTATTTGGAAATAATTTCAAACTTACAAAAAATTACAAAACACCACAAAGAGCTTCTTCATTGCTTCACCAGATTTCTCAATTATTAACATTTTTTTCTCTGTCATTTTCTACTTTATGAATCATTTGAAAGTAAATTACAGACAAGATGCCTCTCTACTAAACACTTCAGTGTGTATGTCCTAAGAAGTATATTCTCTTATATAAGCTCAGTGTAGTTATTGGCATCAGGAAGTGATCATTAATACAATACTCTCATCTAACATTGGAGATGACTTTTTAACTGTCACAATTTCTCCTATTCTGTGAGTTTCTGTGCATTCAAAACAGTAAAAAACAACCCTCATTTTTAGTTGGTTCTTAAGATATTCCCAATAGGGAGAGAGGTGGAATTCAAACCATCAAAACCCCCATCTAAAGAGTCTCCAATAAGATGGCATTCAACTCTCAAAGAGAACACATTCTCAACTCATCATTTAGCCGGCTTCATTTCTTAAAATTCCCTCTGACAGCAAAAGTTTTAACAGTTAAGCTTCTGCCAGAAGAGTTGTCTAGCAGTTGTTCCCGTCCCCTGTTCCTCCATGCCAGCTTCCTCCCCCTCCCCGTCTGCCCCATGTCTGACACCGAAGCCACATCAGACGCTGGGGAGAAGAAGCAGACACACACCCTGTCAACACATCCTTGGCTGCCTGACTCTCAGCACAGCAGTGGCGGGGGGTCACCAGCAGACAGGATGCTTCCCACACGGGGGATGATTTAATCCCCAGCGTTTTCATCCAGTGCAAGAGAGCAGCTCGCTGCTTGCCGGCCAGGTGACGGGAATTAGGCAGAAGCCCTGGTAAGAATAAAGGCTCTCCTGAGTGACAGGCATCACCCCTCCCTCACTGGGGTTTTGCCACATTAAGGCTCAAAATACCCGGCAACAAAAAACTTCAGAAATTAATCTGGGATTTTCATTTTAAGAAGACTTTTTGAGCCCTTTTAGGCAGATGCTGAAATCATTTCAACATGTTCTTCCATAACAAGGCCAGTGTTATTTAAAAAAATTACTTGGAGCGGGGGTGTTCACGCTTAGTAACAGACACATTTTAGGACTTGGCTCCCGGCATGGCCTGTTAACAAAATACAATCATGTGATTATTCTAATGACACGTCTGGGTCCTTCCAGAAATGTGAAAGAATGAACAATCAAATAACCAATTCCTGGAATAAATCACATGTGCTTTTCCAGAACTTTCTCATAACCGAATACAGTTTTCTTCCATTAACAAAAGGCATAACATTTAGCATTTTCTCTGGCAAAAAAAAAAAAAAGCATAAAGAACCCACAAAAATGAAAAACAGTAAGTGTGCAGAAATATTTTTACAATCTTTTTATAGTTTTATTTGTGATTAGCTGAAATGAGAACGTGGGTCTATTTATTTATTTATTTATTTATTTATTTATTTTTGAGTCAGAATCTTGCTCTGTCATTCAGACTGGAGAGCAGTGTCACAATCTCAGCTCACTGCAATCTCCGCCTCCCAGTTTCAAGCGATTCTCCTGCCTCAGCCTCCTGAGTAGCTGAGACTACAGGGGTGCACCACCATGCCCAGCTAATTTTTGTATTGTTAGTAGAGATGGGGTTTCGCCATGTTGGCCGGGCTGGTCTTGAACTCCTGACTTCAAGTGATCTGCCCAACTTGGCCTCCCAAAGTCCTGGGATTACAGACATGAGCCACTGTGCTTGGCTGAGAACTTGGGTCTAGACACTTTGCTCAAAATGTGACCCAAAGATTCGTGATGTCAGCATCGCCTGGGATTTGTTAAAACGAAGAATCTCAGGTCCCACCCCAGAACCTCTACATCAAAATTTGGATTTTAACAGGATGTCTGAGTGATTTGCACACACACTAAATTGTAATAAGCCATTTTTTAAACAGGTGTGCCATCCAGGCAAGGCTAAAATAAGTCACCAGAGAGTGAAGAAAATCACAATAGAGTTCTCAGAAGAGGTGGGGACCACAGTAAACTTAAGGAGTACGAGTATTTTCCAAAGAACCAAAAAAACTAATATCCCACTTAATTTTTCCAAAATAGAGTTACCAGATTTAGTCAATAAAAATACAGGGCACCCAGTCAATTTTAAATTTCAGAGCAGCAATGGACAATTTTTTGATATGTCCCAAACAGTATTTGGACACACTTACACCAAAAAATTATTTGTAGCTTATCAAAAGTACTAATTTAACTGCACATTCTATATTTTATCTAGTAATCCTATTTCAGAGACTCTAGATTAAAAAGCAAATTGCATAATACTTCCATATGGCTTATTTGTAAACTGGGAAGTAGATAAAGGTGTACTAAGAAATAGGTATGTCAGTATATACTGTCAATTTTTAAAATTCTTGAAAAGACTTTTAGTTACATAAACACACTGAAAACTTGTAAAGAAACAACTGGCTTAAAATCCTAATAAATAATGATTTTCTTAAAGAACATGACAATCACTAATTCTAATTATTACTCTTGAATTAATCATTTTCATCAGAATCAAAAATGATAATCTAATCCAATCTGCATTTCAATGGCCACTGAGAACAGCTTAAGAATTGGCATATTTTCTTTACCTGGGATGCTTATAGTTTGTTTGCTGGTTTGCAACTGTAGGTTCTGTGTCTGGAACTATCACGGTTTATGGTTCTGTGGCCTTGAAATTTTACAAGAGGATAAACCATCAATTATACCTGTATGGTTTTCCTGCAAACTACTGTTTATCAGAAACAAGTCCCACACTGAATTGTCTTAAGTTTTTCCTTTGGCATTCTTTTCATAGTTAACGCTTCATATCAACTAGAAATAAAAAGAAGATATTGCCTAGAAAGCCAAAATAGACAAGTGGGATCTAATTAAACTTAAGAGCTTCTGCACAGAAAAACTATTATAAGAGTTAACCAGCAACCAACAGAATGGAAAAAAATTGTTGCAATCTACCCATCAGACAAAGGGCTAATATTCAGAATCTACAGAGAACTTAAACAAATTTATAAGAAAAAAACAAACAACCCCATCAAAAAATGGGCAAACAATATGAATAGACACTTTTCAAAAGAAAATATTTATGCAGCCAACAAACATATGAACAAAAGCTCATCATCACTGGTTATTAGAGAAATGCAAATCAAAACCACATTGAGATACCACCTAACGCCAGTTAGAATGGTGTTTAGTAAAAAATCAGGAGACAACAGATGCTGGAGAGGATGTGGAGAAATAGTAATGCTTTTACACTGTTGGTGGGAGTGTAAATAAGTTCAACCATTGTGGAAGACAGTGAGGCGATTCCTCAAGGAACAAGAAATAGAAATACCATTAGACCCAGCAATTCCATTACTGGGTATATACCCAAAGGAGTATAAATCATTCTATTATAAAGATGCATGGACACATATGTTTATTGTGGCACTATTCACAATAGCAAAGACTTGGAACCAACCCAAATGCCCATCAATGATAGACTGGATAAAGAAAATGTGGCACATATACACCATGAAATACTATGCAGACATAAAAAATAATGAGTTCCTGTCCTTTGCAGGGACATGGATGAAGCTGGAAACCATCATTCTCAGCAAACTGACACAAGAACAGAAAACCAGACACTGAATGTTCTCACTCATAAGTGGGTGTTCAACAATGAGAACACATGGACAGAGGTGGGGAGACATCACACACTAGGGCCTAGGGTGTGAGGGGCTAGGGGAGGAATATCAGGGGGTGGGGGGGATTGGGGAAGGATCGCATTAGGAGAAATACCTAATGTAGATGACAGGGTGAATGATGCAGCAAACCACTACCATGGTACCTGTATACCTATGTAACAAAACTGCACAATTTGCACATGTACCCCAGAACTTAAAGTATATTTTAAAAAGGAAATAAAAAGAAGTAATATCTTAACACAAGAAAGCCAGTGAAGCCATGGGTCATTTCCTTTTCTCTCCATTTCCTGCAAAACAATTTTTGAAGACAAATATGTCCTTCTGAATGAAGTTTTCCCTAATAGACTTTAACAAACTTTGATAAAAGAATGATAGTCTTGGTCGGGCATGGTGGCTCACACCTGTAATCCCAGCACTCTGGGAGGCCAAGGTGGGCTGATCACTTGGGGTCAGGAGTTCAAGACCAGCCTAACCAACATGGAGAAACCCCGTCTCTACTAAAAATGCAAAATTAGCCAGATGTGGTGGTACATGCCTGTAATCCCAGCTACTTGGGAGATTGAGGCAAGATAATCAACTTGAACCCGGGAGGTGGAGGTTGCGGTGAGCCAAGATCATGTCATTGCACTCCAGCCTGGGCAACAAGAGTGAAACTCCATTTCAGAACAATAGCCTTTTCTTTCCTTAGCTATTTGTATTTGTTTTTGTCTCTTGTTTCCTTTCTTTCCTCTCCCTCCCTCCCTGCCTTCCTTTCTTCCTTCTTTTTTTCTCCTTCTTTCTTCTTTCTTTCTATTCTTCCTTTCCTCCTTTCTTTTCTTCCTTCATTATTTCATACCTGAAGTTCATCTTATTTCTTATGTGTGCCTGAGACTGTAGCCAACCTATTTTATTCTCTTACCAGAACCCAGGCAGATAAGTGTTAATCTAGAAAAGTTCTACTTCTTGTGGCAAGAGAGTTGCTCACAACTGAAAAAAAAAAAATGGTTTTTACTTACTGGGAGCATCCTGGCTAACTTTGTAAACACATCCCTCCATTACTGATAATAAGCAATGTAGGACTATAACATCGAAATAGCTATCTTCCAATACTTTAAAGTGCTTAATTATGAAATGACACTTGTAAGAAAACTTAATAAAATGTAGAAAATATTATACAGTTCAAGAGCAAGATTTTACCTTCTAAGAACAGAATGAAAACAACCAAGCAAAAAATCTGAGGCCCAGTGATTTCACTCAAATGGGAAACACAGAAAATAACAAGTGGGCCAATGCGCAGTAAAAGGCACATTACATTCATGGAAAGGAAAGAATTCAAGCATGTGTTAAAAGGGCAATAAAATAAAAAGGAGAAAAAAATGTTAAAGTCTATTAAGCCACAAAAATTTTTCTTTTGATGCTTATTTTCGTATTAAATAGCACAATGATAACGCCATCAATAATCATGATCTTCATAACAAAACAGAATATTTTACAGTCAAAACAAGATCTTGGAAGACACAGCTTTTAGTTCCCATGCAACATCCTAAAATCACTAGAACAAGTGGGCTGCTAATTTTCTTCTCCGTTACAACAACAGAAATAAAATTTGGCAGAGAACAAACCAGTTACCATACCCACAACCAACAACTCTACTCATTTCTTTTTCCAGTTGCTATTCATATCAAGTTTAAGAAGCCACCCTTTTAAGTCTCCCAGAAGTCTCTGAAAAATAAAAATAGGCAGAAAAGATGACTACTGAGGACTGTGGGGTGGGGAAAACCATGTACTCAATTTTTTCCCAAAGTTTTGCAAGAAAGCAAGATGATTGTAATAACACATTTGCAATGATTCCTCTAAAAGGACCATGCACCATACTGAGTGCTGAGTAACAGAGTTGTGGTGACAGTTGAGTTGGCATTCTTGAGCCCAGATGTTCTGAGCTAGTATCAGCCCTGATCTTTCTGATGTACTGCACACTCTTAAGATGCTGGTTTAGAAGATTTTTTTTGCAGAGTGGAAAAGACTGGGGAAAGATGCACAGAGGAGTGCTGAAACCTAAATCCTGTCTTAGTTTCATCAATTGTACCATCAAAGGAATTGAATTTCTCAGAGAAAAGAGTTTTGTGTACACTATAAGACAAACTTTTCTATTCCTGATCACTAAATGGGGTGTAGGAGTCCAAAATATGCCACCCCAAAATATGCCACTTTAGCATGAAGATTATTTTGAGCTGAAGGCAATTGTGAATCAACAGAAGCAGGGAAAGTTCTCTGCCCTCCCCTAAAAATGGGGCATAAATTTTCCTTCGTGAAAGTGTCATATATTTCCAAACACCCCCGAATCAGGATGAAAAGAGTGACCTTTATCACTGAAGAAATATGACTGACACTGAAATGAGTCTGCATAAACAAACTTTAAAATTACCCTTAACTTTTGCATTAGTCAGGGTTCTCTAGAGGGACAGAAATAATGGAACAGATTAGATTAAGATTATTTCCTCCATAAGCCCCTCCTTTGGCTGGAGGACCACAATGACATTTAGGGTCCCCTAGAATCAATGTCAGCTCAGAGCCAGTGTCCAGTAGTCCCTGAAAAGTCTGACCATTTTCCTTCTTCCAATGCCCAGTTACCCTGGTAAAAGACCAGAGGTTTCCTTGAGGAAGGATGGGAGAAAGATTCACTGCATAAATTGTCACTAATATAGTGGGGTCCCAGACTCCCCTTCATTCAAGGGGTTCCAGGTCTGTAAACTGTCTCAAGTCCGGAAATTGATTGAGGGGCTGTGATTCTCTGTTTTTATCATTCAAATTAGTCTTTCATCTATTCAGCCTAGAAGTTTTCTGCTTGTATAAATTAAGTAGGAATCCAGTAAGCTTCCTATCAATTTCACTTCTAGGAATACCATGATTATTACCCAATGCCAGAGCTCTACATGAGTCGGAATATTCTGATTGCGATTTTGCCTCGGCTGTCCATTACAGTAGCCACACCCACCTTGTCTTTGGCACTTGAGTGCCACCACTTGTCCCTTGCCACCTCAAGATCCAATTATTGCCATTGTATTTAAATTTTGTAGTTGAGTGACTGTAGTTCCCACCATTAGATCTGACATACAGAAAAGAGCAATTACAGGGTTCTTCAAAGATGTAGGTACTGCCCTCACAAATCTATTTTGCAAGGCATTGGTCAAGGGTATATCTTCTGGACCCTCCCAGCTGGGATGAGTAGGCCTAAAGTGACTAATTAACTCCACCATCCCAGTCTTCCTAAGCCTTTGGATCCCTTCCTCTACATTAAACCAAGGGAGATCAGGCATTTCCAGCTCACTCACAGGGGCCATCTTCTTTCCATGTTTTAGTTAACCAGGCAAATATACCATTAGAATCTTTTTTAACGTCCCAAGCTGCAGCATTAAATGCAGAGTCCCTACTTAGTGGGCCCAAATCAATAAATTCAGACTGATCCAACTCTATGTTTCTCCCACCATTATCCCACACCATTAATATCCATTTCTATGCCTGTTCTCCAGATTTGTGTTTAAATAAATTAGAAAACTCAAGCAGTTCTTTTTGAGTGTAGTGTACCTCCCCCATGGGTCACACTCTGAACCTCACCTTTAGGGACCTGCTGGGACTTTAGCCTCATTACAAATTTAGAAGCAAACAGAGGTGTTATGGGTGGCTCCTGAGGAGAATCAACATTATTTTGCCTGGCATCTGCCTCAGAGGAGGCCATCACTTTTGCCTTAGGCAGTGCAGGGTTTAGCTCCTCGGACAAAGGGGGAAAGGTTGATGGCAGCATTGGTCTGGTAGGGGATGTTGCCGCTAATGGAGATGAGGAAGCTAGTTTTTTTTGGCAAAAATGTTCATCAGAGTTTACAAACTCAGTGTCCTCAGCTTCATCAGGATCCTCCCACACATCCCCATTCCAAGTTGCAGGGTCTCATTCTTTTGCAATCAATGCCCTCACTTTGACAGTAGGCACCTGGCCAGGTTGTGCATGCACCTTTTGTTGGAGGTCAGACACTCACATGATAAGAGCTTGTATCTGGTTTTCCACAATTTTCTCTACAGGAGATAAGACTCTCACTCAAGGCAATCTTAGCAAATTTGAGGCTCAGTGTCTGCTTCTGAAGTCGGGAGACAAAATCCCTGAGTTCATCATTTTATTTCATCGCTTTGTCTAGTGAACTTCAAAGCAACTAACCAGCTTCATTATGTTCCTTGGTTCTCCGTATATGGTCAAAGGTATTATGTAGAGCCATTAAATTCCTTGCCTCTCATAAGCAATGAATCAGGAGTGTCAAATACATTTATTTTGCATACCTCTCTAAACAGTTCACACCAAGGACTATCAGTGTTCCCCATACTATTAGAAGTAGAGTCCTTAGCACTTTTTAGTCTAATCATATTAAGCAGCCAGCTCCAGAAACCCCAAAACCAATGAAAGAACTCCATCCTTAATATTTTTTTCCTCTAGAACCACTCTTGGTACCAAAATCTGTATTAGGTTTTTAGTCAGGTTCTCTAGAGAGACAAAACTAATGGAATATACATGTATATTCCATATCTATAATATATATATTCCATATCTATAATATATATATATTCTATTAGTTATAACTCCATATATATATGGAGTTATGTGAGACCTTGTGAGCTAATATTTAATAAACTCCAAAATTGTGAGCTAATACTTAATAAACCTCCATATATAATATATATATTTTATATATTATATATATAAATTAAATATACGAAGTATATATTTAATAAACTTCATATATATGGAAGTTTTAAGAAAACTTTATTAAATTTTTTAAATATGTGGAGTTTAATATTTAATAAATTCCATATATATGGGGTTTCTTAAATATATACTCCATGTATTTAATTCATATATATTTATATTTAATATATTTATATATTTACATTTATTATATATTTAATTTATTTATATTTATATTTAATATATAAATATATATGTATAATTATATTTATATTTAATATATTTAAATTTATTTATATTTATATTTAATATATTTATATTTGTATTTATTATATTTATTTATATTAAATATATTATTTATATTAAATAAATATAATAAATACAAATATATGAATATAATAAATAAACATATTAAAATATATATATTATAAAATATGTATTTATAAAATATATATTTATATATTTATATAAATTTAAATATACATTGTATGTTTATATTTATTTATTATATTCATACATTTATATTTATTATATTTAATAAATTTAATATATTACATGTATTTATATTTATATTTAATATATTTATATTTAATATATTTATTCCATATATATTGGGAGTTTATTAAATATTAGCTCACAAGGTCTCACAATAGACCATCTGCATGCTGAGGAGTAAGAAGAGCCAGTCCGAGTTACAAAACTGAAGAACTGGGAGTTTGATGTTCGAAGGCAGGAAGCATCCAGCACAGGAGAAAGATGTAGGCTGGGAGTCCAGGCCAGTCTCTCTTTTTCACATTTTTTTGCCTGCTTGTATTCTAGCTGTGCTGGCAGAGGATTAGATGGTGCCCATCCAGATTAAGGGTGGGTCTACCTTTCCCAGCCCACTGATTTAAATGTTAATCTTCTTTGGCAACACCCTCACAGACACACCCAGGATCAATCCTTTGTATCCTTCATTCCAATCAAGTTGACATGCAGTACTAACCATCACAACTTTCATTAGTTTCCCCCATGTATTTCCTAGTCACTTTTCCACAAATTTTCAGTCCTGGAAGCTCAATTCCTCTTTCCTTTGTACAGGTACTTCTTCATAATTTATTACCCTTTGTTAAAATGGTATATAAGCACCAGAGTCTAACCACTTCTTTGTGTTGTCAACTCCTGTGCACATAAAAATATTAACATCAATGAAATGTATATGCCCTTTTCCCTGTTAATTTGTCTTTTGTCAGTTTAATTTCTATCCCCCAGTTACTAAACCTAAGAAGGTAGAGAGAAAAGTGGTTTCTTCCTCCATACACATGGCACAGTGTTGTAAAATATGATCAAGTTAATTTTATCTGTTTTAAGATTTAATGAGACTGGTTTTTAGAGCATAATGAGTTTTGGAATTCTTTCCTCTCAGTTGCCTAGATGCAGGTATGACACATCTGAGAAATTAACTATGAATTAGCTTTATCACAAGAAGAAAAAGTCCCAACAACCACCTGCAATTGCTGCATTCCCAGAAACCAGGGGGTGGATCTTAGAACTTCTGCACCTCTGACGTGGCATGAGCCTCAGCTTCATGAATAGTTGCAGGAGGTAAGTTGATGCAATGGAATGCTGGGCAGGTCTCCCAGACCCAAATCTCACTCCTCCTCTTGTTCCTTGTAATTTCCATAATAGAAAACAACAGCTTTTCATTTCACAATTATTGATAGCAATCACAAAACAATATCTGTGAGAAAGGTTACACTAACAATCCCACACTCAGTTTTCAATGGTTAAGGGACATCTTTTCCAACAAAAGATGTTGATGAGACTGAAAAGGATATTACAGATGGAGGAGAAAAACACTTAAAATGGGGTCTAGCCATGATGGAGATAAATTTCACCTACTTCTGAGTTTGACAGGTCAACCACTACTAAGCTTCCATCCATCAACCCAAAGTAGCTACTCAGATGTTACTTTCCAAGCATTTAAAAAAATAATAATTTAATCATTGTCTTCAAAGAGCTTTTCAACTGGAGGAGGATGTAAAGGAAAATGCATAATTATATAGAGTAGAAACATAAATATATTCCAGCAATTTACAGTCCTTTAGAGTCTAGAGTTTAGAAATACATGCATTTCAGCACATATTCCAAAAGTACTTCTGCAAAGAGGTAGCTCTCTCCCACTAACAGCTACTAAAAGAGTCCACCATAATGTCTAGATATAAAAGTACATAAGCATACAATTAGTGAAAAGCTATTTTTCATTGTGCAAAAATTTCAAATATCTATCAAGGTTGGTTCATTATTGGTATGCTTGAATTGGAGGGTGAGCAAGTCTCCTATATTGCATCTGGGACCGCACCTCAAAATCTGTTTATATGTTATCCTTCCCTTTTTAATTTTCTTTATATTTGTTTGTTGAAAAACCTAGAGCATATTTTCTACATTCTGCATGTTGCTGACTGTATCCCCATGGTGATTCTTGATAGATTTATTTGCCCCTTGTGTTTTCTAAAGCCTAGTAATTAGGTCTAGAGGCTGGCTAAGATTTAGCTTAGAAGGTTTCAATGATAACATATCAGGAGGTGTGCTGTGTCCTTCCTATTGCAACCTATCAGGAGATGGTCACATAATGTCTGGTTCTCTCTTTGTGATATTGGCATTGACCATTGGGAGGAGGTGATGCTAGCTTCATCCAAAGCTCCCCTTCAGCTTTTTGTCTAACAGTTTTAGCAGTCATTGATAAACCTTGCCTAATTTCATTGTTTTATTAGTGGTTACAAAGTGGTGGTATTGTAACTCCTTCTAATGCCTCCTTCATTTATAAATTCTTTTGAAAAGGAAAATGTTTATCTCCTTAACTATTTTGGTTATCTCAAGGTACAGCTTGATAAATGCTTGATTCTTTACCTTTACTTGCCAGTTTTCAGAACAATGAGTTGGTTCCTGGCATCCTACAAGGGGCGTGCAGAAGCTTTTAAAATATCGCTATAAATGCTTGAATTTTGACACATCCTCTATGTTTCAGTACATTGTAGATATTGTTCTTTGTTTGTTTGTGTTGAGATAGGATCTCCTGCTGTTCCCCAGGCTGTAGTACAGTATTGCAATCATAACCCACTGCAGCCTCAACTTCTTGAGCTCAAGTGATTCTCCCACCTCAGCCTCCTGAGTAGCTAGAACTATAGGCATGCACCACTGCACCCAGCTAATTTTCCATTTTTTATTTTTTGTAGAGACTGGGTCTCACTATGTTGCCCAGGCTGATCTTGAACTCCTGGATATTGTTCTTTTTACATCCATCTTTGAATATAGTTTATTCATCTTTGGCCAGTAGGAGACTTTACCTGTTGGGTCCTGTGTGTTTTGAGTCTTTGCCACTGCCTAAGCTGTCTTTGAAGTCATCCTTGCTTTCTGGTATGACAAGATGTTACCAGCTCTTTGAAGTCATCCTTGCTTTCTGGTATGACAAGATGTTACCAGCTCATCTTGAACATTTCTTGCCCCAGGCTGGAATTAGCCATTTTTTTTTTTTTCTCAAGGAGCCCTGGTTCCTCTCATTAAAAAAGGTATTTGGAGACTAGAGCATAGATGCTTGAGAGTTCCTTGTCCTTGGTGGGGGGTTAATCATTGGTTCTAGACCTTTTCAGTGGACACATCTAGAAAATGTTTTTAAATAGAAATACATCAGGAGTTTATACTGATATTTACAATTCAAGTTTATAGCTACAGGTTTTCTAATTTAGTGTTTTCAATTTTCTATTTGATTCTCTTATGTCAAACAAAACTTGAATCCTTATGATGTAAATATAATTATTTTGTGCTTTTCCCAGTTAATGTAAGAAAAATTTTTTAAAAATCCATACCAACATATTATTAACAATATAACTACTGAAGCAGTTTAATATTTTGTTGCAGTGTTCTTTTCATCCTGAAGACATATCCCACTGCAGATATACAACCAAATAAATGAGAGTTTAAATCACTTGAAATAATTCCTTTCTATATGGTTAATACTCAGACTGATTTATGTCATTTTGTTTTTGAATTAAGGGATTATGTTTTACATTTTGTCTTATAATTTTGCCTAATATTTGTATATTTTCAAATAAACAAAACAAATTAAGGAAAACCTCATTTCCAAATCTGTTGCTTTTCCTGTTTTCTCTCTCTTCTAATTACTCACCTTTATTAATTTGTTGTTTACTATCCTACTGTCATTGTATGTGTTAAATATTAAATATATACTCATTTTCTCAGGCAAAAGGTAGCATAACACATATTCTAATTTTCACCTTGGTTTTTTGCATTTAAGAATATATTCTAAAGATTATTTCTTAGCATATATAAGTTAGTCTTTTATCTCTTTTCGTAGCTATATAGTAGTTCATTGGGTAGACGTAGCATAGTTTATTCAATCAATCCCCTCCTGGTGAGCATTTGGGCTATTGCCAGTCTTCTTCCACTGCCATCAGTCACACAATAAATAGGCTTCAGCCTTTTTTTTTTTTTTTTCATGTTTTTGGAAGTCTATCTTTGGGATAGATTCCTAGAAGTGGGATTATTTGGTTAAAAGATCAATAGAGCTATGGTGTTGCTGAAATCCCTGCCTAGGGGCTGTACCTATTTGCTTTTCCACCAACAATAGATAAGAATGTGTGTTTTCCCAAGAGAATAGTTTTAAATTTCTAAGTGTTTAACTAGAACACCAGGAAGATCTTTATTAGGAGAGTCAAAATAAAGTTATTGATACTTAAAATACACCTAATAATAATTTTTAAAGCTGTTGACGGGCGCTTTTCATGCATATAGACCTAAAAATTTGACTTGGAAATAACAAAGAAGTTGAACTGAAAAGATAGAACTAGACAGAGAGTCAGTTCAGCTTATTGATCATAAGAGCTAACGATTGGAATAGTTATTCCCTGCCCTCAGTTTCCTGCAGCTTTCCTGAGCATGGACAAGTTTCAATCTAATTTTATAGACAAGGAAACAAACTCAGAGAGGAGGAACAGCTTGCCCAAGGCTTGCCTGAGGCCCACCCAGCTGATATTTGAAGTCAATAGAATGTTCATTTCTCAATAGAATATTCTTCTTGTTCTCTCATACTTGAAAGAGACCCAGTGGAAGAGTAGAAAAGTTGGCTTAAAGAATTGAAAAGTAGATCCTTATCTCAGCCCTGCTGTGAGCTAGGTGTGTAATCTACATGAAATTACCTGACAATCTTGGTTTCAGTTCCCTCTGATGCATAAGCAGCATGGTGAGGCTTCTCACCTCACCCTGCTGCCAGTTGCCTTCCAGACCTCTCATCTGAATGCCTGCATGCAGGAGGCGAAAAGAATGCTGCAGGAAGCCATCAGTCCAGGGTGGGAAAACTCGGGGAAGCCCCACTTCCATATTAGACTAAAACCAAATCAGAACCCCAGACACTCCCTAGCTGGGTGTTGTTTGCAAAAACATTGTGTTCCTGGGACCTGGGACCAAGGCTGGGCAGAGGGAGGAGTCTTCAACATTGACCAAGTTCCTATTTTACGTTGGGCATCCTGTCACTGCCTGGCATTTGTCAGCTTGCTATTGTTGATGCAATTTGCTTTGCAAATAAAGAAACAGGGTCTCAGAGAGATCAAGTGGTTTGTTTTAAATCACACAGCTGGTGGCAGAGCTGGGATGAAAGTCTCCTTATTGCTGTGTACGTATGAGCCCTACACTGCTGCAGAAATACTATAGAGAATCAGTTCTCTCCTAGAAGACAGAGGCTATGTACTGAACACAATTAGTTAAACCCTGTGTAAAACTGGAGACTTCTGGGCATGATAGAGAACTTCCAGCTGTCTTTGAACTCTCTCCCAAGAAAGCTGTCAAATGACTCACTGCCTGACAAGGAATTAGAAAACCATAAAAGTAACCCTGTCAATCTATTCACTAAAAGCTAGAAGTTCCTTTGTCACCAAATTCCTGGCCAATCAAAAAGATGTTAAAGGGAAATTAACACTTAATTGATCAATAACTATCCAGAAAACATTATGCTGGGTGATTTACAGATGCTAGTTAATTTAATTTTCATAATATGCCAATAAAATAAGATCAGTCTTTCCATTTTACAGGTGAAGCAACTGAAGCTCAGAGAGATAAACTAAATGCTATAAGTTCTTGCATTTAGTAGTGGTAGGACTACAATTTTACCATGTTTCTTTGGGATTTCAAAGCCCGCTCTCAGTTCCCCAAGTTGTATTAAGTCAATGTGATGGGACCCAAGGTGCCTTGCAGTGAGGATAGAGCAGGCTTTGTTTAGCCCTGGTTTTCTTGGTAACCAGCTATGTGCACATCACATAAGGACTTTGGAGTTCAGTTAATTTTTGTCAGCATCTTCTTGTTCTTTTCAGGGCACAGCCCACATTCTTAGTATGGCCACCCTGCCCTATGGCCACCATGGCCTATATGACCTCATCCTTGCCTACTCAATAGAAGTCACTCTCACCTACCACACTTTAGCTCTCCTGGACCCACTGAGTTCCTTCAGAGCATCATGTCATCCCCCACTTGGAGCTGCTGGGTACATTGTTCCTTCTGCCTAGGACTCAGTCCTCCTTCTCCTTCTCCCACTCCATCCCCTGGGTAACTCTTGTCTATCCTTCAAGGATGAGTTTAGTCATGTTTTCCTCGAAGAAGTTCCTCATCATTCGATCACATAAGATCACTCTGCCATTTGCCTCCCTAGTATTGTAGCCTCCTTTTCCTTTTTTAAAATAGCATTTGTTACTCTTAACATGATTTCTTCATTATATTTTCTATTTCAAGGTTTATCTTCCTTATAAGCTCCATGATGGTGACAAACACACTGTCTTGTTCACTGATATTTCCCCAGAGTAACACAGCATCTGGCTCCTTAAACACATGCTCCCAACTCCGTCCTCCTGATTGCCCCTTCCAGCTACAGAAGCCTGACAGGAGACTTGGGATTCTTCCAGGAAAGATGCTCTAGAGTGGACAGACTTCATCGATCACTGGCATTTTTAAAAAGACCCTATTAGAAGCCAAAGTAATGAGTATGAACTTCATAAGTCTAGATTAAATGATGGAAATGCCAGATGTTAAAAACCAAGATTAGAACTCCAGGTTGTGTCTTGTGACCTCAGTTGCCCACGAGTTTGGCAAATTGCAAAACCATTCATAGGAACGATTATTGCCTCAACTGTTGTTTTGGATCAATTTAGTCAGACATGCATATGGCAGAATTTTTTTTTTTTTTTGAGACGAATTCTCGCTCTTTCATCAGGCTAGAATGCAGTGGCACAATCTCGGCTCGCTGCAAACTCCACCTCCTGGGTTCAAGTGATCTGCAGCCTCAGCCTCCCAAGTAGCTGGGACTACAGGCACACACCACCAGGTCCAGCTAATTTTTGTATTTTTAGTAGAGACAGGGTTTCACCATGTTGACCAGGCTGGTCTCAAACTCCTGACCTCAAGTGATCCACTCACCATAGCCTCCTCTCAAAATGCTGGGATTACAGGTATGAGCCACTGCTCCTGGCCCAGATATTTAACAACAGGTATATGTCATCAATTGTAAGGCCCTGAGTATAGAGAATTCACCTTTTGCAAAAGCTGCCCCTGCGGCCAATTTGCTAGAAAAATACACAGAAACCACACCAGGAACCAGGAGCAACATCTTTGCATAAGGCAATATCTCCATCTAAACACATTCATTTTTATTTTTACTTAACTATAATTTGATTGATAAAACTGCAAAATAATCTTCTGTGATAAATTACAAACACTCTCATTCAATATTACAATTAACCTATATTTCTAAACCCCAAAACCATGGCATGCTGTCTAAATGCCTTGCACACACTATTTTGATTGACTCCCACAGTGACTACAAGGATGGTACTGGTGTTTTCCTTGTTAACAGCCAGGAAAGGAAAGAACCGAGAGACTGAATACTGGTCCCACATGGCATGGGCAGAATTCAAACCCAGGTGGGAAGTTTCTGAAGCCACTAAGAATCCTGCCTGTTTGTAAGCTTGCTTCGTATTAAATGATAAAGCACAGACACACTTATCCTAAAATGGGGAGCACATTCCTTACATTTCAATTGAACTTGAATTCTCAGAAACATTATTTATGGAGGAAAAGTCTTATAAGTAAAGAAGTAAGCTAGCTTCTCAGTGCAAAAGCAATCTAGATAAATCTTTAATTATTGTTCAATTAAGTTTGACAAATTGCAAAACCAGTCGTAGGATGGGTTACTGCCTCAATTGTTGTTTTGGATCAACGTAATCATACATGCATAGGGTCAAATTTTAACATCAGGTATGTGTCATCAATTATAAGACCCTGAGTAAAGAGAATTCACCTCTTTGCATTTTTTATTGTGACAACATTTACCAAGCTGACCATTTAACATTCTATAGTTCAAAGGTGATGAGTGTTCGATTTAAAGGAAAGATAACATAGTCAACCATGCCACTAGCATAAAGCATCTGATTTCTAGCCTTGCCACTTCCAGCTCCTCTGTCAAGCTGGAAGTAACTGCCATTATCTCACCAGTAGGAGGGAAAAAGAGAAGTCTACCATCCATGACAGTGAAGAGAAAGCTCAAAGCAAGTGGATCTATGGCAGTTGTGCTCAGACTTGAGCAGACATCAGAATCCCATGGAGGGCTTGTAAAGATCCAGATGGAAGGCCCACCCCCAGAACTGGATCTGGGGATGGGGAGCTCATGATTTTGCATTTCTAGCAAGTTCTCAGGTGATGCTGACACTTGGTGGAGTGACCACACTTGAGAACCACCTACCCATGGCACTGGTGCACACTATTTCAAAATAATGCCTACAGCAGACAGGATGCATCTACCCACATCTATACCTGGCACACCTGCACCACACAGGAACACCACATACCTTCACAAGATATCACAGGCATACCCATCACACACATACACATCCCTTTTTGCATGTGTATACGAGAAACACACTATACATCTGCACCACTCATAGGTAATACCGACATTACACACTGTCATGCACACACAGCCGCACCATATGTCTGTAACTCACATCACACACATCGACCCGTTTGCAGACAGACACTCACGTACGCACTGCACATAAACCCTGCATACCTACACCACACACTCCTCACACCTGCTCCACACACTTGCATGCACCCATACCCCCAACCTGCACATCACACGCACTGTTCATCTGCACTATACATGTGGCCCACAGCTACACCACACCCACCCTATTGCAGATTCTGAGATACCTGCTGCTATCAGTTTGCCCTAGAGACACTTTCCCAATCCTTCTCCTACTTTCCGCCTGCCCTTTATCCTCATCCCAGTTTTCCTCCTGGATGGCCCAAATACCTTTCCCAAAGTGTCCATCCAGGAAGTCTCCCACACTGTAGGCATCTCTGTATTTTCTTCCCACTCCTGTTTGACTTAGTTACTCTTTATGAACCAAGTTCTTTATGTTGAGCTTCAGTCCAAACGCTTTTCTTTCAACTTAAATAAATGCAGCAAGTAGTTACATATCTTTTTCTGTGCAAAGCCTTAAACTAAGCATGTTGAGGAGGAAAAGTGATGAACAAGATGACCCTGACATTCATTCATTCATTCATTCATTCAATGTATTAGCTAGGTACTGGTGAGCCATGGCCATCATAGGTAGGAGGTACTTGAGGAGTTTCTTCCCAGAACTCTTAAAATTCCAGGGAGTGGGCAGCAGGGTCCTCTTTCCTCCTCTGAGGTGACTTCTGGCCCCCACTACAACTACAGATGGTTCTCCAAGTATGAAAGAACCACCCATACCAGCAGACAAAAATTAAAATTGTTATAACATTAACAATAATACTAGTAGCAAAAAAAAATTGCCACCTTTCAGTGAGGGCAGTATGGATATGGAGGGCATATCCACATGCTAAGATAGGTAGCACTACCCACTACAGATCTTGCCTGGTAATTATT
Source organism: Ateles fusciceps (assembly GCA_036589455.1). Classification (NCBI taxonomy): domain Eukaryota; kingdom Metazoa; phylum Chordata; class Mammalia; order Primates; family Atelidae; genus Ateles; species Ateles fusciceps. The sequence continues at coordinate 17,695,872 of JAZHEH010000222.1, forward strand.
CTCCCAGATATTATCAATTCATTTTCCAGGTCAGAAAATAGAACCGTAGGCTGAATCTTGCAGGTGGTGAATGGGAGTTTCAATCCAGGTGACTGACATGAGCCAGCAGCTGCTTCCTTTCCACTACAGCACATGCAGCCTCTCCTCCAAATTCAGACAGAGTTCCCTTGATTATGGGATCTGAGGCAGCATCAATGCAACTCACAGAAATGGCAGATGTCTCTGACCCACCTGCTCCGTGTCTGTTATCAGGGAGAGCAGTGTCATAAGGTCAAAGGTGTTAAAGGTGAAAGTAGATATTCAAGACAAGCAGATGAAGTCACAGTGGGACTTTTATTTATTTATCTTTATTATTTGAAACAAAGCCTTAACTTAGAGTAAACAGGCTTTGCCAAAGAGATGACTTCCACCGTGCAAACCATAAATTCCATTCCTGTGTTAGGATGGTCTCCCTGTTTTAATGGAGCCACATACCTTCGTGTGGCTGGTTATACAGTGGGTATCCAGGTAGTAAGGATTGATTTAATTTATCCATGATTCAGACTTGTCCAGACATTTGTCCTCAAGCCCTATTTGAGGGCAGCAAGGATAAAGAGTCACTTGGCCAGAAGACGCTCCCTTGGTCACCTCCCACTTGCCTTATCTGCTGACCTCCAAGGAAATTCAGTCTTGCAGTTAACATCTGTGGTCCCATCAGCCGGGCTGAAGTAAAAGGTACTTAATGCATGCAGCTCGTTTTGCAAGGTTAGAAGGAATCAATAGGAGATGTATTTAATGTGGTATCACTATCAGGGTTCATCGCACTTTTAAAACTGAAATATCCACAGTGGTGTATAATCTTAGTCTCACTGTAAAGAGAATGGGTTTAGTGTGCTTTAAGATAGATTTCATGCCTATTACAGATGCACGCATGTGCAAACACACACACAGACACAAATTGTAAGTGTCCTCTGGAATTTCATTCTTGCATATCTTCTCACATACCTTTTCCTTTCCTTTTTTCCCTTTCTCTTTTTCTTCCTTTCAAGCATTCTCTTCTCTTTCTCTCCCTTCTCTTTCTCTCTTCCTCCCTTGCTTCCTTCCCACCTTCCTCCTTTCTTTCTTTGTTCTATCTTTCATTCTTCCCCTTTAATTTTAGGTGTCTAATTCCCTTCTATGGAAATTTGCCAGAACTCTAGCAAACCACCAAAAAAAGCTAGCTAGGTGATTTCTCTTTGAGTTCCCTGGAGACACAGGTCTCCTGTAAGATTGAGGCTTGAAAACTCACTCATCAAGGAGAGGAGCTGGTTGGAACCCATAGGCTTACAAAAAAAACTGACTTTCCCATAAGCTTTTGTGAAATTATTCTGAAAGAGAAGCCTGTATTAACAGAGCATAAATAAAGATAGCACATTGTTCTTTCACTAAAAGACTGCAAGATAAAAATCTTTGTGGATTTTCACACGTCATACATAACACTAGGGGAAAATTAGAGATAGTAAGGTCAAGAGTGCATTATGTGTTTGTGGGGCAGAGGGAGTGCTGCTCAATTTCATAATGACATATGTAGGGAAATCATGGTCCATAACAAAGGGAGTGTCAGAAGAGGTGAAAAGAAAGAAACCAAACCTTGGTTAACCAGCCCTATCAGAACTAGCACAAGGCAACCCATATGGATATTCAGCACTGTAAGCATTTGTTTATGGCGTTCTTAGTACCTAGTTCTGATTCAAGAGTAACTTGGCGATTCCTCAAGGACCTAGAAATAGAACTTCCATTTGACCCAGCAATCCCATTACTGGGTATATATCCAAAGGATTATAAATCATTCTACTATAAGGACACATGCACACGAATGTTCATTGCAGCACAGTTTACAATAGCAAAGACCTGGAACCAACCCAAATGCCCATCGATGATAGACTGGACAGGGAAAATGTGGCACATATACACCATGGAATATTATGCAGCCATCAAAAATGATGAGTTCATGTCCTTTGTAGGGACATGGATGAACCTGGAAACCATCATTCTCAGCCAACTGACACAAGAACAGAAAATCAAACACCACATATTCTCACTCATAGGCAGGTGTTGAACAATGAGAACACATGGACACAGGAAGGGGAGCATCACACACTGGGGTCTGTCAGGGAGAAATAGGGGAGGGACAGTGGGGAGTGGGGAGTTGGGGGAGAGATAGCATGGAGAGAAATGCCAGATATAGGTGATGGGGAGGAAGGCAGCAAATCACACTGCCATGTGTGTACCTATGCAACAATCTTGCATGTTCTTCACATGTACCCCAAAACCTAAAATGCAATTAAAAAATAAAAATAAAAAAATAAAAATCCACAGAAAAAAAAATACACACACACGCACACACACACACACACACACACACACACACACACAAAGTAGCCAGGCACAATGGCATGTGCCTGGCTGCTACCTGGGAGGCTGAGGTGAGAGGATTGCTTGAGCCTGGGAAGCAGAGGTTGCAGTCCAGCCTGGGCAACAGGGTGAAAGACCCTGTCTCAAAAAAATAAAAGCAAGTAATGGTGAAGAAAAAAAAAAGAGTAACTTGGCAGTACAGTCCCTTGATAACTCTTTAGAGAAGTGACTCAATTGCTTGACATGGAAGCTTACTGATAACTACCCCTGGTATGATTTTTCAACCAAAATAGCTAAACTGGGAATTAAACAGCTGTATTAGATAACTACCCCTGGTACAATTTTCAACCAGAATGGCTAAACTGAGAATTACATAGCTATATTGGTTTGATAGAGCTGTCAAAACAAGTACCACAAACTGGATGACTTCAACAACAGAAATATATATAGTTTCTCTCACAGTTCTAGAACCTAGAAGGCCAATCAAGTTTGGTAAGGTTTGTTCCTTCCACCCGATGTGAGGAAGAATCAGTTCCAGGCTTCCCTCCTAGCTTCTGGTAGCTTCAGGAACTCTTCGGCTTGTCACATTCCCCCTGTGTCTTTCCTCACCTTCTACGTGTGTGTGTCTGTCTCTGTGTCCAAATTTCCACTTTTTTACTAATTTTTCTTGTTTTGTGAGACAAACTCTCACTCTGTCGCCCAAGCTGGACTGCAGTGGTGTGATCTCAGCTCACTGCAACCTCTGCCTCCTGGGTTCAAGCAATTCTCGTGCCTCAGTCTCCTGAGCAGCTGGGATTATAGACTTGGGATTATAGACGTGTGCCACCACATCCAGTTAGTTTTGGTATTTTTAGTAGAGCTGGGGTTTTGCCATGTTGACCAGGCTGGTCTCGAACTTCCAGCCTCAAGTGATCCACCCACCCTGGCCTCCCAGATTGCTGGGATTACAGGCATAAGCTACCACGCCTGGCTCAAATTTCCTTTTTTTTTTTTTTTTTTGTTTGTTTGTTTGTTTTAATAAAAACACCAGTCACGTTGGATTAGGACTCATCTTAATGCCATCATATTAATTTGATCATCTACAAGGACCCTATTTTCAAACAAGGTTACATTCCCAGGTGCTGAGGGTTAGGACTTCAAATCCTTAGGAAGACACAATTCAATGGATGACAACAGCCATTCATTTTCACATCCACATGTTCATCACTTAATTATTATCCTTACTGAGTTGTAAATGCACACTGTATACCCCTTTACAAATTCACACTAAATTCTCTTCATATGCCTAAAATACCTCTAAGTTGAGGGGCTTACATGCCAAAGGAAGTGGAATTTCACTTATTTTCCCTATTTGACCATCCGGAGAATGAGCCTTTCCAATGGCACAGGACAAAGATGCAACCAATGGCATACAGGAAGGGTTGAGGTCCCAGCCAATCCAAACAGAGGTCTCCATGGTGGAACAAGGGTACACATTGGCACAGCCACTGTCCTTCCTCTGGGAATTCACTAAAAGTGAGGATGAAGCCTACAGGCTTAGGCTTGGGTAAATGAAACTGGTACTCTTTCATGTAAGTGATAAAAACTAGTTCATGACATGGCTAGCTACACATCAAATTGAGTCTTTTGGCAATATTACATAAAATCTGACATGACTTATCAGGGTTGTCCAACCTGTCTCATTAATATCCAAATTAGTAAATATCTTTTGCTAATTTTCCTCCACAGGTTTATAACATTAAATATGGAAAAATGTACTTTTTTACCAAATGCCCTTACAGGAAGTTCTTCATAATTTAATTTTTTTTTTCTTTTTTGAGAGATAGGGTCTTACTCTGTCATCCAGACTAGACTGCAGTGGCACGATCTTGGCTCACTGCAACCCCCCACCTCCAGGGTTCAAGCAATTCTCCCACCCCAGCCTCCTGACTAGCTGGGACTACAGGCACGTGCCACCATGCCTGGCTAATTTGATGGGGTTTCATCATGTTAGCCAGGCTGGTCTTGAACTCCTGACCTTGAGTGATCCTTCTGCCTTGGCCTCCAAAAGTGCTGGGATTACAGGGGTAAGCCACTAGGTCTGGCCAGTCTTCATCATTTAAATATCATTCCAGTATCAGTATAAAAAATTTGGTGAACATATAAGTATCAAATAAATCTACAAATCTTGTGACTATGGCCCAGTAAGTAACAGAGGATTTCCCTTCAGAGAATCAGCATTTTGCCCCTCCAGGCCACCACTGGGGAGTAGTATATCTAAAATATCATATCTAGAGGTTAGAGCTTCCTTGCCTTGATTAACCTAATATAGGGGCCTATTTAAGGCCATAGCTGACTGTACTCGATCTTATTTTATTTTATTTTTTTTATTTTTATTTTTTTCATCACTTTTTTTTTTATTTTATTTTAAAATGAAGAGTGTATGTACAAGGTTCTCAGTTTAATAATTTCATAAGCCCACTAAAGAGTGTCTCAGATCTGAGAAACAAGAACTTTTTATGAGAAAAAATTCAAACCTAAAGAACAATCACTTTTAAAGCACAAAGGAAGGACAATTGAAAAAAGAAAGTGTGTGTGTGTAAAAGTAAGAATATTTTCCTTCTCTTGGATTTATAGTGAATTTTATTTTTTCCTGAATAAAGCACATAGACATTAATGTATCATTTAAGTTTACTTGCAAATCAAGAACTTAATGATCCCTTGAAACTGAAGTTAATTCTGATATCTATAATTTTCATTCATTTTTACCTTTGGTGGACACTACAATGAAGCAAATGCATGTGATTATTTCCAGTCTCCTTTTATAGATGGATAAAAAGTACTAGATCCCTATGAATGTTTTTTCATATGATTCTCTATATGTAGTATGGCCACTGCCAAAACTTTGAGAAAACTCTGAATTTTGTTATTCTCATATAATCTACGTAAAGACAAAGACCAGGTATGTGCCTAACCAAGAGCACCTCATGGCCTGATATCAGCGGAGTGAAGAATTGCAGCTGGACCATTCATCCTCCTGACTCCAGTCTCACCCCCACTCTCACTCACCCTCTGTGTCCTTTCGTTTAGAGCCACTGAACCCTGTAATTCAGCACCTTTCTCCTTCAGGAGGTCATCCCGGCTTTCCTGGTCTGCTTGTGAACATTCTCACATTTACCCATTGACTTCTATCCTAGGAACCTCATTCTCTGTGCTCTCTATCCCAGATGGGTCAAGCTCCTAATAATGCACCAAAGGTGAGGGTGCAAAAACAGAGCAATGGAACATATTGACCTAGGTGCCCCGAGGAACCAGAGACTCATGTGACTGGATGAAACTGAGGCTCTGGAGCATTGGTTTTCTCACCTATATAATGGATAAATGATTTCCAAAACCACATTGTGATTGTGAGAGTCTAAGGATCTAATGGACCTGGTCAGAGTAAGTGCTCGGCAAATGTTAACTATTTTATTTATAATAACTAGTTATTATTAATATTTTACCATCTAGATACATATCAATACTTTACCATCTCGATTACTGGTCAATACTTTACCATCCAGATAGGTATTATCCATTGCTTGGTTACCATCATAGCATGAATACATTTATATTTTAACAGCAAATGAGACACTGGGTCTCACCGACTTTACCATTCTCATCTAACAGATGGAAGGGAAAGAGGATCTCTACAGCAGCTGCTAGCAGAACCAGGGCTAGGATTCAGCTGCCCCAATTCCCTAATTCCTAACTTGTCCTTGGTACCAGGAAGTTTCTCGAGTCCTGAGAATCAGAGGACTGATGTTCACCTTATCAGATAAGATCTATTAAGATTATAAACTCAGCAAGAGAGGAGACTGTCTCATAGCTAGAGTCCCAATTTCCTCTTCACTCCTGTCAGCATTTGGGGGGAGTAGAATGCTTTGAGATATCCTTCTAAAGCTTTGAGATACTCTCCTGGGAATGCAGGAGCCATGCCCACGGCCTTTTGATGTCAGTGACACACCAATAAAAAATGATGCTAAAAATAGCATTAGTTAACATTTTCCATAATCCACATTTTCCTTAGTAGTCATTAAAAATCTCTACAAATGCAAAACTTTTTTTTTTTCTGGTTGAGTAGACCCTCTGGACTCTATTCTTTCACTATTATGAAAAAAACACACTGCTTTTTGACACTCTCACACACCACTTCTGACATCATTTGTCAGAATGACATCACACTATCCACCTGGAGATAATGTTAGATCCCAGAGGTTAAGGGCGCTGCCCCACAGAATTGCCCTCACCTCATATGCCAATCACAAGCCCTGGGTTGTGGCCTGTGCTTCTGACCCACCAGCTATAAATTAGTGGTTCCCAAGACTCCCATCCTTAGGTTTTATAATTTGGTAAGACAACTCACAGAATGCAGGGAAATACTTTATTATGTTTACCAGTTTGTTTTAAAGGATATTATAAAGGCTATAGATGAACAGCCAGATAAATAGGTACTAGGAACAAGATACTGAATTGAGGGGGGAGAGAGTGGAGCACACAGTTTTCATGACATGAAGCTTTTTCCATGAAAAAGGTAATAATATATGTGTGTTGATTTCCTATTATTACTGTAACAAATTACCACAAACCTACTGGCTTAAAACAACAAAAATTTCTTATATAATTCTTAAGGTCAGATGTCTAAATGGGTGTATTAGGCCACTTTTGGATTGTTATAAAGAAATACCTGAGATCAGGTAATTTATAATGAAAAGAGGTTGAGTTGGCTCAGGGTTCTACAGGCCGTGCATTCATGGCACTGGCATGTGCATCTGCCTGGCTTCAGGAGAGGGCTTAAGGGAACTTTTCCTCATGGCAGAAGGCAAAGCAGAGGCAGGCAAGACATGTGGCAGAGACAGGAGAGTAAGAGAGCACAGAGGTGCCACGCACTTTTAAACAAGCAGATCTCCTGCGAACTCAGAGCAAAAACTCACTCATCACCAAGGAGATGGTGCTAAATCATTCGTGCATGAGGAATTGGCCCCCATGATCCAATCATCTCCCACCACACCCCACCACCAGCATGGGGAATCACATTTCAACATGAGATTTGGAGGGGACAGATGATAAGCTATTTCATTCAGTGCCATGGCCCCCAAAATATGTCTTTCTCATATTGTAAAATATAGTCATCTCTTCCCAACAGTTTCCCAACATCTTAACTCATTCTAGCCCCAATTCAAAAGTCCTACAGTCCAAAGTTGTGTCTGTAGATGAGTTTCTTCCACCTATGAGCCTGCGAAATCAAAGACAAGTTACTTACTTTCAAGATACAATGGGGGTACAGGCATTGGGTAAACAATCTTGTTCCCAAAAAAAACCAGAAATCAGCCAAAAGAAAGGGGCTATAGGTCATCAGGGCAATCATTAAATCTTAAAGCTCCAAAATAATCTTCTTTGACTCCATGTCCTGCATTCAGGGCACACTGGTGCAAGGGATGGACTCCGAAAGTCTTGGACAGCTCCACCCCTGTGGCTTGAAGGGTGCAGCCCCTGTGGCTGCTCTCACAGGTTATTGGGTTCCTGTGGCCTTTCCAGAACCCCACATTTCCCCTTGGCAATGCCCTAATAGAGTTTCTCTGTGATGGCTCCACCCCAGCATCAGGCTTCTACCTGAGCACCCAGGCTTTCACATACATCCTCTGAAAACTAGGTGGAAGTTGCCAAGCCTCCTTTACTCTTGCTTTCTGAGCACCTACAGGTTTCACAGCATGTGGAAGCCACCAAAGCTTATGGCTTGTGCCCTCCAGAGCCATGGCCCATGCTACATCTGGGCCCCTTGGAGCCAAGGCTGGAGCCAGAGAAGTGAGGATGCATTGATCAATTTCCTAGGGTGGCTTAGGCCATTGGCACCTCGGGGACTGGCCCACATAACCACTCTTTCCTCCTAGGCCTTCGGACCTGTAATGGGAGGGGCTGCCTTGTAGATCTCTAAAACGCCTTCAGGGCCTTTTGTCCATCATCTTGGCTATCAGCACTTGTCTCCTTTTTAGTCTTGCGAATCTCTCTAGTAAGTTGTTCTGTAGCCCACTTGGATGCCTCCCCTAAAAGTGGGCTTTTCTTTCTACCATATAATTAGGCTGCAAATTTTTCAAACTTTTATGCTCTACTTCTACTTTAAATGTAAGTTCCAATCTTAAGTCATTTCTTTGCTCCTATATCTGCCAGTCCACCTCTTAAAGCCTGTATTGCTTAGAAATTTTTTCTGCCAGATACCCTAAATCATCACTCTCAAGTTCAAAGTTCCACAGATCTTTAAGACATAAACACAATGCAAGCAAGTTCTTTGCTAAAGCATAATGCTTTAGTTCCCAGTAAGTTCCTCATCTTCATCTAAGATCGTATCAGCCTGGCCTTCATATCTCTATCAGCATTTTGGTCACAACAATTTGATTAGTCTTTATGAAGTTTCAAATTTTTCCTCATCAACCTGCCTTCTTCTGAGCTTTCCACACTCTTCCAACCTCTGCCTGTTAACCAGGTCCAAAGCCTGCTTCCGCATCTACAGATATCTTAATAGCAATGTCCACTCCTTGGTTCCAATTTTCTGCATTAGACTGTTTTGTGTTATTATAAAGAAATATCTGAGACTGGGTAATTTATAAAGAAAAGAAGTTTAATTCACTCAAAGTTCTGCAGGCTGTGCAAGCATGGCACCAACATCTGTATTTCTTTGGCTTCTGATGAGACCACAGGGAACTTTCACTCATGGTGGAAGGTGAAGTGGGAGCAGGCACATATGGGAGGAGTGGGAGCTTCCAGAAATGCAAATCTGCAGACCAATGTGCCTCATAATTATAAATGAAAAAAAAAATCTAAATCAAATATTGACAATTTAATTTTGAAATGTAGTCTAAAAGTATTTTTTTTAATTCTGACATGTGTACACGAGAGTTTTATCCTTTGTATAATCAAAGGCCTTCATACAATAAAACTATTAGGTTAGTGCAAAAGTAATTGCAGTTTTGCATCAACCTGATACATCCATCAAGTTTTGAAGGGAAAAGATGTTATTCAATAATCCTGTTGGCTGAACATGGTAATTCATGCCTATAATCTCAATCCTTAGGGAGGCTGAGGCAGGTGGATTGCTTGAGCCCAGGAGTTCAAGACCAGTCTGGGAAATATGGCAAAACCCCATCCCTACAAAAATTAGCTATGACTGGTGGCACATACCTGTAGTACCAGCTACTTTGGAGGCTGAAGCAGGATAAATGCTTAGCCCAGGAAGTTGAGGGTGCAGTGAGCCATGATTGCTCCCCTGCATTCCAGCCTGGGTAACAGAACAAGACCCTGTCTCAAAAAAAAAAAAAAAAAAAAAGTAAAGAAAAGAAAAAAGGAAAATCCTGTGGCCCAAAAAATTGGTCTCTGCATACGAAAGGACCTGAAAGAAGCTTTAAGAAAGCACACAGGCATCCCTGGGTACATTTGTTTAGGATCTAGTTGAATTTACTAAGAGAGAAACCCTACAATGTAATATAAGAAAACTTTTATAACCCCACTGTAAAACCACAGATGACACCAACAAAAACTAGGAAGTGGACCTAGATATAAAATGGGAACTAAAGACTACTAATGTTCTCACTTTACATAGAGGCTAATCAGCATCTAGTGCTTTATTTTTAGGTCAGTAGTTTAATAAAAAATAATGTGTTAAAATATTAATATTAAAAGTTTTTTGATAATTTAAAGTATATTACTAGTAGAATTTAAAATAGAATTGCTACAGAAAAAAGCAAAGAAAACATAGTTCATATTTTTAAAAAACTTACTAGGGAAATAGCAGGAAAAAATATTTTTTAAATGAGAGTAAACAAGATAAAGGAAGAAGCACAATTATATCAGTAACAATAACATACACACCTAACCTAAACTGCAAAGTAAAAGACAGCCACATGGTTTGATTTGGTTAGTTCAAGTAGTGAGCTAATCAAATTCAACCTAGTATTATTTAACAGCCCTAACACTTAAAAGAAATTGGCACATAAGTATTATTAAGTGATTAGACAAGGATGCAACAGCTAAAGGCAAGAAGAAATAAAATAAATATAAGAAGAGAAAAATAGGAGTTTTCATATTCTTATCAGGCAATGGAGAATTAAAAGAAAAAGACATTTCCTGAAATAAAGGGAATTATAGTATTTTGATAATAAAATCCAAAAGGAAAACATGAAAGTCATAAATCTTTATGCTCCAAATAATATTGTTCAAAAAGTTCAAATAGTCACAAATTATTAGAGTAATAAAGATAAGCTAACAGTAGTGGGACCTTCCTCCATCTTTCACAGTTAAAGTATACAAATACATATACACCCAACTGGGACGTAGAGAAAGAAGTTCCAAATAATGATAAGATTTATTATGTTTACAGCAAATTTGGTGTCTTATGAGAGAAAAGAATGATATATTTCCTGTCAAGCCTACAAATAATACTGGCAAATAGTAATTATATAGAATGCCGTATACTCTCATAAGCCAAAAAAATAGAAAAAAAGTCCAAAATTAGCACATCACAAATGATTCTCTAAAAAAAACAATTGCACCCAAAATCAAGCACACCATTAGGGATTATTTTGACATTAATTAAAGTGAAACATAATTTATAAAAACATCTGGAATGCTGATTCAGCTATATACCAAAGCAAATCTATAGCCCCGTAAGTCCTTTATCAGGACATCAGAAAGAATGAAAAAAACTAAAATAAGTGTTCAGTTTTTAACAATGGAAAAACAAGAAGAAAATTTAAGTAAAACAAAAAGAGGGAAAAATAACAGCAAAAATTAATGAATTAGAAAATAAATTATAGACAAGATAAACAAATCTAAGAGTGGGTTCTTTGCAGAAAAAAGTGATGATCAAACATTTAGCAGTTCTAATCAGATAAAAAAGAGAAAAAAATACATAAAACTCGGAGTAAAATGAATATGACCACAGACATAAGTAAAAATTGTCTAATATCATATTCTGATAAATTAAAATTTTAAATTAAACAGATGATTGGTAAAGAAAATATAAAAGATGCCAAAAGCTTAATGAATAAATAATTAGGGAAGAAAATTTCACAATTTTCTAAAATTTCTTGTAGAGAAAGATGGAAGACGTTTTCATTTTTTTATGCCAATCTCTACATGCATATTTGAAAAAGAAGTCCAGAAATACAAATCTACAGACCAATGTTCCTCATAATTATAAATGAAAAAATTCTAAATTAAATATTGACAATTTGGAAATGTAGTCTAAAATAGTACATCATGCTCAAGAAGAATTTGCTCTAAGAATGAAATAATTATTTACTATGGAAATTTTAAAAGAATTCGCTGCCTTAGGTCAAAAGAGAAGAGGCTCAAGTGTATTGATTCGTTAGAGACCAATATGTATTTGATACAGAGCATCTGATACTAATTTTCTCAGTCTTTTAATAAATTAGGGTTAGACATCCATGTTTCTTAAGACAATAAAGACCACTATTGCTCACTTTCAGCCAGTGGTCTTTAATGCTGAAATACTGGAGATATCCACATTAGTGTTAGAAAAAGACTTGATACCTTCTATAGCCACTATTTTAAAAAATTGTTCTAAATGTTATAGCATTGCAAAACAATACTTTAGAGGCAAGTGACAGTCTATAAATACGGTGAAAAAGGAGGCAAATTATTAGAAGTAACAAAGAAAATTACAAAACTGAGGGATGAAAAAGAACTGGATAAAAGAAGTGACAAATCATATTTTTGAAAATAAATATAATATTAAAATTCTTTCCCCAAATAACTAATAGGCATAATTAATTTTATTTAAATTCAGTAAGCTTTTTGGAAACATGGTAATAAAAAGCTAAAGTACATCTGGAAGAATGGAATACTTAATAATTGACCATTCAGTCAGAAAAGCAAAAGAGATATAAGTTGATTTCAGAAAATATATAAAATTTATGAGTATGTAGTATAATTACATGTAGAAGCATATATATCATAATATTAGTTAAAATGACAAAAATGAAAACAAATTTGAAGGTACAATACAATACTTTAAACCTAGAATACTAGGTATAGAAATTACGGAAAAACTATATAGAGATTTCAAGGCAGATATTAAGCATCCTGTAGAAAAATATTATACCAGTAGGTCCATGTTCACATATTTAAAATGATCTCAATCCTACAAATTAATGTACACATAAACTATAGAGGTAATTACATAAAATATATTTATGCTGTTCCCAAAACATTTTTTATTTATTAAAAAATGCTGCAATGTGTTATCAGCCGTAACAATCCACATCAACAATGTGACATTGTTGATTCTCTAAATGACATGGTTTTGGATGACTATTATTTTCTTCTTGCGCTTTTTTGTATCTTTTGTATTTTCTGAAAGGAATGTACTATAATATCAAAAAAGATATTTTGTGTGAATAACACCATACTATCATTTTGCATAATGTTTTGCATAATTCTTATTTTTTTCACAGAAATCTTTGAAAGTCATAAAATTTTTAGCACTTCCCCAGAAAAAATAAATGCATTGTATACAAGTAAGCATCAAATTTAACACACTATTACAGATTTTATAGACCCACTGAAATCCATTCAAGGGTTCTCGGTGGAGAAACAGACTGCAGAAAAGTTCTAAGAAATTCCTCATGCATTATCTGAATGGAATCTTATCAAAACTTTGTAGACAGGAATAGCTACTATTTTTGCTAATTTAAGAATGAATAAACTATGTCTCAGAGAGGTAAAGAACACACAGTTGATAGGGACAGAATTCACACCAGTGGCCAAGCCCTGTTGCCTTAGCACTGTGAGTTTCATGTCTTAGCACAGGGTGCTTTATTAGGCACAGAACAAGATACTGTCAAATAAACAAAACCAGACCTTGAATCCTGATTCACCCGTGAAATTCTGAAAAACCTCCTGACTTTATCATGCCTTGGTTTCATCATCAATAAAGCAGAGATAATACCAGTTGCCGTGCACATCCCCCAGAGTTGTTATGGAGATAAAATGCAGGGGGAAGCACTTGCAAACATAATTTATCTTTATTATTATTAATACATAAATGTGTCTATTATGAATCTATTACAACTCAGGCCAGCACTGGAGTAAGTGCTGATGGGATCTAGGTGGGGGAAGAAAAAGACAAAGCTTCATACTAAAAGGCAATTAAAATGCACCATTCTTGTTCAAAAAGTCTGTTTCCATGAGTAATTAGCAATCTATTATGCATCTGACAATGGTTTGTTGGCTATTACATCAGTTCCGTGTGGCCATCCTGTAAAGTGAATTGACACAGCAGGGAGTTTCCAGCTTTAAAAAATGTTTGCTTTCACAGGTATCTGTCTAATTTATGTCTGTGATTTAATTTTAATGATTAAAAATTTAAGTTCATTTTGAAGTCTGGTCTTTTCCCACTGCATTCATCATAGATTTACTGAAGACTCCAGGACAATTAAGGCGCATAAAATCATAACAAAGTTCCCTTTCCCTGTTTGACCCTATCAGACTTCATATTCTTATTGCCAGAGGTAATTCACATGCCTTGATATCTCCCATACTTTGTTTGCATAAGTAGGGTAGGTCTTTCATAAATGTCAGTTGAGTTGAAGTATGTGCCTAAGATGCTGAGCTAGTGCTCTCTGAGGTGCTCCAACCGTGATTAGCTGGATACCATCTCATCTCCATGCAACTCAGTTTCCTCATCAGTAACCTGGGTATCATGAAGCCTGTTTTAATGTGAAAAATCTCTGCAAATTGCAATGGCCCATGAAAGTGGAATAAATCATTATTTTTTGCATTTAGAACGTCCCTGAGCCAGTTCCTTCCAGTATCTTCTTCATCACAAATAGTCTATGACATCACCTAATGTACTTAACAGTCTGCCTCTGAAACTGAACTGAGACTCACGACTGATGTTGTTTGGATTTTCGCTGCAGATTGCACTCACCTATTTAGATACCTCCTGTTCACTATTCACCAGGGGATGGGTCCTCTGGATCCATTAGCTGTTTTATTTCTTATGTGCCCAACAGAAGGGGAGTTAAAGCGGAAAACTTTCCGTGCTGATCCTTTCATCCTTACTCACAACCCTTCTACAGTTGCTCCGGAGTGTCGGTTATAGAGCCCGTAAGTGTGAAATCACTCCAGCCTGCTCTTCTAACCTCTAAATGGAGTCCGTCCTCAGGGATGGATGGAATTTCACTGCGTTTTCCCATTTCATTTGTATAATGAAATCATTGTTTGGCCTTTCATTCTGTACTTTTGCCCTTTTCAGTCTTAAGGTGGACCATTCAGTAGCCCTCTTCAATTTCTCTGTGAAAACTGAGACTCATATATGGATTCTCATCAAATCTCAACGTTTTCATGTATTTCTGAAAATATCATATCGAATACATTCCCCTTCACAGCAGTATCCATTTGTTATATACTTCCCTGTATTTATATACGCATAGAAGTGAATATGTATTTAAATCTATAATGTGCACACGTGGTAAAACTCAAACCGTCACCTGAAAAATCAATCGCTTATCATCACTGATTGGGTCAGTCATGTGATGATATGATCCATGTGTGATCAGATTCAACCCCAAACAGCAGCATGCAATGAAACATCAGCCTTCCCTGGAATCACTTGGGCACTTGTTAAAATGGAGATAATGACATCTCACCCCAGAATTATAGGTCGTTTATAGAATAGACAGAAATAAAGTTTAAAAAAATGTATTTGCTGTTTTATAGCCAGAATCTCCCCCAATGTTACATGGGGGGCAATAAAAAGGACAGTCATTGAGTAAATTACACAATATTTATTTAATGTGATCACCACAGTGATTAGCAAGAAGCCAGTTAAACAGAAAAATGCATGTGGTACTATGATAAATACAAAGCCAACATAATAATTGATGGATCAGAGGAAAAAAGTCAGCAGTAAATCAACATATTTGGGAAGCTTTAGTTTTGAGCAAAGACGGTCATTCAAATTAGTGGGGGAAATAATGTATTATCTAAGAAATAATGGTGAGACATCTAAGTGACTTCCTAAAAAATTGTATCCTCCTTTACACCTATACCAGCACAAATTCCAGGAGAATGAATAAATATGAAGCCATAAAAGCAATAAAGGGAGAGTATAGAAAATATTATCATCTCACAATAAGAGAGTTTTCCAATTATAATATAAAACCCAAAAGATAATTTAAAAAATAGTGATCAATCTAACCGTGTCAAGGCATGTTTTTTATCTTTTTTCTCCCCAAATAAACACTATAAACAAACTCCAAAGACAAAGAACATACTGGGAAAAAAACTTAAAAATCAGTATTTTAAAAATTTCATTAAAAATGGGTAGTTGACAGAAAAACATATAGAAAATAATATATGATAGCTTTTCATCGTATACAAAGTTTCTCAACCTTACTTATTCTAAGAAATAGACAACAGAACTTCAGGAAGATACTATATTTCACCCATCAGGCTAACAAAGATCAAAAGCTTGATGACATACCATGTTGTGGAGAAGTGAGCACTGTCATTCATTGTTGATGGGCATGTACATTGGTAAACCTCTATGGAAGTCAAACAAAATATAAAATGCACACACTATTTGACCCAGAACTTCCATTTCTCATGAATTTCTCATGCAGTTGAGAATTTTTTTTTTTTTTTTTTTTGAGACAGAGTTTTGCTCTTGTTGTCTAAGCTGGAGTGCAATGGTGCGATCTCAGCTCACTGCAACCTCTGCTTCCCAGGTTCAAGCAATCCTCCTGCCTTAGCATCCTGAGTAGCTGGGATTACAGGCACCCACCACCATGCCTGGCTAATTTTTTAAATTTTTAATAGAGATGGTGTTTCACTATGTTGGCCAGGATGGTCTCAAACTCCTGATCTCAGGTGATCCACCCGTCTTGGCCTCCCAAAGTGCTGGGATTACAGGCATGAGCCACTGTATCCAGCCTGAGAATTTAAATTTTAAAGGAAAATGGTAACTCTTTCTTGGTCATAGTCCCGAGGTATCAATAAGTCACTACCACAACTTGTTACAAAAGACATCAAAATTGATCAGTGACAATCCGCTTTAGTAACATACTTCTGAAAGCTAGCGAACCAGTAGCAGTCCTACTTCTGAAATCCAGCCATTAACAACAGGCGCACTCCAGTTGCCAACCTTTCATGGCTAAAGGTCAACTGATTTCTAAACATGCTTCTCACAGTGTTTCAATTCCTGAACTTGATGCTTCCCAAACCCTATGTATGATCAGCATTTGCTTTGCTTTGACAGAACTGTGTCCTACAAGCACTTTTGTCTCTTGTTTAACAAGCAATAAAGTCAGGTTTTTGCTTTAGATATTGAGTGATAGCCTTTTCCTTCCATCCACGCACTAGAACATAGGAGAGACAACATACACATAAATATGGTCTACTCTTTTTCAAAGCATTCTTTAACATAGCAACAGATTACACGCAATGTAAGTAATCTCAAAAGTCCGGTAAATTAGAAAAACAGAAACATCAGATGTGTCCTGGAAAGGGAACCAGTTGGCATGGGACAAAGGACAGAAGGAGACGCCAATACATTTCATAGAACCAGTTTTGCAGTTCTTAAGCATTTTGCCCCATGGGCAGATATTACACATTTAAAAGTAAATTATTTAAAGTCAGAATTTTAAATTGTGTATGTAAAAGGAAAAATATGTATGAAATCAGTAACAAACCAGTAACTGTTGCTATGCTACATTATTGGTGGAATAGTTTTTTTCAATGTCTCTTTCCCTAAACATTTCATAATGTTGTGATGTAACTTATAATTTTAAATGGAAATGATTTACAAATGTTATGCAAGATATCAAACCAAAATGCAGCAAATGAGATTATTCCATTGCAAGTTGGCATATAACCACAATATTGAAGGGACACAAAGATAATTTCTCTTATTAGGAGATATAACCTAGGAGAAAAAAGGAATTAGAGAAGTCCAAGTACATTACATGAGAGAAATTGATAGAACAAAATCTTCCTGTAACATTAAAAGGCTTCAAGCAAAACCCAAAAGCTCTGTGAGACTTGGAGATAACACTTCTATTTCCAACAACTTGTGAGAGCAACAGTCTTGCTGCACTGGAACCCAGATGCAGCTATAGACACATGCGCCACTTGTCTATTTTTTGCAAGAAAATAGTTGCAGAATAGACAAGTATTTTGGGCTTTGCTTGAAGCCTTTTAATGTTACAGGAAGATTTTGTTCTGTCAATTTCTTTCATGCAATGTACTTGGACTTCTCTAATTTCTCTTTCTCCTAGGTTAGTTCTCCTAATAAGAGAAATTATCTTTATGCATGTGTATTGCAAACTTTGCAATTGCTTGTCTATTTTTTAAAGTTAACCTAGCAAAGAGTAGATACATATGTTGCTTTATTTTAAATTAGTTCTTTCTCTCTGATATTCTACAAGTCCAGGGAAGATCCCAGCAGCTTCTACTTCCAGAAAACAGCTACACGTACAGCACAATATCCATCAGAAATAACATCTCCCAATATCACACTTGCTGAGTCATGCAAGTACTCAAAAGAAAAAAACAATAGACCTTAATTTTCTTACCACTGTGCAGTGTGCTCTTGGAATTCAGAAGACAGGTTAAGCTTTCTTCTTTCAACTGGAGAACTCTAAAAGGGGGAAATAATAAAACAAGTGAAATCATGTTGCTTAAAAGCTATCCTGAGCTGTTGACTGGGGAATAAAAATAATACATTAAAATGATCCAAAGTATCAAACAGAAGTATTTTCATCCATCATTAGCTAGTGACACATTACTCAGACTGTGCCGACTTGCATAGTGACGTTAAGTTGCTGGGTTTGAGCCACCCATTCATCCTAAGGAAACTCACAGGGCATATTTGTATTCCATCACTTAAGACAAATTTAATGCAGTCCCCCATTCCATTTTCATTTCTAGTCTTGAAATACTTAACACAGTGTATATTGATTATAGAAAAAAGTAACATTCTTGGCATAGAATCTAATTTGGCAGTTTATTCATTTTAATTCGTGTCTACATTGAAAAACCTTGACAAACAAGAAATTTGAAAGGTCTGATAATTAAACTGTTAATCCAAACTTCCTCCTGCACAAAAGGTTGTAATTTTTAGGACTAAAACCAAAAGACAAACTTTGAATATATTCATATTTCTCTTCATGCTCGAGAAATCACTTAAATAATCATGCCTGTCTATACTTGTCCATTAAGATTTCTGAATAATATCAGTCTTATACATACAATTTATAGTTTTTAAATGTCTTTCAAATGCTATCATTAGGTGATCTGACAATATCTAATAAAATTAACGCCAGGCACCATGGCTCATGCCTGTAATCCTAGCCCTGTGGAAGGCCAAGATGGGAGCATTGCTTGAGTCTGGGAGTTCAAGGCAAGCCTAGGCAACATGGATTAGCCAGGCATGGTGGTGCATGCCTGTGGTTCCAACTACTTGTGAGGCGAAGGCAGGTAGATTGTTTGAGTTCAGGAGGTCGAGGCTGCAGTGAACCGTGATTGTGCCACAACACTCCAGCCTAAGTGATAGAGCAAAACCCTTTCCCAAAAAATAAAATAAAATAAAATTCTTGGCTGGGTGCAGTGGCTCATGCCTGCAAACCCAGAACTTTGGGAGGCCAAGGCAGGCAGATCACAAGGTCAGGAATTCGAGACTAGCCTGGCCAACATGGTGAAATCCTGTCTCTACCAAAAATACAGAAGTTAGCTGGACATGGTAGCGCGCACCTGCAGTCCCAGCTGCTCGGGAGGCTGTGGCAGAGGAATCGCTGGAACCTGGGAGGTGGAGGTTGCAGTGAGCCAAGATTGTACCACTGCATACCAGCCTGGTGACAGAGCAAAACTCCATCTCAAAATAAATAAATAAATAAATAATAAAATTCGTATGCTACGATTCCATTTCTAGGAATCTGTAAAGGCACATGTACCATGATACTCATTACAGCATTGCTATTCGGAAGTCAAGAACTACAAACCATATTGATGCCCATAGAGGAAAGAATGGCAGAATAAACCCATGGAGCAATGTTATGTCCACTGGACAGAATATGAAGCAGTCATGAAAAGTAATTAAATAGCATTGATTATATGTTAAAGAATTTTTGTCAATAATTTTTGTTGAGAAAAGCAGTAGGTAGAAAGAGTACAAAATGGTCTATATATGCATATAAACAAATTGTATAACTAAGCCTTCATAGCAGTTATTCCCGATCAAGAGTGATATTGCCTGCTAGGGACATTTCATGGTATCTAGACATTTGGGTCATTGAAGCTGTGGGGAGCATGCTCCTGGCATTTGGTAGGTGGAGGCCAGGAATGCTGTTAAACGTGCCTCAGTGCACAGGACAGTCTGGGAATTCAAGGCAAGCCTAGGCAACGTGGATTAGCCAGGCATGGTGGTGCATGCCTGTGGTTCCAAGTACTTGTGGGGCGAAGGCAGGTAGATTGACTTATCTGGGCCATGTGTCAACAGCACTTAGGCTGAGACACTCCTGTATGTGGAGATGATATGATTTTATAATTAAATTATATAAGTATAGAAAATGCATGGAAGCTCACTCTACCATTTGTCCAGGTAGCTGATCTAGGGAGAAATGGGAGTGGGGATGAAAGCTGAGATGCTAGTGGAGAGGAAGAAGTAGTAGAAGGAGGTGCCCAGGCTAGGGTCAGCTTTATAATACAATCTTATCTCTTATATCTTGATAGGTTTTGGCTCTCTGTCCCCACCCAAATCTCATCTTGTAATTCCCATAATTCTCACATGTTGCAGGAGGGACCCAGTGGGAGATGACTGAATCATGGAGGTGAGTCTTTCCTATGCTGTCCTTGTGATAGTGAATGCGTTTTCACGAGATCTGATGGTTTTAAAAAGGAGAATTTGTCTGCACAAGCTCTCTCTTTGCCTGCTGCCATCAACGTAAGATGTGACTTGCTCCTCCTTGCCTCCTGCCATGATTGTGAGGCCTCCTCAGCCACATGCAACTCTAAGTCTAATTAAACCTCTTTCTTTTGTAAATTGCCCAGTCTCCGGTATGTCTTTATCAGCAGCGTGAAAACAGACTAATACATACCGGTGTTAAATTACCTAGAAATTATTACTGTCATCCTTCTTTTTGTTCCTTAGGTGCAGCAAAGTAAAAGCATAACTTTAAAGTTTCACTAAACCACACTCTTCCCAGATGAAAGAAAAATAAACCTGACTTGGAAGAAAAGCCCAACTTCAAGGCCATCAAAGGGAAAAAGACAACTAGCCAGCCTGGGCTTTGACAAATCTTTGAACAATATTGCTTGGATTTTCCTAAATAATCTTGTTGATTTCAATTAATTTGAACTGGCCTCGCCCTCTTCCACTGTTCATATCAGTAGCTTCGTATTTTTATTACACTATGGGGAATTCAATTTAAAATAGAGCAGAATACCAAAAATATGAAAAGTCACTCATTAACTTTGCAGAGATGTGAGTATGGCTGGTGTAGGTGTTCCACTTTAACTTGTATTCTGTCAGCAAAGCCACAAGAACACTCCAGAATGGGTATTCTGCCTTATGTCAGATGTGAACCACACCTAGTCAATGCCATTTCTGAATTAAGCAGTAGTACTTTTCGTCATCTTTCCTAAACTCTTAGTCTTCGGGTGTTTAGTGCAGATTTTAGCAAAAGCACAGAGCTTCATTGTATTCTGAGTAAATCCCTCTTTGATGAAAGCCCTTGTACAGCTTGTATATGGCTATAGAGTGTTACTATCAGACATCAGAGGCACCAAGAAAAAGTACCTATTTCCGCTGAATGCCGCATGCCAGGTTACTGCATATACATAAAATGCCAGGAGTGCAGAGGGTGCTGTGGGAGGATTCTCACACCGATTCTCACTATTCATCAGGGGATGAAAACATTTTTTTGTACTTCTATTTCTAACTCTTCCCAGGTCCTTGCCCCCTTGATTCCATTCA
This sequence comes from Ateles fusciceps, assembly GCA_036589455.1. NCBI lineage: Eukaryota > Metazoa > Chordata > Mammalia > Primates > Atelidae > Ateles > Ateles fusciceps. The sequence goes on from JAZHEH010000222.1 coordinate 17,717,251, forward strand.
TCCTGCTCTTACTGGGGTGATAAATTCTTCTTCTCCCATCTTTTGCTCCCATCAGTTCTTCTCTCACTTCTTCCTGGTGGTTTTATTTTACCATGGAGTATTTCCTCACTGGCCTGTAATGCCTTGTAATTCTCAGCATAAAGTATTTTTCCACCTGAAGTCTCCTTACCCAGATATCTATCCTCAAGCTATTGTCTGATAGCACTTCCAATCTCATGAAGATGCTGCCACGAGTCCAGCCTACATGTCCACATTCATTTGTTTGCACTAAGTGCTTGTTTTCTGATTACCCCCCTGATGAGATGATACCACAACCCTTTGATGCCCACTCTGTTCTGATTCTCAAGGTCTATTTTCACTTTCTTGGTTATGTCATAAAACACAGATTACAAGACTATCAGAGTATAGCCTGGAGCACTGGCCTACAGTAGCCAATAGGTTTCAACTCCCCTGCTAACACCATTCATTGGAAAGTTTGTTTTTGCAGTGTTCAGAGGAATGCCCCATGGGGGAGGTCACCATGATACATTGGCAATGTTGGCATCAGTAGAAGTGGGTAGTGGCAGTGGACATGGCCAGCATCTGTTTACTGCCCCAAAACCAGTCATAAGGGACCCTTCAATGATGGGGAAAATCTAGGGTATATGTGCCTGTTCTGTGTACCTGAAGTGCATTTAATTTAAGAGTGTGGATATATACATAGACACACACACAAACTACATGTGTGTGTCTCCAATGTGGAAAAGACCAAAGGGGTTTGTAAGCTGTAGACAAGATACCAGCAGAGGTCTCTTCTTGTTTCTTCCATACTTTGCAGTGAAGTCCAAATTCCTTCCTGACATAACATTCCTCCCCAGCCTTCTGCTGGGCAACTCTTTGAAGAGACACCCAGAACATGCTTCTTGCCAGCTCTCGTGATTGGTTCCTTCACTGTATGCAAATGTACCCTCACGGTTACTGTGATGGTTAATATTAGGTGTCAACTTGATTGGATTTGAAGGATGCCTAGATGGCTAGTAAAGTATTATTTCTGGTTGTGTCTGTGTGAGTGTTGCCAGAGGAGACTGACATTTGAGTAGGTGGACTGGGAGAGGAAGACCCACCCTCAATGTGGGTGGGCACTGACCAACGGGCTGCTAACATGGCTAGAACAAAACAGGCAGAAGGGATTTGCCTTGTTTCAGATGAGACTTTGGACTTTGGAGTTAATGCTGGAATGAGTTAAGACCTTGGGGGACTGTTGAGAAGCCATGATTGCATTTTGTAATGTGAGAGGGACATGAGATTTGAAGGGGGTCAAGGGCAGAATGATACGATTTGGATCTGTGTCCCCACCAAATCTCATGTGGAATTGTAATCCCCAATGCTGGAGGAAGGGCCTGGTGGGGGAGGTGGTTGGATTATGGAGGCAGAGCTCTCATGAATGGTTTACCACCATCGCCTTGGTGCTATTCTTGTGATAGTGACTGAGTTATCACAAGATCTGGTTTTTGTACAAGTGTGTGGCACCTCCCTGCTCTCTCTCTTCCTCCCGTGCCAGCCATGTAAAGCACCTGCTTCCCCATAACCTTCTGCCATGATTGTAAGTTTCCTGAGGCCTCCCAGAAGCAGAAGCCACTGTGCTTCCTGTACAATTGCAGAACCATGAGTCAGTTAAACCTCTTGACATGGTTTGGCTCTGTCCCCACCCAAATCTCATCTTGAATTGAATCTCCATAATTCCCATGTGTTTTGGGAGGGACCCAGTGGGGGACAATTGAATCATGGTGGTGGTTTCCCCATAGTGTTCTCCTGGTAGTGAATAAGTCTCACGAGATCTGATGGTTTGATAAGGGGAAACCCCTTTCGCTTGGCTCTCCCTCTTCTCTTGTCTGCCACCACATGAGACATGCCTTTCACCTTCCACCATGATGGTGAGGCCTCCCCCAGCCACGTGGAACTGTGAGTCCATTAAACCTCTTTCTTTTGTAAATAGCTCAATCTCAGGTATATCTTTATCAGCGGTGTGAAAACAGACTAATACACACCTCTTCTCTTACAAATTACCCATTCTCCATTATTTCATTACAGCAGTGTGAGAATGGACTAATACAGTCACCTGCTCAGAGAAACCATCTCTGACTACTGTATCAAAAGGGCCTGGCCCTGCCTCCTGGCTGTTCAGCTCCAGCCTCACTCTATTCCATGAGCCAGCATCATTTTCTTCACAGCATGTTTCCACTCTGATGTAACACTATCAATATTTGCTGGCTTATGTGAGTCTTACCCCCTGCATTCATCCCTGTCCACGCTCACTGTATTATGATCACCACCATGGGAAGGGCTGGGCTGCCTCTGGAACAGGTGTCTAGCACAGGGCACAGCATGATGTGGACACTGGACGAGGTTCATGAAATTTCTTAGTTAATCTCTTTTCTATACATATGAGGAAGAAAGGCCCAGAGAGGTGATGCCACCCAGCCAAGGTCACTCAACAAATACTAATAACTGAGCCCAGAATCCCTTGCCTTCAAGCACTGGCTCAGATTTCATTTGCTTTGTTTTGTTTTGTCTTTCAGAAAAAAATTATAAATAACTGATGTAGACTGTTTCTCCACAAGGGAGGCCCAGCAAAGCGACTGTATATTCTCAGAAGAACATAAGTATGTCTCAGTCATGAGCCAGAGATTTTCAAGTAATTCTCAGGAATTCTTAAGGAATTCTGAGTCCTGACCTTCCTCTTCCCATGGTGAACTCAGAGCCACAAAGTCTGCTGCACATGGAGCTTCTATAGATGCAAATGTGAGAATCCTGTAGCCTCAAAGGTATCATTGCTGCTTATGCTAAGCTGCTTTGCCTCAGCTTCCAAAAAAAACTCACTGAAAAAGCAGACTCAAATTTAATACTCCTTATCCCCAAGTCTCTGAGACAAATAACCTTCCAAGGCCCTCAACATCTTCTCCTTCCCCTCCTCCTCCTCCTTCTCCTTCTCCTCCTCCTCATTCTCCTCCTCCTCCTCCTCCTCCCCTCCTCCTCCTTCTCCTCCTCCTTCTCTTCCTCCTTCTCCTCCTCCTTCCCCTCCTCCTCCTTCTCCTTCCCCTCCTCCTCCTCCTTCTCCTTCTCCTCCTTCTTCTTCCTCTTCTTCTCCTTCCTTCTCTTCTTCTTCTTCCTCCTCCTCTTCCTTTTCCTCCTCCTCCTTCTCATTCTCCTCCTTCCCCCTCTTCTTTCTATTTCTATTCTCTCATTTGGCTCTTCCATTGTGTTTCAACTGTTACTTGGGCCTAGTTGTTTTACAAAACCCATGGCACTTCTCACTGTTAGGTATTTGGTGATATACCCAGTGAGCATCCTAGATTTCAGAACCAAGGATGTGCCAAGTGCCTTATATGTTACAAAGTTAATTCATTGAATCATCCCAGTAAATTTATGCAGCCAATATTTGTATCCCAGTGTTAAAGATTAAGGCAACTAGGTCCCAGAAAGATGAAATCACTTGCCTTCTGATAACGGAGCTCCCAAAGACAGCCTATCCCAAAGTCCAGTTCATCTCTTTACATCATTGTAAGTCACTATAATCCCTTTGAGACTTACATGAAAAGCAGAATGGGGAGAGACTATAGGGTGAATGGGAGACAGGCAGGCAGTATAGAAGAGGTAAGAGCCTGGGCTTTGGAAAGGACTTTGTGTTTTAATCTTTAGCAACCACGGACAAGTGATGTAACCATTCCAAGCCTTACAATTTTCTCTTTCAAAAGGTAAAGAGAGAATAATATTTTCATCATAAGACTGATATAAGATTAAATAGGACAATTTATGAAAAGCATATTTGCCCCTGAGTCTAAACAATAGGTGATATGTAAATATATTATCTAGGAAACACCAGAGGGTCACCAGGGTGTGCATTGGCAGGGTTGACTATCTGGAGGCCCTGGTGTTGGGTCCGTGTGCAGAACCTTAAGGTGTAACAAGATAGGCATCCTGAGCTGACCTAACCCTGGAGATTTGGGCTTAACTGCAAGTGCATATTCCTGTGTCTTCCTCAGCCACTGACAAGCTGGAATGCCTAAAATCGCCAGGCTCCCAGGAACAGCTGGAAAGACAGCAGCATGTGTCAGGGGGCAGAGATCCAGAGCACTTCAGGAGACCATGGAGAGCAGGCACCATCTTCCATGTGGAGGGGGAGGCTGTTATTAATTGTGGAAAGGTTCTCAAAATCCTCATTCTCTTAAAATGCAACTACCATATTTCATTTTTCTAGTGAGTAGAATCACCACATTTAGCAAATAAAAATGCAGTATAGCTGGTAACACTTGAACTTTAGATAAGCAATGAGTGAAATTTTATTGTAAGTATTTCCCATGGAATATTTGGTAACCCTAGCTCTGAGCAATGTTCATTTCTAGGTATCCCTTCTCCAGTTTAACCATCACGGATGTGACTGTGTTTGAAAACATTGGTTCCCAGATGTCATAGGAATGGTTGATAAGGGATGGCTCTTGTAACACTGAATCAAGGAGAGGTCCAGGAACCCACACGTATTCTACATTTTAACCACTGTCTCTAAACAGCATTACCATTGCTATTCTTCATTCACTCTGCAGTAGCAATGAAAACCCCCTCATTCTGCACGTATGAAATGTCTTTCCTCTGTGAATTCTTTCCTTTTAATTTTCAAAATTCATACTCTTCCCATTAAAATACCAGATATTTACATTAAGACAGCATCTCCCTCTGTGGCTCAGGCTGGAGTGCAGTGGCATAATCATAGCTCTCTGCAGCCTTGACCTTCTGGGCTCAAGTGATCCTCCCACCTCAGCCTCCCTTGTAGCTGGATGATAAGCATGTATCACAACACTCAGCTACTTTTTAAATTTTTTGTACAGACAGGGTCTCACTATGTTGCCCAGGCTGATCTAAAACTCCTGAACTCAAGCAATCCACCTACTTCAGCCTTCCAAAATGTTGGAATTATGCTGTCCCCAGCTCTTTCTTCTAAATAAGTAAAACGAACAAAACTTCGATTTCTGTTTTTAATCACTCCATCCCCCTATGAGATCACTATTAATCCTGGTTGAAATTTCCCACAAAGTCAGTGCTGTCTTGCTTTACACTATCAAAAGTTACCCTTATGGCCTACAAAGAATTATCAGGTTGGTGCAAAAGTTACCGCTATTTTTGTCATTACTTTCAATGGCAAAAACAGCAATTATTTTTGCACCAACCTAATACAAATATTTAAGATTTTCATGTGAGTTCTTTTAAAAGTTCAAATATCCCAAATTTGTGTTTAAAACACTATTTTGAGGCTGGGTGCGGTGGCTCACGCCTGTAATCTCATCACTTTGGGAGGCTGAGGCGGGCAGATCACGAGGTCAGGAGTTTGAGACCAGCCTGGCCAATAAGGTAAAACCCTGTCTTTACTAAAAATATAAAAATTAGCCAGGGGGTGGTGGCAGACACCTGTAATCCCAGCTGCTCAGGAGGCTGAGGCAGGAGAATCACTTGAACCCGGGAGGCAGAGGTTGCAGTGATCTGAGACTGAGCCATTGCACTCCAGCGTGGGTGACAGAGCGAGACTCTGTCTCAAACAAAACAAAACAAAACAATGTTTTAGTTAAGTATTTATGAGTCAAAATATCTATAAAGGGGGAAAATGGCAATTTATCTGAATAGGAAAACAGTATTTCAAAGATCCTCTCTCCAACTTTTCTGAGGTACAACTCACGAAGGGCAGTGAGAGACTGTCCCAGTTTTGAGTGTGGTTTCATGTCTCTATTCTACCCACATGCGGAGGTCATTTGATAAGCATTGGTCCTCCTCATGGCAGGAGCAGTTCCTTATCCATGTTCATGGCCCTACTAGTGATGTTTTGTATCATTCCTTGGGCACAAACACATTTAATTATTGTTATGCAATAAATGTATCCTTATAAACCATGAAACTCTGTCAAAAGGTGATTTGTAAAGGTTTCTCATGCAAATAACCCTCTGGCGATTGACAGCAGTCCTTTCCCTGGCCTCTTTCCTGCAGTGCTGATTCAGTGGGGCAGGGGTGACTGACAAGGGGGACACAGGATCCTCCGTTTTAACCACTATCCCATCTGACCCAAGTGCCGCTGGCTCTCTGAACACACTTCGAAGAATAATGCTGTCCCCTCTATAAACTGCTCAGAGATCTATGAAGATGCCACAGAGTGACAGAGTAGGCTTATAGCTTTACAAAATAACTTCAATCCAGGGTTGAGAGAAAAGCAAAACTAAAAGTTAAACATCAGAAGGATGCCTCAGTTAAATGAGCTTTCCAGGGTTCCTTATTCTTCCCCAATTCCGGAGCTCAATATTGACCTGGGAAACGTCAGCCTTCAAAGTTAAACGCAGGAACTTTTGAAAGCTGCCTCTCTGGTGTCAAGGAGCGTAGACACATGGTGCAGGACCTGGCGGCCATGCCATTCCTGTGGCCCCTACATGCCTGGTCCTGCAGCACCAGGTAACCCAGCCTGGATCGGGCATGACATGTCATGCCACAAAACTCCCCTGTGCATTTGAACATAGTCTTTCTTTCACAGATACCCTCCATGACCACTATTTCTCTACCACTGCTCTCTTCTGACCTAAACTAGTAAGTACAGCTTTCCCTTTGTTACTCAACTGAAGGCATGATCTGTTTTTACCATTCATGGCAACAATGTCTTAATATGGTTACTTGGTGTCCTCTGAAAATTATTTCTTCTGGGACACAGCTTGCATTTTGATGCAAATGAAAATCTATTGTCAAGGAAGATAAGCCTTGACCCCCTACAAGCAGCAAACTTGAGATAAGAAAGCAAAGTTCATGGCAACACAGCTGAGGGGACAGGACTCAGCTCTAGTGCCTGACGGTTTAGGTTTGACAGCTTGACCTCCACCATCTGACAACCCCTGGGTAAGTTAATGAACCTCTCTGTGCCTCTGTGTCCTCATGTTTTTTCTTTAAGTCTTTTAATTTTTATTAATTAAAAGCTTTATTTTAAATGTACCTTTCTGCCTCTGTGCTTGACCACTTTGACGATTTTCTGCTCCTCAATAAGGTAAGCATGCTTGATCCCTCCACAGACACATTTAGCTCACGTGGAACCACCGTAATCCCTGCCGACATGTTTCTGTGTTTTGGACAAGCTCTCAAGATTTTAGGTCTCACAGCAGGAACACCTTGAACATGTCGCATACCGATTTTGGTGCTTCCCCAACTTTCTTGGTGTAAAGGTAAACAATTCTACTATCATGGATTCTGGGGAACCAAGTTTAGTGAGAAGCTGTATTGTGGGAAACCCTATGATGGTTTGTCAGTCACTGGACCATTCTGAGTGCCTCTAGACATCGTCCCCAGAAGAGGAAAAAGCTCATCTTCAAAGCAAAGCAAACTCCAGCACCTATCTGGAGAGGAATGCTTTGAAGTTTAGATGTCAGTTGATATCAAGTGCATAGAACCCAGTATGCTCAGTAAACATGAGCTCTCATTATCACCAGAAGAGAATGTTCAGAACATTGATGCCCCCATACACTCTGTGGACAAGCATCATACTTCCTGTCTTTCTGCATCCCACTCAATAAGAAACTGTTACCGCCACTGGTTACTTGCATCAGCCCAATGGCCATGCTAAGTACATTCACCTTCCCTTTCTTCCCTGGAGCATGTACATATATGCAGTCTCAGAGACTCTGTTATCCTTACACTTTTCAGACTTTAGTCAATTAACTATAGATGGGTGTGTGTGTGCGTGTGTGTGTGTGTGTGTAACTACAACTTTGAGAGCAATTTTGTCCCTAAAATGAAACAAGGGTTCATTCCCTCTGTCTGTCCTTCTCTGATTCTCCTATCTTTTGTCTTTCTCATTCTTTCTTCCATGCTTTGTCTCTGTCTCAGTCTCTCCCTCTTTCTCCCTCCCTCCCTTTGTCTCCCTGCCCCTCTCTTTTTCTCTTTCTCTCACACACACTCTCCTCAAATGGAAGTACAGTATTCAGAAGAAAATAAGTTAACTGCCTAATTTCCTAACATAAACATTTTCATAACTACTCATGTGAACAGAATTGAGAAACTATACTACCCTGGAAAATCAAATGACTAGAAATGAGCTTGCAACAGCCAATCTTTAAAATCCTTTCATTCCTTCCCAACCCTTTCTTTCCTTTAGCTATGTACCATTCACCGGTAAGGCTGGGTGTCCTGGAAAATAAGTGAACACATAGATTTGCCCACAAAGAAGCAATTTCTTCTCAGCAACTCATTTGTTATTAAATACTTCAGAGTCAACATTTAGCAAGATGAGTTAATAACCACCCTTCATCCTAACTCCTTTATTTCTTTGCTTTTACACTGCCAACAGGGAAGAAAAGTTGGAAATCCCCACATTGTTTCATTGGGGCTGTACCTGCAAGCATTACACTTCTAATGAAGACTCAAAGACTCATAAAATGGAATCATGAGAAACACTGCAGAACAAGCCACCTAAATATGCCGTGAGGAATTGAACAGCTTCAGAATCCAGTGGACTTTTTTCAAAGAGAGAATGAAATTGGGGGAAGAGAAAGTGGAGGAGAGAGGGTCTGAGATCATAAAGTCTTATTCTGATGAGAACTAAAACATTTCCTAGAAACCAGAATGGGAAGTCAGTTTTTACAGGTCCTAGCATTTCACAACTTCCGAAGATGTGCAGGTGGTTAAAGCTGACTTTTTATTTCTTTAAAAAAAAATAGTCTACCTGGCATTGCATTTGCAAGAGGGCTCAGGCCTGCTGCTGCTTCATATTAGAATAATTATCATTTGGAAGCCCATGGCATCATTTTTTCATGAGAACTACATAATAACCAAGCTTTCTGGAAACTTTAAAACATCTCAAAATGCATGCTACTTTTTTTTTTAACCAAAATTTCCCTAAAATATACTATTTTACAAGGTTAATTCCTAGAATTACAGAGGAAAAAACCCTGACATTTTGAGTTCATGCAAAAGAAATTAGCCATAGTAGCTTGTACTTTCTGAAATCAGATTCTGTGACTGATATAAGAGTTCCAGGCTAGGTGTGGGGGCTTATGCCTGTAATCCCAACACTAAGGGAGACTGAGGTGGGAGGATCTCTTGAGGTCAGGAGTTTGAGACCAGGCTGGGCAACATATTGAGACCTTGTCTCTACAAAAAAAAATTAAAAATAGCCAGCTGTGGTGGTGCAGGCTTGTAGTCCTAACTACTTGAGAGCTACAGGAGGATTGCTTGAGCCCAGGAGTTCAGGGCTTCAGTGTGAGCTGTGATTGTGCCACTGAACTTCAGCCTAGACAACAGCAGGACTCTGTCTCAAAAAAAAAAAAAATCCAGCATATATGAATTACTTTCTTATTTTTCTGACCACGATTTCAAAAAAGGAACAACCCAAATGTGATGGTCTACCTAGAAAATCACAACCATATCCATATCTATAAACTCAAGTTGCTTAACAAAGGCTAATTAGGATTTTTTTCTCTTTAGGTGTTTATAACACCTGCAAGGAATGGAACACAGTGGAAACTTGATGCAATATATTTAGTCTAGTAACAATCTGAGTTAAAATGAAGAATGTAACTGAAAGAAATAAACATTACATAAAGAGAGATTTATTTGTATATTACTTCACTAGGACAATTTCCTTCTAGAAACTTCTAGAAGTTGAATGGCTATGCAAAAATATCTTCTTGTTTTTTAACTTATATTGCCAGGATGCATTGCACTGGAAATGGCAAAGTGGAATGACATCTCTGCTTCCCTTAGTTGCTCTCAGATTGAATGGCTGGTTAACAAAAGCTGTCTTAGGTATTAGTAGCTCAAAAATCTCCTCTACATTTTTTAAATCCCTACAACATGTGAGTCCAGGAGGTCGATGAGAATGCAGTGGATGGACTTTCCTATCCAGGCAAGGATCATTTTCCATTGTTTTTATTTCTGAAATGAAGAGCATTTCCAAAGCTGTTTGAGGAAGTTGGGCTGCTTGATGATTTAAGAGACATGTGATGAACACCCAAGTTCTCCATCTTAGTCACCACATCAGCATCAGGGATGTGATAATAGCTATACTGTCCTAAATGCATACTTTCCAAAGACTGGCCTTGTTTGTTGCTTTCTGGAAAGGAAGTGTCCAGTGCACGCCCTTCTTCTTTAAGAACAACCTCTGTTGTATGCAGCTTCAGTCAATATCACCCTCTTCAGACAATTAATTACACACTTCAGGCTCCTAAGAGTAAAATCTAACTCACTACTTTTGTTTTTAAATGTATAACTTTAAACAGAAAATTAATGTTACTGGAATAAACAGAACTTTAGAAATCAAGCCAGTAACTGTATCCCACCCACTCCCTACAAAACAAAACAAACATTCAAGGAAGTCAAACAAAAATTAAAAAGATAAAAATTAGACAAAAATTAAAAGCCAGAAGTGCCATGTGATTACGTGTATGGTTTATCACCCTGTAAAGATCTAGATGAATTGGTGCAATGCAAATAAGACTTCAAATAAGCACATCGATTTTAAAATGAAATGGATTCCCTTTTCCCCACAAAATTAGAAAATGATAGTAGATAAAATGAGAAAATGTTGCAGAGATAACAGATGGGTTGAGGCTATTCTGTTCAGACTTTACCCAAGAGAAAGAGACTTGAGAGTTGCCTAATCCTGGTATCATGTTTCCGGCTATGACAGGAAGAGATAGATCATAACAGATAAAAATGGAATATGTTGTGAAAAAATCAAATGCTTCTAAGAAAGACAAAACACAAGACTCAGCTGCGGTGAGTGTTAAAGGAAATGAGTGTCGCAACTAGATGAAGCTCAAGACATATATTTAAACATGGTCTAATGGCGGAACAGTTAGAAGAACAGCTAAGATTAATGCACTAAGACAGTCTCAGAAACCCAGGGCTCAGACCCCAGTCCTTACCCTCAGTGATTCTTCCCATCAAACCCCATGATCTGCCTGGGCAGTCTTATTCTCAACACCTCCCATGACAGAAGTCTAATCTCAGCTTCTAGACATTCTAACTAGAGGTCTAAATCAATCCTTTCTGAAATTTAAATTCAATTATTTTTTTTTAGCCTGACTCTCAAGAGAAAAATTCAGGTGCTTTCTACTTTCAATTCCCTTCTCTAAACTCAAAGATAATGTAACTTACTTACTCTTCTCTCCATGAAATAGCTTACAACTTTTTGGCCTCTGCCAGTGGAATAACTCTCCAAAAAGTAAATGATCCTTTTCCTCACACACCTACTCCCATGATCAGGCCTCTGATAATACTAGCTATCTTTTCCATTTCTTCCCAGGGAGTTGCATGCAACAGAAACTGCAAATAGCATCCAAAAATTTCCTAATAAAGAAATAAACAATACGAGTGATTGTCTGCTTAACGTCTTCCTCCTCACTGGAATATAAGGTCCATAACAGCAGAGACCCTGCGTCTCGTTCTCAGCTGACCCATGGTAAGTACTGAATACACGTTTGCTATAAGTCTGGATCACTAAGGGAGGGAATGAATGGACCAACACAACTCAGGGCAGGATTTGTCTTTCTCATAACTCCAGACTTTCCCATCTGTTTTGTTAACGTGAGACACAACACTTCCCAGAGAAGTGAACAAGCTAGTACAGAGGGCCGGGGGGCTCTCACGGAGAATGCTGGTGTTCTTGGAAAAACACGATAGTGGTCAAAGGAAAAGGAAATGCAGCCATCATTTGTTCCAAGGGAACTAAGCCTAAATCAAACACGTTTGACGACTCAGATGGGCTCCAAAAACAAATACAGAAATATTTATTACCGGCATCGTTAGGCAGATTTAGAACAAGCAGACTTGTTTAGATCTCCTTTTATAAATAGAGTTAAGTACAATATGCTTTTTCAAAAATATTTTCTTAATTGTAAAGACTCTTGAGATTGTCTGGTAGAGGAAAAATAAAAATAGCAACATTTCTTGAAACATACCTTTCTGATTACTCACAAATTCCCATGAAAACATTTTGGGGTAAAAGATATTAGTATTTAGTTTAAAAATATAATCAGCAAATCCAGGACAGAGCAGTTTCCCTGAAGATAATTCCCAACACTGGTGCTGGGATTGAAAGGGGCGTGGAATGTTCCATCACCACACTGACATCCCGGACCACCTGGGAGCCAGCTGCCACTCTCACCTTCAACCCAGACACGAAGTTCACTGTCCTCACCAGGTCCGTGAACTTAGCTTCAGACGTGCACCAAAAGTAGAAGAAAAACAAAGCCGTGTTCTATAAAAAGTTATGGTATCTGACATTTTGCATAGTACCTTGCCATTTACAGTGAGCTTCTATGTATCTTATTTCACTTAAAGACCAGGACAATCCTGTGAGGCAGATATCCTAGTACTATGAATCTCTGTTTAAAAGATGAGAAAAATGGATCTAAGAAGGTAAAGTGGATTGCCCACAGTCATGTGGTATCCAAGTCTAGAGCCTAGAACATCTAAACCCCAGAGGAGTGGGTGTCTTACTAACCACCTGTGGTTAGTTGGTAGCTACCATTTACCCTCTGTTCAAGACAGATACCACAAATTAAATTCAGAGCCTAGCAAGTCAGCATTCCTCTGTTAAAACTTTATTTTTCCATAGTAAAAAGCCAACTGAAAGGAAGCAGTAGAGAGAGAAGTTGTGCTTAGTACCCCGTGTCTCAGTTTTCTCATCTGCAAAACGGGTCTAACTATAGAACGAAATGCACAGAGTTGTGAGATTTAAAGACCCTGTAACATTGCTGAGGATGGCTTCTGGATAGTAGTCAGTGCTCAATAAAGCTCAGCTGTTACCATAAACGAGATCTCCCAGACAATTGCAATAGGAAATTTATTTTGCATCTGTTCTTTCATAAGATATCTGGCCTGAGGTGAACCCAAACTTTAAAAGATGGATTAATTATGTCAGTAAGTCAATAAGTTACTATCATGTAGATTGTAGGAGTGTTTTCTTTAAATTATATCTAAATTAAAGAGAATCTATGCTAGAAGGATAAGCACATGTTTAGAACCAAACAGATGAGGCAGCCCTGAAAAGCAATCTCTGCTGCTGCTTTCTGGTGTTGGGTTCAGAGATGCTCTGACCTTCTGGTTCTTGATACACGTCCCCATCCACCGCTCATGCTTAGACCATGAGCCTGTCTTACTTCCTTTTACATGCAGAAGTGATGCTAAAGCAAGTGCCTCCCTCCTCTTTTCTGAGAAATCCCGCAGTACAGAAACTTGTTACAATTAGTTTAACCCATCATTTTCCAAACTTACGTAAACACAAATTTTTTTTAAGTATTAATGTTTCACAGGCACTACCTTAGAGTACAGATGCAGCAGAAGTCAGGAACCTCTTGGACACCACTGAAAGTTAATAGTTGAGAGGTATTATCACCTGTGAGTAATCCTGTGACGTGAACCCAGAGAATAACTTTTGACTGCCCCAGTTAGTTCCCCGAGAACACGGGTGAACCTCCATCCCAAGCTTCATTCAAAGTTAGCTTTAGAATCTTTTCAGCTGGTTCTGGCTACATAGTAAATGAAGTTGTTATGGGAATCTTTATACTGTAAAGCAAAAATAATGCTAAATAAAATAAGAAGTTAAAAATACAACTGTGTACACAAGAAAGAAAGTAAAATCACAGATTCCAGAAATAAAGAGGGAACTGAAAGCAGTGTCTGTAAGCACTGGAACTGAAACTGGTGAGCCCAGGGAGGGAAGAAAAGAAAGGGTTAGGGAGGAAGGAGATTCTAGCAGCTTGCGAAGTGAGACTCCCAGAGCTTGAAGACCAGGTTTTTACTCACTCAAGGTGGCATGGTGACACCGAGAAATTTTCATAAACTCAGGATTTTCAAATGACCCCTCCCCAATTCTTCTCTATCCAGCAAGTCAACATTGCAGAGATTTTCTATGCTCAGAGATCTTCATGAAGAAAGAATGATCCCCCCAAAAATAAAAACCCTATCCTATACCAGCATGATGCATAGGTTGAGAGACTGCCATAATACCACCTCTCTGGTATACAAATCCTCAGAATGAGAATTTCACATAAAGTTTGCCCAGCCTGGTGAGATGCTGGAGGACTCACATTGGCAAATGCAAAACTACTTGAGAAGACTGTCCTTAACTCAGGCCACAGAAGATATTGCTTACTGAAAGTAAGTGCGTAGTAAAGAATATTAAAATATACCCACAAATGTTCCATTGTAAATAAATTCAAAAATCAGAAATACTTGAAATCTAAAGATATCTGAGGAAAAAATCTGAAAAACACTATAAATTCAAGATGTTAAAATAAAGATATGAAAGAAAGAATAAAGCTCCTAGGTAAAAATAAGACTACATGTAGAAAAAGTGTAAATTTTATAAGAATGAAATAAAACTTCTAAAAATTATAAAATAAGATACTAAAATTGAAACTCAATGGATGAGTTAATTAACAAATTAGACAAAGCAGAAGAAAGAATCCGTGAACTGAAAGTCAATGCTAGAAAATACAGAATGAATTAGAAAGATAGGGATTTTAAAAATGGATAGGTTAAGATATGGCAGATAGAATGAGAACAGCTAGCATGAACCTAATAGGAATTCCAGAAGAAGCAAACAGAATGGGAGAGAAGTAATTACTTGAAGAGACAATAGTGAAGAATTTTTAAAAAATTGATGAATGTTTTAAGTCCTTAGATTAATTGAATTAGTAAATTCTAAGCTGAATGAAAAATAAATTTACACTTAGACTAAATAAGTGGAAATGCAGAACACCGAAGGCAAAGAGAATATATTTTTAAAAGCTAATAAAAAAAAAATCTACAAACTAACAGCAGTAAGATTGTGAAGAACTGATCAGCAACAGTAGAGGCAAGAAGAGAATGAAGTAACATCTTCAAATGGCTAAGAGATATTAGCAAACAAAAAAAAAATGAGAGAGTTTATACTCCTAGACTGCGCTGAAATAATGATTGAAACATGATCTCCATAAAGAAGAAAACTGAACGCAGAAAAATGTGGTGGGATCAAAAAAGCAAAACAATAGTGAGTAGTGAGCAAAGGCCTTTATAAACATAGTTCTATCTCATAAACACGAGCTATAAATATAATAATAATGATGATTTTTATTTATATAAAAGCAAGAAAAAATAAAATATTAGACCACAACATGATAGACTATTTGGGATTTTTACAGTTGTAAACACCTTCTAAGGTGTTTATATTATGGAAGAGAAAGACAGAGAAGGGTAGAGATAAAATTTAGGTTTCTTTTTTAATGTTAAGTTTACTTCTTAGCAAAGGGTGGACACTGAAAATGAAAATAAAATGCATGCTTCCCAAAGTAAGGAAAAGGTAGGGTGGGGGATCAGGACATAAAGAAAACTCAATCAAATAGGAGTATGAAAATTAAATTTTTTAAAAAAGAAAGAAAAAGTATAATAAATGCCTCAGTTTTAACAACCAACGGTATATATGAAAGAGAGAAAATTAACCCTCATCTTGCACTATGTAGAGAAATATGTCCCATATAAATTAAAATCCTAAAAATGAAAAGATATACATTATATATATATATATATATACACACACACACACACACCCATATATGTATATTTTATAAACACACATATATATCTTTATGTATATAAATTATATATATACCTAAAATTGCAGGACAGGGTAATGATGTCTTAGAAAAAACAGTAAAAGAAGCACAAACCAAAATCATGTTTCTACATGATTGATATGACTGACTCTATTGTAATTAAAACATGCGTATCAAGAAGGGCCGTTAAAAACTTGAAACAAGCAAACTTAGAGGAATTATTATTACTTTCTGTGACTGAGAAAATGTTTCAAAGATGGCTGCTGTGATATATTCCATCGCATCCCATATGTCTTTCTTGCAGTGTGATGTTGACACTCTTCCCACAGAGTGGCAAAGTTCATGTCCCATAACTTTGAACCTAGCTGAAACTTCCAGTCTGACTTGACCAACAGAGTACATTGAGATCAAGGTTGGATCAGTTCTGAGGCTGAGCCATAAAAAAAAAACCATGCATTTTTGCCTTGTCTCCTGTGAGGGTTCATCTCGGAACCCACCGTCACACTGCAAGGGAGCCCAGGCCACGGTGGAGAGGCCATGTGGAAATCTCCCAACCGATAGCCTCATCTGAGGTCTAGTCAACCTCCAGCAATAGCTACTAGATGTGTGAGTGAGTGAATGAGAATTCCATTACACCAAGCCCCAGCCACTATCTGACTCAACTGCAAGAAAAACCCCATGTGAGCAACTTGAATCTAGTCAACCCACAGGGCTAATAAATAAAGTTACTGGTGTTGTTTGAAGCTACCAAGTTTGCCATAATTTATTGTATAGCAATGCATAACCGACACACTATCCAAAATCAAAAAGAAAAAACAAATAACTCAAAAGGAACTTGGTGAAAAAAATATGAACAAGTAATAATTCATGAAAGAGGAAACATGGTTAGATGATAAAGATACATAAAAAATGCTCAACCTCATTTATATATACCAGAAATAAAGTATATACAAACTAAAGCAATAGCATAAGACCAATGTATGCTTATCTTTTTGTCAAAAACTTAAAACTCTTTTAATAACAAATATTAAGAGCTACAGTTTTCAGCCATGGATAAGAGGGCAGGCTCAGGGGCCAGTCTGCCAGGTGTCTAATTCTAGTTCTACTCACAAACTTTGTGGCCTTGAGTAAATAGTATAAACTTTGTATGCCTCAATCTCCTCGTCTGTAAAATGGGATTTTGCCTGTCATTGTTGTGAGAATTAAATGAGTTAATACGTATAAAGTGCTTAGACTGTGACTGCCAGAGGAAGCAGTGAATAAGTGCTTACGATGACAATAACAGTAGCAACAATGAGGAAAACCTAGAAGTCTTGGGCAGTTTTGGTGGGACTGGACTATAAACGGGGATAGCCAGGATTTAGAGAGCAGTTTTTCAATTATCTTGTTAAGGTGAAGATGTCATTATCTTTCAGCTGAACCACCCCACTTGTAGAAGTGTGGCATAAAGAAGTGCTGGGACATGCACGGGCAGACACAGGCAAGGAGTTTTGCTGCAGCATCATTTTCTAATTGCAAACTCTGGAAACAACCTGGAAGTACTCAGAGTGATCAGAAGTGTAGTCACGGGCATTAGCTTGGTTTCTAGGCAAACGAACCTCCAACACTGAGGATACCACTCCATTCCTGGGGCTGAGGGCTCAGTCTGACCCATGGAAGAATAGTGTAAGAACAGAATGAAACATTCTCTGCTATCCAGTGTTGGAGCAGAAGCATCTATTACAGTTAGGAGGAGCAGCATGGGGTTGATAGTGATGGGACCCCCAAGACCCAGTATAGAAGGCAGAGCTGATGAGCCAGTCCAGGACAGGATTGATGGTAAAGGACAGTCTTTCTGTCTCATGGGTTTTACGCACTCAACCCACTTTAGCCTTTCTGTGTATGTATGTTTTTTACATTGGCACAGAAAGATGAATAAATCACAAGTGTATATCATCACGGAGTAGTACTTAGAAGTTCCAACTTTAATCCTGTTCCTCTACTCTAAGAGACATGGTGGGGTAGCCTCAGCCAGGGTGGTCAGTCCAGTTCAGGTTTCAGCAGTAACTAGCAGTGCAGTTGCATGGCCTCTGTGAGTGTCAGTGAAAGTCTTGAGTTCAAATGCCATCTATGCCATTTAGGAGTTAAGTTTCCTGAAACAGGACTTGCAATCTTAATGAACCAGCATCTACATCTGTGAATCGTGACTAGTCATATCTCCTTCCAGGGTCACTATGAGACTCCAGTGTTTGTTAAAACACCTTATAAACTCTAATTTCAGTGCCAAGATTGACTATTCTGCTTATGAGAGAAATCTTGGATTTCTGTGATCCAGTAATTCCACATAGTGTAGCCTGGATATCAGAAATAGCAACAAATCTGGAGATGATTTA
This sequence comes from Ateles fusciceps, assembly GCA_036589455.1. Classification (NCBI taxonomy): domain Eukaryota; kingdom Metazoa; phylum Chordata; class Mammalia; order Primates; family Atelidae; genus Ateles; species Ateles fusciceps. Next base: position 17,735,216 of record JAZHEH010000222.1, read on the forward strand.
ATACAACCCTAGAGCTCCCATTATAAAATTTACATAGCCCCATTTTTTTGTTGTACACATAATAAATTGTGGTGTTAGTCATTGGTCATTGAGGACAAGCTATTAAAGCAATAGAATTCTTAATTAATTTAGTGCAGAGTTTATCAGTTCTGTGTACAAAGCTTACTCAGAGCCCACTACATCACCGAAGTGTGGGGCTGAATAAAGTCAGCTTCCATGGAATAAGCCTTATCTTGTGCCCTGCAGTTTCCAGAAGCAATTTTCGTAAGTTGGAGATTTGTTATCTGCTAGCTCCTTCGTAATGCATTTCCTGGAATAGGTCATGAGTAGTTGAGTCAAAACCTTCTATAGAATTAGCTCAGCACTAATAGAAAAGGGTCACTATGCCACCATGAGACTCACAAATATCTGAATGCACATGTCAAAACTAGACCTCAAGTGTTCAGAAAGAGACAGAAAATGTTATAAGTAAAAGAAGTTTTCAAAGAATTCTCGATGTTTAAAAACTATAAGCCAGCAGCATTATATATGGTGGGTAACTATAGAAAATAATTTATCTAAATAATAATCATTCCGTGTACCTTTTCTTCTTAAATTCACGTGCAAATCTAGTCATAGTAAGTTTAGAATGTACAATACATAAAAGCCTTGACACATCCTATCATGCCATTTTAGGACACATGGTGATGTCTCATCACTTTCTCTCTGTACAGGACCAGGGTGGTGGGATCCTTAATTCATTGCAAACACTTTGACAAATTCTACATGTGGAAAAACACCTGTGTCTCATTTTTTACTCTGCCTCTTTCCCTCTACCATCCTTAACTCCCACAATAGAATGTTCTTTACAGAAAAAAAGTGGAGCTAGGATTCTCAAGTGAGGGGTGTTCCCGATTGCTGAATTTTCCAGGAATAAATAAAAGGAAGACTATGATGCATTCATTGCTATATCTGCCCCACACTACCCTCCTCAGGCCCCATCCCACTTCTCCACAGCCCCATGCTCCTCAGATGACCTCAACTCCCTCTTTACCAAAAACTAGGTTGTATCAAGGACAATTCCCTTGTTAACTTTTCCCTCCACCTCTACACTGATGTTACTCACCCTTTCCTCTCTACTCCTCCTCCATAAGATATATCATTTTAGTAGATCACCCCTTCATCTGGGCCCTTGATTTTAAGTCTCTCATTTCTTTTGGACCTTTCCCCAGCAATTACTCCTTTTTACCCTGTATCTCTGTTCTATGCCTGATGCCTCTATGGGTTCCTTGTCTTTGAATTATAAGCACCAATGGTCTTGTCCATATTATATGTGTATTTTAGATGTATTTTATTTGTGTGTTTCTGTGTATGGCTATATTCAAACCCTAAAATTATCTTTTCTTCTTCTTGTTGTTGCTTCCATATTTTCCAAACAAGTGAAAATTCCTACCTGCCTTCCTTAGCATTCTTTTGAGGAAATTCTCTAAAAGACCACCTGTAGCATGAATTCTGCCAAATCTCAGGGCCTATTTTCAGTCATCATTTGCCCTGGAACCCTCTGAGACATTTTCTCCCCAGCATTGCAAAGCCATCGTCTTCTCACTTCTCATCAGCTCTTTCTCCTGAAGGCATCTTTCCAAGGCTCAGAACACACCAGCCCATCCTCCTTTCTCTTTGACCACTGCTCCCCATTTTCTTTTCTTGTTTCTCTCATTTCCATTTTCAAAGTGTTCAAAGACCCTGCCCACCCTCTTCTTTTCTCTATTCTCCCTCCCCTACAAGTGGTATGCAAGTTTTTGGTTTCAGCTGTTGCTGCCCTATGGATAATGCTGAGGTTGATTTCTGAAGCCTTGAACTCTTCAATGAAGGGCAGGGGCACATTTTCAGCTATTGACTGCAGTGTTCACTAGCACTTTAGGCTTCTTTCCTTTCAAACTGGATTCTGTCCTTTCCTTAATCAGCTCCTCCTCCTAATGTCCATCCTACTTTTGGTAATGGCAACCTGGCTGGCCAATTAGCCTGGCCTCAAACCTTGGAGAATTTTTTTAACCCCTCCCCTTTTGCTTCCTATATTCAATCAGACGTCAGATCTTGATTCTACCCACAATGCTCTACAAGCATTGTGTATCCTCTTCTTGCCACGTTACCTATGTCCCCATCTCTAGTCTCTTCTGTTCTAATCACATTTAAAATTACTCTAAAACTAATATTTGGATGCATGTGTATCCTCTTCACATTTGGATGCTCTTCACTAAAATGTTCAATGACACCTAACTTGTTTATAAAATTTACCTCCTCAATTTAGCAAAGACCTTCAGGACTTGACTTCCAACTATATCTTGCAATCCTATTTCCTGTAACCCCCTTCACTGTCATCAGTCTCTTATCTGTGGCCACCTTGTGTTCCTCTGTAGCCATGACTTATCTATAGTCCTTCTGCTAGAAATGCTCACTCTCCATCTCCACATGTATGGATCTGTGTTGACTTTAAAGGCAAGGTCAAATAATTTCTTTTTCTGCAAAGCATTTCCTAATCCTTTCAGCTGATTGTAATCTTGCCATCCTTTACATGACTTGGCCCAACTGCATCCAGTAGGGGAAAGTAAAAGATGCATACTGCAATACCATGAATGCATCTAGTTTCTTCTCCCTACTTAATTCAAAGGTCCTGGAAACAGGGATCATGCTTACTTCTCCTCTGTGTACCTCCTTACAGTGTCCTTCCACAGTACCTTGCACTTAGTAGCTCCTCAATAAATTTTGATGTATGTGATGCCGTGGCAACTAAGAGTCGGGTTTCAGAGTTGAAACCGGAGTCATAGAACTATGATCAAATTAACTCAAGCTCTCTAAGCTTCATTTTACACATCTTCTAAATGCCAACGACATTTGCTTCAAATGCAAATGATAAATGCTTCAGAGGATGATTGTTGAATCAAGTGAAAAAATGCATAGAAAACCCTTAATATAGTGCCTGGCACATTTTATGTGGTACTGTTAATGTTTACCATAACAGTACAGACATGCGGGGAGTTTGTTGTTTAAGTGAGCATAACATGATGTCATTTTTCTCTGGGCAATTGGACAATACATATAACAACTTTAAAAAGTGTGTATGACATTTGATCCTGCAATTCCATTTCTGGGAATGTATCTTAAGAAAATAAATGCAGTTCAATGCAAAGACTATCATGAGATAGAAATGTGTATAATGCCCAAGGAAGGAAAGCAGCATAAATTTCCAACAGGAGGACACTGGTAAATTTTGACACGTCTGTAAGAAGAGATATGAGGCAGTTACTATACTTGCTTTGGGAAAAAATGTTTACAATATGTTGTAAAGTGCAAAGTGCAGAGGGGAAAATTGTTTGTAGAATAAAATTTTCTTCTGGTGAAAGAAGGTGCATGTGTCAGTACAATTTGTGTATATATGAACGTATAAGAACACAGAAGGACACAAACAAAAATGTTGCACAGAGGCACTATATGGCATGAAGTGATTTTTATTTCTTCCCTCTGCATTTTTCTTCTTTAAATTTTCTGTTTTATACTTTGAACATGTATATTGCTGGTAGCCAGAAACAAATGTTACTATTTGTATGTCTATTTTTTTCCTTTTTTCTCTTCAAGCACTGCCTAAAAATAAATAATAAAACATTCGTTTTAACAACTCATCTCCCTGAGCCCTGCAAAACAGAGCACCTCCTTTCTCCTCCACTGTTAAGTGTTCCTTATCCAGATTGAGAGTAAAACAAATTTAGAATGAATAAACCAAGGTTCATTCATGCATTCATGGCAAGGGATGTCAAGGCAAAAATCATGCAATGAAACCCATCCGAGCCCTCTGTAAACCTTAATGTGTAGATGTTCTATTTCCATGTCAGGGTTGTGGAGGTGGCTGAAAGTGGCTCCCATCAGTGACTGGTTGTTCTGGGTGGTCCTGTCAAAAGCACAGCCACTCCCCATCATCATAGTGGCAGGAGCACTGGGCTTGAGCCACACCAGAAGCATTCGGCACTTCAGATATGTTCAGAAATGGAGAATTCTTAGAGCTTTTGCTAATTTCAGGAAGGTAGGGTGAGAGAGAGTGGGTAGGGAGGGGCAGAAAGTTTCCCCTCTTATAAAACATGTATTAATATTGGTTATCAAATCTAATTGATTATTGGAACTTGAGTTAAAGAATAAAAAGATCTGAAAGTAGTTAATAGAATTACACAATATATATGTACAAATTATACTACTTCTAAAATTTGAGCTATTATAAGTCCTAAAATGATAAGTAATTTATAGAAAGGCAGAGTTAAACCATCTCTAATGTGAAAATAAGTTAAGTAGCAAATGGCCTGGAAGATGATAACATTTTGTGCTCTCTTCCTGCCAATGAACAATAGACATAAATGCTTCTCTTCTTTCAAGACCTCTTCTGAAAAGAAAGCCTAAATCAAAGCAACAAGTTGAATAAAGCTTCTCTGAAAATGCAAGCCAAACTCTTAGACTAAATGCAATTCAGGGACCTGCACAGTAATGGATAGTCAGTGCATTCCCCATCCTGTCTCCAGTGATGGTTAGTGCATGCAGACTGTGAGGGGAAACACCCAAACCGTATCACTTACAATAATGTAATTCTGATGTGAGAACTGATGGGCTTCCTTGATCTCAATGATGAGCATTTGTCATTTGTCAAGCTTTAGATTTAATTACCCTTATTTATGTACTGATCCAGGCTTCCTGGACATGATGGTCCCTTCTCAACACATGCAAAAGCAGAATGATTAGCCACTGGGAAATGCAACTGAAAACCCAGTTTGGAGATCTATGTCTCTAGTGTGACAACGTCACCTACGGCTGATGCCCTGCTGTTCCAAGGGCAGGGTAGCCCTCCCTTTCAAAACCAGGTAATGAAACCCATGTTTACCCCACTGTTTGGCTGCCTCTGTGGAGGTCAGGAAAAGAAAGCAGTTGGAACACATAGTGGACAGGTGGGCTTCTATGGTTCCTACATATGTGATCAGGGAGCTGAGGGGGGAATGGACACTCCACTGCCCAAGAACGCCAAGAGCAAAGAGAAGCCTGGCAGGAATAAGGGACTGAGGCAGCAGGCAGGGAGCACCGACATCATATTCTATGCAAGTGTTTCCTTGTTCCTCTTGAGCATTCGAAAATGAGAAAGGGGCATGTGGGTCGAACCCCTGAAAGATTGACTTTTAAGTGCTTTTTCCCCTGGAGAATGTGAGATGGAGAGGAAGAGAAAAGTGAGCTTGTGTTGGAGGCAGGACCTATTTGGAAAATGACTGCTTGTCTCTGAGTATCTGAGTGATGTTAGGGAAACAAGAAGAAAGGCTCAAGGGCAAATTGAACACTCAATCCCAAGCGAGACCTGCATGTGGGACTTTCTCATCTGCCAGAGGGAGGCTTTGGGGATGTTTAATTAAAGAATCAAAGTAGGATTCTCAAATTGCTTTTCTGTATCCACTTTATCCTGTTGGATTTTTTAATTCAACTTATAAAATACACAGTTTTTTCTTTCTTATTTTTTTTTTTTTTTGTTTGTTTTTTAAGACAGAGTTTTGCTCTATTGCCCAGGCTGGAGGGCAATGGCACGATCTCGGCTCACTGCAACCTCCACCTCCCAGGTTCAAGCGATTCTCCTGCCTCAGCCTCCCAAGTAGCTGGGATTACAGGCACCCACCACCACACCTGGCTAACATTTTAATTACACTCAAATTAATAGATAACATTACTACGGCTAAGTTTCCATTATTTTCTAGTCTAATTATTTTACCTCCAAACAGAGCTAAAATAACTTCTTAAATTTCAAATGACCTTAAAAAATGTGCTCATGGTTGATCTGGAGATTGATCTTTAATTTGGGAAAATGACCTTACTTATGTCGAGAACCTTTATTTTTAACGAACTTTACAACTCCCCACACAAGTGGATACACAATGAAGACACTGAATGCATGTTTATTGAATGAGTCAGTGAAAAAATGATCATGAAGGATGATGATTCTTAAAAAGGTGGGAAACCAAACCATTGTCTAGACATGAAAATGATGGACAGTTCATGCAAGTCATTCCTAATGCAAAATTTCCCAAGGAATGTTTGTGCGATTCTTTCAACCTTCTTGGTAGATTAAAATCAGCTCAGTCCTGATGTTTTAAATCCTGTCTATAGGAAAGGAGAATAGGAAAAGAAGAAAATGAAATAGAATGCATACACAGAAGCAAAACTGCATAGTTGATGGAGTTTAGCTGAGGGTGTAGGGTGTGTTTAGTTCTTTAATAAATTGTTATCTTGCATTGTTGATTAAGGCAGAATATGTATGACTTGTATCTGCTGCATTTTTTATATTCTTGGTGTCCTAAGAGGACGTCACACCCTGGGAAAAAGAGAGGCTGGCTGGAGCAGCAGGCAGTACACACCATTAAAGGCAGCACTCGGTAGCAGTGGCCTTTCCGGCAGCTGGCGTCATCATACGAAGAAATGGTTTCTAATTGCGCTATTGATTTTTCCCCTCTTTAATGGATCATTCTCCCAACACACTCTAAGCTGAGACACTACCACATATCACAGGCATATTGCCAGGGATGTATGTGAACCTATGCATTGTACCCACATGGAGTTTTTTCCCTGTGTCTTACTTAGCAGGTGGAACCCCAGGAAAAGGGATCTTGACAGCCGTGGGTGAGCATGAGCTTACTCTAAGTGCAGACTGGGTGGGTGCTTTATATATCATTTCACTTAGTCCTGAGAATACCCTAAAGACGTAGGGTCTACTCATTTTGTAGATGAACAACTAAAGCTCAGAAAGGTGAAGAAACGTGACCAGGGGCACACAGCTAGTAAGACACAGAACAAGGATTCCATTCCAGGGAAGTCCAAGTCCCTTTATCTTGGAAGTGGGGGACCAGAGGACAGGATCCCCACAAACATGGGACCTGACAAGGCCCTGCCCTCGGGAGAGTCTGTGTTTGGATTGATTTTCTGCAGTCTCTGTCTTGAAATGCCCAACAATTTTTGGGTAAGGAGTCCCACATTTTCATTTTGTATGTAGTGCTGTTATGGCCCCAGGATTCACATGTTGAACCCCTAACCCCCAATGGGATGGGATTTGTAGATAGAGTATTTTGTAGAAAGTTAGGGTTACATAAGTCATGGGGATGGGGCCCTCGTGATAGGAGTAGTGGTGTTATAAGAAGAAGAAGAAGATAGATTTTTCAGCCCTCTACTCTTATCATGTAAGAACACAAGCCAGAAAGAGAATCCTTAACAGAACCTGACCATGCCAGCACTCTGACCTTGGACTTCCAGCCTCCAGAACTGTGAAAAATAAGCTTCTGCTGTTTAAGCCATCCAGTCTATTATATCTTTGTTATGGCAGCTTGAGTTGACTAAAACTGATATCTAGCTCAAGTTCACACACATCACAGGAATCCAGCATGATCTCACCACAATGGTGGGTAACCTTGACCCCACCCACCACCCACACTTCACCTTGACTGGCAAATGATAGAGGCACTTCATTGGCATGTACTGTATATGGAGTGCAAGCTTTGAGCAAGGCAAAATCAAATCCAAGCATAATAGATTCCTACTTTTCTGTAACGCCAGCAAGAAGAAAATGCATGTAACGAATTGTTCCTACATTACACGTAAAAAAAAAAATAGTAGACAAGTGATATCCAGTATTAAGATACAAATTATTTGTGGATACTACAGAGTATTTGTGCCTGAATTATACTCAATTGAAGTGAATTTAAATCCTTTGAAAATTGGGAAGTCTTATGGGAGCTATTTTATGGCTTTGTTGAGTGCAAGTAGTTTATTTGAAAGGTGAAGACATGGGAGAATGAAACAGGGAAGGAGGAAAAGTCAGTGAATAGACATTATAGAGCTGGACAGCACTGGGAAACTGCTGAGAAATCTTTTAGAAAGTGCCTCCCTTGTCCTCTGAAGGATGGAAAACAGGCATCTACCCCTGACTCCCATCCTCTAGTAATTAAAAAGTACCTTGAAAAGTGTACCTCCCCTACATTTATGGGCTGCTCTTTGATGGATGGTGGCACTCCTGATTTCATAGAAAGCCCTGAAAGAAGGAAGTCCAGGGATATTGAGGGTTGCCCTTGAGGTGGGATTCTATCAGGCTGCCTGGGAGCTGTCCATTCCCGTCACAGCTGAAATCAGATGGGGACCAGCATTCATGCTCATGGCACCACAGCATTTGTTACACCTCTGATCTGTTGACCCAACAGATTAATCTTTTAATGCAGTTATTGTTAAATGTGACGACTCTCCTCAAAAACCCTTCAGTGATTCTTTGCTGTTTCCTGAATAAAGAACAAATTATTCAGCCCAGTTATCAAAGGCTTTAACATTCCAGATAAATTTTCATCCAAATAGCCTGAGTTACCATATTCACACACAAAGTCTGCTCTAAGAAGCAGAGTCTCATGTCCCCCCGGACGCTTTCCTCACACCTTCATTCAATTCCTCTCACCTAAAAGAAACTCCTACTTTTTGTTTTGTTTTGTTTTGTTTTTTGGTTTTTTTTTTTTTTTTTTTTTTGAGATTTTGAGACGGAGTCTCTCTCTGTTGCCCAGGATGGAGTACAGTGGCGTGATTTTGGCTCACTGAAACTTCTGCCTCCCAGATTCAAACATTTATCCTGCCTCAGCCTCCTGAGTAGCTGGAATTACAGGTGCGCACCACCATGCCCAGCTAATTTTTGTAATTTCAGTAGAGATGGAGTTTAACCATGTTGGTCAGGCTGGTCTCAAACTCCTGACCTCCTGATCCGCCTGCCTTGGCCTCCCAAAGTGCTGAGATTACAGGTGTGAGCACCCCACCAGAACTCATACTTCTTACCTATCCTTCCAGAACTAGCTCAAATCTTCCCAACACTGTCACTATATACCTCTCCACCCTCTGGGAACTTAACCATACTGTGTGATGTGTATTATCTGTTTTCCCAACAAAATTTGTATGTTTTCTCAAGAGAATGAATGCTCTTACTCCTTCTTTATCTCCTACAATATCTATGCCATTGCATAATTACACATTACACCACATTAAATACTGTTGAAATGTGTATTCAGGTAACCAGAAAGATGTATTGCCCAGCAGTTGTGTTTTTCTGGTGAATTCTAATTAAATTTCTCTCAATTTCACAGAGTGAGGGTGTTGGGTGCCCAAAGTGGGTTATTTTAAGGATAGAAAATGATCTCATAGGTAGAGAGAGGAACCAAAAGCACAGCTGGTACACACAACAGGGAAACTCAGGAAAAAGAAAAAAAAAAAAGGCCTCCTCATTACTCAACAGCCCTGTGGTCTTCCTTCTTTCTCTATTTCTCACTGTCTCTTGGGATTTTTCCTTTCTGCCTCTTCAATGAAGTCAATGTAGACACCAGTCCTGAGTCCATTAGGTGCAATACCCATCACCAATTGGAGACAGTCTCTGTCTCAATTTAAATTTTTAAGAGAGATACTGATTGGTCACTGGCCAGCAAGTTGACCGGCTGGCATTGGGTCAGGTGCCCACTTCTGCTCCAATCATTTATGGCAAACCTGGTGAGGTAAAGGAGCTATGCATGGTCACCTGGCCCAACCTTCTCAGTGGGGATTATGAGAACAAGTCCTTAGAAAACAGGTCCAGGAGTCGAGCAGACATGCTAAAGCATGCCATCAGGTGTGAGTCATTAAGAACTTGTTAAGACCTCGGATAATGTGTGTGAACTGGGCAGAGCTCATGAAACATATATAAGAGGTACAATTAGAATTTGCTAAGTACTGGTCCTAGGAGAGCACAGTGTGTATACGGGAGTGTTTCTATATAAGCAGTGCTCTTTCATGCCTGTCCTTCCATAATTGTGGGATGCTCTTCACACGTCGCCTGTCATCAAATGCCAATTCACTCATCAAACGCTGGAACCAACGAAGAGCTGCTCTGCTTCCTTTGCAGAAATAGTGGCTCCTACAGCAACATGTCTTCATTCACTTTTTATGCATTCATTTATTCATTAATTTAATTGCTTATTGAGTCCCTTATTCATGCCAAGTCTTGTTCTAGGTTATGGGGACACAATTGTGAACAAAACAAACCTCTGTCCACATACACTTTCTATTCTGTCTGAAGGAGACCATTAGGAGACACTCATCACATAGACATTTGGTCAGCTATGGAGAAAGTAGTAAGACAAGGAACACAGGGTAAGAAAACAGTGATAGGAAATGGTATTTAGGGTGGTCAGGAAAGGCCTTTTTTAAGAAGTGATATTTGAACAGAGACTTGTACAAAGGTATAAAGCAGGTGAAGACCCAGGAAATATGTTGTAGGCAGAGGAAACAACAGGGGCAAACCTCCTGAGGTGCCATGTTTTGCATCTTAAATGTACAATAAGAAAGTCAGTGGTGAAGAGAAGGAATGGCTGGAAATGAGATCAGAGAGGTAGCTAGGGCCCAGTTTATACACACATTTCCCCCAATGCCACCTTCTATTGCAGTACCTAGCTAATACTATAATTAGGGCTTGCTTTGTAGACATGCAATATTGGAGTTGCACAAGGTGTCTTGTTCAGAATGGTCCCCCACGTTGATTCAATGATATGTGGTCATCATCTTGAAATTCTAAGTTTTTGAACAAGAGGCTCCACAAATAGGCAGACAGCCCTGATTATAATTGTTTGCATAGATGTTGAATTCTCTCTCTCCCTTCTCTCTCTCTCTCTCTCTCTCTCTCTCTCTCTCTCTCTCTAAGATTTTGAGTTCCTGAAAGCAGAGGGTGTCTGATTTATTGTTATAAATTTTCATTTGTAAACATTAATTTTCATCACCCTGAAAGTTAAGTATCATTCATAGCTCAAAAGCAGTGCACGAAAAGAAACATCAAATGTCAATTATTTTTTTCAAATATTCAGAACAAATACTACTTTCAAGAGGGAGGTCACCTTGTATTCCACATAAATGCAAGAGTGTTTGAAGCATGAACATGGAGTCACCATTAATATTTTTATAGAAGCTAAGAAATTCAGAATGGAGGCTACCCTTTGCAATAATGAAATAGAACTAATGGGGCTACTCACTGAATACAAATACAACATATTTGGAGTCACCTTTGTTGTTCCTTTTTTTCCTTCAGTGTTAACCACCACCACTGCCTGCTTTTACTGTTCCCACTGTAGAAAATGCTGAATATACTCCAATATAATGAATTTCACAATAAATTTGAATGTAATTGACCTCTGCATGGCATTGACGAGACAGATTCCCAAGATAAAAACAGAGGGAAGAACTATTCACAACTGAGTTTCTCAGTCAATCCAGTCACCTGATTTGTTCACCTTTTATTTTTACTACCAGACTTCCAAAGTGTCTAGAAATGGTCTCCAAACTATGGCAGAGCTACCTCCCCACAAGTGCACTGAATTCATCAGAATATATATTAATGTCAATGAATAGTGCCCCATTGGAACTGTCTATTTTAAAAAACATATAAAAGAACTCTCTTCTCTCTCCTTCTCTTCTTCACATTCCATTTTTTGACTTGTTCACATCGAGCTAACTGAGTCTCAGTAGGATCATTCCTTCTTAATGTCAAATGGAAGTAGAAATGAATGAATTTAAGATGGAACCAGGACCACCATTTTGTGTGACTGTAGTGATTTCCAACGAAATATTTCAACACTTTGATGCTGCTGAGATTTTCATAGCTTGGAGCTTTCTAGTCCCAGTTAATGCCATGCATTTCTGTTCCCTAGATTTAAAAAAAAAGAAAGTAATATCAAGGATTTTACCCTTTCCCAATCCCACTTCCCTTCCACCTCCCCATCTAAAATGAAAAAAGAAAAAACAGGAAACAGCAAACACAGAACAAACTCTGTTCTTCTTTATTATTGAAAACTATCTTACAATCTATGTTTCCTACTCAAATTCTGTATGCTCATTTCCACCTCTCTGATTAATCTGCATTTGTGGATCTGCTGCCAGTGTCTGATAGTTCAAGTGTTGAAAAACTAACTGATTTCCTTTTTCACTCCTGTCTCTGTGTCCATTGTAAAACCAGCGCTCTCTCTCTCTCTCTCTCTCTCTCTCTCTCTCTCTCTCTCCCCCCCCCACCCCTCTCTGGTCTTCTTTATCCCCCACCTCCCACTGAATTCTATTAATGGCTAAGCAGTTAGTTCCAACTACCTGATATCTCCCCTATGGATCTACCATTTTTATTCCCACTGGCAGGCCATGCCCCTGTTTGCTAGGCCAGTGCAGTAACCTTCCAATGGCTAGCCAGCTTGGAGTCTTCCTCAATCTCCCCATCCTACATTCTGCTGCAAGTATTAGGATTCTAAGAAACGTATAATCTCAAGTTTTTCCATAGATCTCCTGCTCCCCACACCTACTGTATGCAAAACAACATCCAAATTCATTAACCTGGCACTAGAATCTCTCTCAATTCCCTTTTTACTTAATCTGCCATCCTTGCCTTACATATTGTAGTGGATTGATTTGGGTCCCCAGATACAATATGTTCAAGTCCTATCCCACCAGGTAACATGTGACATTATTTGGAAATAGGGACTTTGCAGATGAAATAAACTTAAAATGAGGTCATACCTGAGGTGGGGCCTAAATCCAACGACTGGTATCTTTATAAGAGAAAGGGAGGGTGATTTGGATGCAGAGATATGAAGGAGACCCAGGGAAAAAGGTCGTGTGATGGCAGAGGGAGAGATTGGAGTAACTGATGCAGCTACAAGCAAGGGAAGACGCAGGAAAGGACCATCTCCCAGAGGCTTCCAGACTCCGGAATGGGGGAGAAAATACATTCCTATTGTTTAAACCACCCAGTCTTTGGTATTTTATTATGTTTATGACAGCTCTAGCCAGCTAATAAGCCATATTTTTAAAAGGAAAAAGAAACAATTGGAATTAATGTTTGCAACAGATTATTGGCCCCATATAGCATTGTATTATCATTTTAACATGTATTCTATAGAACAACTATTAATTAGATATTTTACATTCTGTTTCGGGTACCGTACAGAGTCTTTGAAATCCTTAGGCACCTCCCAAATTCCCTCCCCTTCCCAAGACACTCAGCCTTGTCTCTCTGTTGTTCCCAAGTGTCCAACATTTCAGGCACCCCAATGAGTGCGATGGAGTCAGTCAGCAACAAAACTTAACATCGTGTCCACTTGTGTGGGATTACCTGTAATTTAATGTTTACTTTTTCTAGTAAAGTTTAAGCTCTACAAAGGCAAGAACCAAGTGTGATTATTTTACCAAAGGGGGGCATTGATATTTCTTGAATGCAAGAAATAATAAATGAATGAATGAACCTGATCTTGACAGCACAGGGCAGTTAACCTAAACTCCATGTTTCACAGATGGCCTGCATCACATTGCAGCATAATAATGGTTTTTCCATGAGTGAGTTTCTGGTCTCTCCATTAGAACTTTAAACACCAGGAAAGAGGATCAGAGGTTAAATTTCTCTGTATCTCTCCCAGCACCTCATGTCATCCAATAAGCATAATAGATGCTCAATAGACTATAAGCAAAAGTGTTTGAAGACAGTGATTGCAATATTTTTTGTCTATTTTCTCACTCATTTTGTTATTACAATAGATGTCAGCAAAAACAAAAAAAGAAGGGGGAGAAACAGTGGGACCCAAAAATAAAATGATGGCCACTTCTCGATGTGAGTGAAATTTCTTCCAGACATTCAAATGGCACTTTAACTAAAAGTAAACCCTATCAAATGTGACTGCAGAGACTCCAGATTATTCCAGGTCTGTGCAGTGCTCACTACTCACATCTTACACCTTCAGACGCTTATTCCCCACCCCATCGAGCAAAAGGCCAGTGATACAGACTACCTCCCACCTCCAAGAAGTTTGCCTTTTAAATTAATAGACTTTAATTGTTTTCAAACAGTTGAAGGTTTACAGAAAATTGAGCAGAAACTGCAGACACTTCCCAAAGACTCCCTCCCTGTCCCAAGTTTCTCCTTATTAACATCTTTTATCAGCATGGTACATTCCATACCAATATTGATACACTACTATTAACTGAAGTCCAGAGTTTACATTGGTGTCCTATATTCTATGGGTTTTAACATACGCATGATGTCATGCATCCCCCATTACGGAATAGTGTCACTGACCTAAAAATCCCCTGGGCTGCATTTACTCACACCTCTGTCTCTCCCTCCAAATCCCTGGCAGCCACTGATCTTTTCACTGTCTCTATAGTTTCGCCTTTTCCAGAATGTCATACAGTTGGAATCATATAGTGTGTAGCCTTTTCAGACTGAAACTTTTTGCTTGGCAAGAGGCATTTAAGATTCTTCCATGTCTTTTGTGGCTTGACAGTTCTTATCTTTTTATTGATGAATAACATGCAATCCTACGGATTATTGCAATTTATTTATTCACCTATTGAAAGGTGTCCTGGTTGCTATGCATAAAGATGCTACAGACATTTGTGTTCAGGGTTTTGTGCAGACACAGGTTTTGGGCTCATTTAGGTACATACCAAGGACCATCCTTGGTGGGTCTCCTGATAAAACTGTGTTTCGTTTTGTGAGAAACTGCCAAACTGCAAAACGTGGTTTTGATTGCCATTATCATTTTGTCTTCTGTTTTGGAGTAATGACGTTTGAAGGTTAATCCCACCCACATTGGTTGTGTTATACCCACAAAAATAAAGGCTTCAGGGTAGAAGGAAGGGCAGGGGAAAGAGAAAGGAAGAAAGTACATGTGAGAACATAAGCTGCTCAGGATTTTCAGCCAGATTGTCAAGGGGGAGAGTTTCCTGTTTTTCTCCTCTGTGTTACAGACCAAACGTTGCTGGTCTCATCATCACAGAAAAATTAAAGCAGCTGCCAGCGCTGCTGGGAAGTCCTAAGCCCAGCAGGCAGCTTTTCAGCTGCAGAGACACCTTTGGGTAAATTCGACTCCTCCAGGGCCTGTTTGGAGGGATATGTGAGCTGTGCAGCTCTTGGGGCACAATACATAAACCAGCAACACAGTCTCCTCCACATAGGGGTTAACATGCATTTAACGGTGAATCTGAACCCACATCTGGTCATCTTCATAACACATAGCACATGCCAAAAGCCTGACGTTCTACCAAAGAAGCAGCTCCTGAAAGTCCCTTTCCTAAACAGTCTGGGACTAAACCCAAAGCCCATGTCACTTGGTGAGAGAGGAGTGGGCTATACTCTCAGATATGGGGCCGTTGGCCTCATAATCTTAGAAAACTTCCCCTGCCTCCCACCTCCAGCCTCAGCAGCCAACAGTAAGTGGGAAAAACATCAAAAATCATAGGAGCCACCCAGACAAAACACAATTTATAATATTTTAATCACTACTGGGCTAGACAAATGTCTTCCAACACAAACTTCCCACACATCCTCCATTCCCTTTATTTTAGTCGCACAAATCCATAAACGGTTTCTCCACAGAGATGTTGCAAAACCTCTTTGCAAATGGGATATAGCTTCCAGCTCTTTCCATGTCTTCTTGAGAGCTTTGGTACAAATCAGTGGTTTAATATCTTGGAAAGGCTCCTTCCAAAGAGAAATGGGATGACATTGCACATTTAAGGCGTCAATCTAAGACCAACTTGCAAGTAACACCTCTGTACAGAGTATGTCAGTGCTTGAAGCCTAGGAACTCAAGTGAGATCTGTGGCTGGCTTCTGCTAAAGCAAAGTGCATGTAAATTTGGAGAAAAAGCTCAGTGACTGTGCATTTCAGTTCTCTCTTCTCTCGCAAAGGAATTTCACTAAGCATTCCTCTGAAGCACATAATAAACTGAAAAATTAATTTTTTTATCAATAAATGTCAGAAAGAAGCCTATCCTTTATATTAGAGTTAAAATTTGTACCTTTCTGTACCTGGAAAAATTCTCCTGATTTTTAAAACATGTCTCCATACCTTTTATAAGTCATAACAGGGCTTCTTTGGGGGCAAGCCACTGTCTGCCGGTCTTAGACAGAAAGAATTCCTGCAGTAAGCCAGGCAAGTAGTACATATCTAACATGCTAACATAACTATTCCTCCTCTTCTCCCCTCTTTATTTTTTATTTTTTTATTTTTTTGGCCAGGAGCAAGTATTGAAGTATAGAGTCTTCAAAAGTGCTCTGGATTCCATTACAAAGAAAATCATGAATAATGTATCCCCAGCTCCTGCTTTTATTTAATCTCAATCAGCGAGAGCTAGAAGTGCATTACTGTGTCCAGCTGCATTCCTGGCTCTGGAGGCTGGAGCTTGGGGCTGAGAGACCCACAAACCCCACAGGTGCTGTGCACCGCAGAGCCAGTTAACCAGCAATCCTGCTCCAGCTGTGGGAGACTGTAGTACCGGGGGCTCAAACCTCCGGACGTCTGGCTTGCCATGGATGGTTTCCTGTACCTAGGGAGCTGCATAACCCACTTTGAAACTGGCACAGTATGTACATCCGGGGGTTACATCTTCCTTTCTGTGTTTTCATAAAGCCATGTCGTATTCCTAACAAAAGGAACACACAGCCTCTCCCACAGGCTGAAAGATCATGATGATAAGTCTGCCCAGTCTGTTAAGATTCGATGTCCCATAAGCAAAGTCCCTCTGCACTCATGTACATTGAGCATGAAATATAGGCAAATTATCATTTCTATCCACTGAGAGCAAATTATGATAGTGGCTTTTGAATGTTAGATACTACAGTGTTTTTCATTCTGGGAGAACATCTTGTGTGTCACTATGTGCTATGCCTTTATGTCAAATAACATGTTTATGTTGGGATATAAAGCAGTACAATGGCCACAAAGAAAAGACTTCATAAGGTACATGTACATGTAACATATCAATATAGTTTTATCACTTTAGGTTCAAAATATAGAAAAGACAGCTACTCTTGACTGGATGTGGTGGCTCATACCTGTGATCCCAACACTTCAGGAGGCTAAAGTGGGTGGATCGCTTGAGCTCAGGAATTCAAGAGCAGCCTGGGCAATATAATGAAACCCCATCTCTATAAAAAAAGTTAGCCAGGCGTGGTGGTGCACACTTGCAGTCCAGCTACTCTGGAAGCTGAAGAGAAAGGATCATTTAAGCCCAGGAGGTCAAGGATGCAATGCACCCAGCCTGGACCAGCCTGGGCCCCAGAGCAAGACCCTGTTTCAAAAATAAATAAATAAATACATACATACATACATACATACGTACATACAGCTACTTTTTGTAATTTGGAATCAGAAGTTTTATGTACGATAACACTTTTGAAATAATCAGGAACGTAAATTAAACTGAGACTTTGCTCATATTACCATCTTTTCATCACGCCTATTCTTCGTGTTTTGTCATACTAACACCTGCTGTGTGCCCACACATGTGTGTGCAATTCTCTTCTACTCTATCAGCCGCTGGTTCTGTATGTTTCCATCATTAACTGAAGCATTTGCAGAATGAAACGAAGGCTTAGCACTTTGAGAGTTGTTTTATTTTTACAACCTTGGCAAAGCAAGTGTCATTGATTAAATGTTTGAATTCCAGGAGAGAGAAACTTGGCAGATTTTTGCTTCCCTAGGATGCTGGACTGGTCCCAACTAAAGTAGAGATTCCAAGAGATGCTTCTTATGTTAATGTATGCTAATCGATATCCTGTGACTTGTCATTGGCTCTCCAAGGAGAAAAACAGAGTATGTGGTGTGTTAGGGAGAAGGATGATAGTCTCTGTGTATACGGTGGAGGGGAAGAGGCATCTTGAAGATGAGCAACTGCTTCATTCTTTTTTTTTTTTTTTTTTTTTTGAAACAGAGTTTCACTCTTGTTGCCCAGGCTGGAGTACAATGGCATGATCTCAGCTCACTGCAACCTCCGCCTCCTGGGTTCAAGCGATTCTCCTGCCTCAGCCTCCCAAGTAGCTGGGATTATAGGAACCCGCAATGATGCCCAGCTAATTTTATATTTTTTTAGTAGAGACGGGTTTTCCTCCATGTTGATCAGGCTGGTCTTGAACTCCCAACCTCAGGTGATCTGCCTGCCTTGGTCTCCCAAAGTGCTGGGATTATAGATATGAGACATGATGCCTGGCCACTTCATTCATTTTTATCTCTTATAGTAAGCAACATGTGCCTGCATCAGTACCTAATAACCCTTGTTCCAGAGTGTCCCCAAATTATTATTCACTTGTTTCACTAGCTTTGGTGAAAAATAATGGATCAAAGCTTCATCCTCGCTTGAGATCACTTTTGGATGCTTTTGCTGTTTGGACACAGGTATGTACAGCTGGATCCAAAGAGATACCACCCTGATACAGTTTCACTGCAGCCCACACTTGGTTTTGATTAATTTATTAACCCGAGATCTCCCTGGGGAGAGGGGGGTTATGGGAAACACCTTGAATTCTTTTGTTTTAACATATCAGCATGGCTATTCATAGAAACTACTGAGCCTTTAATTCCCCTATCTGTTCTTACCAGCAAAGTAAACTACGTTTTTAAGTGTTTGAAAACAAGGGAGAGTAAATGTATTTTAAATGTATCTCACACACACACACACACACACACACACACACAAACACACACACACACAACTTGCCATTATTGTTCCTGGCCACTTCTTGCATCCAGAGGCTGGGAACTTAGACCTGCCCTCTGACCTCCTAAATTATCAGAGGTGAAACTCCCTTTTAAGCAAGATATATATCTTGAAGCGTTTCCTCTCCCTCATTGCATTCCCAAGGCCCATCTTTTCTACAAAGTGTTAGAGTGTCAGTTTTATGGGATGTTGAAGCCTTCCCAGTATAAATTCTGCCCACATTATTCTTTTTAGGAAGGCTCTGCAAACGTTTAATAATAAAAGTGAAGTGGGTGTGACTCTCAGTTAATAAAGACCTCATCTTGTGGGAAACATGAAGCCTTGAGCATAAAACCAGACCTATCTTTTCATCTGGGCCTGTCCATCATCACGGTGCCCAAGCACTTAATTTAAACTGCCACTTCGCAAAAAGCACAACTGGGCAGAGAATGCACTGTTCATGCCAACCACCAAAAGGGCAAATTATTCTATTTCTAGCAACAATCACCTTCCTCAAGAATCTATCATTTTCAGCTTATGATAAACCTTCAATACTTTGGATTTCCCAGGGGAAAGTCAATATTAAATTAGAAGGTAATTACATAGCATTTTGCATACAAGCTACATTTTTAGTTACATGAATTCATACTTTATTCAAAAGAGGTGTTAACCATGTGTCCTAATTCAGTTTCTCACAAATTTCCTTTCACAAAAAAAGATAAGAACTTATAATGGTCATGTAATACAGATAGGTTCTTTTAAGAGGTATGAAAAATTAAGTTGAACATCTCCTGGATATGTGCCTGATTTTATTTGTCCAAGCCTTAGCCTTTGAGCAGATGATGCAAACTATATATTAGTAGCTTAGGAAATAGCGGTATTTTATTATAAAAATAACTGGTCAAAAAGGAAACATTTATCAATATTCTCCTTCAATGTCCTTCAATTCTGTAACGTAACTAAGATGATACTTTTATTAACACTTATGAATTGGTACTTAAGGCCAGTCGCAGTGGCCCACGTCTGTAATCCCAGCACTTTGGGAGGCTGAGGCAGGTGGATCACAAGCTCAGGAGTTTGAGACCAGCCTGGCCAACATGGAAAAATCCCGTCTCTACTAGAAATATACACACACAAAAATAGCTGGGCGTGGTGGCAGGCGCCTGTAATCCCAGCTATTTGGAAGGCTGAGGCAGGAGAATTGCTTGAATCCAAGAGGCAGAGGTTGCAGTGAGCCGAAATTGGGCCACTGCACCCCAGTCTGGGCCACAAGAACAAGACTCCATCTCAAAAAAATAAATAAATTGATACTTAAAAACTTAAAAAAAATAATCACAGTATAAAAGATAACAGATTCTCAAAGAAAAATTAAAAGAAGAATACACATTCTCCTCTCCTCTCCATTTAGCATATGTTGTTGGCCTAACAACAGGTGATACCTTGCCTTCAGGGTAAAAATCTAACTTGCATGTAGGAGCTTGAATGAAATTAAGCTCCACAAGGTGTGAATAACAACGGGTGGGCTGCTCTAATGACAACGGGCAGCTCTTCTCAGACAAGGACCTTGAAAGCTCGTTAGTGCTAATTAAACTACTTTGCAGCATATAACCCCATCTGGAGGCCAATGTCAAATTTGGGAGTCATTAGGAAACACAAAAGTCATCGTGGCAAACCGGGGCAATGGCATTGCACAATTCTAGCCAGACGCCAGACTCCTCAAAGTCTAGGTGAATGGTGCCCCCTGGAGCTGTGCAGTGCACAGCCTGTGCAGCTAGACAGGTCAGTCCTGAGGCCAGCTGACTCATTTCACAGGGCAAGAAACTTCGGCCCAAAGAATATAAATGCCTGGATGGAAGTTAGGCAATGAGGTACATTTCAACTCAATATGAAGAAAACATTTTTAGAAGAGGAAGCTGTCAACGATGATATTGGTTGACTCAGGAGGTAGTGAGGACCAGTTATAGGAGATTTACAAGCTTAGGCTGCTCTACCATATGGTATGGACTTTCAGAGGGGGCTTGAAATTAAGGTGTGGGTAGGAGCTGGCCGCCGTGGCTGTTAAGGTTTTTCCCAGCCCTAAAGTCAGGAATCCATTGTTCAAACACAAGTCTTCAGGCTACTGAGCACCAATGGAGGCATGGGGACCCTGAAAGGCAATAGAAATCAAAAGAGCTATTTTGAGAGGACTCTAACTTAACTATAGGAGGCAGCAACATTGATGACTTTCTCAGTTGCTACAGAAAATAAATCATTGTCACAGACACAATTTTCCCATTTTCACCCCTGCACTTGCATCACACCCAACTTACTCTTCACATCAACATTGCAGAACTTACTGATGCCTAAGCCATGTCCACCCCTCTAGAAGTCATTCCAGAGGTCCTGGTAAAGACCTAATAGGAGGTAGAAATTGTGTGTGAGTTGCATGTGTGTGTGTGCAAGTGCATGTGGTGTGTATATGTGCATGCATGTGTGTGGTATATATGCGCATGCATATGTGTGGTGTGTGTGTGCATGTGCGTATACACGTGTGTGTGCATGCACACACTGCATAGGTATATTTCCTTAAACTTGCTTTGCAAAACCAAAAAGTTCTTCCAGTATCCCCATTAAAACTGTCCCCAGCACTACATGCCATTGACATGGTGTAAGTCACATAGAGGATGAAACCCAGGGTCGGGCAGTCAAGAAGGGACATTTGAAAGGGCTGGTGGCATGACAGCTCCCATCTGCCCTCGCACTTTCTTCGGAAGTGAAAAACTAGCTCTGGGTGGCGTTTCATGAGATACTGAAACTAAACATACCTTAATCTCATTCATTAAACTCGAAAGGCAAGGTAGCAATTAGAAAGGTCATGGTTTTTCGGATCTTCAGTTCTGAGTTCCAATCCAATCTCTGCCACCTTGTAGCTATGAAATGTCGGTGAGTCCAATTAAAGTTTCTGAGCATGGGTTTCCTCATGGATAGAAGCAAGAGAATACCTTCTGCTGCATAGGATTGTTGTGAGAATGAATGAGATTAACACATAAGAAACTCTGTGCCTGGTACCTTAGAAAGATACAGATGCAGGTGACTATATTTCAAACCCACAATTCCTTCCTCCTGATGTCAAAGCAAACATGAGCAGAAAGAGTTGTACAGGAAGAGGCATGGCTCTCTGTTTTGTGATTTTCAGTGTGTGATAAATCTCCAATACTTTGGATTTCCCGGGAAAAAGTCAATATTAAGTTAGAAGGTAGTTACATAGCATTTTGCATAAAGGCCGCATTTTTATAGTTGCAGAAATGCATACTTTATTGAAGAGGGGTTAACCATGTGTCCCAATTCAGTTTCTAAACTATATTCAGTTTGTCCTGCCAGTGGTCCAATCACATTCTTAGGGCTTGTCCATGAACCAGTATCACTCAGGGGAGGCTTTTCCATGTTTTGGTTGCTCCCCTTTGAACAAAGCAGCCAACTTAGTAATATGATTAATTAAAATATCTGCACTTTCCCCCAGACATCAAACTGTGTGGTTCTTCTGAGATGCACACTTAAGAAATGAAGCAAATTCCTAGATAATTCAAGCATACACAGAATGGAAACCTGAAATCTCAGGCAAAGGGAACCCCTTAGCACGAATCACAAAAAGTAGAACCTTGCATGTGTAGACAGGCTTATGGCATCCTACGCCACCTATGTAAAGTAGGAAATGCAAAAGGAGAGGAAAGTCATCACCCTAGAGAAGCAGCTCATTCACAGTACAACAATGAACTCCAAAGCCAAATGAAACAGCATTCCTAAGCTGCTCGAGACACAAGATTTCCTATAATTTTCCTCAATTTTCCAGGAGAATAAAAGATGCAGGAGTCTGCAGAATGTGGTGTCCAGCAGATCCACCCAGGGGCACTGGGACAAGACCCGCAATGGAGCTGTCAGGCAAGCTCGCCATCCTTGCAGAAAACAGGACCCCAGCAAGTGTGGTTTTGGGGAATGATGTGGATGCTGTAAATAGCAACTGAGACACGTGACCTCATTCCTCCCAGACCACTCTACTCCTCTCTCAGTATCCCAGCATGCTGACCTTACTGATGCCTAAGTCATGTCTACCCCTCTAGGAGTAGTTCAAGAGGTCCTGGTAAAGACCTAACAGGACGTAGAACTTGTGTGTGAGCTGCATGTGAGGGAGTCGCAGGAGGAATGAGAATGTATGACAACTTTGAGGACAAGGAAAGAAATCTACACCCCAAATGAATTTATGATTGCATGTGGCAAAAAAAAAAAAAAAAAAAAAAAAAAAATGTTGAGAATGTTTTGTCGTGCATGGTGGGTAGGTTCCATTCATTTACCCGGGCAGGAAAAATGTAAGTCTCTATGATCCCCAGAAATGCTGCTTCTGAATTGAACCCCTGGGAAATTTTCTGAAAGTGCTCCGGCACGTTGTTTCTCGATCGACTTAGTACGCCCAGCGGTGGTCTCTTTACCTCCCCCAGGAGATCTACAAATAATAGATAATAGCAATGTTTCACCCTGCCTTGTAACAGATGTGTGGCCGCAGGAAATTTGCATGATCTACCTAAGTCTTGGTTTTTCACGTTTGCATTGTGGAACTGATAATACTTCAGGGCACAGTTGTTGATAGTTAGAGGGTGTGGGTGGGCTTGGCATCCAGAGTATGTCATATATAAATCAGTCTTCATTTAGGGGATTTTTTTTCCCTAGGATCAACTTTACTCTATAATTCTCTTTGCTGTTGTCACCCTGCCCCACCCAGTCCGCCCCATTCTGCAAATAATAGACTTTCTTTTTCTGACTCATGAGAGAAAACTGGAGACATACAGGAAACTATGAAGAAGAAAACAAAAACCTATACTCCCACAATCCAAAGGAAACACCTGTAAAATTTTCTTAGGTATACTTCCAGTCATTTTTTTTTTTTTAATTTACAGCTAAGCTCCTATTACTGATATAACTTGTAGATTCTTTTCTTTGACTATCATTTTATTATGACAGTTTCCTCTTGTCACTAGAACTTTTGTTTGTAATGGTATCTGTGGTTTGTGTGTGTATGAGTGCGGGTGATTATAAAAATGATACACTTTGCCTGGATGCCTTCTTGATTCATGATAAGAAGTGGAGCACCTATAATTGCCCAAACCCGTCACGGCCAAAAGGAAGGGCCAGCTCCCAGGATAGTAACAATTATAAAACAGGACTTGGGAAAATCTTTCTTGGTGAAGCCACGCAGCAAGTGTATTAAGGGCTACATAAATGCAATCAGCAGAGACCCACCATCTGAGTCTCCACCCCAGCTCTGGGATGGAGCACGAATATAGAGCTGTGAGTCACTGAGCCATTGCTACGGAGAGAGACAGAGAGAGAGAGAGAGAGAGAGAGAGAAAGAGAGAGAGAGAGAGAGTGCTCTGGAAAAGCCATGTAGCCCACTAGGAAGCAAAAATGCCTGAGGTACAGCTAAAATGCAGTATTCCTGCTGTACCTATGGTAGGTAAGGTTCTGTTATACGGGAAAAAGTAGACTTTTAAGGAAAACAGGAAAGGAAAGCAAAGAACATGATCTGCAAGGGGCTAGAAGTCTTCTGAATAAATAGGGACTTTAGAAACAGCCAGTGGGATAACATGTTCAGAATTTAGAAAATAATAGTCGTAATCAAATTATTTCAGGATGATCCTTGAAGAAAGGAGGTATTTTCAATTGTTTTTTTCTATACACATTTTAATAAAAGTTGAATCATAGAGCTGATCTAACTTTACTCCTCCTTTTGATTTTGCATGTGACTAAAATTTATTACTCACTCCATTAAAATGACTGCAAAATATTCCAGCCTGAGGATGTACCAGAATTTATGTCATTGTGTGTATGGCTGTTGCATAATTATAAATATCTCAGTAATAAATATCTATGCTGAAAGCTTGGTCTTAGCTTCTTGTTATTATACTTCCAAGGAATAGCTATCTAGTAGGAGAACTCTGAGTGAA
Source organism: Ateles fusciceps (assembly GCA_036589455.1). Taxonomy (NCBI): domain Eukaryota; kingdom Metazoa; phylum Chordata; class Mammalia; order Primates; family Atelidae; genus Ateles; species Ateles fusciceps. The sequence goes on from JAZHEH010000222.1 coordinate 17,759,733, forward strand.
GGGTATGAACTTTCTTTTAAGGCTCTTACTATGCAACACCATTTAAGTTACAGAAAAATCCTTTCAATTTCCACCTCCCTAAGCAATGACTGAGCAACCCTGGCACACCCTTGCTAACAATGGCTTCATCAGGAGGAAGGATCTTTGCTAATTTAATGTACAAAATGCCATTATGCTTTAAATTTGTATTTTTTAATGTTATTTCTTTGATATTCATTTACAAGTGCTTGAGAAACACTTTTTCCCATTTGCTTACTCCGAGTTCCTCCTGTGACTCGTCTTCATAGCTTGTGCCTATTTTGCTTTTGGAGTTTCCATGCCTTTCTTGTGAATTGGTATGAGTTCTTTAAATAAGGATGATTGATAACCACCATCTGTTATATTTGAAGTGAACATTTTTTCTAGTTCATTTGCCTACAGGATTTGTGACTCTCAAATATCTTTGATTTTTATTATCTAATAGTTTTCGGGTGACTTTTTTCTATTAACTTATGCTTAGAAAAGTCTTTCCTAATCTGTTTGTGAGATAGTCACTTCTATTTCCTCATGCCATTTTTGAAAATGAGCATTTTGAGAAACACGGAGTTCAAGAATTTCAGAAACCAGAATTTCCATTAGCCACAAAAGCAGTGTTGGAGGAGTGTGACTGTTGCTGCTTGAATTCCCGAAGTATGGGACCATCTTTCATTGGCGGGGCTTTGTAGCAGGTGCACTCAGAGAGTGCCATCCAAGGTTGATCAGAGAGGGTTTAAAACTGGTTCTGGTGACTACATCATCCCATGTTCAAAGAATAATTGTTTTCCCCTCTTGAACTGGAAACATGGAAAATTTGTATTTTCAGTATCTATCCATCTCTATCTCCTCCACATCTCCCTCACTTTCCTCTATCTCTATTCACTTCTCTATTATGTTGCTTTATATTGTCTCTATTCCTTATCTGTCTGCCTTTCCTACTGACCTATTGATTCATCCATCTAGATATCCCCTTACCTACCTACTTACCATTTTCTATTAATAGCTAACTCTTTAATGTCTATGAACCAATATTCTATATTTATCTTTCCATTCATCTATATCTGTTTTATTATTTCATCTTTTTACAATTCCACCATAGTCTAAAAAGGTATCTAGAATGTTTTATTATCATTCAGATTTCTACAGTGTTGATTCTGCAGTTCATCTAAAATGGGTTTTCATCCAACATTTGCAACTTCTGGTTTCCTTGCAAATCCAATGCATTTTCTCCACCTCTTGTTTCATTCTGGCCTGCATCTTAACCAGATTCCTTTCCATTTTAGTCTTTATGTTCTCGCCTCTCTTTTAAATTTTACATTATGAAATTCATATTGTCATATCTTATATTGAGAACACAAAACAGATGCTTTGTAAATTTTTCCTCCTAGTGATAAAATGTTTTATTTTAATATGCTTTATCTCTGTGCTGTGTGTTGAATTATGCCCCCCTCCCACACAATTCATCTGTTGAAATCCTAATGTCCTAATCCCCCAGTACCTCACAATGTGACCTTATTTGGAGATAGAGCTGCAGATACAGTTAGTTAAGATGAGATCACATTGGAGTCAGATAGACCCCTAATCCAGCATGACTGGTGTCCTTATAGAAAGGGGAAATTGGAACACAGACACGCAAACATGGAGAATGTCATGTGAAGATGGCTGCCTCAAGCCAAGAACTTCCAGAAATGGTCCTTCCCTAGATCCTTCCAAGGCAGCATGGCCCTGCAGACACCTCGATCTCAGACCTCTAGCACCTTCTGAAGTCCTGGATGTTTCTGGACTACATTCAACTACAAGGCAATAAACTTGTCTGTTATTTAAGCCACTCAGTTTGTGGTACTTTGTTAAGGCAGTTCTAGCAATGCACTGTGTCATCTTTTATGTTTGAAATTTCTTTACACACCTGGTGTTTTACTTGGTTGGTGCTCATTATTGACCGTCACGGTTCTGTCCCAGGTAGCAGTGATTCTGTCAGTAAAGCAGGCTGGATTTTGTTATTGTTGTTGTTTTACTGTCTATTAGACTGTATTAGGGAATACCCCCTCTCTGATCTAAAGACAAGGATGAATTGACATCTGTGTCTCCTGCTCCACACTCACATCCAGTATCCAGCAGCCACTTTATCTGTTCTGGCTGTGCTTCATTGAGAACACTCTTCACCTCTACCCTGGGTGCTGATGATCTGAAAATGCTGATTTCCTTAAATATTTTGGTCCAGTGTGTTGTTATTCCCTTTCTAATGTAATAAGTGAACATTATAACCTTCAGAATACATGGCTTCCAAGATGTTTTCCTTCCCTGACCATTTCTTTTCCCAGCTCCACCCCTCCCTATATAACTCACACCACTTTTCAGCTCTGCGCCAGCCTGGATGCATTCCCAGGACCTGCAGTCTCATTAAAACTTGGAGATGTTTGGAAGGGTGTGTCTCTCTGGGTGTGATATGCTAACTGTTCAGAATATCTTAAAATGCAATTGTCAGTTAGGATGCATTGGTGCCTCCTCTGTCGCATGAAGGCTCTGAGACCCTGCAGGAGGCACAGCCATGACAACAGGTAGAGTCTCTCACCTCCATGATGTGACATTCTTTATGGGCATGTGACTATTCCTCCTTAGGTCTGGCAACCATTCACATAGTCCTACTTTTTAGTCTTGTTGACATCCTCTTTGCTCATCTTTCTGGATTTTAATAAGTACTTTAATGTACCAGAAGGAAGGCACAGAAGGCTTGCCATCGACTCAGAGAAGAAAAATGCTCTTTGTAAAAGCTGCATCACATTCCACCATACAGACGTATCCTGTGATTTTTATTCATTCCCCTATTGCTACACTTGAGTTTCTTTCTTTTTTTTTATTATTATTATACTTTAAGTTCTGGGGTACAAGTGCAGAACGTGCAGGTTTGTTACATAGGCATACACGTGCCACGGTGGTTTGCTGCATCCATTTCCCCATCTTCTACATTAGGTTTTTCTCCTAATGTTATCCCTCCCCTATTCCTCCACCCCCTGTTATTCCTCCCCAACCCCTGCTAGCCCCCAACTGGCCCCTGTGTATGATGTTCCCCTCCCTGTGTCCATCTGTCCTCATTGTTCAATACCCACTTATGAGTGAGAACATGTAGTGTTTGGTTTTCTGTTCCTGTGTCAGTTCGCTGAGAATGATGGTTTCCAGCTTCATACATGACCCTGCAAAGGACATGAACTCATCCTTTTGTATGGCTGCATAGTATTCCATAGTGTATACGTGCCACATTTTCTTTATACAGTCTATCATTAATGGGCATTTGGGTTGGTTCAAAATCTTTTCTATTGTGAATAGTGCCACAATAAACATACATGTGCATGTGTCTTTATAATAGAATGATTTATAATCCTTTGGGTATATACCAAGTAATAGGGTTGCTGAGTCAAATGGTATTTCTATTTCTAGATCCTTGAGGAATCACCACACTGTCTTCCACAATGGTTGAACTAATTTACACTCCCACCAACAGTGTAAAAGTGTTCCTATTTCTCCACATCCTCTCCAGCATCTGTTGTCTCCTGATGTTTTAATGATAGCCATTCTAACTGGTGTGAGATGGTATCTCAATGTGGTTTTGATTTCTATTTCTCCAATGACAAGTGATGATGAGCTTTTTTCCATATGTTTGTTGGCTGCATTGTCTTCTTTTGAAAAGTGTCTGTTCATATCCTTTGCCCATTTTTTGATGGGGTTGTTTTTTTCTTGTAAATTTATTTAAGTTCTTTGTGACTCTGTATTAGTCCTTTGTCAGATGGGTAGATTATAAAAATTTTTTCCCATTCTGTTGATTGCTGGTTAACTCTAATGATAGTTTCTTTTTCTGTGCAGAGCTCTTACGTTTAATTTTTTTCCATTTGTCTAATTCGGCTTTTGTTGCCATTGCTTTTGGTGTTTCAGTCATGAAGTCCTTGCCTGTGCCTATGTCCTGAGTTTATTTCTATATTTTCTCTATAAAGAACTCCTTACAGACAAATTCTTGCCCACACTGCAAAGTATGTCCTGAGAACAGATTTCTAACTTTGTAATTAGTGAGACAAAGACATGATAACTTCAAGTATTTTTTTTCAAGATGGAGTTTTACTCTTTTTGCCCAAGCTAGAGTGCAATGGTGAGACCTCAGCTCACTGCAATCTCCGCCTCCTAGGTTCTAGTGATTCTCTTGCCTCAGCCTCCCAAGTAGCTAGGATTACAGGCGCATGTCAGCCAGCACAACCAACCAGTTTTTTATTTTTAGTAGAGATGGGATTTCACCATGTTGGCCAGTCTGGTCTTGAACTCCTGACTTCTGGTGATCCTCCCACCTTGGCCTCCCAAAGTACTAGGATTACAGATGTGAGCTACTGCACCTGGCCAAGATTCTTAAAATATACTGGCAAAGTGTTTTTGAGACATCCTTCCCAATTAAAGTTCTAACCAATAGTTTGTCAAAGTGCCCATTTCATTTGATTTTTGATAACATGATTGAACTTTTTTCTGATAATATTATAGTTAAAAAACAACATTTAAAGAGACAAATATGTGGAAGTGAGCATAAGAAAGATCCAACTGGGCAGAGTCTGCTCCTTCTAGAAGTATATATCACATTTGGAGGAGACATTGGGACTGCAGATGGCTTGAAGAAGCCAAAGTAAGAAGGCAAAGGTTGATGTTCTAAGGCGGCCAGGCAGGATCTCTCTGGGAAGATAGCATCTGAGCCCAGGCTGGAGGGGGCAGCCTTATCTGAAGTAAGAACTTCTTCAGCAGAGGGAGGATGCAGGAATGCCAAAGCCTATAGCCAGCACTAGGTGGTGAGCCTGAGATAAAAAACGCCCATGAGGCCCCAGTGCAGGGAGTTGATCACACTTGCAGAGAGCTTAGATTTTAATTACAAGGGGTCACATTGGGAGAATTTTGTTTAACAAAGGGATAAGGCCTGGACAAAAGGAGATTCCATGTATAAAACTAAATCTACTAGTGAAGGAGAAAACAGACAGTGAGGGCACAAACGGAGCCTGGGAGCCTGCTGGGAAGTTGCAGCACAGTCTAGGAAAGCAATGAAGGTGTAGGATTGACTCAAGATGCTGAGAAGGCAGACTCAGGATACATTTTGGAAGTAATTGATGGAAACTGGCTTATAGGAAAGAGAGGCTGAGGTTACTTACCTCTGCCACTGATGGGAAAGGCTGAATGAGGATGGGAACATTAATATTTCTGTTTCAGCAGTGAAACAAATGGGAACTATGCTGAAAATGTAGATGCAACAGTCATCTCTGTAATCTGGAATTTTAGCAGAGGAAGCAGAATCTCAGGGAGGGCAGAGAAAATGGCCTTGTCAAGAGTCTCTTGCATAGCATGGCAGATAAAATACAGAAAATCCATTAAATTTGAATGGCAAATCAACCATGAATGATTTCTTAGAATAAGTATTTCTCATGCAATATTTGGGACATACATATGTTAAAAAAATTATTGCTTATCTGAAATTACAATTTGACCGAAGGCCCTGTATTTTTATTTGCTGTATCTGGAAACCCTGGGTGGGGCATTCTAATAATTCTGGTGGAGGAAGATTTGGTTAAGAAGAATAAAATGCAGCATTTGTATAATTGCAAGAAAAACAGGTACAATGGTTAGTTTTATTTGTCAACTTGGCTGGGCCACAATGCCCAGATATTTGGTCAAACATTATTCTGGATGTTTCTGTGATGGTGTTTTAGGATGAAATTTACATTTGAATCAATAGACTTTGAGTAAAACTGATTGCTTTCCCTAAGGTGGGTGGGCCTCATTCAATCAGTTGAAAGTCTTAATAGAACAAAGACGGACCTCCCCTGAGCAGGAAGGAATTCTGCAGCAGAGACCCTGAACTTTGAACTGCAGCATCAGCCCTTCTCTGGGTCTCCAGCCTGCCAGTACACCCTGAAGATCTTGGACTTGCCAGCCTCCACAATCATGAGGTAATTCATTAAAATATTCCTCTCTCTCTGTCCCACACACACACACACACACACACACACACACACACATACACAAACACATACACACATCCTGTTGATTCTGCTTCTCTGGAGAACACTAACAAGTACACCAGGGGTGTGAGGTGTCCCAGGAAGACAGAGGGCAAAGAGCTTTGGTGCAAAGGAGAACTGACTTGGCAAATGTAGTCCACCGGTAAGCTTAACCTAAGTTGTGGCATCTTATCATTTTATTTGTATTTATTTAATTGGGTCTGAGATTCCTACTTTTATTTATTTATTTAGAGACTGAGTCTTACTCTATTACTCAGGCTAGAGTGCAGTGGTGTGATCTCAGCTCACTGCAACCTCTGCCTCCTGGGTTCAAGCGATTCTCCTGCCTCAGCCTTCCAAATAGCTGGGATTACAGGTGCCTGCCACCACACCTGGCTAATTTTTATATTTTTAGTAGCAATGGAATGTCAGCATCTTGGCCAGGCTGGTCTCAAACTTCTGACCTGTGATCCGCCCACCTCAGCCTCCCAAAGTGCTGGGATTACAGGCGTGAGCCACCCTGCCCAGCCGATTCCTACTTTTTCTTAATAATTACCCATTTCTAAGTTCTTTATAACTACAGCCCTGAAGCATGGGGAAGGGCCTTTCTTTTCTGACACGAGTATCTGTGATCTACTTTTGGTGCCCCGTGTGGCACATAAATGTGATGCCAGGTGGTGGTAAGTGCTGTAATAAAAAGCTAAATGGAAGAAGGGGAGAAGCTGAGACTTCTGTTGTCAACACGGTGGTCAGTGAGGAGAGGACATCAGAGCAGGGACCTGAATAAAGTGGGGGAAGGGGTGAAGCCAGTATCTGCGGGGGAGATCATTACAGACATAGGGAGCAGCCCGTGCAGAGGCCCTGGTGGGGAACATGCTGTGGTTGGTGTTCTAGCTGGGGGAGAGGCAGCAAATTGCAATCAGAGAACTTGGGAGTTAGAGTTAGGTAAGTGTTTATCCCAATCCTGCCATTCATCAGCTGCTTCACATGGAACAATTCCCTTCTCTTCTTTCAGTGTCTGCTTCTTGATCTGAAAAGCAATGCAGGTGGATAAGTAATTCCTTATGGTCCTGGCTATCCTTCACTTTTAAAGGCAGAGAAGTGTTGTCACTTTTTTCCCAGCACGGCGTTATTTTCAGTGACTGCAATTTTTGCGTTTCCTTTATCTGTCTATTTTGATTTCACATCCTAACATGCGTAGACATCTTTTGTTCAGAAATGTAACACTGGAAGGCGTCTTTGGAGTGACAGAACATGTTTCATCTGCGATGAATGAAAAAGCTTCCTGTCCTGCCATCTTGCTGGAGTTGTGTTTTTACACATCCTGTGAAGGGCAAGACCCAGTGGGACACTGTTTTCCCAGAGAAATGATTAGACTACAAGAAAAAAATTGGAGCCATGTAATTTATGGCCCCATGTTAACAGCGAGCAGAGTCAACACGCAAAGCCGACTCTGCCAGATAAGAAGTTGCTTTGGAAACCGGCCCTCCACAAATCATAGACATAGCAGCAGCACATGGATGGGGACCACATTCTCCTGTGTCATTAGCTAATAAAGAGCTCGCAAAGGAAAAGCAAATATCCCAGTTCTTTCTAATGACCGCTACTCAAAACAAAAGAATACTTTCGTTTTGTTCTGTTGTTGAATTTGCTGAAATACTGCCCTTTTCATTTCATCAAGACTAAAAAATAAGGAAAACTGGCACCAAAGGAAGTTTGTTAGAAACTTATTTTTTTCAGAACAAAGAAGTAATTCAATTAGGTGAAGAAAAATATACAAATTGTGAATAAGTGAAAAAGCTCATCCACACCCTGGACCCAGCTGGACAGACAGAAGTACAGATGGGAGCAGTCTCCCACTTCTCTGAGCTAAAAGGCCTGAAGTTATCTGCATCTAAAACCTGGGTATGATGGCTAGGGGAAGGAAATGACCTTTTCAGGTTTCCTCCAGTGTGTTTGCAGGCCTATGGTAAAGACCAGGGTGGGCTGGTGCCTTCTCAGGCAAACTCCCCCTGAAACTGTGGGAAGGTGATTAAAGGATTAAAATTTGCATGCAAAGCAATAGATATTCAAACCCTTCCTACCCCGACCCCCCCCCACAATGTAACAGAGAAGATAAAAGCTGTTTCCTTTCAAAGCTTCAGGTTAAAGATGGAAGAATTAGCCAATATGTAATCGTATAGCAAGGCACTCAGAAAGGGCTGAGAGGAGAGAAGGCAATGATATCCAAATGGCAATCTGTGCTTAGAAAAAAAAATCAACCTCTGAAAAGGGAGAAATGTCATTGTCTAAGGTGGTTCTCTAAATGGGGGGGAGAGTGATGATTCTTACCCCTTCTCAGGGGACATTTGGCAACGGTACAACTGGGGGTGGGAGGTAGGGGTGCTGCTGGCCTCTAGTGGGTACAAGGTAGCAGGGATGTTAATGCATAAAGCAGCTTCCCATAGCAAAGAATGAGGCAGCCCCAATCGGCAGATGTTGAGATGGAGAGGCTGAGAAAGGTTGAGAAAGTGTGGTCTAAGGAGAAACCCTCATCTATGGGTCTATTCTGGTATTTATCCAGTTTATCTGCTCAGATGTTTCCTGGCCCATCTTGACTATTCCCAAGGAACCTTAGCCTGACTCTTAAAGTGAAGCCCCAGGGCTTTGCCTTGTTCAGCTTTAGTGCCTGGAACCTCTTGGCCTGTGAAAGCCTTATACCCAGGGAGGCTATCAGAGAGAGGAATCCCTGTCCAGGGCTAATTGATTCCCCCAAGAACTGTGTATCTGCTCTCTTTGCGGTCAAGGAGAGAGGATTTATGAGGCACATTAAAACCTATCTGTGTCTTTCTTTGTAAATAAATTGTTTAGAGTTCTCAGATTTCGATCTAAATAGTTACAAACTTTATCAGGCTTTGCTGTAGTGTTGTTCAAAATAGGATCCTGCAATTATCACTCAATTGCTGCCTTGGAACTGAGACAGCCAGGCGCCGTGGGCACGGCCCAGGACGGCACACTGCTCAGAGATACGGATCAGGGAGATGCTTCCACTCCATGTTTCCAACCAAGCACAGGACAGTCTTTGTAACACACGTCTCTGTGTCCCGGGAGGGTGGATGAGAAGCCAGCTGAACTATCTGCTTCGAATGTGTAAGAGCCTTTTTGAAAAGGAGAGTGACAAGGGCTTGTGACCCTGCTACTGGCCCTGTCAGCTGCAGGGAAGACAACAGACTGTTCACACCTGTGTACTCCGGGAACCAGCGGATGACATGCCACCACATACTCAACTTGGGACGACTGGTATGAGGGAGTCTGTAGAAGTCATCTACTTGGTCTTTCAATTACTTTAATTCATTTTTAAAAGATAGCTGTCCTTCAATTTAACAATCATATTCCTAGAAGTGTTAGGCCATACCAGCAAACATTTTTGTCCTTTTCTCCATGATCACTCCCACACAAAAAAAAAGCTTTTGGACATTTTTCTGATTGCTTTCCCCCTCCTTGAAATTTTGATATAATGCACTATGTATCTGGTTAACTATAATGGTCCTTACAGGGACCACACATCTTCACAGTAGCTAGGATCTTGCCTTGGGGACAATATCAGTCTTTTAGAGCATGCCCGCACTACACTGCGTCTGCCCATTTGATTTGACATTGATAGTAGCCACTACCAAAAAACATTCAAGAGGTTGGGCATGGTGGCTCAAGTCTATAATCCCAGCAGTTTGGAGGCTGGGTGGAGAATAGATCACCTGAGGTCAAGAGTTCGTGACCAGCTGGCCAACATGGTGAAACCCAGTCTCTACTAAAATTACAAAATTAGCCAGGCATGGTGGTGCACGCCTATAATCCCAGCTACTTGGAGGCTGAGAAGGAGAATTGCTTGAACCCGGGAGGCAGAGGTTGCAACAAGCCAAGCAAGATTGCACCACTGCACTCTAGCCTGCGCAATGAGAGGGAAACTCGGTCTCAAAAAAAAATAAAAATAAAAATAAGCTTTCAAGAGCTGGAATTTTTTTTTTCATTTAGTTTTTAAGTCTATCTTTAACGGCTCTTTAGGGGAACAATGGGAAGAAGATTAAAATTATCTGCTAGATAATCAATTAATGTCTGCAGACATTTCTAGCCTTTTCTATGAGTGCACTTATTTATAAAACTGATTTATACAATACCCATTGTTTAAACTTATGTTTTACGTGTACTTGGAAAAATTTTTCTTGTAATTACATGAATTTTGGACATCGTTTTTATAGATGTGTAATATGCCATGCTAAGTATATAGGTTATCAAATTTAAAGAACTAGTTTTGTTGGCTATTTAGGCTAATTCTGATGTGTCTCTATTAGAAAATGCTGCAGAGAACAGATGCAGCTCATCTTCATTATTTTTTGGATGCATTCATATTATAAAATGTTAGGATTTCTTTTGCCTTTTAATTAAAATTTAAGCAGCACTTAAATGATCCATTATAAGTAAAAAATCTCCCAATAGATCAAATAAAGCAAAATAGTAACAGATCTTTGCATATCTGCGTATGTGTGCAACTTAGACTTCAATGTGCTATTTAGCTAAAAACAATGCATTCCTAGATGCTACTCTAGGACTTGTACTTACCACCCTTTCCACCAAACACAGAAACCCTCCAGAGGATCCTTGCCTTCCAGTGAGATCCCTAATGTCTTATATTAACTTAACTCTGCTGTCCTAGATATACCAGATGTCCCATGGAGTATGACTGTTCTAGTTTCCCTAGGGACCACATAAAACATTGCTCCTGGTATGCTCAAGTCAATTCAGTGAATTACTATCAGGATTTCTGGGAGCCTTCTTCCCCTAAGATGCCTGTTTCCATGTTGTTGGCACACACCCAGGTGCAGTATCCCCTCCAAACCTATGACTGGATCACTGATTGGAATTCTCCCTGAAAGGCTGCCCCTTCCTTCACATTCTTAGCTCCATGCCCCGCCACCCCCTCCTCAAGTAAATTCTTGAGATTTGACTGAGGAAAAGTCAAATCCAATAGAAACTCCCAGAACACTACACCCTGGCCGCATTTGTTTTGAAAATAGTTTGGAAGCATACAACTGCAAACATGCAAGGGCTTAATTATTGTTCAGTATCCATTATATTTCTAGATATTCATCAAATTCCATTCAAAGGTTAATATTAGCAATATTACAGATAGACGGCTGCAATTTTTCTACTGATTATATAAAGGCAGACACTTTAGGTAATGGTCACATATGATGTGATTAAATTGTTTTGCTGTCATTGTGTTAATCGTGTGCCAAAGTAAAACATATTTATCTGCAAATTAAAATCTGCCTGGATATTACCAGTAATTATGGCAGTAACAGTCAAATAAATGTCCTCCTGTGATGGAGAGAGTGCTTGAGGCTATGATAAATATCATAAAACTATGATAGTCTATCATGCATTTGCAATACTATCCTCTGATAAATGACTACTTTTTAACACATGTTTGTTTTCCTGTGTAGGAAGCAAATGGAAAAGAAAACACTTCTTGTTCACTAACTCAGAACTGGTGGAAACCTTTGCAGTGCCTGCATCCCCATGCTCTGTACTCAGAATGGGGCTGCCACAGAATGCTCCCAGCCCCTCACCCAGAGACGCCAGATGTACCACAAATGTTGAAAAGCAGCTGGTGCTTGGCAGCTGAGGCAGAGGATATTATTGTTATTGATTATTATATACTGATTATTGTTACCCTTCATTCCATCTTCCCTGGTAAGGAGACCAGTAGACAGTTAAGAGCCCATAAGAGTAGTCAGTTTTGATCTTTGTGTTCATCTCGTTGGTTTTCTTTCTTAATCTATAAAAAACGTCTTTGTTGAAGAAGGTGTTATGTACCAAATGTTTGTGTCACCCCAAAATTCACATGTTGAAGCACTAACCCTCAAAGTGACTGTATAGGGAGAAAGGGCTTTTTTTAAGGTTAAATGAAATCATAAGGGCAGAGCTTGATCCAATAGGATTAGTGTCCTTAAAAGAAGGACACTCTCTCCACCATGTGGGGGACATAGCAGGAAGGCAGCAGTCTAAAAGCCAGGAAGAGAGCCCTGACCAGGAACTAAATTGGCTAGCACCTTGGTCTTGGACCAGCCTTCAGACGTGGGAGTAAATAAGTTTCGGTTGTTTAAGTGAGCCAGTCTATGGTATTATGTCGTGGCAGGCCAAGCTGAAGAATACAGAAAGGAATTAAAATAATGGGGATTCTGGCTTAGCTTTGGCACCTGAATTGCCTGTCACCTGTATATCTATTGAGTATCCAGCTAAACATTTGGAACCTCCCTGGTTACCTGAGTCTGTGACCAGTGTTGGAGACTCAAAGATGTGTAAGACGCAGTTCTTACCGTTGATAACCTACAGGTCATATTTGACAGGCTTCCATCATGGAGGTCTTGTGATTCATGGCCACATCTTGTCCCTGAGTAAAGAACCTTACTGTGAGTTCCTCAAACTGATTAATGCATGACCTACTGACGTTGAAAAGAACCCTGATTTCTTTCTGAATCATGAAGTTTTGCTGACTTGACTCTGAATCACAAAGTTTTACTGACTGTCTAACACGTCCACAATTTAGCCTGTACATTGCAAGCTGTAGCCAATGATTGTAACCTCTGCATTGCACCTTAACAAAAAGGACAACTCCATAGAGGGAGTGGCTCCCTTCCTTCTCAACATTCCTCTAAAAGCCTTCCTACTTATAACAGACTCTAGAACATGCCTGACTTTGTCAGTGTGTCTTCCCTGGTCCATCCACACCTTTGATTTCCAATAAACCTGTGGGGTTCTGATAGATTAGATTAGATTAGATTAGATAAATAAACTCCACTTGGGAGAGCCCCAGGTGGGGAAGAACAATGAGCAATTGTTCTGAAAGCCAGCCAGTCACAGACAATCCATAGACATACAACGACCTTGTTCCACATGTAGTCCTCTGCAGCTCTGCTGGCACCTTATCTTGGAAGAAGCACCTACAACATGGGTGAAGGCAGAGGACAGGACCTTCCTTTTGGGGCAATTGCACTGGTGCTTCTGTTCAGGGAAGGTGTCACATTCTAAATAGCTGAGAATAGGCAGAAAGCACAGTGAGAGTGCCCAGGTAAAGAACAAGTGTCTACATCTGAGGACACAGTTTCCCAACAAGCTTATATCCCAGGACATGGGTTTTAAATCAAAAACTGGGGCTCAGGATGTGGGAGACATTAGAAAGAAAATGAGACCTTTGAGAGCAATGCCCAGGAATACCCACTGAGTGGCTAAGCCAGGAAGCTGCAGATTTGTATGGATATCACCAGACATCAAGCAAAGGGTTTTTCCTCTCTGAAGACCAAAATGACCAATTATAGTGATCAGCCTTGGAAACAAATTAGAAAAGGCTGTGCTTGGGAAGCTGGGAGGTCCAGGGATATTTTAGTGCCTTAAATCTGGGTTGGAGTGGAGACAGACCCCCTGGGATTCCCTGAGTTGAGTCTATGTTGTTCTCCTGAGGCTTGCTGACCAAGGGAAACAACTGGATTACAGTCCAAAGTTATATATATATATAACTTTAATGTCCATTTAAAAGTTACGTATATATACATAAGTTTTAAAGTGGTGCTACAACTGGACTACAGCCCAGAGGGGGATATACGTGTATGTATATGTGTGTGTGTATATGTTATGTACACACACACACGCACACACACACACACCCTATACATATAACTTTTAAAGTGGTGCAATGGACTAAATTTTTATGTCTTCCCAAAATTCATACGTTGTACTCCTACTAACCCCTAAGGTAATGGTATTAGCAGGTGGGACTTCTGGGAGGTGATTAGGTCATGACGGAGGAGGCTTCAAGAATGGTATTGCTGCTTTTATAAAAGGGATCCCAGAGAGATTTTTTGCCCCTTCTACCATGTGGGGGCACAGTGAGAAGACAACCATCTCTTAGGAACTGGGCCTTCGCCAGACACCAAATCTGCTGGTGCCTTGGTCTTGGACTTCCCATCGTCCAGAACTGAGAGAAATAAATTGCTTTTGTGTGTGAGCCACCCAGTCTATGGTATTTTCATCAGAGCACTCAAACAGGATTGCAAGAAGTGGTATTGCTCAAACAGGGGAAACAATAATGGTAAAATATACAGGATGGAGGAGCCCTAGTATTTAGAGACATCACCTTCTTTCTTATCCTTGGACAGAAGCAGCAAGAAACTACAGGCTCTTCCAGCAGCAGGTGCATGGTGAGCTCATCACTATCTCAGTCAAATCAGGCCGCCATACAGAATACAAAAGATGGGGTAGCTTACACACAAGGCATGACTTACTCAGTTACGGAGACTGAAAGTCCAAGATCAAGGTGCAAGCCAGTTTTGTTCCTGATGAGAGTTCTCTTCCTGGTTTGCAGATGACTAGCTACTCTCTGAATCTTTACGTAAGGAAGAAAGCAATCATCTCTCTCCTGTGTCTTCTTCTAAGAGCACTAATCCCATTCATGAGGGCTCCACCCTCAGGACCCATCACCTCCCAAAACCCCATCTTCAAGTACCATCATTTTATGGATTAGGGCTTCAACACAGAAATTCAGGGAGGGAGCCCCAAACACTCAGTTCACATCAGTAGCTCACAACTTCTCTCTTAGTTCTCTACGGGTGTGTGGAAGAACAGGTGTCTGTCAAAAGTTAGACACACCAAGGGAAAGGAAAGCCTGGGGATTCTATAGAACCTTCCTTGTAGTCCCGTCTCCAATTCAGAATCCATTAGCAGACAGTGCACCACAAAATGTCCTGAGAAACATCATTAGGTCAGCACGGAAGATGCCGTGAGTCTCCTGCGATGTTGGGAAAGGCATGTCTCTCAGTGGACACTGTAGGGAGGGAAGGAGGGTCTGGGAAACAACACATCTCTTGTCGTTTAAATCTAATAATTGCATATTCAGAGAGGAGTGGGAGTACAATCATATCATCTTCACATTTGATTTGATAAAGGACTTACTGTTTTGAGTCATAGACCTTTAGATAGGCATGGGGTGGGGGTGGCATTAGATGAACCCTAGCCTCAAGTTGCTGGGTGAGATGAAGTCAAACAGTATCAAACCCTTTCATTCTGCTAAAAAATGAGCCAAGACCATGAGCTTTAGGCATTTGCTCCAAAATGGTATCTTGCAGTTTCGCAATTTTCCCTTCCATGGCCGCTGCAGTCCAAAACTCCACTTTCCTCTTAAGTTCTTCTATGCACAGTTAGAAAGATAAGATGCTAAGCAGTTGAAAAGGGAAAAAGAGAAAGATGTAGGTTTAGGTCCGGAGCCTGGCACACCAGCCCTAATTTGAGACAGGGACCCTGGGCGCCTGCAGCTCTGGTTCGGGTTGAGTGCCTCCTGTCAGGATGTGAAGCTGCTGTCCCCCCGGGGGGCCGCCAGTACTGCTCAGGACTCAGCAGTCAGCCTCTCCTCCCACTTGGGCTCATTTACAGAGAGCATCTCTAGGAATCAGTCATGGGGAAAGGGGAAACATGGAGTGACAACCCAACATGTAGAAAGTTCTCTGCCGCCTCGGTCAGGGTTGTCAGCCTCACAGCCCTTCCTGCGGGAGGAAAAGTGAGCAGAACTCAGCCCGGAGATGAGCCGCAGGCCGGCAGCCCCTGCTTCCACCCTGCTTGTTGTGATTGCAATGCAAGGCTCTTTGTAGGTGCGGGGAATTTGGGTTAAATGGGTCTCCAGTGGTCCAGCGCTCCCAGCAAAGGCCGACCACAAGAATCAGTGGGTTAGTTATTTACCATAACCATATACAAAACCACAAGCATCAGCGTTCCCTCAAATACATCCGAGATGCTGTATATCTCTTTATTAAAGCCTGTCAGCATTTGTTATTGCACAGCTTGGCCTTGAACCCCAACTAAACCAGGCTGCTTTAGCGAAGAACCAAGCAATGCCTGCAGGACCGTTACAACCCTGAGGCCAAAGGCAGAGGCAGGGGGAGGAGACTACGTCCTCTCTTGTCTCTCTCCTTTCACTTTCACTTTGAATTGATTTTTAACTACATCTGAGCTCACGATGATAGATGGCTGTAAAATATTTTAATCGTTCATAAATAAAGTATTTATCTTATGTGACTTATCCGGTCTCCTTCACTTTAATGAACACAGCATACATCACGCTAATCCATTACCAGCAATCATAGGCCTCAAGGTAGGCAGTGTAAAAACTTAGAATTGTTGTCATCCCTTCTAGGCCTTTGGACTAAGACCAGGTTTTGTTGCTGTTCTTTCCTGTTTGCTTAGTTTTATTTTGCCTCATTCTCACTTTTTTCAAAGCCGTGATATATGCTAGTACACTGATGTCATTTTGAGTTCAAATGCTCCACTGGTCAAGAAAACAGCACAACATGGAATTTTCAGCTTTCAAAAAGGTCTTTGCTACGAAACAACTCAGATAAAGAATTTAGCAATAGCCAAGACAGAGTGGTGGTGATTAAGTGGTATGATCAAAGGATTGCAATTCCCATTCTAAATAACTCTCCAACTTCAAATTTGACTATGGGTGACCAACCTATCTGGGGTGTGCGTTAAACTTCCCTGGTTTTGGCACTGAAATTTTTATGTCCTAAGAACTCCCTGAGTCCCAGGAAAGCCAGCCTGGCTGGTCACCTAACTAAGACAAATTCAGTCTTTTGGATAAGTACAATACTGTTAAAACTTCATGTGTAAGACACAAGAAGGCAATCAACCATCAATCTATGATGTGAGCTAGATAGAGAAGCTCCCCACTGGTGGAACACAGGACAGTCTGAACCAAGGGCACACTTGCTAGTTGACTTCTCCTGCCTGTCACCACCACCTCTGGGTTTTGAGTAGTTGAAAGTGGACTCTGTAGGTACTTCTGAAGCTACGGGAATCTCTGGGCCACGGATGTCTTCTTCAAGGCTTTTTCCTCCCCTGGTAGCATTCAGAGACTTTGTCAAAGACAGGACCTTCCCTTAAAGGACTAGCGAGATGAGAAGAGCAAGACTGACCTTAGGCAGAGCTGCAAGCTCTACAGAGAAGAGGACAACTCTGTTCTGTCACCACCGCCATCTGTCCTGCTTTGGCTAAAGCTAATGATGACTGGGGAAGGAAAAGCTCCCTGTTTTACAGCCCTGGAGCAGCCCTCGGGCCCTCTCTTTGCCACTTCAGTCCACAAAGCCTCCTGAATTTACCACAGTGCTGGCCCCTGGGATCCCACTTTGAAGAGCAGGATAGGGGAACTTTGTTATACACATAGAACAACCTCCTGGAAACACAGCATCTGAATGCCCTTTGTCTTCCTGGATCGTAATTCCTTTGTCCCCTACATAAGGAAAACAGAAAACATGCTCTATAGCTTTTCAACTTTTTAATACCTTTCAGAAAAAAAGTTGAAAAACTAAAGGGAAAGAAAGAAGAGGAGAAAGAAAGTTCATCAATACCTGTATGACTGAGGAAACCTTTTCCCCTGTTTCTATTGTGTATTAGAAAACCAAATTATGCATCACCCTTGCTTGCTAAATGGTTTACAAAGGTCAGTAATGAAGAACTCCGAAATGCAACCTCAGTTTCGCTTGGCAGCTTTATGTGGGCATCCTCACCTTTGGAATTAAGAAATGAATTTCATCTCTACCCTCCTTAAAACATTCATCAGGTTAAAATAATTAGTAGTCAATGTAAATGTTTAACAACCAGTTGTAAATGTTTAACAACCAGTTCTTGGTGGGAAGGGCAGAGGGGAAGCTGATTTGTGGGGTCTGTGGAATCCCATGATGTAAGCACTCCCACCATGCTGAGTTCAGGTTACCAGGGTGATGTCACTGAAACAGAGTTGGGAAAACATTCTCTAGGGCTGGGTAAGTGACAGTTAAGCAGGCATCTTCAGCACAAGAGGAGAGACAGAAGGAAGACTGGCTAAAACAGTGGTTCTCAACCCTGGCTGCACATCAGCATCAACTGTTGAGCTTAAAAAAATCAGAATGCCCAGGCCACGCTCCAATCAATGAAGCTGGGCTTTCTATGGGTAGGACCCAGGGGTTCCTGTGGTTGAAACCCCTGAGGCAACTCAAATGTGCAGCTGACATTGAGAACCACCACTCAGAACGACCGCTCTTTCACAGCGCTTGAGTAGTAGTTCCTCTTGCAGAAATGCCTCAAATACTTCTGAGTCATTGTATATCTCTTTATGATAGCTTGCCAGGGATTCACAGTTTGGAAACTGCAAAACCATGAGTAGGATGGCAATCATTCTTGAGTGACAGCTTTTGGCTATGCTTGCCATGGTCACACAACCATGGGGGATGAAATGAGGACCTCGGGGGAAAACGTGATAACCCCAACATGCCCAAAGTGCTCTGAGGTCTCTCAGCTAAGAGATGGCTGCAGGCCTGGCGGTACTCTTCAGCCTGCTTTGATTGCAATGCAATCCATAGGTGTGGCAATTTGAGTAATTAGATATCCAGTTCTATATAATATATTCTGTGTTTTCCTTTTTATTTAGGGCAAGGTGTTGGTATAAGAGTGAATATTTACCTAAAGCAAATAAAGATATTCCTATATATTATGCATGTAGAAAAGGTAAAAAAAAATGCCAGAAATAGCACAAAAGGCAAAGAAATATCATGATATGTCTCTTAATGAAGTTTCTGACACATGTCTATGGTGTGTTTAGTAACTGTGTATGCTGCATGTCAACTAGGAAGAGAACTCAATCAAGACTGAGAGAACTCTTGTTTTGGTTAGGCACTGGGGAGAACCAAATCTACCATTTCTGCATTTTTAAGAAAATGTTCTAATCCCAGCACTTTGGGAGGCCGAGGCAGGCAGGTCACTTGAGTCCAGGAGTTCGAGATCAGCCTGAGTAACATAGCAAGATACCGTCTCTACAAAAAATACAAAAAATTAGCTGGGCATGCTGGCACACACCAATTCCAACTACTGTGGAGGCCGAGGCAGGGATATCACTTGTACCCAGGAATTTGAGGCTGCACTGAGCAGTGATTGTATCACTGCTCTATCCTCAGTGACAGAATGAGACCCGGTCTCAAAAAGAAAAGGAAACAAAAGAAGAGGAAAGAAAAGAGAAGAGAAGAAAAGAAATAAAAGAAAATGTTCTTTTTGAAGTAAATGCACACACAGGACAGTGCAAAAATCATAAGTTTATATCTCAGTACATTTTCTCAAAGTGAACATATCCATGTAACCCTACGCCAGACCAGAAGACGGACATCCCAGTACACCAGGACCTTCGCTTGGCCCCACCTGGCACTGCTTCTCTCCCCTTCATGTAATCACTATCCTGATGGGTCACCACATATCAGCTCCCCTGGTCTTTGAACTTCATACAAATGGAATCATCCGGAATGCACCCTTTTGTGTTGTGCTTCTTAAACTCAACACTATTTGTGAGCTTCATCAACAGTGTGACTTGTAGCAGTAATTCATTCATTCTAAGTTTTGGATAGTATTCCATTGCATGGATTATGCCGCAATTCATTTATACATTCTGCTATTCATCTAAGTTTTGACACTTAACAAATACTTCTCCTATGAACATTCTTGCACATGTCCTTTGGTACCTATGAGTTTATAATGTGTCTTTGTTTTAAATTTCTGTCCAATAAAACTCTGTCCAGTGTCTGGTGAAGCTGAAGTTCATAAGTTCATATAGCACTTCAGGTTAGGACCAAATTGCCACTGATGATCTGTTTTTAATGTTCTTACAGGCAAGGTGGTTATATTTTTAAAGCCAAAAGGCAAAAACTTGAAAAACTGCCTGAATACTTAGCCCCCTAGCATGGGATAAAGAACATCTGAAGGGAAGTCAGAAACTTTCAGTACTTTGAAAAAGTGCAAAAAGAGACCATATAATCCGTCCGAGGTGATATGGTTTGGCTGTGTCCCACCCAAACCTCATCTTGAATTGTAGTTCCCATAATCCCCACATGTCATGGGAGAGACTAGTGGGATGTAATTGAATCATGGGGGCGATTACCCTCGTGCTGTTCTTGTGATAGTGAGTGAATTCTCATGAGATCTAATTGTTTCATAAAGGGCTTTCCCCCTTTGACTGGCACTTCTCTCTCTTGCCACCATGTGAAGAAGGACATGTTTGCATCCTCTTCTGCCATGATCGTAAGTTTCCCGAGGCCTCCCCTGCCATATGGAACTATGAGTCAATTAAACCTCTTTCCTTTATAAATTACCCAGTCTTGGGTATTTCTCATAGCAGCATGAGAACAAACTAATACAAGAGGGCATCATGTTTGAAAGGAGCCTTAAAGAGGAATGCTTCTCTTTTACTGGATGAGGAATCTGAGGCCCAGGGACATGAAATAACTCATTCAAGGTCACATAGATAGAAAGGGTGGAACTGTGTCAGGGATCTTTTCAACTCCTAGTTGGCTCCTTCTATAACATTAAACTGTCTACATTTTTAGAGCTAAACTAATGAATTTTAGAATGTGCCAACCTAAGTCAAAATGTGAAAGAGGAGAACCTGTTTCAAACACCTTATTCTGAATTTCTACCCCAACAAAGAATTCATAAATATATCTCTCTGTCTCTAGATTTTCCTCTGTCCTCAGTCAAGCTGCTTTCCAGTGATATCTAAAATCCACCATGGCCTCCTCCAATTAGATCTCCAAGTGGACGGCATGGCCTTTGCATATGTAAATCTGATTCCTTTATGCCCTTCTAAACACTTGTATTGTTCTTAGGATAAAGATCCAAATCTTTAGGGGGCTCTAAAAGGGCCTGGAGAGTCTCATTCTTTTCATTTCTCTCTTTGGAATGCTCTCCTCTGGTGCTATGCCACCTTTGACTACACCTCCAACAAACCCTGCCCTATGAAGCCTTCTTTCCCTTAGAAGCTGGTTGAATTATCACTTCCTTGGGAATCTTCCCTAAATTCCTGACTTGGTCCATGCCCCTATTACATCAAGCACCTCCTCTTGGCAGCACCCATTGTAGCTGTAATACTATGTTTACCTACCTGGTCTGTTCTTTGATTTATGTTGGTCTCCCTTCTTAGATTCCATAAAGGTAGGGTAACATCTGTTTTTGCTCACCTCAAATTTAAATTTAAATTTAAATTTATTCATCTTAAAGTTTCTCTAAGTCTGCTCCTCAACAAATATCTGTTTGGTGAACAAATGTATGGATGATTGCTTTCTGGTACCTTCTGTTTCGTCATTTGTATTTTGTAGATGATCAAGAACAAGTCTGTTACTTTTATCAGAATTTTACAAATTTAGCACCATTTACTTAAATATCAATAACTATCAATTTGGATAAAGATACAGAAGACCAGCTAATCACATTTTCAGTTAACAAAAAGTTGGAAGAGACAGCTGGGTAGAAGAATCAAAATTGTAAAAGTTTAGAATGACAAAGTAAATTTGAGCAATCTTACAGCATGCACTGGACAAAATGGCATGTCCATTTTTAAAGTTCTAGAGATGAATAATCACTGGTTCCTGAATTGAAAGAGCTCATAGTTGATGGAAATATAAAATATGAGCATGACCTTACCACAAACACTTCACTTGCTTCCATCTGGTGTGAAATTATAAGGTCTCTAAATTAGTACTTTTTCCCCCAGGGTTAGGCCTGATTATATGGAACTATCAGGCATAAGACAGCATATGGTGAGTTCAGCTTCATTATTCCTATTGAAAAAATGATTTTTCACTTGCTATGAGTTTTTCAAAAACTTTTAAATGTGATTTGGTAAAATTTTTTAATCCCACCAGAAGAGTGTCTGGACATTTTTCTCAGTCAACTATAACTTCATCAAAACTATCACTTACATACATTTAAAACATCTATCTCACAGCTATCATTCTGAGTACACATCTCTCTGCAACCACTCCTGGAAGTCTAGGGGTACTTACCTACAGTAACCTGTGGCATACCTGGCTAGTCCTCCTGCCTGGCAGTCACCAAGATCTAGTTACCTCTTAGCAGATTTCTCCAAAATTGGTACCAGCTACCAACTTATACATACCCCAGTCCATATACCTCTAGCCCATCATTAATTGCACTAAATTTTCGTTTTGATTCATGAAAATACAAACCAGAAAGAAACTTTTAAAAACAGATTATAGACACAAACTCAGATGTAAGCAGTAATATAATACCTGGCTGAAATGTTGCCTTTGTCCATGCATGGATTTAATTAATATAGTCTCTACCCTCTAGGGTGGACAGAAATATACAGAGCTGTGCTATGAATTATGTACATGGAGGTTGTTATAGCCTAAGCTTGAGAACCCCACTCCATTGCCAAAAAGAAAGAAAGAAAAAAAAGACCAACTGTCTATTACAGAGGGACTTGCATAGTTAAACCTGGCCAGGCTTCATGGAGAGATAATTCTATTCATGCCAGTTTCTTCTTTCTGTCTTTTAGATATCCCCCATTGCCTTGGACATGACTAACTTCCTTTCCTCCATATCCTACAATTTGGATAAAATAGGCAAACCCAGCTTTGAAAAGAAATTGACACTAGAAATATAATGCAAATAGGAAACACTATGATCAACTCATTTACAGCATTAAATATTATGTCCCAAATTTCAATGTATGGTCTCCCCAGGTAAAGTTGAGGGAATGAGATTTGGTGCCATTAGATTGGCAAAATGGAAATTATGTTTGGTTATATGATTTGGCTGTATCCTCACCCAAATCTCATCTTGAATTGTGGTTTCCATATGTCATGGGAGGGAGCTGGTGGGATATAACAGAATCATGGGGACCATTTCCCTCATGCTATTCTTGTGATAGTAATTTCTCACAAGATCTGATGGTTTTATAAGAGGCTTTCCCAGTCACTTAGTTTCTTCTCTCTCCTGCTGCCATGTAAAGAAGGACATGTTTGCTTCCCCTTTCACCATGATAGTACATTTCCTGAGGCCTCCCCAGTCATGCTGAACTGTGAGTCAATTAAACCCCTTTCCTTTAGCAATTACCTAGTCTTGGTTATGTCTTTATTAGCAGAATGAGAACAAACTAATACATTTGGTGAATGTTTTAGGAGCAGACAATAGCCTCTTAAATATCTCTGAAAATACTAGAAAGTATAAGGAAAACCAAACCAAAAACTGTGTTGCAGAAATATCTTGGGGTTCTTATTGCTTAAAAAAATACAGAGCATTCATTATTCAGATTTGTGTCTATTCTATTTTAATGCCATCCAATTAGATTTTCCTCCTGACAGGAGTTGGTTCCATCTAATAAATTCATTAAATTATGTCAACACTTATATGACAAGACTTGCAAAATCTTGTTCAGTACTCCCATTACACTTCATCAGTCCCCATGCAGGAAAGAGAACATCGACAAAAATGGAAAGCCAAAAATCTTTCTCATAAGAAAAAGAAGTTAATTTTGAAAAGTCAGAAAGATTAATGTTTTCTTCTCTTTTGTGGATAGTCTCATACCCTTGGGGCCTCATTTTCAAACTGGCTAAAAATGAAAGGATGAAAGAGTCTACAAATGCACAGCATAATTAGTCTGGATATACTGCAGTGAGACATTAAAGGTCAATAATTATTGTTGGGTAGAGTGTCTCTTGTTAGATGTCAAAGCATGATGGTTCTGTCCGTGGCTCAGTGTATGGTCATAACATTTATAGGATCAGGGGTGTGATGAAGATGGCACAGTAAGCACTTTGGCCAATTGTACCTTAATGTATAGTTGAAAATGAAATTCTTATTGGTTTTAGTAAACAGATTTCTGACTTACACAAAATGTGTATTGGATCCATTGCTATTTCTCGGTAAGTTCTAGATTTGAGCTTTGAACTTTGAACTGAAGACTTGAAAGTTCAAACTAGACCCAATACATTTGTTCCTTTCCTTCCTCCAAGGGTATCTGGCCACCCTGTTTCTCTACTCACATGAGGTTTTGTAGTGTGCATCCCGTACTCTGTTATGTGTACTCATGTCTCAGATGCCCGTCTAGACATCTAGACTCTCAAGAGGACAAAAATGGTTCTTGATGGGGAGGGAGCAAAAACTCTTTTTGTCTAAACCACAGATATAACTATAGTACATAAACGAACATGTAGCATTACAGTTTTAAGGACAAGGGACATTCATTTTTAAGAAATGTCTAAAAAGGCTCCTTAGAGATACAATAATGAAAAGATATATATTGTACAATGTTGGTCTAACTATTATAAAAGCTGTTAAGAAAGGGAAGCTTGCCTTCTTTTTTATAGTTAAGAAAACTGATATAATTTTAGAAAATAATAGTTGAGGAAAAAAAGGAAAGGGAACACTCTTTGCCCCACCACTCCAGGATTGCTTTCTACTTCTAGTCAATATGCGCACATATTTTATATGGTGATGATCATCGAACACACAATCCACATGCGTGTTTATATTCTGATCTGTTTGTGTGTCTTCTATCATCTTGGCATTTTTATGTTGCAGAAAAAACATAGAAGGGCGTACATAATGGTAAAGGGTTCAATTCAGCAAGAAGAGCCAAGTATCCTAAATAGATATGTACACAACACAGGAGCACCCAGATTCACAAAGCAAGTTCTTAGAGACCTTCAAAGAGCTCGGACACCAACACAATAATAGTGGAAGATTTTGACACCCCACTGACAATATTAGAACAGATCAAGGCAAAAATTAACACTGATATTCATGACCTGAACTTAGCTCTGGATCAAATGGACCTGATAGATAACTACAAAACTCTTCACCCCAAAATGACAGAAAATATTTAACAATAGGGATGATTAAACAATCCACAATATTTAACAAATAGGGAATGAATAAATGATGCACAGCCCATCTCTGTGATGGGAAAGGATGGATTTAGGAGGCACTCATTCTCTAGGTATTCCTTGTGACTTGCACCATTTATGGGTTAAATTGGTGTTTACTATTCCTGAAACTATTGAGGTATTTTTTAATGCTCTGAGCAGTATTGGTCAAACATGGACCAAGAATTATAAAGTTATAACCAGGAATACTCTGTTTAATAAGGTGCCAGGATGGCGAGGCAAGGTTCTTGTGGATAAAATCTAAAGGAGATCAGGTGCAAAAGTCAGTAAATAAAAAGGAAATTTACAAAGTGAAGGATCAGAGGCTTTGTAAATTGACCAATCTGTTACTGAAAGCTGGTCCCTCACATTTGGTATCAGACATTATAGGAGAGGACCAGGTGCCGTGTTGCATGCCTGTAATCCCAGCACTTTGGGAGTCCAAGGCTGGTGGATCAGCTGAGCCAAGGACTTCCAGACCAACCTGGGCAACTTAGGGAGAACCTGTCTCTACAGAAAAAAATATAATAATGATTAGCTGATTATGGTGGCACATGCTTGCAGTCCCAGTTACTGGGGAGGCTGAGGTGGGAGGATCACTTGAGCCTGGGAGGTCGAGACTGCGGTGAGCTGTGATCATGCCACTGCACTGTAGACTGGGAGACAGAGTGACACACTGTCTTGACAAAAAGAAATTATAGGAGGGGAAGGCACAAAGCCTGCACCAAAGGAGAAGAGAAAACTCCTGGGCCATTGTCACCTCCTAATACAGAAGTCCTAAATGAGGCCCTGCTCTTTAATGCTCTCCCTGGGGGTCTGGTGACAGTCAGCAGCCAGATGCCATTCAAGAAGAGCTTAGCCCTTTATATCTATTGCCTGTTTACCTCCACAAAGGACCTACAAACACAAGTATTTGCTAATGATGCTGTCTTCTAAAGCCTTCTGTGCTGTATGTTGCTCTATTTGCTTGACCTCAGGTAGATTCAGAAAAAAAACTGAGAATTGTCTCTTGACCAGATGGAGGGTTATTCTTCAGAAATTAGGAATTCTGTGTTGCAATGTGAAAATGCCTAGGTGATAGAAGATAAACAGATCAAAAATGCATATGGACTATGTGTTCACTGATCATCACCATGTAAACTATGCGCATATATTAACTAGAAGTAGAAAGCAATTCTGGAGTGGTAGAGTGAAGAGTGTTCCCTTTCCTTTCCCCCTCTCCAAATTTTATTTTCTAAAATCATATTAGTTTTTCTTGAATATGAGAGAAGGCAAGCTTTCTTTCCTTAACAGCTTTTGCTTAGACCAGCACTATACAGTATACATTTTTTATTATTGTATCTCTAAGGAGCCTTTTTAGACATTTTCTAAAAAACAAATCGTTCTCCTTTTTGAAATTATAATGCTACATATTCACTGTATTCTGTATGCGTATGTGTGGTTTAGGCATAGAAAGAGTTTTTGCTCCCTCCCCCACCAAGCACTGTTTTTGTTCTCTTGAGAGTCTAGAATTTGGGTCCAGATGGGCATCTGAGACATGAGTACGCAGAGCAGAGAAAGGCATTCTTACCTTTGTTCATTGCCTGGAATAGACAACTAGACACTGGTTTCAGTTTGAGGCAGTAACAAGAGTGCTAAAATTAGGTGATTGCTGCTGATTTAAAGAGCCTTCCAGAGACCCAAGCCATGTGGAGTTACCCTGAAAGTTTAGATCCTTTCTTATCCCTCTGATGAGGGTCAAGAAGTCCATGGTCAGCCTGAAAGCCTCTGATGCTGCCCTTGAGGCAGTCTCAATTCCCAGTCACCCCATGAATAGCATTCACATTCACTGATGAGTGTCTTCCAAGAGAAAAACAGCCCAGAAGCTACCTTCAGTCAGCCACCCTAGCAGCTACCTGGAAGCAGAAGCCTGAAAGGTTGGTGCTCAGGGGCTCACACTCTTAGGGAAACACAACCCCAATGGCTTTGAAATGACTGCCCGAATCCCGCACAGCTTACTGTTGCTGTTACAGAAGAGCTTATCAACGACCTTCCTCTGGAGGGAATTATGCACAAACAATAAAAAGAGATTTTAAAACAGCCTCACTTTTTTGGGAGAAGAAAAGAGCACTTAATTTCTGGACTTTATTGAAAGTCCCTGTCATGTCTTCAGAAATCCCCTGATAGGCTGTTTTATGACTCCCCCTGGCAGACGAGGCTCTCCCTGCTCCACACTAATTGCTAAGCACTATTGCCTAATAATTGCGCGGTTAACCTATGTCAGTAGTGTGACTATTGTGATCCCTGTGCCGTGCTCAGAAAAGTTGTCCCATCTAACCTTTCCAAATTGCAAAATAATTATACAGTGGAATATATTTCTCTTTGAATATTTGTTGATTTGCACTTACACAATGCTATTTTTTGACACATTTCTATTTTGACATATTTACTTAGCAACATGTGATATTGATCCTTTCTGCTTTCCTACGTACATGCATTAAGTGCTTACTATGCAGTCACTATCAATAAAATACCAAATTAAAGATAGAAAATAAAATAACCTCACTTTTATCTCTTATTAAAAATATAACATAGATTTTAAGTTATACCCTCCTTACTGCATACTTTCATGTATTTATTTGCTGTTTATAATAGCAAAGATTTTCACTCTTCCTGGATGTTAATGGCCACTGACGAATGCATGGCTTTGGGCTGCTGTTCAGATAAACACTGAATTCCCAACCAGGTACTAATTCCTGCAGAAGTGCCTTGGCCTTGGATGTTTGTACTTAAATAATGCACACATCACTCTCTTAACTAAGCCAGATGCACTTCTTTCCCATTCTGGACACCAGAGGTAGAAAGCACAAATCCTACCCTGCAGTCAAAGGCCAAGGAATAAGGTAATTTAAGACTTCAGTGGCAGTTCCAATTTACAGCACCATCTCCAAATCCACTGGAGGCTTCAAAACTATCAGACTCCACAGAGAGTGTTAAACTGTGCCCTGTGGATGTGACATGAATACAGTTCTTCTTTCAGTGTCACTTAATGCCATGTGTTACAAATACTTATGACCTAATGCACTGTGTTAAATTTTGAAACATCAGAAGCTTAAAAACTCTACAAAACCCTTATCATGACATGTATGTAGGTTTGTTTCCATAAAGTCAACAGAAATTAAGGATAAGCTACAAAATATAAGTGACAAAAAAGTGTTAAATAATACAATTTTAGAGCAGGCATAGAAAGTTATCACAGGAAGGGATCTTGGAGCTCTGTGGTTCAAGCTCTCCCTGTCCAGGTGAGTGCTCAAAGGTGTGCTGCCTTGTAAGGTCATGCACGGGTCTACGATGTATCCCGGAATTGTATCCAGGGACCAGAGCTTCATGAGCAGCAGGTCTTCTCATGCCCCGTCTCCCACTGTGGGGTGTTCTAACAGAGGCTTCCCTCACTTCCGGACAGAATCATGGCTCTTTCTTTCCATCTGAACAAAGGTTTTGCATCCCATCACTTTCCCTCTGGGCCCTTCCCCATGACCACTCCCTTCTCCTTTCAGGTATGTTCAAGCACAAATCCATCCCATGCTGAGAGGATCTCATCCCTGCTGTGTGGCATTTCCAGCCACACACCTTCTCTTTAGCTGACATTTTCTCTAATTCCTTTCTTGACATCCTTCATTATGGGCTTCATCTAAACGAAGGTCACCTTTTCCCATTTTCACCCTCCTGTGTCTGTAACACCTTCTCTGGGTTCCCGTCTCTTAAATATTCCACATTTTCACATTGAAGCATCAGAGCAGTGCAGCGGTTATAGATATGAGCCCCGATTCCAACATGTACTAGCAGTGTGACCATATCTACCCTCAATCTCTTCATATATAAGAATAGTACCCAGCTCATTAGACTGCCGTGTGGACCAAGTGGCAGAGTCCACATGAAATCCTTAACGTTCTTCAATTCCTGTCGATCAGAAGTCACTCAGGAGTGTCAGATATCATCCATGGACTAAATCCTGCATTCCTGCTATCGTTTTCCCTTCACCCCATTTCCAGGTCCCAGATAATTCCTATATGCACTACCTGTTTGCACTGATCCTCACTCTAAGGGTCAGTTGTTGAACCCTGCCTTACCGTTACGATGTGCCCGGTCTGTGATACATTCTGGGGGGAACCAATGGTAAAATTATCTTGCTAATTTGAAAAGAACATTTTTAACCCAAAGTGTTAATGCCAGATATCGGATTACTAATTATTGCAGAGCCATGTGAACTAAACAGGGTGGGATGTGTGGGACCAAGTGGGTAGTTACAAGCACCTCACAAGTCATGCCATTTGCCAGTGAAAGTCTTCCACCTGCAAGTCACCAGTTTTCAGTCTCTGTGCTGATTAGTGCATTTGCCTTGCCTCCCTTAATAAATTTTTTTAAAATTATTTATTTGGATAGAAAGTAGCTCTCCTGAAGTCTGCTACTTGCTGCTTTCTAGTATTTGAGGGTTTTTTTTTCCCATCCTTATGACTAAAGGATAGTAGGAAAGAGTCTTAACACAACTGCACTTTTAATTTCTATCTGGGATTCACTTTATAACTGAGGACTGATGTGTATGTAAAATTGGGGTCCTTCTGTGAGTATAGGAATGGTATCTTTCCTAATTATCTTCCAGAGGAATTATTCTGTGTGTGTACGTGTTTGTGTGTAGAGACATAAAGGTGGGTGATGTGATTTTAAGCTAGTTCTTTCACATTTTCAATGAGGACATCATTTTACATACACATCAGTCCTCCCTTAATAAATTTTAAGTTCAAGGGCAGATACTGTGGTTAATCCAAATGTTATCCCTCTTCAGATGATGCAATAAGTCATCATAACAATAATTATCATCATCATCATCATCAGAGAATCAGTAATAGTAGGCACCCACGTTAATCAATAACTAGAATGCAGAAACACTCTAAAATGCAGTTAAAGCAAACAAAACGATACTATTTCTACCACTAACACCCAGAAACAAATCTAGCTTATCAAGTCTGCCTTGTTCATCTCCGGTTTTATGACATCATGAAGCAGGCAACTCTAAAAACCACATGATGACAAGTGGCAATGCAAAGCATTATGTGCAGTGACATTAGCATCACTCAGTGTTCCATCTGGGTCTTTAATCTGTAAAAATACATTAACACCAAATAACTGCAGTCCACAGTCCAGCCATAGATGTTTCACTCATGTATAATACTGACATGTCGACAGACATAATTACGAAGTTCTGTTGACTCCGAGGGTCAGTAGAGTTCTCCCAGCACATTCTGAATCAACTGTTTGGCTGTGTTTAGCAACCCATACAAGGAGCTGGTTTCACAGAGTGTGATGATGCTGGGTGAAGAGAAACTCTGGTAGGGCCTGAGATCAAATCACAGAGACCTGATACAATGTAGTGGCTTTGTTTTCTGCCAGAGTTTTATAGTTCTTCACAGGGAAAAGGAAACAAGCAACCCATTAAACATTAGCAGCATTACGTCATAGATTTCACCAAACCCTATCTAAGGAACATCTGCCTAGCAAATTGTGCATGCCAAATGCTTTGCAGGGTGCCTGGTACATCATCAGGGCCCAGTGAATGTCTGATGTTATCACTTCTTGTCTCCTCTATCCACATGGTAAAGTCTTTTTGATATATGATGGCATTTCCCAAAGCAAATATTCATGCCCATATATAAGTAATTGTATACTTGTTTGTGACGTTGTGATATAATAAAAAATATCTATCTGGTCTTCATTTCTGGTTCCCAGCACAGAGCTCCTGTCTTAGTGCAGGATGCTATAACAAATCCCTATAACCTGAGTAGCTTAAATAACAAACATTTATTTTTCACCATTGCAAAAGGCTAGGAAGTCTAAGTCCAAGGTGCCAGCTGATCTGGTGTCTGGTGAGGGCCCTCTTACTGATTTATAGATGGCTGTCTTCTTGCTGTATCTTTGCATGGCAGACAGAGATTCAGCAAGCCCTCTTCATATAAGGATACTAATCCCATTCCTGAGGATTCTATCCTCTTCACCTAATTACCTTCCAAAGGCCCAACCTCCTAATGCAATCACATCAAGAGTTAAGATTTCAACATAAGTATTTGGGGAAGGAACACAAACATTCAATACATAGTAACTCTTAAAACCTTTGTATTTTCCTGAATAGGGTGATAGGAACATCTTTTATTACAATGTTTCATCTTAGTCCCCAGTTCCTGACTCAAGAGTTTCTAAGGCCTTGGAATCTCCAGAGTGATAAGAGTGTCCTTTTAAATGGTAAGAAGAGGACTGGTGGTTGGTGGCTGGTGGATCCTAGATAACTTCAGGATCAGAGGGACAGAAAGACCAAGGCATGATTAAAAGGTTGAAACTGTGTACCCCAATCCCCTGTTTCTAGAGGGACCAGAGATCATGTTAATCACCAATGTGCAATGATTCGATGAATCATTCCCCAGTAATAAAATTTCCATGAAACTCCCATAATGTACAGGTTTCAGAGAACTTTGAGCTCGGTGAATACATGAAGGTGCTGGGAGGGTGGTGCACCCAGCAAGGGCACAGGAGCTCTGCACGCTTCTCCTCTGTACTTTGTCCAGTGTATCTCTTCCATTGACTGTTCCTGAGATGTATCCTTTATAATAAACCTGTAACCATAAACACTTTTCCCCTGAGGTTTGTGAGCCATTCTAGCAAGTTCTCAAACTTGAAGAGGTTGTGTGAATCTTCAACTTGCAACTGATTGATCAAAAGCACAGTTGGAAACCTGGGACTTGCAACTAGTGTCTAAAGTGGGGACAGTCTTGTAGGACTCACCCCTTTACCTGTGGGATCTGCCTCAACTCCAGGTAGTTAGTGTCAGAACTGAATTGAATGGTAGAATACTCAGTTTGTATCCAGGAAGTTGGAGAACTGTTTGGTTTGGGGAAAAACAAAACAGTTCAGACATTTGATTTTTACAGCTTAGTATCATCATGATAATTACAAAAGCAGCACCTTGGATCAAAACGTTCTAATGTAAACATGACAGTTACAATTAAAATTAGTTCATTCTACACTTATCATCTGCCAAGTTCTATGCTAGATTCATTTAAATAGTCACCTATATTGGTTTAGGGTTATTAAATTTAAAAGAAAAAAATAAATTTAAACTAAAACATTATCTGAGACTAAACCAGGTTGGCACCTCCTCTAAAAAAATCACCTGGCTTGGTCCATCCTCTTAGAAAGAGAACCAAAAGCTCTGCACTCTTCTTAGAAGCTCTAGAATCTCCTCATTAACAGAGCTGCATAAGGGAAACAGACAGGAAGCACCTGCTTGACTCAGACATAAGCCCTAATGCAATGCCACTCAGGGGCATTCCCTCATTTGAAGGCCCCCCAACTACATGAAATTATCAGCCCCATTAAATTCCAGCCACTGCCATTAACTATCATTAGGGCTAAATCAGTTATCTGATCACATCCTGAAAAAGTGGATTTCCCGAATAAGGACTTCCCAATTAAGAGAGGCGTCCTATATGAGAAAGCTTAAATTCTCTCAGTAGTCACTTAATTACCATATCTGCAAGTTTCTACCGTGCTGATCTCAAGCACAACTTGCTTGCAAAGCAATGGAATGAAGCCAGCAGACGAGCAGAGAGAAGGCGCATTCAGTTATGGGTGTAGGTAATTAACTCTTCAACAAACAACCCTGGCACTCTACAGAGTTGCTCTCACCATGCTCCAGCTTTTTTGCAGAATCTGCTTTTGTATGCAGATGAGTGTTTAACCTAGGCATCTTTCCATAGGTCATCTTCAAAATCAGTGCAAAGTATAAACCTAGCCTCTAGTTTGCTTGTTGGTCTCCACACCTGACACATACCCTATATTGCCTTTTCCAAGCAGTGTCCTCTTTGGGTGTGCATTGCTATAAATAATTCCTACACCTGGACATGGTTCTTATACTTAGGTTTCTTACAGCACTGAACATAACATCTTGCATATAGTAAGCACTCAACACTTTTTATGAGTGACTGAAATATGAAGCTGAAGATGAGATTTTAAACCTGAAGATCTAAGATATGTAAAACCTAAGTCTTTTTCTGGAGTGGTGTTACACCGAGATGATCCATAAAATGCCAAAGGGTAAGATGCATTTTTGGCAAACACAACAAAAGTCTGTTATGAAACAGCTTATCACAGACTTGGATCTACCTGAGTCTAATCATATCTCCCTAAACAGAATTACTAAAAGCCTAATATAATACAACTAGCTTATAACCCCTGGGTATCCCACAAACAAATCAAACTCAAGTTTCTAAACCAGGACACATTATTTTTCCTTTCAATGTTATGTCTCCTGTTTATGGACTCTGTTAATGGAGGCACCACTTACCAAAAGTGCCAATGCCAGAAACCTTAATTTCTATTATTTCTTCACCTACCTCTTGCTGGTTCTTCCTAACTCTCTCATGTCCCATTACATCTACTCCCACACATATAAGCAGTGGCAGATCATTTCTTTCATTGCCACCTCGGAAATCTCCCTCAAGTCCAGCTTGTCCTAGCTTCACAACCCCTGTCTCAGTTCAGACCCAAATTATTTTTCCCCAGATGACTACCAACAGCCCGCCTCCATGCTTCCCTCAACTACACCATTCTTCCTACTACACCAAGGGTAATCTTCCTCAAGTAGAAACAAAGAAAGCCAAAACCTGGATCACTTTATTCTCCTGAGTTAAAAAAAGAGAGAGAGAGAGAGAAATAAAGAAGAAGAAAAATCCAGTTCTTGCAAGATAAAAATCTACAGCCCTTCATTTACCATCAAAGCTCTTTACAGTCTTACTTGGATGGGCCCAGATATGTGCCTCATCCTGCAAATGGAACAGCTGTGGGTTCTTTCTGTAAGGAGCCCTGATCCTATTTGACTGGGCCCTTGTCTCCCCACCACCTGTTACAGTAAGCAGACAGTTTTCCCACATTGAAAAAAATTCCAGTAGGAAATCTTTTCCAGAGATATATTTCTAACATGACATTCCATTTCCCTTATTTCTGCATATTTTTGTAATGGTACCTTTGTTGCCTTGGGTGGCTTTTTCCTGATTGCTCATTCTTAAGCAATTGAAGTCCTCACCGGACCTGACCTTTGATGGCAGACAGGGTGTGCATGTTGCTATTGGCCCGACTGCTTGCTCACTTGCCCACTGTGTGCTGGACAAATTCTCTTCTTGGATGGGGAGCTCAAGATTGCTGTATAACACTACCAGCCCAAGCCAATGTCCATCAGCTTCTTTTCTTCTCTTTAAGTAAAATGTTTTAAGGTATAATTTACATACCCCACAATTTAACATAAGGTTTTTAAAAAAGATTTTTATCAATACCTAATATTTTCACAAATTTATAAAATTTTGTGATATTTTCTTACATGTATAGAATGTGTAGTGATCAAGTCAGGGTACTTAGGGGACCCATCACCTCAACCATTTATCATTTCTCTGTGTTGGAAACATGTCAAGTCCTCTCTTCTAGCTATTTTGAAATACTCAATGCATTATTATTAACTATGGTGACCATTTTCTGCAATCAAACATTAGAACATATTCCTTCCATCTACTTGTAGAAGCCTGAAGTTTGATGAGTTTTGAGAAATATGTACGCCTGTGAAACCCACACTCTTATTAAGATATAGAAAATTTCCGTCACCCTAGAAACTCCCCCTGGGCCTCCTTACATTCAATCCTTCCCATCTCCCACCCCCCAACAACCCTCATCCACTTTCTTTTCTTTTCTTTTTTTTTTTTATTATACTTTAAATTCTGGGATACATGTGCAGCATGTGCCGGTTGGTTACATAGGTACGCACGTGCCACGGTGGTTTGCTGCACCCATCAACCCATCATCTACATTAGGTATTTCTACTAATGCTATCCCTCCCCTAGCCGCCCCTCTCTCCCAGGACAGGCCCTGGTGTATGATGTTCCCCTCCCTCTGTCCATGTGTTCTCATTGTTCAATTCCAACTTATGAGTGAGAACATGCAGTGTCTGGTTTTCTGTTCTTGTGTTGGTTTGTGGAAAATGATGATTTCCATCTTCATTCATGTCCCTGCAAAGGACATGAACTCATCCTTTTGTATGGCTGCATAGTATTCTATGGTGTATATATGCCCCATTTTCTTTATCCAGTCTATCATTAATGGGTATTTGGGTTGGTTACAAGACTTTGCTATTGTGAATAGTGCTGCAATAAACATATATGTTCATCTGTCCTTATAGTAGAATGATTTATAATCCTTTGGGTATATATCCAGTAATGAGATTGCTGGGTCAAATGGTATTTCTGGTTCTACATCCTTGAGGAATCGCCACACTGTCTTCCACAATGGTTGAACTAATTTATACTCCCACCAACAGTGTGAAAGTGTTCCCATTTCTCCACAGCTTCTCCAGTGTTTCCTGACTGTTGCTTCCTGACTTTTTAATGATCATCATTCTAACTGGCATGAGATGGTATCTCATTGTGGTTTTGATTTACATTTCTCTAATGACCAGGGATGATTAGCTTTTTTTCATATGTTTATTGGCTGCATAAATGTCTTCTTTTGAGAAGTGTCTGTTCATATCCTTCACCCACTTTGGAATGGGGTTGTTTTCATCTTGTAAATTTAAGTTTCTTGTAGATTCTGGATATTAGCCCTTTGTCAGATGGATAGATTGCAAAAATTTTCTCCCATTCTGTAGGTTTCCTGTTCACTGTGATGATTGTTTCTCTTGCTGTGTAGAGGCTCTTTAGTTTAATTAGATACCATTTGTCAATTTTGGCTTTTGTTGCCATTGCTTTTGGTGTTTTAGTCATGAAGTCTTTGCCCATGCCTATGTCCTGAATGGTGTTGCCTAGATTTTCTTCTAGGATTTTTGTGGTTTTAGGTCTTATGTTTAAGTCTTTAATCCATCTTGAGTTAATTTTTATATAAGGTGTAAGGAAGGGGTCCAGTTTCAGTTTTCTGCATATGGCTAGCCAGTGTTCTCAACACCATTTATTAAAGCACCATTGCTTGTTTTTGTCAGGTTTGTCAATGATCAGATAGCTGTAGATGTGTGGCATTATTTCTGCAGCCTCTGTTCTGTTCCATTGGTCTATATATCTGTTTTGGTACCTGTACCATGCTGTTTAGTTACTGTAGCCTTGTAGTATAGTTTGAAGTCAGGTAGCAGGTTGCCCCCAGCTTTGTTATATTTGCTTAGGACTGTCTTGGCTATTTGAGCTTTTTTTTGGTTCCATATGAAACTTAAAGTAGTTTTTTCTAATTCTGTGAAAAAAAGTCAATGGTAGCTTGATGGGGATAGCATTGAATCTGTAAATTACTTTGGGTAGTATGGCCATTTTCATGATATCGATTTTTCCTATTCATGAGCATAGAATGCTTTTCCGTTTGTTTGTGTCCTCTCTTATTTCCTTGAGCAGTGGTTTG
Source organism: Ateles fusciceps (assembly GCA_036589455.1). NCBI lineage: Eukaryota > Metazoa > Chordata > Mammalia > Primates > Atelidae > Ateles > Ateles fusciceps. The sequence continues at coordinate 17,795,980 of JAZHEH010000222.1, forward strand.
TAGTTCTCCTTCAAGAGGTCCTTCACGCCCCATATAAGTTGTATTCATAGGTATTTTATTCCCTTTATAGTAATTGTGAATGGAAATTCATTCGTGATTTGGCTCTCTGTCTATTATTGGTGTATAGGAATGCTTGTGATTTTTGCACTTTGATTTTGTATCCTGAGACTTGGCTGAAGTTGCTTATCAGCTTAAGAAGATTTGGGCTGAGATCATGGGGTTTTCTAAATATATAATCATGTCATCTGCAAACAGAGACAATTTGACTTCCTCTCTTTCTACTTGAATACCCTTTATTTATTTCTCTTGCCAGATTGCCCTTGCCAGAACTTCCAATACCATGTGGAATAGGAGTGGTGAGAGAGGGCGTCCTTGTCTTTTGCCAGTTTTCAAAGGGAATGCTTCCAGCTTTTGCCCATTCAATGTGATATTAGCTGTGGGTTTGTCACAAATAGTTTTTATTATTTTAACATAGATTCCATCAATACCTAGTTTATTGAGTGTTTTTAACATGAAGGGCTGTTGAATTTTATTGAAGGCCTTTTCTGCATATATTGAGATAATCATGTGGTTTTTGTCATTCCTTCTGTTTATGTGATGGATTGCATTTACTGCTTTGTGTATGTTGAACCAGGCTTACATCCCAGGACTGAAGCCTACTTGATCGTGGTGGATAAGCTTTTGGATGTGCTAGTGGATTCATTTTGCCAGTATGTTATTGAGAATTTTTGCATTGATGTTCATCAGGGATACTGGCCTGAAATTTTCTTTTTTTGTTGTGTCTGTGCCAGGTTTTGGTATCAGGATGATGCTGGCCTCATAAAATGAGTTAGGGAGGATTCCCTTTTCTATTGTTTGGAATAGTTTCAGAAGGAATGATACCAGCTCCTCTTTGTATCTCTGGTATAATTTGGCTGTGAATGCCTCTGGTTCTCGGCTTTATTTGGTTGGTAGCCTATTAATTACTCCCTCAGTTTCAGAACTTGTTATTGGTCTTTTCAGGGATTCAATTTTTCCTGGTTTAGTCTTGGGAGGGTGTATGTGTCCAGGAATTTATCCATTTCTTCTAGCGCTTCTAGTTTATTTGTGTAGAGATGTTTATAGCATTCTCTGATGGTAGTTAGTATTTCTCTAGGATCAGCAGTGATACCCCCTTTATCATTTTTTACTGTGTCTATTTGAGTCTTCTCTCTTTTCTTCTTTATTAGTCTGGCTAGCAGTCTATCTATTTCATTAATCTTTTCAAAAAAACAGTTCCTAGATTCACTGATTTTTTTTTTGAAGGATTTTTCGTGTCTCTATGTCCTTCAGTTGTGCTCTTAGTTATTTCTTGTCTTCTGCTAGCTTTTGAATTTGTTTGCTCCTGCTTCTCTAGTTCTTTTAATTGTGATGTTAGGGTGTCAATTTTAGATCTTTCCCACTTTCTCCTGTGGCCATTTAGTGCTATAAATTTCCCTCTATAACACTGCTTTAGTTGTGTCCCAGAGATTCTGATTATGTTGTGTCTTTGTTCTCATTGGTTTCTAAGAAATTATTTATTTCTGGCTTGATTTTGTTGTGTACCTAGTAGTCATTCAGGAGCAGGTTGTTCAGTTTCCATGTAGTTGTGCAGTTTTGAGTGAGTTTCTTAATCCTGAGTTCTAATTTGATTGCACTGTGGTATGAGAGACTGCTATAATTTCTGTTCTTTTGCATTTGCTATGGAGTGTTTTATTTCCAATTATGTGGACAATTTTAGAATAAGTGCAATGTGGTGCTGAGAAGAATATTCATTTGGGTTGGAGAGTTCCATAGTTCAAGTCCTGTGTATCCTTGTTAATTTTCTGTCTCATTGATCTGTCTAATATTGACAGTGACGTGTTAAGGTCTCCCACTATTATTGTGTGGGAGTCTGTCTCTTTGTAGGTCTCTAAGAACTGCTTTATGAATCTGGGTGCTCCTGTATTGGGTGCATACATATTTAGGATAGTTAGCTCTTCTTGTTGCATTGATCCCTATACCATTATGTAATGCCCTGCTTTGTCTTTTTTGATCTTTGTTGGTTTAAAGTATGTTTCATCAGAGACTAGGATCACAACCCCTGCTTTTTTTGCTTTCCATTTGCTTGGTAAATATTCCTCATTTCCTTTATTTTGAGCCTATGTGTGCCTTTGCACATAAGATACGTCTCCTGAATACAACACACTGATGGGTCTTGACTCTTTATCCAATTTGCCAGTCTGTGTCTTTTTAATTGGCACATTTAGCCCATTTACATTTAGAGTTAATAGTGTTATGTGTGAATTTGATCTTAGGTGCTCTGTCCCAGGGAGGTGGGACTTTTATCTATAAGACCCTGACTGGGGCTGCTGCCTTTCTTTCAGGGATGCCTTGCAGAAAGAAGAAATAAAGAGAGGCAGTCTGGCCACAGCAGCTTTGCTGAGTTGTGGTTGGCTCTGCCTGGTTCAAACTTCCTGACAGTTTTGTTTACACTGTGAGGGGAAAACCACCTACTCAAGCCTCAGTAATGGCGGACATCCCTCTCCCCACCAAGCTCAAGCTTCCCAGGTCAATGTCAGACTACTCTGCCAGTAGTGAGAATTTCAAGCCAGTTAATCTTAACTTGCTAGGCTCCATGGGGGTGGGACCCACTGAGCTAGAACACTTAGCTCCCTGGCTTCATCCCCCCTTTCCAGTGGAGTGAATAGTTCTGTCTTGTTGGCTTTCCAGGCACCACTGGGGTTGAAAGAAACTCCTTTAGATAGCTTGATGTGTGCCCAAATGGCCACCCAGTTTTGTGCTTGACACCCAGGGCCTTGGTGGTGTAAACCCCTGAGGGAATTGGCGTGCAGATTGTGAAACCATGGGAAAAGCATAGTATCTGGGCTGGAGTACACCATTCCTCATGGCACAGTCCCTCATGGCATCCCCTGGCTAGGAGAGGGAGTTCCCTGACCTCTTTCACTTCCTGAGCTGATGCCCCAGCCTGCTTTGGCTCACCTTCCATGTGCTGCACCTACTGTCTAACTAGTCCCAATGAGATAAGCCAGGTACCTCAGTTAGAAATACAGAAATCACCTGCCTTCTGTATTGATCTTAGTGAGAGCTGCAGAACAGAGCTATTCTTACTCAGCCATCTTGCCAGCCACCTCCCTTTATCCACTTTCTATCATAGTTTTGTCTCTTCTATAACTCCCGTGATTGAGTCATATACGATGTGGTCTTTGTCCCTGACTTCTTTCTCCCAGTATGTTTTTGAGATCCATCTGCATCACTGTGTTGCTTGTAGTTCATTCCTTTCTTTACTTAGCAGGATTTCAATGTGTGAGTCCACGTTGTTTCTCCATTTACCTGTTGATACATACTGGGATGTTTCCAGTTTGAGGAAACTAGGAAATATGTGTTTTTCTAGAAAGAGAAAAATAAGTCATGGGTTCATATCACATTTTGAATTTAAAATGAAAAGGTGCAGGATTTCTACTTGATTCGTTGATTTTATTTTGTCTCTCCAGGATGCAAATTTGATTTTCTAATGTCATTAACAAAATTACTTATTTCCTTGTCCTACGATATATTTATATTGGTATAATTGTTTGAAATAACAATACCGATATTATAGAATTATTAGAGAATGATTAAGATTTTTCTTTATGTCCTCTTAGGTATGTCTCACGTGGAATATATAATTTCTGTGCTGTCATATAAAATAATTTTTTTCTGTGTGATTTCTTTTCATCAGCTTGAAACACAGTGGGGATGGTATGTTTCATCGTGTCTCTGTTGTTGTTGTTTTTTTAATTTTAGTTACTTTCTGATGCATTATGTTTAGTTCTATAAAACGTTCACCTGGTTCCAAAATCAGATCTATATAGCAAGACCTATTCAGAAAGGTCTAGTCTCCAACCTTTCCCCAACATTTAAAAATATTTTATTTTTCATTCTACTGGTTCTTGAGGTACATATACACCATGGAATACTATGCAGCCATAAAAAATGATGAGTTCGTGTCCTTTGTAGGGACTTGGATGAATCTGGAAACCACCATTCTCAGCAAACTGACCCAAGAACAGAAAGCCAAGCACTGTATGTTCTCACTCATAGGTGGGTGCTGAACAACGAGAACACGTGGACTCAGGGAGAGGAGCATCACACACAGGGGACAGTTGCAGGGGTAGGGGAGAGACAATGGGGGGTGGGGGAGGGAGGGGAGGGTGGGGAGGGATAACATGGGGAGAAATGCCAGATATAGTATGCACCTAAAGTAAAATAAATAAATAATTTAAAAAATAAATAAATAAAATAAAAAATAAAAACAAAAATATGTAAAACTTTAAAAAAAAAAAGTCATCACCAAATTCAAGGAGATCTAGATTTTCTCCTAGGTTAAAAAAAAATTAAAAATAAATAAATAAGTAAATAAAAGAAACATCTAGACATGTGTGACTATCAATGGGTATTACTCCTTTCTTACACAGAATGCTAAACACACTGATACGATTTGGCTGTGTCCCCACTCCCAATCTCATCTTGAATTGTAATCCCATAATCCCCATGTGTTATGAAAGGGACTCAGAGGGAGGTAATTGAATCATCGGGGTGATTCCCCCTCATATTGTTCTCATGATAGTAAGTTCTCATGAGATATGACGGTTTTTTTAAGAAGCTTCTCCCTTTACTTGGCACCATTCTCTCTCCTGCTACCCTGTGAAGCAGTGCCTTCTGCCATGATTATAAATTTCCTGAGGCATCCCCAGCCATGTGGAACTGTGTGTCAATTAAATCTCTTTCCTTTATAAATTACCCAGTCCTGGGTATGATCTTACAACAACATGAGAATGAACTAATACACACATGCCTCTTCACCTTAAAATATATCTAGAAGATTACTTCATGAAAACAAATCTTTCTCATTTCTTTACACAGCTGTTTTTGCATGGATGTACCACAATTTATTTAAACAACCAACAGCTGATGGATATATGGGTCATTTCTAGACTTTTGTGTTTATAAACCATGCTTCAATAAATAATCTAGGGCAAATATCATTTTATATTTTGCCAATATCTTTGGGATTGTCTTCCTGAAATGGTATTGCTGGTGGTTCAAAGGGTAAATCCTTGAGTACTCTTTCTAAATAGTGTCAAATTACCTCTATAGGTGTTATGTCATGTTGTACCCTCAATAGCAATGCATAAAGTCACACTTACCCTAGCCTTACCATAGAGCATGTTGTCAAACTTTTTTCGTGTTTACCAACCCCATAGTTGAGAAATAGTATCTTAGTATAGTTTGAATTTGCATTTTAGCCAGTTGCCCTTTTCATTGGGAACTACATCATTTTCCCCTTTACATATGCATTCACACCTACAGATGTTCTCTAATTCCCTCGAAGCCCCTACTCCCTTTGCTGGTACAGTAATTTCTGTTCTCCCCTAGAATCCCCTACCCCACAGTCAAGGACACAGCCTGGGTGGAGTTTCACCACATACCTCTCCCTTCCACAGTGGAACTAAGCTCGACTCAAACGCAGTTCTGGAGTGACAGTACCCTGGGACAGAAGCGATGTAAAAGGCAAAAAATACAACTCTGCTGCTCTTTCCAGAAATATGTTTTTCAATAATTATAGATGTAATTACTTAACCTTACATCTGTCATTTTCCCTTCCTTGCTCAGAAAATACCACTGTAATGGATTCAGATATTATGGGAACAAGTTGTTAGAAGAGAACACGTTATCTTATTCTGCCATATAACACCTGGACTTTGAGTTCCAAGGCCCTGAGTTGATAAACCCTGAAGAAGATAAGCTGGGCTCCTCATCTATGTTAGCTGTGCTCACAAGGACATCTGTGGTCACATTCTTTTTGCAGCCATTGGTCAGATTTGGGGTAAAATATAAGAATAAACCATTGTAAAATTCAGCTACAACTTAACATCATGGTGATTTCTACTTGACAGAATGAGAAAGAGTCATTGTGAACCCGATTGCCAAAGCATTACTACTCAATAAAAGTCAACCTCTCCTGATTTCTCCTGCCATTTCTTTCTGGGAAACTCTGTCAACGTGGCATGGACTTCCACAGCAGGGGACTGAGTCCTGGAAACGCATGAAGCTCTCCAGACACTGACAGGAACTGACCAGGCTAACCAGACCTTCAAGGACTCGCCCACAATCCGCCATCGGGCCAATGCTTTTGTTCTCTGCTCTGTCTCACACTGTCCTCTGGAGAGGTTTAGGCTTTGAAGCCAAAACCCTCACCCTTTCCACAAACAGAGTTTGCAATATTTTCATGTAATTTCACCAAGCATGTTGGGAAATGAAATAGCAGCCCACACCCAGTGGTCTACTTAAAATGTAAGCAAGAAAGGCAAAAATTCACTCCCAGGGTGGCAGAAAGCCATTCCAATCCTCAGAGAACAAGCTCAGACATCCACTAAGAACCAAACAGAATCATCTGCAGAGGGTAGTTGGGCTAATGTAGATTGTTTAATCAAAATGGGCACAATGGCTTCAAGAGCATGAAGATCTAACCTCACGTATGCTTTGGTTGAGAGAAGCCAAAAAAGCAGAAGAGGGAACTGGGAGCCACATTTAGATCCAGATTACTGGGCAGAGAAGTACAATCATAAAAACTCAGAATCAGACGGTGGGTTGGCAGCAAATGACTTTTTTTTTTCCCATTAAGTAGTTTGTGGGTGGAGGCAGATCTCCAAATACTTCGTGGCAGTGCCACTGAATAAAGCATGGTTCATGCCTCAGTTGGTTAACATGAACACTGACACATGCTCCATCCTCCTGTGGAAGGAGAAATACTTTCACTGAAATTATTTTTGGGTAGATGAGCTGAGACCTTTCTTCCTTTCTTTGGTCAAATTATTTAGCATGATACATTAAACTAAAAACTGTCTGCAGAAGTGGCAATACTTAAGTAGTGATGATCTCATTTACTTGAGGTTTCACATAAGCCAGCAGGGTGTTTATGACTCCTAAGCAGCCATCAACAAACCCCAAAGGCTGTTATCAATACTAAGTATTTGCCTTAACTAGGACGTTCCGATAGTGGCTTCCCATAGTGGTCAAGTGGTAACCTCTGTGGTCAGCTTTACTTGGTGTTAACAAGTTTTACAAGACAAATACTGGAATTGCTGGTTTAAATTCCATCTACCTGGGCTAATGATAACTGTGTCGAAGAACACATTGTCATTAGCATGTTCAGTTGAGAATTACATCAGATTGCAATGAGTGTAATAACCTCAGACATTTACAGGTAAGACCAAGGGCTTAACGTGGTGTGCCACCAATGTAAAGAGACTGTAAAATAGTGCCCTTCAAACCTAAAGTGCATGCAGATCCCCCAGGGATCTTGCTAAACTGAAACTCTGATGCAGTAGGTCTGAGATTCTGCATTTCTAAGGAGCTTTCAGGGAATGCCCATGTCGTTGGGATGTAGTTGGTCCATGGCACCCATTCTGAGTTGCAAAGCTGTAAAAAACACCAAAGGTAGAATTCAAACATTGTAATAATTTTTCTCCCTTCAAATGAGTCTTAGGAATGTAAATTCCAAAATTGTAGCCATTGCTCAAAATGTTCTTTCATAGTTCTCTTTTAGATACAATTTTGTAGTGTGTTCTAAAATCAGTTCAGATATTTTCAAGTTACTCCTTCCTTTGGCTCCTGATAATAATGCCCTATTGGCTCGTTCAACTCATCTGTCAGTCTTCGTGCCAAAAAAGGCATGGATTCAAAAGATGGGCCCCTGCATCCATGGGTAAGTAAACACATTTCAAAGTTGTGTGGAGTGATGGCAACTGCTCTGAAAGGACCTGCAATCATTTGGAAACTGAAGTCAAATTTGTTGGTTAAATACTAGTCTTGGTCATTAGCTTTTCTATGCAAAAATAATTGAGAAAATAATAATAGTAATAATATAGCTAGTACTTGGATACATTTTTGTTTTGTTTTGTTTTTGAGGCAGGTTCTCGTTCTGTTAGGGTGCCTTTAGCCATTGGCTATAAGCATGCTGTAACAGTTTTTTTCCCCCCCCACATCACCTCTGGACAGCATCTGGGAACTTTGTGGTAATACATCAATGTAGCATCAATGAAATGATAATAACCATTATACTTCATATGGTGATATTATTTACATTTATATTGCTATTTAGGATTTCTAAGGGCTGTTTTACATTTCTCAGGGCTGTTTTACATGCATCCGCTCATCTGAGCCTCATAGCAACTCTACAAGCAAGTTCTTACCCTTCTTACCCCCATGTGCAGGCTGAGACACCTGAGGCACACAGCAATACAGTAGGGTGGGTGGTTCCACCAGGTCGGTGAAAATCAGAGCCCAGGCTTTATCACTCCTGCACCTTGGTGGCTATTGTCATCAGGAGTTGGTTTGCTTGACCCAGATAGACAAGTGAAAGCCAATGCCCATTATGACTTTTGTGGAGCTTGGACTCTCCAACACCCATTTCCCACCTTTGCAGCTGTCTGTGCATAGTGCTCATGCTACAGCAGGGAGGTTTGACCTGGCCTTGACATGCTGAAGTCCAGAAGGAAAGCACTGAGTTAGGCTCGCAAGAAAGAATCAAGGACATTTGGGTCAACATCATTTGAAAAACCCTTGTTATAAGTGCCAACATCATGAAACATTTTTATTTGTGCATTAAGAAAGAATTGCTTCATACAGTAGTAAAAAAGAAATCTATGAAACCTCTGCATTGGAAATGGCTAAAAAATATTAGAATCAGTTGTAGATAAAGATGTTTATCAGGTTCCCTTGTTAAGTGGTGTGTTCTGGAGCTCCTAAGACATGCCAGTAGATCTGGCGGTAAGTTAAGAATGACTTCAAAGATAGTCCTGTTAAAATAGATACTAAGCTTAGCACCTTGGGTCTGGCTTCACATAGTAATTGATGTTTTGGAGGTACACATTTTATTTTATGAAAGAAACAGGTAAGGTTAACATCATATTTCTCTCTCTCTGTCTCTCTCTCTTTGAGCAAAGAGTATGTTTGCTGTGTGTGGATCAATTTAAACTGGTGTGTGATGGAAATATTTCACGGTGAGTTGCCCATGTAACTGAAATAATAATAATAATAATAATAATAATAGCAAACACTTAGATGGTCCATGCTGTTTGCAGGTATTAACTATTTTAGTCAACAAATTGATCCTATGAGATAGGTACTATTGTTCCTATTTTTCTAATGCAGAAACTGTGCAGAGAAGTTCTGTGACTCAACTGAAAGGCCAGATGGGGAGTAAGCCATGGGGATAGAATTTAAGTTGGGGCAGTCTGTCCTCAGTGCCACTGCTCCTGCCCTCCAGGAATACTGCCTCTCCATCAAAGTTCCTCTCCTGATCTTACCTCCAGGCACCTCTGCACAGGATCTTCCCCTCTAAAGTGTCAAAATCCTGCACAGTATCAAAATTCTGCCCCTAATCCTCTAGGAATTACTCCTCTGGGCTCCTTCCTCAGGTTTAGGGTTGTCAGATAAAATGCAGGATCAAATATTGCATAGAACAGGTTGGGCACGGTGGCTCACACTTGTTATTGCAACATTTTGGAAGGCTACAGTGGCTCACACTTGCTATTGCAGCATTTTGGAAGGCTACGGTGGCTCACACTTGTTATTGCAACATTTTGGAAGGCTGAGGCAAGAGGATTGCTTGAAGCCAGGAGTTCAAGACCTGGCCAAGACCATGGCAACACAGTGAGACCCCGTCTCTGAAAACAAAATTAGCTAGGCAGAGTGGCACATGCCTGCAGTCCCAGCTACTCAGGAGGCTGAGACAGAGGATTCACTGGAGGCTGAGGCTGAGTGAGCTATGATCATGCCACTGCACTCCAACCTGGGTGGCAGAGTGAGACCATCTCTAAATATGTATTTATAAACACATACAAACTATACATAAACACATATGCATACATACACACATACGTATATATAAACACATATATTATATATTGCATAGAACATACTTTTACTAAAGTTCTATTTGTTGTTTGTCTGAAATTCAAATTTAACTGGTTGTCCTGTATTTGTATTTGCTATTAGTTTGGTACAAAAGTAATTGCAGTTTTTGCCATCACTTTCAAAGGCAAATACTGCAATTAATTTTGCACCAACTTAACATATCTGACATTCCTACTTAGAGTTTAGCCTCAATATCATCTCCTCAGAGGCCTTTCCATACACTCAAGAGCACAACCCCTCCCCACATTGCCATTGTCCCGTCACTGTAAATCTCTGCATGGTACTCAAGCACATCTGACTCCTGCTATGAGAATGTCATCCAGTGAAACAAGACAGACATGCCTGTCCGTCTGGTCTACCACTCTATCATAAAAGCCTAAAAGAGTCTCTGATGAATAATAGGTATGTAATAACAATATGTGGAAAGAATTAATGAATGTATGTAACCTGCTGCAAAGACTTTTGGAGGGTGCTTCTTTACCTCCCAAGAACACAGAAAAGTTCATCAGAAGATGTGCTGTATGTCATTGTCTTTTGCATGCTTTGTGTGAATAACTTGGAAGTAAACACATTGTTCTAATTTTCTACTTCAAGGGCGATAAATTTCTGGGTGCCTGATGATTATTTATATTTTAAAACTTTTGAAAGAAATGTCAGTTTCCTTGAAACAAATTAAGCGTATGTTCTTGAAAACAGAGAGCACGATTCCTTGAGCATACAGAGTAAATGCCCTCAAACACCCAAACAGAGTCCACATCTTTGAAAAACACTTTGAACACAGCAACAGCCAGAAAGAAATGGTATATTTTTACACAGCAGCACCCCCGACCATATAATACAGCAAATCAAACACATTATTTCACTAACTTTTTTTTACCTGTTGCTTCACGTGAATGAAGTCACGAGTGTGTAGAACAAATGAGTGATCCTTTACAAAGATTCCTATTCCCACTAGAGATTTCAGTGTGGCAAGGAAATGGCTCCCAGGTGGATTATTTTAGACCTAGTGAATGGCCACAATGAGTGTTTGATAAAAGATGAATCCAAATGAAGTAAGAACAGGAAACTTGGGACTCTCTGTAGTGCTCAATCTGTACCATTTCCAGAATGGGTTCATTCCCTGTGGCTGTTTGCCACTAGAAACTCGTGAAAGGTAATTTTTTTTATCTATTATTTTTCATTAAAATAAACTAAGAAATTGCCTAAAGGCAAGTTTCATATGTTTGGCTGTTGTTTAAATCTTAGTTTCTTAAATATATTTGAATAAAACTATGACAGAGGAATCATTGGTTGCTAATTTTTAAAGAGTAGTTTAATTTAAATATTCCCAGCCCAAAACCTCCTTAAGCTGATAAGCAACTTCAGCCAAGTCTCAGGATACAAAATCAATGTGAAAAAATCACAAGCATTTCTATACACCAATAACAGACAAACAGAGAGCCAAACCATGAGCAAACTCCCATTCACAATTGCTACAAAGAGAATAAAATGCCTAGGAATACAACTAACAAAGGATGTAAAGGGCCTCTTCAAGGAGAACGACAAACCACTGCTCAACGAAATAAGAGAGGACACAAACAGATGGAGAAACATTCCATGCTCATGGTTAGGAAGAATCAATATTGTGAAAATGACCATACTGCCCAAAGCAATTTATAGATTCAATGCTATCCCCCATCAAGCTACCATTGACCTTCTTCACAGAACTGGAAAAAACAACCTTAAACTTCATATGGAACCAAAAAAAGAGCCTCCATAGCCAACACAATCCTATGCAGAAAAAAAAAAAAAAAAAGCTGGAGGAATCATGCTACCTGACTTCAAACTATACTACAAGGCTACAGTAACCAAAACAGCATGGTACTGGTATCAAAACAGATATAAACCAATGGAATAGAACAGAGGCCTCAGAAATAATGCCCACATTTACAACCATCTGATCTTTGACAAACCTGACAAAAACAAGCAATGGGGAAAGGATTCCCTATAATATATGGTATTAGGAAAACTGGCTAGCCATATGCAGAAAACTGAAACTGGACCCCTTCCTTACACCTTATACAAAAATTAACTCCAGATGGATTAAAGATTTAAGCATAAGACCTAACACCATGAAAACCCTAGAAGAAAATCTAGACAATACCATTCAGGCCATAGGCATAGGCAAGGCCTTCATGACTAAAACACCAAAAGCAATGGCAACAAAAGCCAAAAGAGACAAATGGGGTGTGATTAAACTTAAGAGCTTCTGAACATAAAAAGAAACTATCAATAGAGTGAACTGGCAACCAACAGAAGGGGAAAAAATTTTGCAATCTACCTGTCTGACAAAGGGCTAATATCCAGAATTTACAAAGAACTTAAACAAATTTGCAAGAAAAAAACAAACAAACAAAAACCCATCAAAAAGTGGGTGAAGGATATGAACAGACACATCTCAAAAGAAGACATTTATGCAGTCAACAAATATATGAAAAAAAGCTCATCATCACTGGTCATTAGACAAATGCAAATCAAAACCACATTGAGATACCATCTCAGGCCAGTTAGAATGGGGATCGTTAAAAAATCAGGAGACAACAGATGCTGGAGAGGGTGTGGAGAAATAGGAACACTTTTACACTGTTGGTGAGAGTGTAAATTAGTTCAACCATTGTGGAAGACAGTGTGGTGATTCCTCAAGGATCTAGAAATAGAAATTCCATTTGACCCAGCAATCCCATTACTGGGTATATACCCAAAGGATTATAAATCGTTCTGATATAAAGACATATGCACACGTATGTTCATTGCAGCACTGTTTAAGATAGCAAAGACTTGGAACCAACCCAAATGCCCATCAATGACAGACTGTATAAAGAAAATGTGGCACATATACACCATGGAATACTATGCAGACATAAAAAAGGATGAGTTCATGTCCTTTGCAGGGGCATGAATGAAACTGAAAACCATCATTCTCAACAAACTGACATAAGAACAGAAAATCAAACACCACATGTTCTCACTCATAATTGGTATTGAACAATGAGAACACATGGACACAGGAAGGGGAACATCATACACCAGGGCCTGTTGGGGGGTGGGGGGACTAAGGGAGGGATCGCAGTGGGTTGGGGGATAGAGGAGGGGATAGCATTAGGAGAAATACCTAATGTAGATGATGGGGGGGATGGATACAGCAAAACACCATGGCATGTGTATACCTATGTAATAATCTGTACATGTACCCCAGAACTTGAAGTATAATTTTAAAAAATGGGGAACAAAAAAGGGATAAAATAAATTATTGACTTTATTTTATAGTTTTAATATTTTAAGATGGAAAGACTCTGACTTTAATCATACACCTACTCTGAAGTTCTTATTTCCTAATCTCCTTTTTTCATCTAACCTTAAATAATATCACAAACATGCACTTATCAACTAAAGCTTTTTTTTAAGTCAGAACTTTTGTCAAAGTGAAAAACACCAATAATATATACCCTCCATTTTCCCACAAATCCCTCTTCTTTCCCTATATCTTACCAACATTTCAGTGGCTTGATCAACACTTTCCATTAACAAACTTTTAAGGTAAGATTAATGGATGATGACTGCTTAAAATGAGAATCCTAGTGTAAAAACCATTCATTCTTTATCTGAAAACTCTAAAATGTCACCCAATGTAAAATAAACTGACTTAATGAGACTTTTATACTAAACAACTTCCTCATAAAACATTATTTTTAAAAAATAGGGATGAATGAAAATGTTACTCTGAGGTACAGTAAACTACTTATTTTGTGTTTGGGGGAATCTGTAACCATTTAGAGGCACAGAAGCCCTATGTGAAAAAAGAATAATTTGACAATGTTATTTGAAACTTTCCGATGCCAATCTTTTCAAAAATCAAGTTGTTCTATTAGTTACTGAGAGAGAGATATCAAAACCTCCACCTATGATTGTGGATTTATCTATTTCTTTCTTTAATTTTGTCAGCTTTTGCTGCTAAGTCACAGCTCAAAGTTTGGAAACACTGTTTCGAGAGACCAGAAAGGGAGATATGACCATTGAACCAAATGAACCATTATGTAGCTCTTTGAACTGATGTTCCCAGAAATCACTGCCTTACACATTTGGCAATTCTATTTTAAGATATGACCATGTTTTGATCTCTATGCAAACCTTTCTCTGAATTGTCATTCACCTTTTCCTGAATTGTCATTTTTCTCAAACTGTTGACTAAGGATGAACGCCTGTTAAGAAATGCCACCTCCTATCTGAGAAACATGCAGCATATAAATCCACTGTGGGGAAGATAACATGCAATCAGTGTAATACACAGGCTTTCCTTTAAGTCAGCTTTGCCATGTAATATCTTCACCATGCAATAGCTTTGTAGCCATTGGGATATTTCTTAACTTCTATGACCTCAATTTCATCATCTGTAACATCTCTATGAAATACCTATCTCGTTACGTTGAAGGTCATAAAGATTTAATGAGATAAAGCATATATAAAGTGCTTTTCATATAGTAGGTGTTCAATAAATATTAGCTTCCCGCCTGCTTTTCGTTTATACACTAGCAAGGTCAAGAGAAGATGCGTAAACAAGACTGAATTTTCTAGTCTGTATTTGTACATCTTAAGTCATGTTCAGTAATTAACACTAATACACACAAATGAATATAAAATAAAATGACTTACACAGCCAGATGTCTCACACACAAATGCTTTAAATGCTGTTTAAAAATTTTGGGACCTTTTCAGTCACTCTGAATGCTCTGTTCATCAATCTTCCTTTGCCCCCAGGCACCATTTGGGAGTCTCACCACATCCTTCTCTCTGTGACTCCCTCTGGTTGGCGCCATGGCTGGCAAAGTCCTAGGGGATGCCAAGAGAATTCCTCTCCATCAGAGCATCTGGAGAAGCACACCACCTACAGAGTTCCTGGGACAGGTCCAGGAGGATAAATGTCTGTTTAGCAACGTTATCCGTTCTCTATTAGACATATAGGGGACAGTCCATGAGCATTCATTGCATCAAGATTAAAACATAAAGTGTTGTAGGTAGGGAAGATACACATCACTTGGCAATTGCACTGCATTTGTTCAGGTTCTCAAAGCCTTGAAAGACAGCAAATGTCTGCAATTCCCCAGTGTGAGATGATGCGAGATATAAACTAAATGGCAGAGATCGAAATCTCTTCTTTGGTATTCCATGACACTTGAGACAGCTTAATGCCAAGAGCACCAGATGTAGAGTCTAAAGACCTGGATGTGGACCTGAATTTTAGTTGAGATACTGGTATGTTTCCAAAGCTCAAATACAAGACTTTTAAGATGGGGATAATAAAGACTTCCTCCTTGGTGTTATTGTTCAAGAATCAAGTAAAGCAAACATGTGAGATATTGTTGTAAGAGGCAGACTCTAAATCATTTCTAGGAATTTTCACTGTCTACACCTTCAGCACTGTGACTATTCCTACGTTTTGCCTCTAACTTTCCTCCAGCTGGTGTAAACTGTAAAAGTCCTCGCTGCTATCATGACACTGTTTAAGGAGGTAATTTTTCAGATGAGAGCACCAAGGCCAGTGTAAATCCCACATGAATCAAATTCATGTGTGTTGATTCATAAACTAATAGCTGTTGAGCTCTGAACCTTCTTTGTGACAAAACAAATTTGTCATCAGTAATGAAACGTAAAACTTGGCTGTCGAATCTTTAATGCTCTTTGCCTTTAAAATAAAATTTGAACAACCTTCAGTTTTATATATTGACATCTTTACCTCTGATGTATTTTAAAAAATTAGCAGTTTAAGGGCTGAAATGCCCAATTAGTGTTACGCATGATGTCTGGGCCATAGCTGAATTTCAAGTGTCTCATACCATGAACTGTCCATTATTTCAAATGAAATCTCACTCCTGCACCATGGGCATCCTAGGCACAGGGAATATTCTCAGAAAATAGAATGTTGATGGCATTTGAACATGAACAAGGCCTTATTAACTAGAATTATCACTCAACTTTGGAAATTATTTTAAAACTGAATGCCATTCTCGTGGATAATACAATATGACACCCAAGCTAGTTCTCAACACTTTGAGATCATTTGAGTTTGGATTAGACAAAACTCCATAAAATACACACATTTGCATGCACAGAGAAAGAACAATATTATGCATACATGTACTGAGCTTACTAATTATAAGGGGAATTTTTGTGTATTTTTACATGGTTTATACCCAAATATAGGCATATATAAATATTTACAGTGAAGACAAATATTTTTAAAATGTACTCCAAATCAAGTTAATACTCACTAAGAAAGGAAGAACAAAATACAGCAAATTCTCCATTATTTTTGCAATAAAGTTAAGACACAGGTTCAGATTTTGCTTTGAAATGAAGAATGTGATGATTTTGCAGCATGTTTATTCATATTAAAATTTTCCCCCACAGGACAGGTAGAGAACAGCTAATTCCACAGCTGTGAGAAGTAGCCTAAGAGTGAGTCAAACAACAGAAGATACCAGGTGCATGGAATTTTAAGAGCTTGGAAATCGCAACATTCCCATTTTCCAGATGAGAAAACTGAGTCTGAAAGCACGGGGGCAATAAGAAAAGTCTGTTCATGACATGTGTTAAAGACAGGAAGGAAGACTTTATTCAATGGGAGACTTATTGCTATAGGTGTACGGGCCACTGCAATATAATTTTTGAGTGGGGAGACAGATTGGGACTAATTCCAATTACCGCATGACCAAGTGGAAATTAGTAGCCAAGAAGCAGGGTAGGGACAAGTGGATGGAAAATTACTCAGAGGAAACATCAGAGGTAAGGGGGGATTACAGCTAAACCAACTTAGCAGGATTTTTGCTGAAGACAAGCCATGGTGATCAGCCATTATAGGGGATGGTGAAGGATGAGGAATCTGATCATACATAGAAGGTAACCAATTGTTGAGGGGGAGGGGGAGGGGTCAACCGACTTAGCAGGATTCTTGCCAACACTGGACCATGCGTGAGAATCCAAATATCAAGGCCTATCAGGGAGAGATTTTAGGAGAGAATCTTTGTCACTCGTCAAAGCCTACCACAAAGCCTAGTCCCCTTTTTCTTTGTTTAACAAACACTTAAGTCAGTGTAACTATGCACCAGGTACTATTGTAAGGAGCTTTATACATCTTTCTTTTTTTTTTTTCCCCCACAGCTTTATACATCTTAATTATCTCTCTGGACCACCCATGAAGGCAGTACCATTATTTTGTTGTACAGGTGAGGAAACTTAGGCCAGAGAGCATAGTAACTTGCCAAAGGTTGCACAGCAGGTAGGTGGAGGAGAAGGGATGGAGTGAATCTAGGTTTTGTGGAGTCTGAAACTTACACAATTTGGGGAACTATGTAAGAAAATATAACACAAAAATAGAAAATACAAAATTAGGCAGGAATAAGAAAATAAATCATAACAAATTACTGATGCCTTGGAGATTCAGGGTCTTTTGAATCTAGTTGGGGTAGAGAAGCCAGGTTGTGGTCAGGAAACATTGCTGGTGAATTGACTATTGATGAGATAGGATTACCAACTATTCCATCCAAGAGATATCAACTATTCCATAATTTGCTCCCAGGACATTCCATCTGCATTTCTAACTCATCTGCTTTGCATATTATGTTCTTGGACTCCACCAGGGCCTTCCTTGCCCTTCTACTTCCCCTAATCCTACTCACCCTACTGTCTGGGATCAAGCTCTGTACCACCCGCGACACCACTGAAAGCCGGGGCCATTTCTCCCTCTGTAGTCTCCCTGAACAGTGTCTCCCAGGCTTTGAGCTGTGACTCATCAGCAAAGGCTGACAAAATTAAAAGAAGAAATAAGATAAACCCACAACCATAGGTGGAGCTTTTGATGTCCCTCTCTCAGTAACTGATAGAACAACTAGACTTCGAAAAGATCAGCCCCGGGAAGTTTCAAATCACCTTGTCAAACAATTTGACTTGTCCGGCTGTAGTAACTACAAAACTTCAGAATATGTGTTCTTTCAAATGCACGTGAAACAGCCACCACGGGGACCATATCCTGAGCCATAAATCGCATCTCAATGACCTTCTGGGAATAGAGTATATTTTCTGACGGCAATAAAATTAAATTAGAAACCAATGACATCAAGACATCTAGAAAATCTCCAAATATTTGGAAATTAATAACATACTGCTTAATGACTCATGGGCCAAAAAGGAAGTCAAAAATTAGAAAATGTTTGGAGGACCTATCATCCTTTGTTACAGAAAACTAAATGTATTTCCCATCACATTATAGATATGGAGGGAGAACATAGGATTTTAAGCTTTTTCTCATTTATGCCACATCCTGTGATCAATTAACCCTCAAGTTACTAAGTCAGTAACTTGCAGCTAATGCACATCTCTTGTGATTTTCAAGGACTAAGCAGAAAAAATAAAACCTTGTATTTAGAAAAACACAGAACTTGCAAAGTATAAAAATAGCAAGAGGGGCTGAGTCACTTCTCATGGAGTGCTTCTGGACTAGTAACCCATTTGAACCTGGCTGCACTCACAGTTGAGAATCTTAAATCTGCATATGCAATTTGCCTTTGGTCCATTTTCTTCTGTGGAAGATGGGAAACTCATTCACATAATTTTTGTGCAGTCCCCCATACAATACCTTTTGCAATTGGGTGCCATGAGAGATTGGCAGGATGGCCTACTGGATGACAGCAGTGTGTCTCTCTAGGAGTTGTTTGCCAGTCAACTAGCTGTACTGGAAGCTCTTCTTGCCCAGTAAGAAAGACTAGGTGTAGTCTCAGCCTGTCACCTGGTCTCTGCTGAACAGCCGAAGTCTCCAACTCAGGTTTGCCACTCCCCAGAGCAACTGGCACTTAAGCTCCCTCTGCTTTTCTTCTGATAGTTTAGTGGCCTTATCAAAGAACTCTCTAGAAAAGTAGAGCAACAGGGATCAGGGTCCCTGTCCTGGAACATAACCCTGATGCATAGAACCATTTTTGGCTTCAATATATTTCTCTTCAGTATCTGAGAAGTGGGTGTCCATGGTAGTCTGATGTCCTTCTGCCTGAGAGTATGATAGTCACTCGATACCTCCCTAGACCCTTTGCTAGACAGGACTGAATGCATTAAAGTGATAACGGCTGCACCACTAACTGGCTGTCCTGGATGGAGTAACATACCAACTCAACACAGAAGATCACACTGGAGTCATCATAACACATTCAATCAGAAATACTCATTTTAAAACATCTTAAAGTGGAATTTATGGGATAAAGTTAATAATCTATTTTATGAGTTTATAAATAACTTTGTCATTGGTAGGCAGTTAAATCGACACAGAGCTGTAATTTTTCCACTGAATTGCATGTACATAAGAATATCTTGTTTAAAAGTTAAAAGCAAATGATCTTTTTAAAAAGAATGTCCTGTATGTTTATACAATTGGGTCTATAATTTCTGCATAGAGAATATGTTCTATGTACGTTACGGAGACTCCGCAACCACCCTTCATGGCCAGACTCATTTTTTTATTAATAAATATAACATGGCACTTTGGAATGTTTCATTGTCCTTTTTATTTAAATAAGTTATCAATGTGCCTGCTGTGCCCATCATAAAACCTCTGGGTACATTTATGAGTCATATGTGGTTAGCTGATTTTCATGGTAAGATCCAGTTTTCCCTCTATGGCTAATTCTAGTGTTTTAGACAAATATCATAAGAAGTGTCCATCTTTGGAGCAGATAGATTTTGCAGACCTGTGTATACCTGTGCCCTGGTATACACTTCACTGTAGTCACATCATTCTGAAGAAATTAGTAATATGCACCACGTCCTTCTAACACGAGACAAAAACCACCAGGTGGGGATTGGGCAACAAGACAGATTAGCATTCTGATTGCATCTAAAGCAAAAAGTAAAACTCTTAAACAATAACTTTGACATTTCTGGAAAGCCAGTAGCAGACCATATTTAATTTTTAAAAAATTAAAAAGTTATCTCTAATATTTCCCTGACTGTACCTCATATCACCAGTTTCTTAGGCACCTTCCACAGGCCTAACCCCAGCCATAAGCCTGGACCTTGCTGGAGTTCCAGACACACGAAAGCAAGGACTTGCCCATTTTGTCCACTGCTAAAACCTCTTGCCTGGCCCAGTGCATGACACATGGAGAGTACTCTCTCCTGGTGGAGTGTGTCCACTACTGTAAGGGGGCTTAAGGCTGCAGGCTCATTCCAGCAAGCCCATTTCCTGGTGTGCACTCATGGAGAGAAGAGAAAGAGGGCAGTGGACGGAGGGAGGAAGGGAGAAGACGAACAAGGAGAAGAGGAAGAGTAGGATGATGAAGAAAAGGAAGAGGAAGAGGAGGAGAGGAAGGAGAAGAGAATGAGGAAAAGGGAGGTGAGGAGGATGAGGGAAAGGGAGAATGGACTACGTCTTGTGCATTACCCCAAAGCATGTGAGTCAAGAGTTAAGAAGTTATGTACTCAGATAATACATTAAACTTATCATTTTCTAACCAATATTTTAAATATCACATGGTTGCCACCTTAAGAAAGATGAGAAAATGTAATCATTTTGGTTAACAAGACTTCCCATGTTTTGTTCCATATTCATAGAAGTGCCATCCCTAAAGTAAGCCTTTAGCTAGAACAAAAGAGCAGAATCCCACTGCTCCGTATTCTACTTCTTCCTACAAAGCTCCAACCAATGGAAGCATAGCCAGGTCTTCTTTTGTCATGTTTGTCTCCTGCCAGCCTTCCCACCTTACCTATAAAAATCATTTTATATAGATCCATAAAGTGTCACACTCAGGACCATCAAGTCTCATACTCAGGACCATCACTTGTCATGAAAGCAGCCGGGCCCCTCAGCCCACAAGACCCAGCTAATATCCTTATGAGACTATTGAGCTATGGTTTCATGGAATTTCAAGGGAGGTTCTCACTAAGGCCCTGATCTTAGCTTAGAGCATGCTCTCTAGGGCTGGATGATCTTCTAATATTGTGGGTTCACCATCCCTCTCCTTCTACCATGTGAATCTTCTCTCAGCCCTCCACATCTCTACGAGCTTCAGTACTATATGGGCAGAAAGCCTCAACTCAGTGTCACTACAAGGAGCCTTGACATTGATCTCCTATAGGAAAGGCACTGAGAGTTATCCCAAGGATAAAGACCCATCATTTTAAGACCAATACAGAGTCTAAAAGATCACAGCAGGAAAAGAGAGATCAGAGCAAAGATTAGCACAGCAGCACTTCTATTGCCAAGGGCAACTGGTTGTAACTAAAAATATTTTTGTTTTTAAGCAGAAACATTTCAAATGACTTCTTTAACAAAAAGTAAGCCTGAATTACTACACTTTACAGATTCTTATTTGTAAGAAAGTAAGTTCTAGACTTAGAAGACAAATAAATCGTGAATATATAAATAAAAGGTTCTGAACCCATGGTCCATGCCCAGGACACATTCATTGATGACACACATTCATAAATACTCTCTAAGAACTACACAGTTGTGGTTAGTTGTATTGTTTCTTGGTTAAGTAACTGTGGTTTCATTCAGATCCTTTTAAAAAATACGTTTTTAACATATCTCCCATTTTTAAAATGTATTTTCTCATTCCTACAATTCATGTACTTTGAAATGCTTCCCTAAAGATCAACATTAACAGTGTTGAAAAAGTAAATATTTGGGAACAAGAATGAATCCTAGTGGAATGGGTTTCTGAACCAAAGATCCTATGAATCCATGCTTCATTGTGCAAAGTGAACCCCTGCTCTTGCGGACCTGCTGCTGGAGCTCTGATAGGTGTTGAATGATTCTAGAACCAGAGGACCTATTTGAATTCAGATCATTGCTCTTATCATCCTCAGTAGCTATATCTTTGTCAGTCTGGAAGTACTAGGCTTGAAGTTTCATGACACTTTATTCTCATAAGGATCATTGTTTTTCCATAGCAGACGGATCCTATATACATCTCAAGTAAGCCCTTTTTTGGACTGTAAGGTCTACGTCAAGGAATCCTCACTGTGTTTACATTCTGATTTTCAAACATTTCAATTTGTACGTAAGTGTATATGTTGCCTTCGGGACAGTGTGAATAGCTTGCCCAAAAATCTCAGCATAAATTTTCATCTCTCCTTTCAAGGCCTCAATTCTCTTCTCTACTTCTGACGATGTATTTACCTGAGTATTAATAATCTTTAAACATTTAATTACTGTCTGAGAGCCATGTCACACCTTCAGTGCTGCTCCTCACAAAGCTGGGGCCACTGCAATACAGCATCTTTAAACCAATGCACAAATAACAGATTTGCTGCAGCAAAATACTTTTCGGCAGCATCAATAAAACCTCTCCAGCAAGCACAGAGAGCCAATGGTCAGGGTCCCAGGGGGCCTTCCACACAGGATACACATCTTGTTACAGAATTCCTCAATGCCTTTTTGCTGTCTCCCTAATGACCAGTTAAATTGGTCTCCCTCGAGGATGCTTGAGTCAGCGCCAGCTTGAAAACTGCTGAGGAAACATCCTCTTTTACTGGAAATGATTTCCATCCAACGGCCATGTGCCATATTTAGACTCATGGCTTAGTAACACCCAACAGAAGGGGCTAAGTTTGCAGGAGAGGAGGCCCTGTGCTGTGAGAAAATAACTTGCTTTTGTCTGGCCAAGTGACCGCAGGGGCTGGAGCTGATGAGTTTGTGGTGGTCTGGAACCCGAGGGACAGAAACGCTCCATTCTATCTGGAGAGACAGGCATCCCTTCTGCAGAGCAGCTGGTTCTTCCCATGCTGCTTGTTTTACACATCAGAGATCTGACTGGGGAGTTGATGATTCAAGTCTAGCCCACATCTGCCTGGCCTTAAGACATCAAAACCCAATGACTCTGTTTGCCTGCACTCAACAGGCAGGATGGATGGCAGGCAAATGTATCTTCATCTCCCTTTAAAAGTAAATCACACAAGAATGATATTCACATATCTTGAGTCATAGAGTAAAATTCTGCTAAAGAGCAGAACCACAGAATTATAGAGCTTTAAAATGTATCTATAATGTTAATACTAATAATTTAATATAAATATTTAAGTGTGATATGGGATTTTAAGTGCTCTTTTTTCTGGAATACACTTTCTACTATAAAAAAAATGAATTGGGAAAAGTTCCTCAGAATTTATTTTATAAGTGAAATCTGATCCACAAATTTTATCACTATATTCAGCAAATGATAGACATATTTTGCAGCACTTTTTTTCAATCAATGCAAGTAAAGTATGAGTTTTTAATTCCATAAAATACATATTTCTGAGTCATTTTATCCTAAGACAGGGAGGCATGGACTAATTTGAGCCTGAGTAGATTTCTTATCAAGGAAATAAGAGAGGACACAAACAGATGGAAAAACATTCCATGCTCATGGTTAGGAACAATCAATATTGTGAAAATGGCCATACTGCCCAGAGTAATTTATAGATTCAATGCTATCCCCCATCAAGCTACCAATGACCTTCTTCACAGAACTGGAAAAAACCACCTTAAACTTCATATGGAACCAAAAGAGAGCCCGCATAGCCAAGTCAATCCTAAGCAAAAAGAACAAATCTGGAGGCATCACGCTACCTGACTTCAAACTATATTACAAGTAATCAAAACAGCATGGTACTGGTACCAAAACAGAGATACAGACCAATGGAACACAACAGAGGCCTCAGAAGCAATGCCAGACATCTACAACCATCTGATCTTTGACAAACTGGACAAAAACAAGCAATGGGGAAAGGATTCCATGTTTAATAAATGGTGTTGGGAAAACTGGCTAGCCATGTGCTAAAAGCAGAAATTGGACACCTTCCTGACACCTTACACTAAAATTAACTCCAGATGGATTAAAGACTTAAACATAAGAACTAACACCATAAAAACCCTAGAAGAAAACCTAGGCAAAACCATTCAGGACATAGGCACAGGCAAGGACTTCACGACTAAAACACCAAAAGCAATGGCAACAAAAGCCAAAATAGACAAATGAGACCTAATTAAACTTAAGAGCTTCTGCACAGCAAAAGAAACAATCATTAGAGTAAACCAGCAACCAACAGAATGGGAAAAAGTTCTCACAATCTACCCATCTGACAAAGGGCTAATATCCAGAATCTACAAAGAACTAAAGCAAATTTACAAGAAAAAAACAAACAAATTCATTCAAAAGTGGGCGAAGGATATGAACAGACACTTTTCAAAAGAAGACAAATATGTGGCCAACAAACATATGAAAAAATGCTCATCATCACTGGTCATTAGAGAAATGCAAATCAAAACCACATTGAGATACTATCTCACAGCAGTTAGAATGGTGATCATTAAAAAATCTGGAGACAATAGATGCTGGAGAGGATGTGGAAAAAAAGGAACACTTTTACATTGTTGGAAGTGTAAATTAGTTCAACCATTGTGGAAGACAGTGTGGCAATTCCTCAAGGATCTAGAAATAGAAATTCCATTTGACCCAGCAATCCCATTACTGGGTATATACCCAAAGGATTATAAATTGTTTTATCCTAAAGACACAAGCACATGTATGTTCATTTTGGTGCTGTTTACAATAGCAAAGACCTGGAACCAACCTAAATGCCCATCGATAATAGACGGGACAAAAAAAAATGTGGCACATATACACCATGGAATACTATGCAGCCATAAAAAACGATGAGTTCACGTCCTTTGTAGAGACATGGATGAACCTAGAAACCATCATTCTCAGCAAACTGACACAAGAACAGAAAACCAAACACCACATGTTTTCACTCATAGGTGGGTGATGAACAATGAGAACCCTTGGGCACAGGGAAGGGATCAACACTCACAGGGATAGGCAGGGGGGTACAGGGAAGAGGAGGGGGGGGGACATCGGGGGGAGCGGGGGAGGATGGGCAGTGATAACACCGGGAGAAATGCCTGATATAGGCAACGGGCAGGGGGGGATGCAGACAGCAAACCACCATGGCATGTATGTACCTATGCAACAATCCTGCAGGATGCAGGACGTGCACATGTACCCCAGAACCCAAACACAATTAAAAATAATAATAAAAAATAAAAGTAAATCACACAAGAATGATATTAACATATCTTGAGTCAAAAATTCTGCTAAAGAGCAGAGCCACTGAATTATAGAGCTTTAAAATGTATCTATCCACGTTAACAGTAATAATTTAATATAAATATTTAAGTGTGGATATGGGATTTTAAGTGCTCTCTTTTCTCTCTCAGTTTTCCTTGACCTCTCTATTCTCCCTGCTTCCTAATATCTGCCCCCATTAACTCATGCAAACAACTTAGTTTGCACCCTTCCATTTTCCTCCTTATGTTCATCTAGTTTTATGCAGACATGCATACATATATCCACACAGATGCAGCCTTTATGTCATTGTTTTCTTAAAAAGTAGACGCACATGACAAACACTTCTCTGTATCTTGCTTTTCTCTTTCACAAAGAGAAAGGAAAACCCCTCCATGTCAACCCCTATAAGCTGTGACTCAGTCTCTCTAATACTTGTGTATTCCAGACTATGGAAATTTCATAATTTTTTCATCCCTTCCTTTATGGATAAGGCAAAACTTCTTGCAATTCTGTCTTGCTCTATTTCTACAATTTCCAACTGGAAATCAAAATAAAGAATTCTTATCCAAATCTTAAATATGTTTCTTTAAAAAAAAAAAAAAAACAGGAAAAGTTGTCCCCTAAGCCCTAACACAAGCTCATCTTATTTTCAGTGCAGAGGGCAATGCTGTTTTCAAATGTGGGTTTTATGATTATCCAAGGATTATAAAGCCAACAGATCAGGAAAGGACTATAATTGCAGAGATAGCTCATGACTCACAGTTCCCCAGAGGAACGGGTAGCAGTGTCACGCAGGGCCATGTGCAGAAGCACCAGGGTTGGTAAGGAGGCTGAGGGAGTGAGAGGAAGCATGGAGAGAGGCTTTATGAGGGATGCCAGGAAAAGAATGAGTATAGCAGGATAAGCAAGCTAAGCAGGTTCAGGGCTAGCTAGCTTGAATAACTTCTGCAGGCTCGAGGGTTTAGGAACTGTCCTGAGTTGTCAAACATCTGCCCTTGGTGCAATTAAGGCAGGTGAATAGTGGCCCAGAGGTGGTTGGCAGGGAATGGACTTTGGACTGATAGGCTTGCATATGAAAAGTGCTCTTTTAGTTGAGTCGATTGTTATCTTTGGGAATTAGCTAACCCTCTCCCCCCACAAAGGGGCAGTTCCTCCTGACCATTGAGACTGCAGGAGACAAGGCTTCAAGAATACAGAAAATAAGAAAGCAGTTAATACAAATGCCTAGACACTCAAGCAATGTTTGATAAAGGATGGGAATGCCAATCAAGGAAGCACAACACACTCTGCCTCCCGCCCAAAGGCACAGCTCCACAGATTCAGCCAGGTTGTCGCACGGAGCCTTAGTCTCTGAGGGGTGCATATAAGCTCATTCCAAGGATGAGGTGGGGAGGAGTACTGTTGGGGCTGAGTGGCTGATGGCTAACAGGACAGCATAAAGCATGCTGAGCTACAGCTGGGGCAGGGAGAATGACCGTAACTACTGTTCATTCTACCCAGCCTGCAGTCCTATCTAGAGACAACAACCTGGGCCTCGATTTCCTTACTGCTTTGGCCAGTTGCTGCACACCCTTGAGCAGCAACAGGAATGGCAGAAGCCCCCTCCCTGATGTCGGGGAGTCTACTGCCAGACAGTCTTTGACCACGTTTTCTTCTCCACTGAAGAAGCTCTCTGTCATTCTGCCTCCAGCATCCCCCACATACCCTGCTCTTGGGAGGAAGGATGAAATCAGAATTCTTGTCATGCATGAAGAAGGATCTCATTAGACCTTGTACTGGAGCTTCTTTGCTAGTTATGCCTGTATCCCCACACACATTGGTGCGTAATCACTCTGTGTTGTATGCATTCATTGCTTGTCATTTTGTCATGCATTTATGAAGAGGATATAGGGTTAGACACATATTATTCTTGAAAATAAATATCTATAAAGGGGATCATGAGTGCAATACGACAAAAGAATCAAGGTGTTTGGACTCTTCTTCTTCTACCCCATCAGCCTTCCTTCCTCTATTCTGCCTCTTCACTGGCTGGCCGTAATGCAGGTGTTGTTGAGTTAGAGTTAATTGAGAAAGCAAAAACTGAGCTTAAGACTAGCCAGTCCAATTTAGTTCATTCAATAAGCATGCACTGTGAGTCCATTCTATACTAGGGTTGGAGATGCTACAAACAGCAACACAGTCCCTTCCTTCAAAAAGCTTGTAATTTAATGAGAAAAAAAATGATTACATATGGAGCATTGTCAATAACTATGAAGGGTCTGAAATTGTAACCTACTTGCAAGCTAACAAATTAATCACCACAATTTCATGGATGGTGGTAGAAGACAGGAAACTCCCAGGTCAGAGACAAAGAACTTCATTACTCTTGTTAATTTTCTGTCTCGTTGATCTGTCTAATATTGACAGTGGAGTGTTGAAGTCTTCCACTATTATTGTGTGGGGGTCTAAATCTCATTTTAGGTTGTTAAGAACTTGCATTATATATCTGGCTGCTTCTGTGTTGGGTGCATATATATTTAGGATAATTAGCTCTTCTTGTTGGATTGATCCTTTTACCATTATGTAGTGTCCTTCTTTGTCTCTTTTGATCTTTGTTGCTTTGAAGTCCATTTTATCAGAGATTAGGATTGCAACCCCTGCTTTTTTTGTTGTTGTTGTTCTCCACTTGGTAAATCTTCTTCCATCCCTTTATATTGAGTCTATGTGTGTCTTTGTACATGAGATGGGTTTCCTGAATACAGCACACCAATGGGTCTTGACTTTTTATCCAGTTTGCCAGTCTGTGTCTTTTGATTGGGGCGTTTAGGCCATTTACATTCAATGTTAATATTGTTATGTGTGAATTTGATCCTGCCATTTTGTTACTGGCTGGTTTTCTTTCCTGTTAATTGACTCATTTTCTTCATTGCATTTTTGGTCTTTGCCAACTGGTTTGCTTTTGCAGTGACTGGTACTTGTTCCTTTCCATGCTTAGTGTTTCTTTCAGGAGCTCTTGTAGGGCAGGTCTGGTGGTGACAAAATCTCTCAATAATTGCTTGTCCGTAAAGGATTTTATTTCTCCTTCACTTATGAAGCTTAGTTTGGCTGGATATGAGATTCTGGGCTGAAAGTTCTTTCTCTGGGTTGAAAGACCTTTCTCTCTCCTGCCCTTAGCATTTTTTCCTTTATTTCCACCCTGGTGAATCTGATGATTATGTGCCTTGGGGTTGCTCTTCTTGAGGAATACCTTTGTGGAGTTCTCTGTATTTCTTTAATTTGAATGTTGGACTGCCTTGCTAGGCTTGGGAAGTTCTCCTGGATAATAGCCTGGAGCCTGTTTTCCAGCTTGGATTCATTCTCCCTGTCATATTCAGGCACACCGGGAATAAGCGGACCCTATAGACATACAGAATGCTCCACCCCAAATCCACAGAATATACATTTTTCTCAGTACCACATTGCACTTATAAAATTGACCACATTATTGGAAGCAAATCACTCCTCAGCAAATGCAAAAGAATGGAAATCATAACAAACAGTCTATCAGACCACAGAGCAATCAGACTAGAACTCAGGATTAAGAATTACACTCAAACCCGCACAACTGCTTGGAAACTGAACAACTTGCTTCTGAGTGTCGACTGGATAAACAATGAAATGAAGGTAGAAATAAAGATGTTCTTCGAAACCAATCAGAATGAAGACACAATTTACCAGAATCTCTGGGACACCTTTAAAGCAGTGTCGAGAGGGAAATTTATAGCAATAAATGCCCACATGAGAAACAACGAAAGATCTAAAATTGACACCCTATCATCAAAATTGAAAGAGCTAGAGGAGCAAGATCAAAAAAACTCAAAAGCTAGCAGAAGACAAGAAATAACTAAGATCAGAGCAGAACTGAAGGAGATAGAGACACAAGAAAACCCTTCAAAAAAATCCATAAATCCAGGAGCTGTTCTTTGAAAAGATCAACAAAATAGACAGACTGTTAGCCAGATTAATAAAAAAGAAAAGGGAGAAGAATCAAATAGATGCAATAAAAAACGATAAAGGGGATATCACCACTGATCCCACAGGAATACAAACTACCATGAGTGATTACTACAAACAGCTCTATGCACATAAACCGGTAAACCAGGAAGAAATGGATAAATTCCTGGATACTTGTACTCTACCAAGATTAAACCAGGAGGAAGTTGAAACCTTGAATAGACCAATAACAAGGGCTGAAGTAGAGGCAGCAATCAATAGCCTACCAACCAAAAAAAGTCCAGGTTCAGATGGGTTCACAGCCGAATTCTACCAGATGTACAAAGAAGAGCTAGCTCCATGCCTTCTGAAACTGCATCAAACAATACAATAGGAGGGAATTCTCCCTAACTCATTTTATGAGACCAACATCATCCTGATACCAAAACACGGCAGAGACTCAAGTAAAAAAGAAAACTTCAGTTCAATATCCATGATGAACATTGACGTAAAAATCTTCAATAAAATACTGGCAAACAGATCGCAACAGCACATCAAGAAGCTTATCCATCACAATCAAGTAGGCTTCATCCTGGGGATGCAAGGCTGGTTCAACATAAGCAAATCCATAAACGTAATCCATCACATAAACAGAACCAAAGACAAAAACCACATGATTATCTCAATAGATGCAAAGAAGGCCTTCGACAAAATTCAACAGCCCTTCATGCTAAAAACTCTCAATAAACTAGATATCAATGGAATGTATCATAAAATGATAAAAGCTATATATGACAAATCTACAGCCAATATCATACTGAATGGGCAAAAGCTGGAAGAATCCCCTCTGAAATCAGGTATTAGACAAGGATGCCCTCTCTCACCACTCCTATTCAATATAGTATTAGAAGTTCTAGCCAGAGCAATCAGGCAAGAAAAAGAAATAAAGGTATTCAATTAGGAAAGGAGGAAGTCAAACTGTCTCTGTTTGCAGACGACATGATTGTATATCTAGAAGACCCCATCATTTCAGCCCAAAATCTTCTCAAACTGATAAGCAACTTCAGCAGAGTCTCAGGATACAAAATCAATGTGCAGAAATCACAAGCATTCCTATATACCAATAACAGACAGACAGAGAGCCAAATCAAGAGTGAACTCCCATTCACAATTGCTACAAAGAGAATAAAATACCTAGGAATACAACTAACAAAGGATGTAAAGGACCTCTTCAAGGAGAACTACAAACCACTGCTCAACGAAATAAGAGAGGACACAAACAGATGGAGAAACATTCCATGCTCATGGTTAGGAAGAATCAATATTGTGAAAATGGCCATACTGCCCAAAGTAATTTAGAGACTCAACGCTATCCCCATCAAGCTACCAATGACCTTCTTCACAGAACTGGAAAAATACACTTTAAAATTCATATAGAATCACAAGAGAGCCCGCATAGCCAACACAATCCTAAGAAAAAATAACAAAGCTGGAGGCATCATCCTGCCTGACTTCAAACTATGCTACAAGGCTACAGTAATCAAAACAGCACAGTACTGGTACCAAAACAGAGACATAGACCAATGGAACAGAACAGAGGCCCCAGCAGCAACACCACATATCTACAACTATCTGATCTTTGACAAACCTGACAAAAACAATGTTTTTTTTTTGTCAGTTTTTTTTTTTAGTCAATAAGCAATGGGGAAAGGACTTCATGTTTGATAAATGGTATTGGGAAAACTGGCTAGCAATGTGCAGAAAGCAGAAACTGGACCCCTATCTGTCACCTTACACTAAAATTAACTCCAGATGGATTAAAGATTTAAACATAAAAACACCATAAAAACACTAGAAGAAAACACTTGGCAATAAAAGCCAAGATAGACAAATGGGATCTAATTAAAATTCAGAGCTTCTGTACAGCAAAAGAAACAATCATTAAAGCAAACTGGCAACCAACAGAATGGGGAAAATTTTTTTGCAATCTACCCATCCAACAAAGGGTTAATATCCAGAATCTACAAAGAACTAAAACAGATTTACAAGATAAAAACAAACGACCCCACTCAAAAGTGGGCAAAGGATATGAACAGACACTTTTCAAAAGAAGACATATATGAGGCCAACAAACATGAAAAAATGCTCATCATCACTGGTCATTAGAGAAATGCAAATCAAAACCACATTGAGATACTATCTCACACTAGTTAGAATGGCGATCATTAAAAAATCTGGAGACAACAGATGCTGGAGAGGATGTGGAGAAATAGGAACACTTTTACACAGTTGGTGGGAGTGTAAATTAGTTCAACCATTGTGGAAGACAGTGTGGCGATTCCTCAAGGATCTACAAATAGAAATTCCATTTGACCCAGCAATCCCATTACTGAGTGTATACCCAAAGAACTATAAATAGTTCTACTATAAAGACACATGCACATGTATGTTCATTGCAGCCCTGTGTACAATAGCAAAGACCTGGAACCAACTAAAATATCCATCAGTGATAGACTGGACAAAGAAAATGTGGCACATATACACCATGGAATACTACTCAGCCATAAAAAACGATGGGTTCATGTAGGGACTTGGATGAATCTGGAAACCATCATTCTCAGCAAACTGACACAAGAACAGAAAGCCAAACACCGCATGTTCTCACTCATAGGTGGATGTTGAACAATGAGAACACATGGACTCAGGGAGAGGAGCATCACACACTGGGGGCAGTTGTGGGGGTTAGGGGGAGAGACAGCAGGGAGTGGGGAGGGTGGGGAGGGGATAACATGGGGGAGAAATGCCAGATACAGTATGCACTTAAAGTAAAATTAAAAACAAAAAGAACTTCATTACACAGCACAGCAGGCAGCATGAACTTCACATTCACTTTGGTTTCCCTTACCCCCAAAGCCTTGCAGAGGTGAGGAGGAGAAACTCATGTAGATGCTGCACACACAGTGAGTTTGTGTCACAGCAGAGGAACAACAAGCTTAGAAAATCCACATCTTCATAAAAGGCTGCAAGCAAACCTGCTTAATCTGTCCCCCAGCAGCAAACACTATCTCTATCATCCAAGGATGTGCACCACAAAGACAATCCAGAAAAAAACGTAGTTTTCTTCTTATAAGACATGAGGGACCTTGGAGAACTGTCTCCCTAAAAACATTTACCACTTGCCAGGAATGGTCCTGAATTCATATCTCACTTCATCATCACAACCAGTCCACTTGACATGCCACTTCCCATCCTACAGTGTAAGAAATGAATGCATGCGTCAACTTCAGGCTCAACAATACATAACTAAAAGTGACCAAAGAAATTGGATTCAAATTTAACTCCAGGTTATGAACTGCATCCTCATGCAGCTTGTCCATCTTTTTGTCGGGGGACAAACAGCTGTCCAAAAGCTGTATATTTTCTAGGTACACAGGTAGGAGTTTTGCCAAAGACAGGGTGATATTTACCCCTCACCTCTCTGACTTCCAAAAACAAAACAAAACTCACTCAGGACGGTCCTGACTATGTACTCAGAGATTATACCCATGCACAGTTAATGATGGATGCCATGAGACAAATCTCAAACAGATTTAATGAGCTAAACCTCACAGGCAACTCTCTTCCTCCATGAAGGTCTCCATCCTGGTCAAGGCATCAAAATGATCACAGCATTACTGAAGTATGTATTTACCTGACAGGGCAGAACAATACCTTGAAATTTACAAATTGAAGTATTGCAAGCATAGGCAATTGTGATGTGTAGCTCATGTTTCTCCATTCCAGAAATAATTATTTACAGCCCTGCTAGGGCCAGGCTGGCTCTGCCTGCCCTTGCATTGTGAGTATTTTCCATTCACAGCCAGATCTCCCAAAACCTGAGTATCTGATTGTCTTAACTGTGGGTTTCTTTTTCCAAAATCCAGTACATTTTTGACATTTCATAAAGCATAATGAATAGCATTGACTATGATACCTTCCCAAACCTGGACATTTTAATCTATCATTCCATGTTTAACCTAGGAAATAGTGGGTTGCTTAATGAATGTGCTACTTTCATGTTTTGTGTTCATGTGATCTAAGCTAAATACAATTAATTTTTAAATTAACACACCCTTACAAAAATGACTTAAATCTTTATCTTCTCTAACTCTGCACAGAAAATTATGCTTCTGCCCAAAAAGTAGCAAGTGGAGAATATAACCAACTTTAGACTTGGCAGGGTGGTGTTGCTCTTGGATATCAGGAATATCTGGATGCAGGGACACATTGACAGACTCCATCGGCATCACTACCCTCCACCAAAAAAGAAAGAAAAGAAACACTTTAGGTTTTTTTCAGTTACCAATAACACGTGAATGGTGTTCCATGCCTGGTCAACATCCTACCCTCAATTCCCACCCTCAACCCTAGGCCAACCCACCACCTCAATTCCACAGAACCTCACTTAAATTCCTCCTTCAGTCAATGGACAACACTGAGTGTTATCATGGGTTGTATTAGTCAGTTCTCATGCTGCTATAAGGACATACCCAAGACTGGATAATTTAAAAAGGAAAAGGGTTTAATTGGCTCACAGTTCAGCATGAATGAGGAGGCCTCAGAAATCTTACATCATGGTGGAAGGGGAAGCAAACACATCCTTCTTCACATGGCAGCAGAAAGGAGAAGTGCTGAGCAAAAGGGGAAAAGCCCATTATAAAACCATCAGATCTCATGAGAACTCACTATCATGAGAATAGCATGGGGGAAAATGGCATCCATGATTCAATTACCTCCTCCTGGGTTCCTCCCACAACACATGGGGATTATGAAATTACAATCCAAGATGAGATTTGGATGGGGACACAAAGTCAAACCATATCATAGGTTAAATTGTGTCCCCAACCCCCAAAATGCGTATGTTGAAGTCCTAACCTTTAGCACTCAGCGTATGACATTATTTGGAAATAGGGTCATTGCAGATGGAGTCAGTTAAGATGAGGTGATTAGGATGAGTCTGTAATCCAATATGGCTGGTGCTCTTATAAAAAGGGGAAGTTTGGACACAGAGGCATGCACATGAATGGGAAGAATGCCAAATGAACGTATAGGTGGAGGGGTGGAGAGATGCATCCACAAGGAGCACCAAAGATTGCCAGCAACCCCCAGAAGCTGGAGGAGAGGCCGGGAACAGATTCTCCCTCACAACCCAAGAGGAACCAAGCCGGCTGCCACCTTGATCTCAGGTTACCAGCCTTGAGAACTGTGAGATTCTGGCTTTCTGTTGTTTAAGCCCCTCAGTGTGCAGCACTTTGCTACAGAAGCCTGAGCTGACTAATACAGGTGTCTTCATACTTCACTGAGGGAAAATGACAGCAATGTAAGTAAGTACCATTTATGTCCAAAGCCCCAGAGGAGTCAACCAGATTCTGGGGGAGAAAAAGGCACAATGCTGGCCTCCCCATGCAGCCTGGTCTCCAACACTTGTGGGGCCCAGGACAAGATCTAAAGCACTCCCTCACTTATGTAACTACATGCTGTGACTCAGATAAACAAACTATTAAATCACATGTGTGTCTTGTCCCTCAACCTGACAATTATACCTTTATAATAGCAACATAGGAAAATATGAAACTATGGTTTTTAGACAACCAAATACCAGTAAAATGTAATAATTCCTACTATTAGGTATGTTTAAGTGTTCTGCTGGTGGGTCAGCATCTTCAGCAGAGTGATACAATTAAAATGTACATAATAAATTAAATATTATACATTCATTCCCTAATATTTATTTCTTTCATTTCTTTTTCTGTCTTTTTTTTTTTTTTTTTTTTTTTTGAGACAGACTCTCACTCTGTCACCTAGGCTGCAATGCAGTGACGCAATTTCGGCTCACTGCAACCTCCGCCCCCTCCCACCAGGTTCAAGTGATTCTCCTGCCTCAGCCTCCCTAGTAGCTGGGATTACAGGTTCCTGCCACCATGCCTGGTTAATTTTTGTGTTATTAGTAGAGACAGGGTTTCACCATGTTGGCTAGGCTGGTCTTGAACTCCTGACCTCAGATGATCCACCTGCCTCGGCCTCCCAAAGTGCTGGGATTATAGGCGTGAGCCACCACACCCTGCCTAGTTATTTCATTTCAAATGTCTTTATAAACACAGCAGTTGCATAAAGTGCATTGCATTGACTGTAATGCCAACTGAGACAATGCAGTTTTCTATTAATTTCAATTTCAAAGAAAAACTTTGTTCAGGCAGTAGTGAGCAGAATTATCAATAACAGATTAAAGCAGTACTTAAATTTGGAAACAACACATGAATTTTACACATCATCTTCAAATAAAAAATATTACAAAACATTTTAACTTCATCCTATAGATTGCTATTACTTATTTTCAACATTTCTTAAAGCAACATCTAAGTAATACATAAATATCTAAGGATATGTGAAAAATCAGTTTCATGATTTATACATGTTACATCAAACCCACCTATCCACAAATTCAAGAATAATAGCAATTGTGTAATGTTGCAAAATATTTCTCAGGTTATATGAGCTCACCTATTAAGAACACCAAGCTAATTCACTGGTTCATGAATGCCGCCTAGCAAATCACAAATGGAACACAAAGAGAAGCAAGAAGATGGATGTTTGAAACTGTGAAATTGATAATTCATACTGCAGGAATATATTGCCACCATATCTGAAAGACAGGACAAGTTCATTATTCTTTCTCTTACTTCTCCTAAGCTGTAAGTAGCAAACACTATTGACAGATCAACTATAGTATACTTGGGACATACTTATACTAAAAATATTACTCATTGTTTATCTGAAATTCCAATTTAATTGAGCATCCCTTGTTTTTATTAGTCAATAATAGACCCACATTCCTTCATGGCATTTGGACTGTTATCTTTTGCTTTTGAGGAGCAGAAAACAGAGGTGAAGAAGCATTTCCCTGGATGGTGTTAGTCGTTACAGTAGACGTTTTAACATCTCAAAGTGCCTTTACCCATGCCCAATGCTAGATCCCTGAAGTCGAAAGTGCTCATCTGTTCTTTAAGGCAGGCACGCTCTCTGCCACCACAGGGAGCTGTCATTATGCATACTCCTGTTGCCAGCTCTCAGTAAACAAGCGTCATTCCCTTTTATTATTTCAATCATATGCATCTATTGTGTACACCAGGAGCCAAGGACTCTGTAAGGCACAGAAGAGGTGAGAAGGAAGAAGTCATGACACCACAGATATAAGTAAGAGGAGCCTACTGGCCCAGCGCAGTGGCTCACACCTGTAATCCCAGCACTTTGGGAGGCCAAGGCAGGCAGATCACTTGAGGTCAGCTGTTCGAGACCAGCCTGGCCAACATGGTGAAACCCCGTCTCTACTTAAAAAATGCAAAAATTAGCCGGGCATGGTGGCAAGCGCCTGTAGTCCCAGCTACTTGGGAGGCTGAGGCATAAGAATTGCTTGAACATAAGAGGTGGAGGTTGCAGTGAGTAGAGATTCCACTACTGCACTCCAGGTTGGGTGACAGAGCAAAACTTCATCTCAAAAAAAAAAAAAAAGAAGAAGAAGAAGGAGCGTACCATGCAATTGTCGGCAGTCTATCTCATATGGTAAGAACATAAGCCAAAGGTGGCATCTGCAGAGACCAGACAGGGGTCATCTCAAAAGGAAACATCCCTTAAACTCTCCTTAGATGTAG
Organism: Ateles fusciceps; assembly: GCA_036589455.1. Lineage (NCBI taxonomy): Eukaryota > Metazoa > Chordata > Mammalia > Primates > Atelidae > Ateles > Ateles fusciceps. The sequence goes on from JAZHEH010000222.1 coordinate 17,832,710, forward strand.
ATGGGTTTGACAGGAAAACAAAGGAGCTTGAATGTCTCATTGGGAGACATACTAGGACACTGTCATGGGAAAAATTCATATGTCTTAGAGATAAAAGTTGGTAAAGCACAATTGCAGCTGTTTCTTTTTTCCTCAGTAATAGAAAAGTTGGACATTTTTCTTTAGAGAAATCAACCACAAGTATACTATAAAGAAACTCTGTAACACTAGTCAAGGATCAAGTCGGTCGCTTTCACAGAGCAGGAGTTTTGGCAGCTCTATTTTTCTAGCATTAGTAATGCATGAGACCTATCCTTGAACACTTCCAGCTAGGGAAGCTCTGCAGAGACCTGCTTGCACTGTGCCACGGATGGCCTTGTGCTTTTGGCTATTAAGCTGGAAATGCAAACACGTTTTGTGGTTCAAATAATCTCCAGGAGACGGTTTCCTGGAAGTTTTAAGTCCTATTTCTCATATCACCTCCATCTAAATTGATGATTTCTATGACCTTTTCATCTAATTACACTGGTATGTTGTACCTATTTTTATTAAATGGTTCCATTACATAAGCCATTATGTGCCAGCTCCTTCTTGTTGCTAACCTCATGAGCCCTCCCCCGATACTTCTCTTCACTTTCACATCAAGGGCAGCATTCTTCAAGATGGAACTTGTTATGTTGTCTTAGATCTATCTAAGACTTTCACAAATCATTTCACTAGCATTTAAGTATCAGAGACAGACACCCCGAATTCTACCAAAATCGTGTGTACCCTCATACGAAGTGGTGTATAGATTGGTTCACAAGACAAGGAATAAAAATGGAAAGCACTAAAAAGCAAGAAGAAAAAACACAACATTCCAGAGGAGAAATTAGGAAAATTTAAAAATGGGTAAAACCTGGGGAAAGGATGGGGAGTGGCTGGAGAATCCCCTCTTGTGCCAACAGTCATTAAAAGACGCAGCAGCAGAAGCCATCATGGGCAGCACAAATCAGCCCCCATCCCACCTTTGAATCACAGAGACATTTGCAATGTCAAACAATATCCTTCTAATGTGTTATAAGAATTCTATCAGACCCTAGCTAAAGGTAGAAATGAAGAGATATTTATGAGAACAGCATCAGGGAGAGAATGTAGAGAAGAACTACGTCCCTACATAGTTGTACAAGTGAACTGTCTATTGCAGTGATCAGAATAGTAACATTGCGTGGCCTTTCTGCTAGTTTTTATCCCACCATATTTAGTGTATCTGAGTTCTAAACTACTATTTTTATTTTACTCCCTCCTGTCCAAAACTTGGCATTGATCTAAGCAGTGAAGAACATTTTCTTTATTTGTGACAATTATTCAGAAGATACAAAACAAAGTTATATGCAGCATGTAGCAGTGACATTTGACTGCAAGGGAGAGAATCCAACTAGAAATGTCAACTCGCTGTGTTACTAAGTATCATGAAGAGAGGCTGACGTTAGCCGGCGGTAGGCCAAGTAATAATATGCCTAAACCATATTAATTGCAGATAAACCAAATTGCATTGCCAAGTTCATTTGCATTTGCATTATCATTGTGTATTAATTACTACAGTTAGGACACCAAAGACTAATATCCAAATCTGACAGCACCAATTCCCTAGATACATTTTGTGGTTGCTGAATGATTACTGTTCAACCGTTTGCTGCTTTTGACAAATACAAAGCAACACAGGCTTCCCAGCCCTGAAAGAATGAAGGAATAAACGAGAGAGTATCAGGCGTGGACTGATGCCGAGTTCCATCCCGGCTCCAGGCATACGGTCCTTGCTCAAAGATGAAACAGCCTTCACGTGAAGCAATGTTTCCCAGGACTTTCCCTGTTAATGAGTGCTGTTTGAAAAGAGGTCAGGGTCAACTAGGTATGGGAAATACCAGGCTAAACAAACATGGACCCTACTGCAGACCTTCTTAGAGCCTTTGTGTGTGGGGGGTGGTTTAACAGTTTATTAGGATTTATAAGTGCCATTTTAAAAACAGTCGATTTAAACCAAGTGGAAATAAGTATGCAAAAAGTCTGCAAAACAAAACATACTTTAAATATCCTTCAGTAAACAGATTATCTGAAATTCTGGATTTTTTGGTCACTTCATTGTTAAGCTATGGGAGCCAAGTAACCCTTCAGTTGGAGTAAGTCTCCTAAATCTAGCTTCATTGCAGAGTCCTACTTCTATGTTATCCTCTGACATTTGCCCTTCAAAGCTTTCCTTTAGGGTTAAGATGGCTGGATGAATGGCATCTTCAAGTTTCAGATTTTCATTATATCTTTTCTCAGGGAAAGTTTTCCCATTCACTTACTTCTTTCCCATTGCTGTAGCTTTCCAGGCAAGGTAAGTTCCAGATGGATCTGACTGAAATAAATATGGTCTCCTTTAACATGTGATTGTACACTGTGACTCTCTGAGAAGAGATAGAGTTTTCAGTCTTCCCTAACATTTACTTGACCATCTAGTCCTTTTTCTCACACAAATCTTCTGTAGTCATTACTTCCTAGAAATGCACTTTTGAAAAAGTTGAATTTACAGAATATAACTGTAACCAGAATCATAGGCATATGCTAGAAACATTCTACTGTACTTAAGAGAAACTCACTGTCACCAGAGATTCACAATATCCAGATAACCCTCCTGTAAACATTGTGAGTCTAATCTTCCCAGGATTTCTGCAAATTACTGGAGACTTCCATTCTCCTGGACACTTATGGCCTAAAGCCCTGGGTTTCACCGAGCTAGGAATCTATGGATCAGCTCTTCTTCCAGTGCACACTGTCTCCTCCAACCCATGTAAAGCCAAGTATGCAGTTCCCCTCCATTCCTAGATTTCCACCAAAACCAAGCAACTAAATAAACAAATCCTTTCATGAAAATTGCTTAATTCTCAATTCCATTACTGGGTATATATCCAAAGGATTATAAATCGTTCTATTATAAGGACACATGCACACCAATGTTCATTGCAGCACTGTTTACAATAGCAAAGACTTGGAACCAACCCAAATACCCATCGATGATAGACTGGACAGGGAAAATGTGGCACATATACACCATGGAATACTATGCAGCCATAAAAAATGATGAGTTTGTGTCCTTTGTAGGGACATGGATCAACCTGGAAACCATCATTCTCAGCAAACTGACACAAGAACAGAAAATCAAATAACGCATGTTCTCACTCATAGGTGGGTGTTGAACAATAAGACATGGACACAGGGAGGGAAGCATCACACATTGAGGTCTGTTGGGGGGGGGAATTAGGGGAGGGATAGTGGGGGGGTTGGGAGTTGGGGAGGGATAACATGGGGGAGAAATGCCAGATATAGGTGATGGAGAAGAAGGCAGCAAACCACATTGCCATGTATGTATCTATGCAACAATCCTGCATGTTCTTCACATGTACCCCAAAACCTAAAATGCAATTATATAAATATATATATATATATTTGGAAAAGAGGCTTACTCCAACTGAAGGATTACTTGGCTTCTGTAGCATAACAATTATATATATGGAAAAGAAAATTGCTCAATTCTGCAGAGGCGTTTGGAGGTTATACTGCAGCAAAGCAAGCAACCTGAGATTGAGTATCAGACACATTTGTACTTTCTTTTTTCAATGCTTTATTGAAATATAATTTATATATCCTAAAATTCACCTGTCTAAAATAGACAACTGAGTGGTTTTTAGTATATTTACAATGTTGAAACACACCTGTTCTTAACTTCCTCTATAATTTCTGACAGATTGGGCTCCAGTTCTCTTTCTCTGCATATCTGTAATCCTCAAATTCAATTTCTTTTTTTTTTATTTCCATAGGTTTTTGGGGAACAGGTGGTGTTTGGTTACATGAGTAAGTTCTTTAGTGGTGATTTGTGAGATTTTGGTGCACCCATAACCCAAGTGATATGTCCTCTACTCAGTGTGTAGCCTGCTATCCCTCACTCCCCCTCTCACCCTTTCCCCAAAGTCCCCAAAGTCCCCAAAGTCCGTTGTATCATTCTTATGGCTTTCCACACTCAACGGCATGTACATATGTACATGTGTGTGTGTGTGTGTGTGTGTGTGTGTGTGTGTGTATACGTATATATATATATAATTCAAATTCAATTTCTTTCTTTTACAACCCTTTGGTTTTCCTGTCTGCAGCCAAACCCATGCCCTTTGGACCCCATCTCAACTCCCAACAGCTTGCCAGGGTAATTTTGTAAATAAAGACAGGGCTCTTCCTGAGAGACATTCAGATGTCAGTCATTAAAATTAAAAACTAAACAAGGCAAAAACAAAAATAAGAATAAGGACTTCCTTGCATGGGCCTCTCCCCTATGGGGAGCCTCACCATGACTTTGACCAGGTCACGTCTTGCTTCTGTGTTAGCAGCCCAGTGCCCTGTGGGGGAGTCCCTGATTGCTGCTGCCCTTGCTCATCCTTGATGCAGGTGGTCATTTCGCCCCCTCCCTCCCTTTGTAAGAGTCTTTATATAGTGCTCCTAACCAGAGCACAGCAATATAGCTGCTTCTCACTGCCTGCCACTGCTTAATCCATGCCTTCCACCTAGTTATGTCCTTCAGATAAAGTTTCCATAAGACACCAACAGAGAGCCTGGTTCAGACCTCACGGTGACATCACTCCAGCCTCTATCCCAGCAAGCAAGGAAGATGCTGTCCATCATTCAAGCACGGGTAAGTGATTCGATAGAGCAGGCAAGTTCAGTGTTCCTGTTTGGTTAAAGCCATGGCCATCTCAACAGCCATGCTCAAACATTTTTAAACAAAGGAGGGAAGGAAGAAAAGAAACCAGGGGGAGAAACAGTAATGGGTTTCAGGATGCTGCACAGTTGGCTTTGAACAGGCCAGATCAGACATGGGGTGGAGGTAAGAGGAGAGCCTCAAACCTCTTCGACAGCCACAAAAGCTAGAGAGAGCACAGGAAGGCCTGTCCCTCGGTCCTCTCCCTAAGGATTTCCACTGGTGCTAAGTAAACGGCTCAGCTGCAAGACGTAATTACGAGTTTAATGTTCAGGAAACACCTAGAATTCTTTCCAGAAAGGCACCTCTGCCAAGACTTTACCGCCATGTTATTACCACCATCATACTAAGCTGTCCCTGTTTGCATTTGACCCACAGGTTCCCTGCATTCCGTGTATGTTCAATTCCTGCATGTACTGCAGAAGCCATCTAAAACCAAATTTTATTCACTTCCCACCTTGCAGCATTTGGTTGAAGGAATTTCACCTTTCTTGTATGTTTCATTACAAATCTTCATAGTTTAGATCCTCAGAAAATCTCCCTTCAACACTGAGATCAAATAGGGGGAAGCTGCCTACATCCAGTAAGGTGGCACTGAGAGGAAGCCAGGATGGCGTGAAGGAGTTCCTGGTAAATCCACAGTGTGTGTATATCATGGCCTCACTTCTCAGAAAATGACAATAAGGCAAAAAATTGGCACTATTTGGGAAGCAAGGTTAACCAAGACACGGCAGTTGGAGAGGCACCTGTACAGATACTGCTGGCTCCCCCACAGTAATTCCATATTTGACAGGCATGTGGCAGTCCAGAAAACAAGCACATTTTCTTCTTTGCAGCTGGGTGGCTGATTTGCAAATGGATCTTTATGTCTCCAAATAATGATATAAACATGTGTTTGGATTTTAAGGCAATGCCATATTGATATAAAACATTCTAAGTGCTTGACTCTCAATTTCTGTGCTTATCTTGGAGCAGATAGTCCCACAGAATGTGAAAGGAAGAAATGTAGAAAACTTGCAGGTCATGCCCCAAAAGCAGAGCCCATCTTCTCCCTTGCCCCTTCACGCTCTGCTTCTTGTTGACTAGAAAGCAGCTTGGCCATGAGCCACCGTGGACCACGCATGTGTGACCAACATGCTAGGATGATGGACAAATGAGACAGAAGGATCTTGGGCTCCACTGACTTCACTGAGCAAATCTGCCAAACCAGCTTGAACTTTGGCATTTCTATCTGGTTTAGGAGACTGTTACATTGGTCACAAGGGCAAACCTACGTTCTTAGCAATGTGTGAACTCTGAATCAAGCTGTTCAAGGGCACATCTGTACACACATGGATGTCTGAGTGTACACACCAGCACTAAAAGTATATCAAAGTCCAAACTGACTCTATGTCTCAGCATTTGGGCAACACACTTTTGAAATCCTGATTGGTTTGGTCCCTTAGTAAAAACAGAGCAAAAATTTGACTGTCTTCCTTTCAATGTGGGGACAGGCCAACGTCTCCCCTGAGCTCTGTCAGCCGTTTCACAAAGATACACCTCGGTTCTAAAAACAACATATGATTATATGTATCCTAGAAAATAATGTTCAGTAATAAAGTGCAACAAAGGAGCATATATTTTTAGGGATTTAGAAGGAGTTTCATAATAATTTTTATATTAAATAGGGAAGCAAATTTATAGAAAACAGCCCATTTGCAAATGTTTCCAATATTTGCATATTGACCATTGATAAGATTCAAAAATGTGTTAGATTCGGGCTGGACAAAGTCAATTTATTTGTTTATTTATTTATTTGCTTTTTTTAAAATTATACTTTAAGTTCTGGGGTACATGTGCAGAACCTGCAGGATTGTTGCATAGGTACACACATGCCATGGTGGTTTGCTGCCTCCATCCCCACCATCACCTACATCAGGCATTTATTTCTCCCAATGTTATCCCTCCCCAACCTCCCCACCCCCCCACTATTTCTCCCCTGGCTCCCCCACCCCCTAACAGACCCCAGTGTGTGATATTCCCCTCCCTGTGTCCATGTATTCTCATTGTTCAATTTAAAAGCACTTTTTTGGTATTTCAAATGGTGAGCTGCTAAACAAAATTCTTTTAAAAAGCTTTATTAAGTTGACAATTTGGTAAGCTCATTCATTTACAACTTTTCTTTTTACCCTTAATGTGTGTGTGTGTGTGTGTGTGTATGTTTTAGTGATATCTCATTTATTTTAAGCCTGGAGTAGAGCTTTCTCTGCATTTGAGCAGTCCAGGATGGAGCTACTGAAAGAAAGGTCTGTGGCCACCGAGGTCTCCAGGAACTATTTGTAACCAGTCTGCATCGAGATAAGCACAGAGACTTGAAGTTAAGTATTTAGAAAGTTTTAGAGCAATATAATATTTCCACAACATTCAAATGCATGACCGACCTTCTAATCATTAGTTTTCATTGTATTTTATCAAAGCATCAGTTCTCAACAGATTTGAATTTTTAAAAAATGGCCCTGCACCCGAGAGGGCAATGGTCTAGTAACCAACTTGCAGATATCAAGACCCATTTACAAATTTGCCTGCAGCTTCCTATGCCTCAACTCACATGCAACTGATGTAAAAATTTGTTGAGGATACAGGCACCTTGCATGAGCTAGTACCCACAATAGAAACGAAGCCAAAACCTCTTCACATATTCTTGCCACCTGACCGTAGAGCAAGACTGTTTCAACAGACACATTTGCAAAGCATCATTTTATAATAACATAAGAATTGGGCAATAATTATTTCATAAGAGAAAACAACTTGTATTTGTGTGTGTGCATGAGTATAAGCATGTGTCTCCATCATACAAACAATAATTGCCTCCATGTCTTCTCCATTTTGTCTTCAATTCTGGTTCTTAGGACTTTCTCCTGGTGTTAACAGCTACACCTCTGGAAAGGGTCTTTTGTTAATACCAAAAGCATTTTGACTTATTTCTTTGGGAAAAAAAAAAATACTGAAGTCAAAGCACACACTCTTTTAAACTGGCAAAATAAAGCCCCTGGAGAAAAGCAGCCTGGTTAAATGTCTGAACTTATTGTTGTTATTATTTTATTGAGCCATAAACTAAAGTGTGATTGAGCCACCAGTGACTCGGATATATTGTTAAGCTTGGAATCACATGGTTGAATGACTGGCTGGCCCAGAACCCGGGTGATTCAAATGATTCAGAAGACAAATGAGGCAGGAGCAAGAATGTCTCACACCAATACAAACCCAATTAACGTCAACAAAATCCTGCAAAATTTATTGTTGCTTGGCCTCTGAAAATGGTGGAACCAACTCTTTTCCTGTGCCTGCAGGGGCAAATTCATTAGATGGAAAACGGCATTTTGTTAACCATGAAGTTCAGTAACATAAACAAGGGGTCAGTGCCATGATCCTTGAGACACCCCGCAGAGGGTCAAGCACAAAGGAGGGAAGGAAGAAAGAGATGCTGGGCTTGCTCTACACTGCTCGTGAGTGGTGACACAGTAGGTGTTTCATAAATAATGTATTCTTAAAATCACGGTCCAGGATGAAAACAATAGATCTGATTATCATTCAGTTCATTAAATAATGATCATATATATAGAGAGAGAGAGAAGAGAGAAGAAGGGAGAAAAAGATACTGATATTTTGCCTGCCAGTTCACCAAAGACTACCATTATGGTTTGTGCTTGTTTTTGTGTTTCAGTTTCTTAAGTAAGAGTGATTCACTTGTGCTGATTCAACTTGGACCATGTTCACATCGACGCTCTTATGTCCACAATGGATAAATCTAAGAGTGGTAATTAAGCAAAACGGACCTCCCTGACCCCAAAGTCATCAGACCTACAGTCTTGACCTCTGTACAATGTGCACGCAGCAACTGGACAACACTGCTGAACAGATCTAACCCGAAGCACTCCGAAACACTCCGTCACTGTGCTATTTGACAGCAAGGATGGCGCCACTTCTGAGATAACTCATGCCGCAGAGCTCAACAACATATCCCTTGTTCAAATTAGAGATGACGGGCATTGAAAGGGCCATGACACAGAGGTCTTTTGTGTGATCAGACTTATTCTGTGTGGGGTAATAGGAGTGTGGTCTGAACAGTGGTTTGGCTGGATAAGACCATGAAAAAAAAAAAAACTATCAAACAATCAAAAAGCTTAATCATGGGTTATGAAGAAGACCATTTTCCCACCCACATTTGATTCTGAATTCAATCAAACCCTTAATGACTCATATGAGGATTCCAGGATGTTCTATCAAAAATCTGCTGAAATAGATCCAAAACACACCAAAATATTGGGGTGAAATATCAGTACCAGAAAAAGTATCTCTAATACTTTTCCTCAGTTTTCAGTTTCTTATGATTATGATGATGATTCATCTGTGCTGATTCAACTTGAACCATATTCATATCAGATACTCTTATGCCCACAGTTAACAAATCTAAGAGTGATAGTGAAACAAAATGGAACTCAGAAATCAGGAAAGTATCTCCAATATATTTTCTGTTATAAAGAAGATAGCATTTGTTGGGTAAGCTACTGATGCTAGAGGCAGCCCACTGTGGCAGCAGGCGAAGGTCTACTTAGCCACGGAATAGACACTTACCGTGTGTCTGCCATTGTGCAAGGCATGCAGCAAGATTTATTTCTTTGTGCTTTTATTTTGTTTTCATCTTTAATAGTGATCAGAGCTATGAAGAAAATCTTGGAGGGTAATGAAACAGAATCACAGAAGGGAATGCTGAGAACAGCTTGAGAGAGGGAAGTGACGTGAGATTTAAAAGATAGTGTTTGAGCTACTGTGACTCCTGGTGTCTTTTAACTTTTGTGTTTTTACTGAGACCCACAGGAGAAATTCATAGGTGACTGCAGGTCCTGGGTCTTTAGAGACAACCAAGATGACATGTGGTTAATTGTCTAAAGACAACTAGATTCTGGCCATCCTTAGCATGCCATGACAAGGGGCTTCTGGGATGTAAAGCTAGGACCACAGAGGGCTGGTGGGGGAGTGGGAATGGGACTGAGAACACCAGGAGAACCAAGAATCAGTGAGGATAGGGCAAGGGAGAAAGGAGGGTCAGAGAGCAGGCAGCATGGCCTCCTAGAAGTTCAGGTGCAAAATGAAGGACATGAGGGTAATATCTGTCCATTAACCTGCCTGGAGCCCTCCTCGTGTTCTCCTAGACACCTGAAACTATTCTGCAGTGTTTTTCTTTGCTGATTTAGATGTTACAACAAATGTAGAATTTCACTGCTGATTTTTCTCAGTGAATGCATTTGTGCATTCTTGCACTGAGCGCCACAATCCATAATCATTGTCAGCTGAGACGAAGCTAGCTGCTAAACGACTTACCAATGTATTCAGTCTCTGCAGCATCGATCCCAGCAGAAATGCAGATCAGCTCTTCCAGGGAGAACCTCCCTCCTGAAGAAGTGAGTCTAGGCCAGTGACTGCCGCCTGGAGGAATCCTGAACTGTCCTCCCGGATGGGCAGGGTCTTGGGAGTCACATAGTGCATTTGGCACATTGCAGGCAGGGGTCCATAATCTGCTACCTCCAGCAGTAAGATAATGACATTGTAGTCTCTATTCCTCTTGCCCGCTAGAATTTACTTGGATCCTAGAGAATAAAGAAGGGAGAAGGGAGATCAGTCCTGTGCATCACCTGCTAGCATCCATCACCATTTTGGAATAGCTGGGCTCTGCAGCTGTGTAGAGGACAAGGTGCATACCAGTGCCACATGGGCCAAGCCTCAGGACCAGCCCATGGTCAGGGCACACGGTATAAAGTGAGAGAGAGGAACTAAGGCTGGAGGGCTCAGGGCACATGCCCAAAAGCTACAGACAGTAAAGGGACTGGAGCCCTGTTAAATACAGTGAAACTTCTTTTCCACAATTTGTTTCTCTTTCTATCAGCCTTGGCAATTGTCCCTACGACAAGAAGGAGCCTAGCTGGGGCAACTCTGCAAATTCATGAGGCAGGGGGAGACATCCAAGCTGGGCATATGCATGATTATTACAGGAAGAGGAAAACATCTGAACTATTTAGCATCTCACAGTTCGAATGGGGCAATTGCTGAGACACTGGTGCAGAAGAGACAAATGGGGGTGGGGAAAATTTTCTAATCTTAATAAAATCTTTTTGCTTTTTCCGGTAAGTAAAGGAGTGAGTGATGACATGTCTGACCCTTCTTTAATATCATCAACTGGAGCGAGAAAGACCTGAAAGAAAATATTTAGAAAAAGAGTGTTCATATTATGCCTTGCCTGTGCTATGCCTTAATAAATTCTCTCATTAGCAATAAGCTAATTCTATATTAACAGTGTTTTCTCAGCAGGCAACAGCAGGTTAATAAGGTACTCTTAACACTCATTAGAGCTCACATGCTTCAAGAACATGCTTAGAAATATTGCAGGTTTCCTGGCGCTCGGCACACATTTCAATGGGGAATAAATGGGTGTACAGAATACAGTAAAGAGCGAGTTCCTTCAACAAGTTCTGTCTTTTCTTGCCACTGCTCAGTAACAGAGGAAGAAGTAAGCAAAGCAATTACTCGGGCTTTACCTGGAAATAGGAAAAGATCATCCATCTAAAATTGGACAGAGTGTACATGTCAGAGGCTAATTCAGACTTTTTTAAATGACTTTTTTTGTTACTCCGGGAAGATGTTTTAAGTTTTTGTTGTAAACAAATGTCACTTTTGAGGCAGATGGAAAAGTAATCTAAATTTACAAAATGTAAGTCATTATTAATTGACCTTAGTTATCAGAGCAAGTTTTTTTCAAAGATCTGCTAACTTCAACTCCAAACTGGACATAATTGCTTTCCTTAACTTGCCATTCCTCAGTCAGCTACTGTAACTTATATTTGAGATTGATTTTATTTGTCTTTAACCAAAGCTTGCTAGAAACAGCCTGGACAATCATTTCTCTTTTCGCATCCTACTTGTTTTTGGTAATTCTGTGGGAAAATGTGGCCACTGTTTGCAAAACAACACAAGAAACACCCCTCAAATGTTTTCTAGCATTATTACCTTGATATTGTTACCAGCAACTCTGCACCTCCACAACTGTCAATAGAGTTTATCACTTGTTTTTTTACTTTGATTGACATTAATGGGGTGAAATGTAATGGCTTACAGTCAGTATTCCGGAATAATAAAAATGATTACTTTGGAAGTTCTTTGCAATATTCTATACAGTTCAAAAGCTAATATCTAAAAATGTGTACTGCTTGGAGAAATATAACAATTTAGTTTCAATTATAAATTAAATACATGTAAACTCCTTAAATCACTCTTATAATTGGCAACTGTAAATCAGTTACCAGGATCTTTCAAGAATATTATTTAAAGCCGTATAGTATAGAAGCGTTTTCTATTGATTAAAAATAGATGTAGATAGAGATTCCGTAATAGATGCTTACCTACATCTTCATTTACTTTACTTTTTCTTTTTCTCATGAAGCAAAAATGTTTTTACAAAATAGGATTGCTACTCCCAGGCTCCCCTAATGAGCCATTATGATCAAAATGACAAACTTAGTAGCTTTAACTTTAATCACTCTGGTACAATCAATGCTTTCAGTTGGTAAGCAGATTCACTTCTCAATATATTTCACATGTTAAAAGGTTACTTTTGTTTTTAATAAAATTAAAATAATTGTGTTAGTTTCAATAAAATCATTTCCTTTTTTTTCAACCTCTGCTTTCCTTCTTTCGTTTGATGTTATGGGCACTTGCAGCGTTGCCAACATTTTACAGTTTCAATGCCCTACTGTGAACATACTTATTTTTAATTTGAAGCAAATTGAAACACATTTTAAGAGTTGAAAGTTCACATCCTCCTTTCAAAAAACTCAGTGCACTTCAGTGTGTCTCAAAATCCGAGCTGATTACCACTGATTTAGCAGTCATATTATTTGTATCCAAATTAGGATTTCTCATCTTTCTTTCTAAAAATTTTCTGTATTCTGGAGATTTTAATAGGAAAAAAAAATCTTATTTTTATGATTCTTTTTCTAGTAATTAAATAATTTTATAGCCAAAGGAATACTTTGGCTCAAACATTGTTTTAAGAATAAGAAAATTGAGCTCTTGTACATATAATTTATTATATGGCAAACAAGAAAAATATAATACTGAATTAAGTGACAATTAGCTCATTAACAATATTTCTTTGTTCAGTGTCTGTTAAGTTGTCATTGGGAACCCAGAAAAGCAAGCCTACTGAATAGAATTTTTTAAAAAAACAAATTAAGCTTTATATTTTACTCTGAAATGTTCTGGCTATACTGCTGCCTGTCCTAACTGAAACAAGGGTATTTAACATCACTTTTAATATAAATACATTTCATTGACATTTAAGTCATTATCAAGCCACTGAATGGACTAAGAGTTGATATTCCTTTACTTCAAAAGAGAACAGTCCCAGTGATGATGTGCCCAGCAATCATGTGGTTTTTATTTTTATTCCCTTGTCTTTATAATTTTTACTTTGATTTTTTTTTCAAATGGACACAGAACTGACTTAGCAGTGTGACTTTTTTTCTAATTCATTCATTTAGCCATTCTAAGCCTTTCATTAAGCATCTGATATGTAGTCATAGAGTTCATTTAAATAAATAGGCAGTAGTGCAGGACAGATATTGAAATGAATCCCAGCTGTGTCTACTTAGCTGTGTGACCTTGACTTTGACCCCGTTTAACCTTAATTACCTCACCTGAAAATGGGGACAATAATAATGATTCCATAGGATTATTCTGAAGGTGACATGAGACAAACATAATTAAAGCACATAGCCCTGTGCCTAGTATATTGTAAAATCTCAGGAAATAGTAGCTGCTATCAAAGGCAAAAGCGAGTTACTAAAAAGCTATAAAATTATATGAATTTAATTGTAGAACTTACTAGAAAAGAATTCATTATGTAAAAGAAATTTTAGAATGGAAAAAGGAGTCTCAAATATTAACATGAGTTAAGACAATAGGGACTGTTTCAATATGGCCAGAGTAATTCTGAAATGGAGCCAGTGTACCAATACTGATGACATTAAGCCCTTCTTGTCCCACCAGAATTCTGGGCAGCTCTCTGGGATTGAAATACCTATCTACATGAGTTGATAGGCCCTACAGTCAAGCTACCTTTGAATCCTTAGTTGTGAAAAACTTATTGTTGGAGCTGCTGGGTTGTTTAATTCTGTTGATGCCTCCCCTATTTTGCTGTAGTATTTTTTTTAGTTATTTGTGCTTTGTTACTTTCCAGTCACATACAACTACGTTTATTTTACTCCTCTTAGTGGATGTGCCATCATACAGTATTTCTTTACTAACAAGCTTTACCAGATGTACTTAAAAACATTTTTAGGGTATGAATTACCAAGGGAAAGAAGTACTTTCCACTCATTTGCCGTTTAGCATTTAAGTTTTCTTCTTAGCTATACATCAAGTAAGAGCATCTGGTATATCCCAAGCCCCAGAACTGGGTAATGAGTTTATTTATTTAAAATATTTGCTTCATTTGTTTAAATATCAAATAAATCATTAGTAATTTCTTTAGCAATCATTACATGTTTAAACCAAGAAGAAAAAAAACCAGTATGATCCTATTGTGAGGTTTATATGATAAAGAGTAAACTGAATTCTTGATTTACCATAGATGGGTACTGTACAGAAAGTATGATCATCCATTTTCATGGATAAGTTTTTTGACTGTTTATAAGATTTGCCAAGCTTTCCTCCCATCGCTAAGGGAAGAGTCAAATTCTAATGCAAGAAATAATTTGTTTTCACCTCAACAATTTTACCTTGACTTTTATTTATAGTCATGCAAACGTCTTCCAGTCCCTACGTCTCTCCTCAACCAGATTAAAAAAGAAACAGAGAAAGAAAAAATCCCTTTCATTGCATCCCCACAAAGTAACTCATGTAGTTCATCATCTGTGAAGGACAGAAAAGGGAAATTAACAGGGAAGACTGGAAAGAGAACAGGCAGCATCTTGACATTTCACAGATGAACTTTTGGATGTGCTTTTTTTCATGGTTCCAAGACCCAGGTGAAAGTTTCAGCACCTCCTTAAGCAAGTTTCATGTTGGCAAAGTTTAATGTTACAAGTCATGTTTATTATGTCAGTCGATTTTTTTAAGCCTAAACTAAATTAATAGCATCATGCATGACTTACAATAAACCCCAATGAAACGCTCAGAACTGTTTAAAAAGCTGCAGCAGGTTTTTAAGGAAATTGGTTGTCTCTATTTACTCTTTGAATTAACTGTTAAAGGAAAACAGAATAATAATACATAAAACCCGGGTTTCCTGTAACAATAATTATGATAACTAACATCTGTATATGGCTTTACAGTTTGCAAAGTGCTTTCTCATACATTACCTCATTTAGCAGAGTGGAAATGTTTAATGACCACGGTCCCAAACTGCATTTCATTAATAGTATATATATACTATATTAATAAGTACATTTAGAAGAAACTATCTTCATAAGCACTCTGCAAAGCGTGAACAAAAGGCTGATAAGGAGATTCTAAAATCCAATATCAACCCCATAAATCAAATAAGCATCAAATAAAATCTGTCAAACACTTCATAACATTGTGTGTGTGTCATCAAACTCAAGACGAACCCTGCTGTGTCACCTCGAAATGATGAAGAGACCTAAGGTGTGAGAACATGCTGTTAGAAGTTTCATTAAAGCCTTATTTACTAGTTCAGAACGAATTTACATTGATCTTTTAAACTATTGCTAACCACAAATGCATTAAACCTAAACAGTCTTCATTTACTGAGAAATAAATGTGTCAGCAGAACCATGACTTTTGTCCAATGTTGTTCCGGCATTTAAGGCATTTAATTCACAAAGGCTCAGTGTTAAGCTTTTTATTGCTTGTTGTGCTAAACCATGTTCATTTAATTGCAAATATATTTCCTTCCTGCATCATTATCAAAATTGTTATCTTAAGGAAATATTGTTTTTAAATAATCTGCTGGAAAACCAGTGTGGTACGTGGGCTTATTCAGAATAATTGTTTCCTGCTACAGATGGGTTAGCAATTAAGTGGTAACATTGCTTAAACAATTTTAAAAGGAGGTGAGGATAAAAGGAATCGGATTGTGCTGATCCGAGTTATAAGAAGCTTTGGCACTTTTGTGGAGTCAACATGCACTCATGGCTGATTTAATCAATACCTCACTGTTTATATTTTTAAAGAACTTTGTTATTGGTTCCAGGGCCTAATCTAATAAGTAAGTAATTGCAATGTATTATAATTTTGTGAAATGTGAATTATGTCAAAAGTCACCTTAGTCTTTCTGTCTTTGAAATGGAGACAAATGTCTTGGATTTGACTTTGGCCTTGACGTTTTCCTATATTAACTTAGGAAAAAGATTTGAATTCAGGCTTTAGATTTGAATAGTGCCAGTAACACTGTTATGAGGACATCCATACTAAAGACAGAAAATTAGGAAACACTATTTTAAATAAGAATAGAAACGGCAACGTCTGACTTGAGATATTCCAGGGATTACATGCATTTTTTACATTGTTTTTCAGTAGCTAAATGCAACAGACACAATGTTTCCATTTCAGTAGGTGAAAAATTATTGACGGCACTCCCAATTCTTCATCACCTAAATCCACACTAAATAAGCTGCATCATGTTATCCATTACATGGGACTTTAAAAAATGCTCACTAAAAGATGAATCCTTCAGCTTAATTGTAGTTAAATTCAAGAAAAGAATGACTCTTTACTGAGGAGATGAGCAAAAAGGCACTTTTACAAGTGTTCATTATCCTGGAGCCAGTTATATTGAAAACTAGAAAGTAAACCACAATAAGCCAAGCTTCCAATGAGAAGCAAGCAAGGCAACCCACATTTCAGTATCACCATCCAGTTAAAAAAAATCCCAGAAACTGACTAAATGTGGTTCTATTTCAAAAAGAAGTGAGGACTCCTTTTTGTCTCTATTATGACATGGAATTATGTCTTGGTTTGTTTCAGGGGAGAAATAATTTAAAAATGAATGGCAGTGCGAGACTCAAAATGGGTGGGGTGCACCCCCTGCAGGAGGCCATTGAGTAATTTAGTCACACCCTGCACAGCCGGACTGAGTGACATGGACAACGAAAGGTGATAAGTGAGAGGCAGAGACAGGTAACCCCTCCCTGCTTTCGTTCACCAGTCTGTGCTCTCAGGGAAATGCCCTCTCCACCATGGGGATTGGGGCACTGGCAAGGGGAAGCATGGCATTCTGAACGTACAGATGGCACCCACCCCAAACTTCAATGATGCATCTAAAACCTAGATTGCTGTGCAGCCAGGAGAGCATCCGACTTGTCTAGGGCATTTTCTGTTCTTTCCCTGCAGAGCTAATGGGGCCAGGGGGTCCAGCAATGGGATGGAAATGGATAGCAGCCATTTAAATAGGTACAAGAAAGGGATGTCCGTGTTGGGAAGTCGGCTGCATCTCCAAACCCTTTCTCTCAAAGAATGATGGTGTTACCTTGACACGATATGGACATCCTCCCAAGGCTTTGCACGCATGAATCTTTTAACAGGTTCTTCTCTTGCCGCAACCTTTTCCCGTTGTCACCCTCCTCCTCTCACAGGTCCCTCATCGTTGTAAGTATTGCAAGTCTGGAGCACTTGTGTGCCCTTCCAGCGGCTTCGGGGCTCCTCTCTCTTCCCTTACCTTCACACACCTCCCACCACTTTCTTTTTGAGCAAACACTACCTGTGGTTTTCTAGTAGTTTCTACCATCCATTTAGGTACTCCAAAGTGTTGGGTTATTGTTTTAAATGCCGCCTTGAAATCAAGACCAAATTCCTTTCTGAGATCAAAGCTCAGCTTTATTATTGGCCACAGTGACCTAATATTCAGCAATCTTCTGCCCTCCATAAAAGCAAATGGCATGCGCTAAATGGTGTGGCAGGGTAGTAACCCTTCGCTGCTCCAGAAGTGCAGAAATGCTCAGCTGGGTTAACCTTCTTTTGGTCTGGTCTTACCTTAGGTTTTATAAGACACCAGGTGCAGTCATCTCTCAGTATCCATATGGGATTGGTTCTTGGACCCTGAAGATTATCTGCAAATCCTCAAGTTCCTTCTATAAAATGGCACAGTATTTGCATATAACCTACACACATCTTCACATCTTCTATGTAGTCGAGTGTTACTTAACAAGAGATGTTTCTAAGAAATTGATCGTTACGTGGTTTTGTCATTGGATGAACCTCACAGTGTACTTACACATACCTAGATGGTATAGCCTACCACATAACTAGGCTGGATGGTACAGCCTATTGCTCCTAAGAGACAAACCTGTACAGCATGCTACTGTGCTGAATGCTGTAGGTAACTATAGCAAAATGCTAAGAATCTGGGTATCTAAGCATATCTAAACATAGATAAAGTACAGAAAAAGTAAGGTATCATAATCTTACTGGACCACCCTTATGCATGCAGTCAGTTGCTGACCAAAAAATCATTATGGGGTACATGACTCTACTTTAAATCATCTCTAGATTACTTATAATACTTAATATGATGTAAATGCTATGTAAATATTTGTTATACTAAATATTTAAATTTTGTATTATTTTTTACTATTTTTTTTTCTATTTTTAATCCTCAGTTGATTGAATCCGTGGACACAGAACCCACAGATACGAAGAGCTGACTGTATATGCATTTTCAAGTTTGCATTCCCCGAAATTCAGACACATTGCTTCTTTACATCACCTTCTATCTAATTCTTAAGAAAATCTATGTTCAGTGAAAATGTAGGGTCCCCTGGAGATTATAGAGGGCAGAAAAATATCAGTACTTTCAAAGATGCAGTAAAGTTTAATTAGAAAACCTGAGACATCGTACTCTTTCTTTTTACAGAAGGCAACACTGGCAGGGCGCGGTGGCTCATGCCTGCAATTCCAGTACTTTGGGAGGCCGAGGAGGGCAGATCACAAAGTCAGGAGATCGAGACCATTCTGGCCAACATGGTGAAACCCTGTCTCTACTAAAAATACAAAAAAAAAAAAAAAAAAAAATTAGCTGGGCATGGTGGTGCACGCCTGTAGTCCCACCTACTCAGGAAGCTGAGGCAGGAGAATCACTTGCACCTGGGAGGCGGAGGTTGCAGTGAGCCGAGATGGCACCACCACACTCCAGCCTGGTGACAGAACAAGACTCCATCTCAAAAAAATAAAAGGCAACATTGACTTTGATGTTCAAGTTCAAGTTCCTGTCTTGATAGCAACACAAAAGTCTTGGGCTCGTAACTGCAGAACAAATCAGACTGGTAAATGTGCTGTATTTAGCATGAGCAGGCTTGTTTATTTTTTTCAGTTGACTTGATCGCCGCACTTAAAATTCTGATGGCCTGACAACAGCAACCGCATTCCCAGAGAATGACTGAGCTGTCAGTGCACTCCAGAGACTCAACATGTGCTTTCCAGGTTTCAGAATCCTAGCCCACTTATTTTGAATACTTTACCCATGCAACCCCCTCAGGGCACTTTCCAATCCCTCACCAACAAACTTTTTTTATAAATTAATAAATATTTGATGAACGAAAAAAATACAGTTTTAGTCATAAAGGGTTCTAATGTTCTCATTTCTCAATGTGCTTTTGTATATGTTTTATTAATTATTCCAACCATCTCCCACTCCAATGACTATACCTATTTTCTACCTTTAATAGATGAGAAAACGGGTTGGCTCTTTGCAGACCTGGCAATGGATAGAAACCATGAGCATGCATCCAGGGCATTGAATACTAACTTCATTCGAGCTTTGCAGGTCAAGGGCTAAAGGGTCATGAACCAACCCAACTGTTTAAAAACAGTGTCCTTGTCCTAAAGATTATGCAGTGTGGTTTAAGCACAAGAAACTACTACCAGCGGCATCTTCAAATATTGACAAGCCTCTAATGTATGTATGTGTTTCAGTTTTGGTCAGTTTGTCTAATTGGTGGAAGCTTGGTTTTTATAAATTCAAGATACCTTCAATGTATGGGTTTTAATTCACATCAAGAATTAGATACAGTCCCAGCTACTTAAGGGCTGGGGCAGAAGAATAGCCTGAACCCAAGAGTGTGAGATGCAGTGAGCTATGATCGTGCCACTGTTTGACAAAGTGAGACTCCAACTCTCTTAAGCACATATATACTGTGGAATACTCTGCAGACATAAAAAGGATGAGTTCATGTCCTCTGCAGGGACGTGGATGAAGCTGAAAACCATCATTCTCAGCAAACTAACACAGGAACAGAAAACCAAACTCAGCATGTTCTCATTCATAAGTAGGAGCTGAACAATGAGAATACATGGACACAGAGAGGAGAGCATCACACACCAGAGCTTGTCAGGGGGTCAGGGGCTAGGGGGAGGGATAGTATTAGGAGAAATACGTAATGTATATGATGGATTGAAAGGTGCAGAAAACCACCATGGCACGTGTATACCTATGTAACAAACCTGCACATTCTGCACAAATATCCCAGAACTTAAAGTATAATTAAATATGTGTATATATATATAGAAATATAGACATTTTTCAGTTATAAGCTTATCCAGCCTCTTGATATAGCATGAATTATAATAATTATATTAACCATTTCAATAATACTGGGCAATAAGTGGAACAGATTCCGCTAGGAAAAAACTAAAGAAGAAGAAGACCAAGATCATACATCATAATGGCATCATATCAGGAGCTTATGTAAGAAATAAGCCATTCACTACTATGTATAAACCATATTTATACATTAAATAATTGTAATCTTCAATGCATTGTTCTACTTTTCAATATTTTATTTTCTCCTGATCCTCCTTTACTCATCAGCAGGACTCACTGGAAAAGGCATGTTCTTTGCTAAAATGAGGTCAATAATATTGTCATTTTCAACTGTGCTATCATTTTCACAGGTCCAAGTTGAAATGAAATCAATTATGAGAACAAATAGCATAGTTTTATAGTTTTATCACTAACGAATGGATTTAGCATTGTTCTCCATATTCCTACCACTTAAAATGGAAGAAATAGAGCAAATGTGGTATACAGAAAGCTCAAATAGTCCATGCTAATGGTGGAAATGCTTAAGTATCATCCGTATACAGCTAATATAAACCAAAGTGGTTTATTACCACGGTTTTGTGATTTATGACTCACATTACGATTTTATTTTGAAATGGTTACATGAAATATTAATGTGTGGTGAAAGGACACACAACAAGGAGTAGAGATCACATTTTATCAGATGTACGGGTGCTCAGTGATTTCTTCCTTGTAAGACACTGAGCTCCAATCTCAGTATCCTATTTGTTCTCTTATTGTAATCAGCCCCTCCTAATCAAACCTTCCAAGGTGAGGCAGCTCTACTTTTGCTCCTAGATTATAGGTTAGGTACCGTTAATTTTTAAAAGGCTGGAGTAGTTTATAACAAATGTGAATAATTTATAGCAAATGTTCTCAGCATTGATTAGTGTTCTTCTGCAAAGAACGTCTTCTTGATATGTATCATTCCTCTAATGCCTTATGAAAACTCAGAAAACCTGTTACTGCACTGCTTAATGGACAAATCAAGTTTAATTTTAATCATATGTAAGATGAGAGATACGTCCCTATGTTTTTCCCTGTTTGGAATTTGCCAGGCATTAACACTAAGCATTAGCTCAAAGCAATCTAAAGAGAAGTTAACTATAGGAGAGTTGCCTCTCCCTTGAAATTTACATTTTCTCCGGTTTCTACAAACTCGTGGATCTATGGTTTCTGTAGTTGTTTACTGTCCTGCCTCCTAGGTCATTCCTGACCCTATTTTGCAAAGCTCCAATCTGGGGCCTTGTTTAAGTAAGGCCCCAACAGATTCCACAACAACTTTACTGCACAGTAAATCGATTTACGCTGAGTTCCATACTTCATTTTAATTTGATTAACTATATCTGATGCATAAAAAACTGAATATCTTTTTGAATCATTATGAAAGTTATGTTTGACTTCTATTGTATTAAAGTCCCCAACCATCATTTTATTCTATTGCTATATATTTTTAAATGTCAGTTGGTATAAATAAAAACAACATAAAATAATAGCTAAGGCAGGGCGTGGTAGCTCACGCCTGTAATCCCCACACTTTGGGAGGCCGAGGCAGGCAGATCACCCGAGGTCAGGAGTTTGAGACCAGCCTGACCAATATGGTGAAATCCTGTCTCTACTGAAAACACAAAAATTAGCTGGGCATGGTGGTGGGCGCCTATAATCCCAGCTACTCGGGAGGCTGAGGCAGAGAATTACTTGAACCTGGGAGGCAGAGGTTGCAGTGAGCTGAGGTCATGCCACTGTACTCCAGCCTGGGCAATAGAGCAAGACTCCATTTCAAAAATAATAATAATAATTAATAATAATAATAATTGCTAATACTTCACTTTCTATGTGTATGATGATCACTGTCTAAGAGCTTTGCATATATTAACTCACTCTATTCTCTCAACAGACCAGAAAATAAGTACTATTCTAATGTTTATCATACTGAGAGGAAACTGAGGCACAGAATTGGTAAGCAACTTGCCCTGGTAACACCACCAGTAGCTGCAGAGCTGGAATGAAGAACTGAGCTGGTTCACCTTCAGAGTCCATCCACTAACAACTATACTGTTATTTCTATTGTCCTCTGCCCAGAAACATTTGGTTGCAAAGTTCTTTGTAAAAAAAAAAAAATAAAAAAATAAAGAGAAAAATCTTCTGATTTGGGATTGCAGGATACAAATCTAACTTTACAAAGGTCCAATGTTAAGAACAGACATGTCCTTCAATATCCATGGTCATCCAAATGGCAAAATGGCTCCTTCCATTCCCTGGAAGGGCTCCCTGAAGCAAATCCTCCTCCAAAACCCTCCCAGGATAGTAAAATGCAAAGCAAAGGGCACTTTGGTCAAGGAGAGCTTGCACAGAAATCCAAGCTAAACCACTTCCTACCTGAATAATCCTGGGACTGTTATTGAACCTCTCTGAGCCAAGATTTTTATTTCCAAACTGAGATAATAACACCCACCAGTAGTACAGTTGTAATGATTAGAGATAATGTTTGTAAAGTGTTTGGCATTGAGTAGGCATTCGCTGTGATATATAATAGCTGTTATCATTGTTTTTGTTGTATCATTGTTATTCTTTCTGCAAGCCTATCCTCAGAATGAGTCACTGCATGAATGCAGGGAATGCAGCCCTTGGTAACGTTAACCCTAAAGATCTTTAGTTAATTCCACTTCCATTTTCTAGGACCACTCAACTTTTCTCAGAATCGAATTGAGTTAAATCCACATGCATTCTTAACCTCAAACAGCCAATGAGGAAATCCAGACAAGAGACACAGAAAATGCAGGGGAGGGTGTGATGATTCCACGTAAATGTCACTGCTAAGGAAAAGTCTTTAGAGAGAAAACACCTCACTCTCACCTGTGTGGTTTGATTATAAATACATGACCTCCAGGATTCCTTGTCTGTTAATGATGAGTCTGTTCTTACTTGAGTATGGGCTTCATTGAAGAAACAGAACAAAAAGCAGGTAGGAAAGAACACCAGAATCCCTATGATTTTGGAAAAGAAGATAAAGGGAAACAGGAGAGAGAAAGAAAGAAGAGAGAGGGGGAAAAATGTCTTCCAGAGAGAAAGCAAATCGATAGTAGACACTCTGTGGGGAATAATTATGGTAGAAATAGAATGGAAACTGAACCAGAGTCATTTATTGTTTTGTGTACTCAGTTATAGGAAAGAACATGAATAACAAAGAAATCTGTCCACAGACATGGAACTCCCCCCACAACAGAACAGGCCAATTCCAATGCTATGGGATTTTTTTTTCTATTTTTAATTTTTAAATGAAATAGCACATGACATTCTAACAGCTGCTTAGGTTTGTAGCTTAGTTGTCACAGGACGAGGGGGAAGAGGTCTAATTGCTCCTCACAACCTCATTGGAAGTGGATGAAAATGCAGCCCTTTCTCTTCCTGAAAGCATCATTCTCAAACATGTGATTCTTAAACTTGCCTCCCTCTCCTAAGATGTACTCATGAGGTGAGAATTGTCCCTGCTTAGAGCAATTATCAAAATGCTGCTTTATTTTTTCTTTATACCTATAGTGAGTATTTATAACTTTCTTTTTACCCTCCTGTGTCACAGGGACCATGACCCCTTTTTTGTTTTTATTTTTTGAGTCAGAATATCACTCTGTTGCCTAGGCTGGAGTGCAGAGGCATGATCTCAGCTCGCTGCAACCTCTGCCTCCTGGGTTCAGGTGATTCTCCTGCCTCAGCCTCTCTAGTAGCTAGGATTACAGGCGTGAGTCACCACACCCAGCTAATTTTCATATTTTTAGTAGATACGGGGTTTCGCCATGTTGGTCAGGCTGGTCTCAAACTCCTGATCTTTGATGATCTGCCCTCCTCGGCTTCCCAAAGCACTGAGATTACAGGGGTGAGCCACTGTGCCTGGCTCATGACCACTTTCTAAAACTTTGTTGCCTCTTTTCTCTCATCTTTCTGTTCCAATTTTAATCTTCCCCGGAGAGCAGCTCAGAACCCAACCCCTATCACAGGACTTCAGTCTAGCACCCTGCATCTCTTCTTTCAGTGACCCAGTTGCCTGGTTGAAATGAGTAAATGCCATAGGAATGAGGTCTACATCAATCACTACCAATGTATGCTCTATATTAAAATGTCTTAAAAGCCAAAAAGGACTATTTTATAGGGGCTACCACACTAATTAGAAGGCAGGCTTTTTTAAATATAAGCGCTCATGTATACTAAACACAATCATTCTCAAATACTATGTTTCATATTTTCTGGTTCTAGTGTTGTTTACAAGTAGATTATTAAGTAAACCAGTTCATTTAAGGATTATCCACACACATTAAAAAGCAGAATTTGGCAAATGTAAACAAGCTATTTGGGCTTATGAAAGCTATGTTTCATTGACTGCTTTTCGGTTATTAAAAAGAAATTCTCTTTGTAGCAATTGTGAATGGAAGTTCATTCATGATTTGGCTCTCTGCTCACCTATTGTTGGTAGAAAATGTGGTGTATATATACCATGGAATACTATGCAGCCATAAAAAGGAATGAGATCATGTCCCATGGAACTGAAAGCCATCATCCTCAGCAAACTAACACAGGAACAGAAAACCAACGCCACATGTTCTCACTCATAAGTGGGAACTGAACAATGAGAACACAGGGACACAGGGAGGGGAACAACACACACCGGCACCTGTTGGGGGGTTTCGGGGGAGGGAAAGCATCAGGACAAATAGCTAATGCATGCTGAGATTAATACTAGGTGATAGGTTGATAAGTGCAGCAAACCACCATGGCACAGGTTGACCTATGTAACAAACCTGCACATTTTGGACATGTATCCCAGAACCTAAAATAAAGTTAAAAATAAAAGAAATTGACTTTTGTAGAAGAAAAGAGTTCCCAGGGTATTTGGAATATCATGCATTCCAGACTCTGAAAGGAGTTATAAGTTCCGTTTCAACCAAAAATTGTTTTACCTAAACAGTAATCTCAAAAAAAAAGAAAAAGGTAAGATGTGCATGCCATAACTCAGGCCATTTTCACAAGAAGAAAACAGGACCTAAAACAAAAACAAAAATGATCAGGCCCTATACTTATATGAAGATAAAGAAAGATCATCCTCACTCTCAATTTACTTTGTATATTCTTTGAGAGGTAACTGTGTCCTATCTCCCCCCAAAATTCCTCTTAAAAGGAAATTTCCAAAGATGCTTTCTTCTGTGAATAAAGCAACATGCTCATTTGTTCACTGGTTTTCTCAATATGCAATTTTAGAAGGCCTACTATGTGCCAGGCATTGTGCCACAGCTGAGAGGATCCCAAAATGAGCAGGAGATTGTCCTTAATTCATGAGGTTTACAAATTAGTAGGGACAGAGAATATTTTTAAAAATAATTTTTGGTATATTGAAGTTTTCTACATTCTTGCATATGTGATGTATTGCATATTTTGAAGAATATGCAGAAAATAATCAAGCTTCCAAATAAGAGATTTTTTTAAGAACTGCAATAGTGAGAATTCAGGAGAACAGAATATCGGAGGGCTGCAGGGGCTAAACTAGACAATGAGCCCATGGAATTAAGTTAAGAGGAGAAGGGGGTAAGTATGCACCTGATTTGTCTAGGTGACCAGCAAACGCTTAGCAATAATAGTCTTTTCAAAACAACAGCTCCTTATCTTGTCAAATCTCAAGAAGTGATATTTATGGTTAAAAACCTCGGACCCAACAGAAAACCCAGGGAGGAGATGGTTTTGGAAAGGCAGAATTTTCAGAGATGATATCCTTTTATAAACAAGCAGATACTTTCCCCAAATAGAATTCAATGCCTCAGTCTACCTCCTGCTGAAACCACCACCACCACCACCAAAGCTTGAATATCTGGGAAAATTTAGGGATCACTTTCAAAATATGTCCTAGCATAAAGGCAATTAAAAAATGTAAAGTGCCAAAGATGCAAGAGAAACATAAATGAATAAAATATCTGGTACTAAAGTTTTCAAAAGCTTGGGATCTGATTAAAAATAAAATAAAATAAAATCAGCCAAGCAGTGTTAGTAGGTCAGTCAATCAAGTTTCAAGAAGACAGAAAGACAAAATCAATATCTCTGGCATCTGACACCACTACTGGAGAAGAAAAAAAAAGCAGATGGAGTTTTGTTTATGGCTTTTAAAAAAAATTCCGTTACTTGGACAAGAGTCATAACAGAAAAGCACTGTTTATTTCAGTTCTGTGAACTGTAAATATCAGAGCCAACACCCAGAAAAATTCACCATTGGCCAGTTGGTTTTGCCTGTCCAATTGGAGAAGGTAAGGGGCCTGCTATGGATGACACTTCTTCTGACATAAGTTGTTTCTTGCTTTTTCTCCCTCTCTACTGTATGTCTTTAAATTCTTTATAACACTCCTTTCTCACTACTATTCAATTAGCTTTTAAATGAGTGAGGAGCACCTACGCACCAAGATTGCCAGTATACCGGGTATCATCACAAGGGTTCACAACCAGCTGCTTAAAAGTATTTGGCATCATTATGTGCAGAAAAAAATACTTTTCTAATGGTTGCCTGGAAGATTTATATCACTAAAATGTAATTAAAAAGTAGATTTAGAAATATACTCAGCAACCAAAAAGATTAAATATTAATGTGAACTGTAATTAATAAATTATACATCTCTTGATTACTAATGGCTTATTGACTGTAAAAGCATAACATTATGGAATATTAGGGCAAACAAAGGCTTTTGGGGAATATTGTTCAGCTTCAAGGATGCTGCTGCTGCTCTTGAATTTCCAGAAGAAATCCTGATTTTTGCAGAGGAAATAAAAATTTCCCTAATTATTTCTATTATCATTCTTCACTCATTCTATATGTCACTGAGTCTGTCATTCTTTACAAAATGAAAACTTTGTAGTTTCCTGAATCCTTTTTTATTGCACTAAGGCAATTTCTGTGGCATGTTCCATTGGCTAACCAGTTGAAATTAAGTTTCAAACTTAAAAGCAATCCTGACCTCTTATACAAAAATAAGGTGTTTAATACCATTGGCAGTGACACCAGTACAGAGAAATATCTGGAATGAGAAGGGTGTGTGATGGATAATGCTTACAGTGCAAGGTAGTCTGCAGAGTAAGATAAAACCATGAACAGAAAGAGGGGGCTTTCCAGACATTAATAAAAATATGTAAACTACAATCACTTCATACTCTTTTGAAAAGTTTTCAGGCCAAGTGCAGGGATTGTAATTTCAACATGCCTGTAATTTCAACACTAGGAGGCCGAGGCAGGAGGATCACTTGAATCTAGGACTGCAAGTCCAGCCTGGGCAATATAGTGCAATCTTGTCTCTACGAATTTAAAAAAAGAAATAACCTGGTATGGGGTCACATACCTGTAGTCCCAGCTACTTAGGAGACTGAGGTGTGGGAAGATTGCTTGAACCCAGGAGGTGGAGGCTGCAGTGAACCATGATCATGCCACTGTAGCGAGAGTGACTCACAAGTGAGCAAGACCCTGCTTCAAAAAAAAAAAAATCAAGATATTCATCAGAATCTTAGAATGTGAGAGTTATAGAAAGTGCCTTGGGGGTTATGTAGCCTACCAGCTTCATTTTATATAAGAATTTGGAATTCTCTTACCCAAGGCAGTAGCATGACTTAAGATTTCAAGGACAGTCAATGGCAGAATGGGAGCAATAGCTCAGGTCTCTTCACACTGATAGCAATAGGAGGTCAACAAATTCTTAAACAGACAGGGACAGGTCCCTAGTGAAACTCTACCTTCAAGCCAAGGGCAGTCTGAAACTTGAACAACAAACTACCAGTCCTGGATGGAGTCCACAGACTGCAGTGAGAACTTTCATTCCCATTGGGTGCAATCAGCCCCCGACTGGTCCTGGGTCAAGGTCCTGGGCCAAGCCTTCACTTCAGCCCCCAATTTGTCCCAGGCCAACCTTTCACTTCAGCTCCCTATTGATTCTTTACACTATCATACCTCTTTCTGAATGGCATTTTTTTCCAAGCCTATCCATAAAATCAGCACATGGTTCTCCACTCCAAGCCCATAAAAACCCCAAACTCAGCTTCACAGCTGGCAACCCACTTCCAGTTCCCTTCTCACTGCTGAGAGCTTTCTTTCTGTCACTTAATAAAATTCTACTCTGTCTTACTCACTCCCCAGTGTTCACATACCTCATTCCTCTTGGTCCTGAGACAAGAACTTGGAACTCACTGAACTGTGGGAGTGAAAGAACTATAACACTCCCTCCTGCTTGCTGAACTACAGGAGTGAAGAAACCACAACACCATCAATCCAAAGTTTTTCCTTTGTTTCATATGACAATTGAGGAACTACAATGGTCAGATTTGTTATAGATCTAAAGCTGCAGGTCTTCCGATTTTTGTGTTTTTCTAAGACATTTCATTATGTTATACATAGTAGCAAGCTATGTGCAAACCATTAGAACTAAACTTCAAATAGCAACCATTAGGACTAACAAATTAGGACCAACTGGTTTAGGATATTGGCCAGAGACCAGTCAGGGACCGAGTGCACTGATCAGGATTGGAAGTTCTCACTCTGGTCCATGGACTGTATCCAAAACTGGTAGTTTGACGTTCAGGCTTCAACCATCCCATAGTTAAGATTTTCTCCCAACTCAACTCCCACTATCTCTTCGTCTAAGACAATTTACGCTTTAGTCCAAACCATCTTCCAATGGAGAAAAATTAGCAGAGCAAGACAGGACCATGGGCCTAAAAATTCAGTCTCTATTTCCTTCTGAAATTAGACAACAGTTTATTCCATTCCCCAGCTCTCCAAAGCAGAACAAATAACTCATTTCAACATTTAGAGCAATAAAAGAAGGACTTTGGCAAGAATCATATTTGGGAAATCTTGGCCGATAAGTTTTGCTCGGAAAATTTTCCAGAGCTAAACCAGTGAGGGGGCCCCAAAAACTCATCTGATTTTTAAAGTGGAGTATTTCCTGGGTCAGAGGTCAAGGTGAAGGAAGTCTTACCTCTCATTCTACAGAAAGCCCATGAGCAACCAAACCTTGACTCTCATCTTAGCTTCAGTGTTTTTTTCTTCAGGTATGTACACTCTACCTGCACACTTTCTTCATAGCATGCATCATAATTATACTTTTTGTCTATGTATCTAACCGTTTATTACATCTATTTATGTTTTAGCTACATTTTTGTCTATCAGCTTATTTTATCTCTTTGTCTGTTTAATGCTATTTAGTGCCATCTTTTAGAGTAGACTCTAAGCTCAATGAAAGGAAAAATCTGTACTCCTTTACCACCACAGTCAAGTACCTCACTGGAAGCCTGGAGGCTCCATAAGTATCTGTTGGGCAGTAACGGCATCCACAAGGACAGAACATTCCTAAAAACCTCAAAGGTTGCTCTAGCCCTGCCTGGTGTTGACACTCTAGGTCAGTGCTTCTATTTCAATGGTGAAGTCTCTCCCAGTTTTCCCTGTGCAGCCAAAAATGGGAGCAAGAAGGAGGAAATCTCCCCCTCACTAGGAAGATGGCCACCGTCTACATGGAAAATCCTGTGAGGACAAGAATGGGACAGTATGCTCCACTTCACCTCAAAGCCAATGTGGATTAAGTTTCACAGCACCTCACACAAGAGGAAAACCAAAGCAACTTGTAGAATGGAGCAGATGGTCTTACCCCAGAGACAAGGAGGAAAGGACCAGTAAACTGTAGCTCTGATCAAGAAATAAAAAAAGGGGGGGGGGAAAATAAGTAGTCAAGACATTCCCAAGTTATCTTAAATACAAGATTCTAGTAACTTCATTAACAAATACATTTTTTAAAAAATTTAAGAGATACATCATTCCTTTTTCACATGAATTTAGTTCACAAGCCATAAATTCTCATTTATAGAATTTTCCTTGGCTACTTATAAAAGATGTCACTTACATGTCCTTATATATATCACTCTATAGGAGTCCTTGGTTGAATTTTTAAAATTTCAATGTAAGCCCAAAGATGTCAGATTGGTTACTAAAGAAAAGACTTTAATATTCTGACATCAAGATATCACCTCTCTTCTTGAACAAAGTTTCTGTCTCAGTTCACTCTACTTTCTCTAAATTGTCATTTTGTTGCTTTTCTTTGACCACCAATTCAGCAGCTGACAATAACAAATCCACCTGGAAACTATATGGACAAATTAACATGGACTCCAAGTCTCCAAAATACAAACTCTTTTGCTCAACTCTAATAGAAATGATATCATTGGAAATCACTTTTTTAATTATAAATAATAACATAATCACTAAATCCTTATGATACTATATTTCTGCAGGCAAACAATGTTCGATGTCACCAGCAACACTACCTATTTAACAAGGAAATGTTTTAAACTGCTTAACAAATCATCTGTGGCTTAGAAATTTCACAAAATTTCTCATTTCATAAACAAGAAAATTAAGGCCTTGGCGGTTGAATCATTATCAAGTAATCAGTGGGCTCGCTGCCCAATGTGAGCACTGGCCAATATTATGGCACCAGCCTTTGAGAAAAGGAAAGCTTTATTTTGAATTCATCTCCCTGAGCCGGGGTTTGGGTAGGGTTTTATAAGCATATGGTGAGAGGCAAGTTCAATCTGATTGGATCCTGAATCCCATAATGTGGTGTCTCTTCTTAATTCAGTCCCTGCTCTTCAGTCAGAACACTTAGATTCCCCCCTGCAATTAAGCACTTGGTTCATCTGGCTGTGCTCAGGCTATGACTTTCAACCTGGGGGTCCATGGCAACTGAAAAAAAAAAAACTCACAACTTCCTTAAGTAAAATTGAGTCAGATTAGTTTAGTGTGGTTATAAAATGGCTTAAGGTCCCACAGTCATTTAAAGCAATACATTGCCTAACTGATATTCATTTTGATGCCATTATTTATTTTATAAAATTAATCATCCTGGCAGAAGTGTACCTGATTACCATCTTAACAACTACTTTGCCTATTTTATTAACAACTGCATTTAACGCATGTGGCAGGATAACTAATTTCTGTTGTTTTTATATTTTTGCCTCCTCCTTCTAAGATAGCAGTAGAGTTGTGTGTTAAATTTTGCTTCAGAGGAGCTTGTTTAAAATAGTTGTGAAGAAAGTAAAATACACAGAAAAACACTTGTTATAAAAGAAAAAATATGTCTATTCTGAATAAATTATGCATACATACAAGGTCTGAGCAAAAACATGAAAAGATGTGCTCTGAATATCAATTTTAAAAATTTCTACCAGTATATTACTTACACAAACAAAAATTAAAATTTAATATAATTAAGTACATATTCCAAGACAACAAATGGAAGTTAACAGTTAATTCTGGAAAAAGATTCTAAATACTTTGACCAGTCATCCCTAAAAGCATAAAATTCATCATGTGGCATTTTATCAGACATGCTGTGGTTATTTGATAAGACTCACTTTTGCAGTTTCTGTTGGTAACACAAACATTTTGGGCCTTAATATGTGCATCCACAATCCTTTACAACAATGTCAAGATCCAAACATTTCTGGAAACTGAAATTTTTGTGCTGATTCATCTGGGAATAAAACCTGTCCTGAAGTGACATATAGCTATTAACAATCCTTATCTCACTAATGGGAACGTTGATACTGACTATAGAAATAGTAACAATTTTAACTGTGGAGTGATACAGCAAACCTGGCCAGGGACGTTACAGCACATGTGATTCGGATATCACATTACCTTCCGAAGTCGGAAAACCTCCGAATTTCAAACCTCGTCTGGCTTGATGGTTCACAGGCTGGATTGTGGACTTGCATTCTGTCTTTTTTCACTGTGGAATGTTGTCATCCTCTAAGGAACAGCTTCCAAATCCCTTTGCTTTGCTTCCTGCCTTGATCACAAGCCACACATAACCCAAATTTGAGCAGCTCTCGGTGTTAATCACCTGACAACTTCCTAGCAAAATGAGTCAAGAAAAACCATCCTTGGCACTTGCGGATGGCTTGTTAGAAATCCACAGAGATATACTGCGGACCGTAAGCTACAGAATTGGTGACAAGCAAAATCTAACATATACTATTTTAAATACTCATCTGCCTAACATATTCTGGAAGCTCTCAAGAATGTATGACACTAATATCTCTAAAATGTTTCCTGTTTTAAAATAAATAACAATAAGTGTCTGTGATTCAGTTTGAAAGACAATTATTTCCCAGTCATTTAAGCACTAAAAATATAGAATAATCTAATATTTTACATGTATGTGGAGGTGCTCTGGAAGTGAAGAAATAGGAAGAACAACTAAGCTTGGAATATTTCAACTTTTAAATAATTTTTAATATTGGGAAAAGGGGTCATTAAATGTTCAAATCCATGTGGACTCAGGCATGCCTGTTACACACAAGCAGCTTAGTATCCAATTGACTTTTTCTTGAAATAAGCAGTATTTCCTATCATTTTCTAACCAAATCTTTGTCTTCCTGCCTATATTAATCACATTTACAAAATGAATAGGCAGCACAAACAGACTGAACCCTGGATGAGTAAAGTACTCCCTGGATAAGTCATATTCTAGGTAACATATTAACTCTTTGGAGTCTGCTCAGGGGCCATTTAGCATATTTAAATCATGAATAAGAAAATCAACATCAATTAATGTTGTCCCTGTGCCCAGAGGGTACTTGGTACTGTCCTGTTGGA
This sequence comes from Ateles fusciceps, assembly GCA_036589455.1. Lineage (NCBI taxonomy): Eukaryota > Metazoa > Chordata > Mammalia > Primates > Atelidae > Ateles > Ateles fusciceps. The sequence continues at coordinate 17,865,734 of JAZHEH010000222.1, forward strand.
CTCATGTGGAAAACAGTCATTAACTGCCCCTGTTCTCAAATGCCACTTCGCAAACAGACAATAATGCCAGTCTGGTTCTTTCCCCAAACCTCAGAAAACCAACAAAAAAATGTAACTTTAGCAAATTAAGAGACTTTGTTTTTGAATGAATACTGTACATCGGCTGGCTTAAATCTGTATCTTTGAGGTGGGAGAGAAAGGACTGGGGGGAAATAAAGGTACAAGGCAGAGAACTGATGAAGAAAGAAAGTAGCAAAGTCCAGAAGAAGGCTCTGGTTCCTTGTGCTGGGTGTCCATGGAGTCTCCCCCTCCCCCAGGACACACAGTTCATCCTTTCACTCACTCATTCATTCACCTCTATATCCCCAGAGCTTATTCTGTGCCAAACATTGTCCTGGGTTCTGGGGACAAAAGAGGGAATAAAGTAGCCCTTGCCCTCAAATATACAGTGGGGACAGTTGTAGTCCCTACCTCTTTGGATTATTGTGAAGATTAAATAAGCCATCAGAATAAGATCCAGAGCATATCTTTCAAGCCACAAATGCCCTAATATATATATATGTATATAATATATATAACATATAAATATATTCATATGTATAAATATATAATATATATAAAATATATATTTTATATATATATATATATTTTTTTTTTTTTTTTTGAGACAGAATCTCAGAACCCTGTCGCCCAGGCTAGAGTGCAGTGGTACAATCTTGACTCACTGTAATCTCTGCCTCCCGGGTTCAAGGGATTCTCTTGCCCTAGCCTCCTGAGTAGCTGGGACTACAGGCACCCGCCACCACATCTGGCTAATTTTTGTATTTTTAGTAGAGCCGGGGTTTCACCGTGTTAGGCAAGATGGTCTTGATCTCCTGACCTTGTGATCCGTCCACCTCAGCCTCTCAAAGTGATGGGATTACAGGCGTGAGCCACTGCACCCAGCCAATATTTTTAAATAAAAAAATTAAAAGAATCTAGTTTGGAAATGGGTACATAACCAGACGTTTTCAGTGCAGTGTGATGAGGGAAAACAGAGGATACTGCAGAAGCAGAGAAGCCAGGCTGCAAGGAGGGAGGAGAGGGGTAGTTCAGAATGGGCTCCAGAATCCTGTTGCCTGTCTCCACATCATGCAGACTGCAGGGCTGTGCTGGTTGGGCTGCCCTATGGAGGAGGCAGGAATCCAGACTGTGTACCCTCCCCTAACCATGTCGCACCTGGGGCCATATGAACCACAATTAAGGGACATCTTCTCTTCAGACAAAGGTGACTTCCTCTCTGCACACCACATGTCCTCCAAGAGGGGGAGCCTCCCAGGCTTTAAGCAAGAGGAGGAACTGATCAGGTCCCTATTTCTGATGCATGCAAGGATGGCTGACTGTGTTCTGCCCACGAGCCTGGAGTGCTCTCTTAGGTGTAGTCATTGCGTCTGGGCTCTGCCTGTGGCATTTTCCTGCCCTTTCACAGGGCTGTCTCAGAGGTGAGAAGGGCCAGACTCTCTAGCAGAACCTGACACCACCTAGAAAAGCCACTTGCTTGGGCCCCCAAATTGGGGGTGCTAAGACTGCCTACTTAGTTCCCAACACATCCAGGTGTGGCCAACCTGTGGGCCACATGTTTTCAATAAAGAGTAGTAAACTGGAAGCCAGCTAGTACCACACAGGGCTGAATACAGCTGCTGGTTGGGTTCATGTTCTATCAGTTAAAGTCTAGAGAGGAAGAGAGAAGGAGGGCAATCCCAAATACCCCACCTGGAGGTGGCAGCATGAAATCCCTGGTGGGTGACATAACAGGGACACAGCAGGGGGTGACATAATGGACACAGCAGGAGGTGGAGGTCATGTTCAGGTGGTTTCTGCATCTGTTGAATGAGCCTTGAGAGCCTGCTGTATACAAGGCCCTGAGCCAGGGCACTGGGGATTCAAAAGTGAATAGAACTCAGCTCCAGGGTGCATATTCATCTGCATCAGACAGATGCACATGTACTTGAAGTAAAGGGTTTGAGGGATGGTGCTATCAGCATACAAGAGTCCACACAGACCACAGAGAGAAAGGGGCTAGTTCTATATGGCAGAAACTCAGAAAAGGGCTTTCCAAAAGAAGCGAGCTATGGGCTGAGATTAAAGCTAAGGGACAGGGGTGGGATGCAGTTCTGGGTGGACCCTTTGCCCCCCAAGCAAAGAGAAAGAATCTGGAAACTGCCTGGAGCCTCCAGGAAATTCAGGGACTTTAGTATAACTGGAAGGGGGTCAGGTGAAGGCTCTGCTAAAACAGGAGGAGAAGGGCAGTTTGGCCCAGGCCAGAGACTTGAGGCACTGGAATGCCAAGTGAAGGAATCTGGTGTCCTCTAAGTAAGAGTAAGCAAGGGCCCCTGAGCTTGGGTAGTAATAGGAGATGTTGCAGAGGAAACATCAGTAGGATTTGGCACAATATTGCCATGAAAACATAAAGGAGCCCAGAGGGCTAATGACGGCTCCAGGTAGTAACAAGGATGGAAGCAATAATGTCAGTGCCACGCACCAGCCCTTCCTGTGCGCAGAATACACAGTCCCATCCGTGCCCAGGGGCTTGGGACTGGTAGTGACAGAGCTGAATTATCACTGATGCCCCACTTCTGGCTCCACTGGGCCAGGCTGAACTTTCTGCATGGAGGGAACTGGGCCCAGGCGATGTAGGTGCACGCTGTAGAAGGAGAGGGGCTCTCGTCCCAGGCTCCTTTTTCATTTCCTGGCCTTCCCTTGTGATTGTTTCCCCTCCCTTTTGCCATCAAGTCACCCTGCGTACTCCACTGTACCAGCAGATGTACCATCCTGTGATCTGCCTTTGAATCTGCTCTTGAGAACCCCAGGTAAACTCACACCCCTTCTTCTCAGTTCCACATCCAAATGCATTTGCTCCATCATCCAAGGCCTGTGCGCCAAGAAAGAAATCACTCTTTTTAGCTAGAGTGAGAGCTGGCAGACAATACTCAATACCCCCACCAATTGCTTAGAGCATTTATCAGTCAGGGAGCAGGCTTCCCTGGTCCGTCATCTGCATCACCTCAGGCCCTGGTCTTCACAGTGCCTCTCACAATATCTTCCTCGAGGCCATGGCCCCTACTCGCTTATCTGGGCTAAAGTTTAACTATGGCACCCCTTGAAGAAGGGGGTACTGAGTTAAATACCAAACTCCAGAGTCCTTTATCCAATCTCTTTCCTCAGTCCATCCCACCCCTACCCAAGTTCTTGCTCCTCTACTTCTAAATGTCCAAGGAAACCAAAAATAAGTCATTACATAGCTCAGGGCTTGGAGGAAGCTACCTTCAATACCTTAGAGGTTTACAAAGGAAGTGAAAGCAAAACAAAACAACCATGGCTCAATCTCTCTGCCATTTATAAATTATAAAAATAAATATTCACTTAATTCACAGAGGTGGTGTGGATTAACCTTTGGCTTTGAACTTTCAAGGTTTCAGATGTTTCTAAAATTGGGTAGGTCTCTATACCATACAAATAATGGTTTCTATTGTTAGAAAGACTTGAGGATAATTTTTTGCCCACAAATTGGGAGCCTGGATAATGCTGTGGTGCCATGGAGTTTATTTCAATTCTTTGGTTATATATAGAATAAAGAAAAATTGTGAATTTACAGGAAATTGAAAAAAAAAACAAGTGAAAGAAGTTCCTGGTGCATGTTAGTCAAACTTCGTTTCCTATCAGATTTCTAATTCCAAATCCTAATAAAGTACTCCATAGGTAACATTGGAAGTTATCTAGTGCCGATGACCTTTATTTTGCTCATTTCTAGAAAGGGGAGGAAGGAGACCCATCTTTCTTGTGGGGGCTCAAAAGTGACAGCAGGGATGTGGGCATTTGCGACACTGAGAAACTGGGTGCATCCATTCTTTCCTAATGGATGAAACATACAGCATGAGACCCTAAAAGCCAAAGTCCTTGTACATTATGGTCTGAGGATTTGCCTGCTTAGAAACGTCAGAGACCAAATTATTCAAAACAGGGAAAAGCCAAAAGTAAGTTTCAAAATCTTGCAATGCAAACATCCTGGGGCTTTAGGGGGTGTCAGCATTAATTCACTGCCTGCTGTCCCCTGGTTTACTCTTCCCCTCATAGACCCTGTCTTTTGAGGTCAAATCTGAACAATCCTCTAAAGACACAGAGCAGCAAACAGGAGTTAAGGGCAGAGTGAGCTGGGTCCAGCAAGAGGGAGCAGAGAATTTCCCAGCATTGTTTTCAAGCTCAGGTGATTGTCAGGAAAAGAACTCACATCATTCCCAACCGGGCTCCAAGAGCATTCATTGAGCACCAACCATGGGCTAGCAGTGTGCTGAGCACTCTAAATGCCTTACGTGAATCTCATCCACCCCCTCATAGAAAGTAGGCATTTCAAAATCGTAGTTCTCTAAGTCCTTAAAGGGAATGACAAAGCAATCGCAAAGTGACTCACTGACATAAGCCGTGGTTTCAGCCTGTCTGCACTTTTTGAGAGTAACCACATATAACATTTAATAAGCCCCTACTATGCACCAGACACTGTGCTAGATGCTCCGTACGTATTATTTCTGGTATTCTTCCCAGATCCTACGTGTCAGAGATTATTGCTATCCCCATTTTATAGATAAGAAAACTGACTTTCAGAAACATAAAGTTACTTGCTCAAGAATTTAAAGCCAGAATTCACCTTTCTCTTTATTTCCTCAGGATTAAATGCTCACATTTTAAGCACTGATGAGGCAGGATATTATTGAAATAATCCCAGATTTTGATCTATATAGACTTTGGAAATATCTTGGGGTAGCCACTTCCTGGCCTACAGAACCCTAATTTTGTTTAGGCAGTAACATGTCATTCTGGATGAATTATTTGTTCTAAGAAAATCATGAAAACCCCAATTGTCTTAACCAGTGACTGGTTTAGTGGTTGCTATGTGACTCTCTTCTGATCAAAGAGATGAAAAAAGCCTGTTCTTTACTTCTGGGAAATTTTTCCTCCCTGACGGAGGAGACTTGTGGAAGAGAAAGCCCTTTTGTGGCAGCTCCTCCTTCTGGCTGGAACACTGTCATGTGAGGACATAATGGTTGGAGCAGAGGCAGCTGTCTTGTGAGCATGAGTGGAAGCTGTGGGCATTGCTCATACTCTAAGGATACTGGAATGAAGAAAAGATTAAGACATTTGGGACAGTAAATTATGGGAAAATGACTACAAAATGTATCAGAGACACCAATGGAACAGAAGGGTTATTTTAGGAAAGTTTAGTTGTGCAAATTTATCTTGATATCATCTCCCCATCTCTAATGATACAACTATGCTCTTCTTCCTGGTATCAGGAGAACACCTTTCTCACAGGAAAATTATGCCTTCCTTTTAGGCATAAAAGTAGGGGGCAGATAGCCCTTCCTACATCTGCTTTTCTTAATTGCCTTCAGCTCAAAATAATTAATATGCCAAAGCATCATATTTTGGGGTGACATATTCTGATCCCTTTTACTTCAAAACAAATAATATATCTATGATTTTACTTTTCTATTTAAAATATAATATTTTTATATATTATAAATTATAAATTATTTATATTTAAGTTTTTAATACAGATATAATTAAAACATTAATTTTATAATATTAATATTACTAAATAGCCTACTAACATTAATCACAATGCCTACTGCATGTTGCATTTAAACTTTTTAAATTAATATGTGATTATTATAACTTAACCATTAAAGAAATGCATAAAGCAAAAGTGAAAGCTACCCCAGAATTAAAATGTACTAAAACTTTTTACTAATTATAAAATTAACTTACATTGTACTTGATCTTCACCCATGTTGTGTGTATCAATAGCTTAAGTCCTTTTTCATAAGCAATATTCCACTGCGCAGACATACCACAGTGTAATTATTGATTCTCCTATTGATAAACATTTAGATTATTTCCAGTTTGAAACTATTATGAAGAATGCTGCTATTAACATCCTAGTATACATATTTTTAGTGGACATTTTTAAATTTTCATTTCTCTGGGGTGGAGAGCAAGCAAAGTTAAGTTATAAGGCTGGAAAACAGAACAGTGGTTTCTGCTAGGGGTGGCACAATGGGGCTTCTGAGATTATGGAAATGCTCTATGGTCTCACTGATATGGTGATTATGCAGGTATATATATTTATCAAAACTTATTAAACTTTGTCCATTAAAGTGTGTAAATTATACTCTATTTATAAAAATACTCCCAAAAGAGAATCAGATTGTGGTAGATACAGAGAATCGGTGGTTGGCATTCCTTACGGCCATGCTCTTGCGTGTCCCCAAACTGCAGATGCTGGGAAGCTGAGAACCACATTTCTCAGATTCCCTTGAATCAAGGGAAGGAGCCAGTTTGATCTTCATCCATTTTGTGTGTATCAATCATTTAATTACTTTTTAATGAGGAGTATTCCATTGCACATACATAGGAGTCAAACTGGCTTCTTCAAACTAGATACATTCACGCAAGATTTGCAAAGGAGAAGCAAACAGGGGCAAAGGTGGAGGCTGTCTTCCCATGAACTAGAAGGCAGGAGGGATCTCCTGCAGCTCCTCTCCATATCAATGACCAGGGCAGCTGGACCCATGGCAAGGCCAAATTACCATCCCAGTGTCCAGTTCCCAGCCTCATGCCTGCTGAGGGACAGTTAGAGCAGCAGCAGCTACAGAGAGAAGCTACAAGTCTGGTTTGGTTTGCTTTGGTTTTTTTAACCAGAAATCTTTTGGAGCATGCAGAATAGTTGACAGTATTATACAGTGAATGTACATATATCTACCACCCAGATTCTACAATTGCTAACATTGTGTTAGATTTGCTTTATCATGTATCCACCATATATTCATCCATCACTCGGTCTTATTTTCTGATTCATTGATGGTTTGTATTTTAAGTCAGCAATTTCACTGGTGGCCTCCCACTCCCATCCTGCCCAGGGTAGTGGCTTCTCTAGAGGACCAGTGTCCAGACTTGTTCTTGGAGTCTTCCTGGGAGCCAGCCAGGCCTTCCAATGCTTGTTTAGGTTCCTCATTTGTTATCCTTTCTACTGTCTGTTGTACTACAATGCATCTTTCAAAGGCTCTAAGATAGTTCATGTAGAATTAGTTCATGCTAGAAGGTGATGTCCCTTTAACATTATAAGTATATTGGTTCATACATGTTTCTTAGCAAAAGAAGCTGGAAAAGAAAAATCTTTAGCTTGGCTACAAAATACTTCCTAGTTCTGTCTCAGGAAAATTAAACCTGATCACCTACAGCAGAGGTACCCCTAACCTTGAAGGCTCTTGCAAGGGGCCGTTTGCTCTTCTCTTGTGTTAAGAGCTTCCATCTGCATTTTCTCAATCCACCTGCCAGCATTGCACTTCTTTTAAAGTCTTCATTTTTAATATTCTTGAGGCTAAGTCCAATTATACACAGTTCATGCCTCAATTACCCAACTGTCCCCAAAGTTACAAGCATCACGTTTACGAATACTGTGGGTGCAAAGTTACGTAGGTTTTGGTGATCTGCAATAAACCTGTATGACTGTGTTAATAATTTTGAAGAGCACAAGGTTTTTCAGGAACATATATATTATGTTATAGAAGAAATAACTGTAATAAATCAATTTCTGGTTAAAACAGCTAGAGTAATTCTGCCACCTGCAATTGAAATCCGACTGAGACAGAAATAAAGTCAAGCATCCCACCCTACCCCAGACCCCAGCTCCATCCCAGTAATAACCATCAAAGACAGATCTTTGGAACTTTTCACCTAAGAGACTATATTGCAGATGCCTCCTTGTACTGGGCCCCACTTAGGCACACTAGCTGAACAGTCTCTCCAACACCAGGGCACATAGTTCTTCCCTCATTATCCAGGGTTTGTTGTAATTTATTTAAACAACGTTCCTCCTCTTTCACCTATGGACACTTAGGATGTTTCAACCACGTGTCTGTTATTACAAGAAATGGTATAGTTGCCATCTTTCAAGATACCACTTTACCTAAGAGACTGAACATGGGTGTGGGGCGGTTCCTGAGAGAACGCACATGGTTTGCCGTCCCACACAGGGGATGTTCTAACACACTCCCACCGAACCCATGGACACACAAGCACCATTACTGGCCAACTTTAAATGAATTTTTGTCAGTGGCCATTTGACAGATTAGAAAAAATGGCAGCTTATCTTAATTTGAGTTTCTTAATATTGAGAAGAGTTGAACAGTTTTTGTTTATTTACCGTTTTCTCCCTATGGTTTACTTGCTTTTTTATTTTAAATGGATCTGTAAATATTTTACATGTCAGTGAAATTCACTCTTTGTCCAGTGTATTTGAAAATGTTTTGGCTCACCATTTGCCTTTTGGTTTTACTTATTTTAATTTTTTTATGCAGAAATTTTCAACTTTTAAGTAACTAAAATCACCAATCTTTCCCATTATTTTACCTCTATTATGTCATGTTTACAAACTTCTCAACTTTTCCAAAAATATATACAGTCTTTCCCTCAGTCTCCTTGAGGGCTTTGGTCCAGGACCTCCCACAGAAACCAAAATAGTGGATGCCCAAGTCCCTGAATTTAAAAAAAAAAAAAAATGCATAGTATCTGCATATAACCTATTCAATCCTTCTCTACACTTTAAATTATCCCTACATTATTTATAATACCTCATACAATGTAAATACTATGTAAATCATTGTTACACTGTATTGTTTAGGGAATAAACTCAAGAAAAATGTCTGTACCTGTTCAGTACACACAGTTTTATTTTCCCAGACATTTTTGATCCAAGTTTGGTTGAATCCATACATGCAAAACCTATAGAGATAAAGAGCTGACTGTATGTGTGTGTGTGTGTATATATACATACATACATACATACATTATATATATATATATATATATATATATATATATAGTAATATAATGGGGTTTTTATGGTTAACTCTTTGGTCCACCTGAAATTTTTTTGGTATTTAGAGAGGGATTTTTAATCCACATGGGTAGTAAGTTGGATCAACATAATTTATTGAATTATCTTTCATTTATTCATGAATGCATGGGTTCCCTACAAATTTTGAGCTATTTCTGGAACATTCTGTTTAATCCATATGTCTGCTGTTACTCCAGGTCCAAATATTTTGTTATTGTAAATAATACAAGAAAACATTCAATATATGCTGTAAATTGACTCCTTTCTTAATACTCCTCAAATGTCATATTTTTAGAACCTCTGGTCAGAAGCCAGAAACAAGCACTTCTAGGGAGTAGCAAAAAGAACAGGAATTTATTCTGAATAAGGTGGCTGAATATACATATTCAATAAGCTACAGGAGGAGATATGAATATTTATGAGAAGAGATACATGTGCATGTGCAGTTGAGCTTCCTGCCTCTCCGTGTGTCCAAGAAACAAAAAATGGTGGTACTAGCATGATCTGAGGATGGAGTTTTCAGTCCTTTGAAGTCTAAACATGAAGCAGAGGACATACAAACCCTTACTGCACATTCTTTATAGACTATCCAGAATCATTTCATGGTTGATGGTCTCTTATCAGCATAAAAGAAGGAGCGTCACAGTTGCTTGATGTTAGTGGTGGAGTCTTTTGAAAGGGTTTGTCTCTGTTTAGCCCTTGGGGAAGAAAGCCTCATGGTGGTGAGGGAGGGGGTTGTATTAGTCAGGGTTCTCTAGAGGGACAGAACTAATAGGATAGATGTATACATAAAGGGGAGTTTATTAAGGAGTATTGCCTCACATGATCACAAGGTGAGGTCCCACAATAGGTCATCTGCAAGCTGAGGAGCAAGGAAGCCTGTCTGAGTCCCAAAACCTCAAAAGTAGGAAAGCCAACAGTGCAACCTTCAATCTGTGGTTGAAGGTCTAAGACCTCCAGTGTTGAAGAACTTGGAGTCTGATGTTCAAAGGCAGGAAGCATCCAGCATGGGGGAACAATGAAGGCAGGAAGACTCAGCCAGTCTTGTCCTTCCATGTTCTTCTGGCTGCTTTTATTCTGGCTGCACTGGTAGCTGATTAGGTGATGCCCACCCAGATTGAGGGTGGGTTGCTTTTCCCAGTCCACTGACTCAAATGTTAATCTCCTTTGACAACACCCTCACAGACACAGCCAGGATCAATACTTTACATCCTTTAATCCAATCAAATTGACCCTCAATACTAGCCTTCATAGAAGTATAATGAGGCATGTCCAACCTCCTATCTCCTCATGGATGAGAACTCAGTTTTCAAGGTTACTCTGGAGTCCCCTTGGCCAAGAGAAGGTCCATTCAATCAGTTTGGGGGGACTTCAAATTTTATTTTTGGTTTATAAGTGGAAGACTCAGAGCCCATCAGGAAAGCACAAAGAAAGCAAACTAAAAGACAGAAGGTGGTGGACACTTGGAATAATAAGAAACAATCTTTTTAGAATTGTGTTTTCCTAAACTTTGGGAAAGTTAAGAAAACAACTCTCTGCTTTCAAACACTAACTTGGGAGAAACAAAGTCTGACTGTCTGCTGGTGATGAATTATCAACACCAAGTGCAGTAAACCTCATTAATTTCCCCTAATTGGGCAGAAAGTTTTGGAAAAGTCTGAAGTAGAGAAACATTTTTATAAAATTCAGCTTAATTTCAAGTTCATATGGAAACAAGGATGACAGGGCCTCAAGAAGGGAAAGAGCAGAATGTCTTGGATAATTTTTTAAGGGTTTCAATAATAGATTTTTTTAAGTCATTAGGAGTTAGAACACTCACTGATTCACAGAAGCATTTAAATACAAAATGGTCTTTCATGTGTTTAGAAACCTTTGTTGGCCTCCAGCCTTATGAAGACTAAAAATTTCCCTTGTTTATCTTTTAATTTGCTTGGCAAATACTCCACCACTTCAAGCCTTAATACATCAATGTACTTCACCAGCATTTTAAATTTATCCCAGATTCTGAGTTAGTGGATTTCTCACTGCCCAAGATTATACAATTTTTTTTCCTCAAAATCCTCAATACTTTTATGTGCCCAGGAAATGCACCTGTCAATATGTCATGTGCCTTGTCTCATTTTCTTAAAAGCAGGAACTAAGTTTCATTTTTCACCCTGGATTCTAAAGCAGTTGGAGAGCTTGAAAGTGAAGGGGCTGTCAGAGAGGGAGCAAATACATCTAACTGTGGTGAAAAGGTGATGAAAGACTTGTGCCTGCATTTCCTCAATTTGTTATTAAAATAATTGTTGACATACTCTTTCATTGAGGACCAACTCTTGATTTGCCAAGGCTTAGGTCACAGAGATCAGGAACAAAAGACATGGTTATTTTAAAACACAAATGTGAGCAATTAGTTCCCACTTTTTCTCTTAATATTTTCAAAGATGTTAATAAATAGCTAAGTCGACTTCTTTGAATTTGTTATTTTGCTCCTTCCCTCTGCCCCTTACAGGTATGCAGTTGATCAATGAGCTGGTTAAGAGGAATGACAAGAAAAAGATCTTTGAAAATATCGCACAGGCTACGTAAGGCCTATGGGCATTTCTAATAGACCAAACAACTCAACAATGGATTTAAAGGGGAAAAAGATATGTGTAATATTGGGACAGTATGTTAGTTTGTTCTCACACTGCTATAAAGAAATACCTGAGACTAGGTAATTTGTAAATAAAAGAGGTTTAACTGGCTCACGGTTCTGCAGGCTGTACAGGAAGCATAGAAGCTTCTGCTTCTTGGGAGGCCTCAGGAAACTTACAACAATGGCGGACAGCACAGGGGGAAACAAGGCACTTTGCATGGCCAGAGTAGGAAGAAGAGAGAGGAGGAGGATACATACTTTTAAACAACCATATCTCATGATAACTCACACACGCACTATCACAAGAACAGCACCAAGAAGATGGTGCTAAACCATGAGAAACTGCTCCCATGATCCAATTACCTCCCACCAGGCCCCACCTCCAGCATTGGGGATTACAGTTTGACATAAGATTTGGGCAGGGACACAAATGCAAACCGTATCATTCCATCCCTGGCTCCTCCCAAATCTCATGTCCTTCTCCTATTGCAACAGAGGGGAGGAGACTAAAACTGGGGAGTGTGGAAGATAGCATCAGTGTTACAACAGTGTCCCCAGGCACTCACTGTCCATATCACACTCAGACATGATACTCTTCACCTGCTATACACACAGACAACTCCCAGCCTCCTCCCTCATGGAGTTCACCCTTACAGTGTACCACTGGGAGGCTGGAGGTGCTAGAGAGTTAATGTCCCTGGGAGCAGCTCTCAGCCCAGAATGAGTGGGAGTTGGAGCATAAATATTCAGCTTTCTCCCCCTCAGGGCAAGACAGCTCTGAAAGCATATTCTACCCTGTTCTTCAATGACACACCTTACAAATGAGTCACTGGCAAGCCTTTGTTCTGGACTACCTTGTCAAGGATGTCTGTATAGAAAAACAGTCTTGGACTATAGAGATAACATCTCCCTCTGGAGTGAACAGAAGGTATGCTTACTGCCTATTTTATAAGATTTGGATTCCCTAAGTACAGGGTTCCAACACGCTTACTGTGTAGGCAAAATCTAGGCCTCACTGAACCATGCCTAGGGGACTAGGGGGCAAGGAGAACCAATGCAGTGATGCTTATGCTGCTTGTTGTGCTGAAAGAAACAGAGGCCTTTGTCTCTGATATAATGGTCTCATATCATCTGCCAGCATCAATGGCATGTGGCAGTCCAACCCATTGGCTTGTAAGCATGGGGAAGATCTTGGACCCATCACAGTTATTAACTAGCCCCATTGACCTCACATCATGGAAAGCAGCCAATTGCAGGATGAAATTTTAATTTGGTTTACATTAAAAGAAAAACTTTATAAGAAAGTTTATTTTAAAACTTTATTATATTGTTCAGATAGAATCAGAATTAAAATGGACTATTTTGAGAACTGGATCTTCTGGTTTTTCTAGTCACAAAATTTGAAGTTGAACCACTCAAGTCCCCAGCAAGTGGCAGACATACCATGGGCAATAGAGTTAATACAATGATTATCTCAGATAGTGTTATTTAAAGATTCAGGAAACGAGTACAGCTACTTTTCCCAAGAATAAATGCAGCCCTCGGGAATGAAGAATTGTGAACTTCCAGGGCATATAGTAATACATATATATACACAGCATACATAGTAACAGCCAAATGCAATGAGTTCATAACTTTTGCTTCTCACTTGTGACTCTATGGGTCAACATTTATGTTTTATTTGTTTATTCACTTATTTATTACAGCACAAAAAAAGTCTATTTTGTTAAGCATATGCCTTAAAATGATGAAGGAAAAATATAATTAATGATGGAAAAGAGAAAAGTTGTTGAGACATGTAATCTTTTGCAAGTTGAAGGGGAAGAGCAAACACATGTCTGGCCCTGGGATTGGCGATGGGCTTGAAGTCCAAAGCATTTTTGTACTTGTTCATAGGTGACCAGACCATGTGCAGAACAGAAAGAGGAAGCATTAGGAAGTTCGTCATCTCTCTGCAGCCCCATGGAAAGCAGATACCTCTATTTCACAGATCACTGAAAACAAATCAGACCCCAGTATAGCTTAAGAATCATGGTTTTGCTTTCACTAAAAGTTCTCATATACGTTAATAAAAAGTATTTCAGAAAAAGCTCTTTCTAGACTACCCATAAAAATAAGGGCTTATTTTACTATCACTGGTTCTCTATATATCTAAATTTTCCCAATCACATAAAGCACAAAGTTAGGATGAAATTGAAAAAGTTAACTATATAAGCTTCACTGTGGGCATAATAAGCTTCACTTCAAATCAGAGACGGAAGAAAGATCCAAAGCCAGGGAAATAATTTCACCCTTGCTTAATATGCTTTTCAGATTAATCTCAGAATGACACCAAAAGGCCAAGATAAGAAATGCAGGCAGTGAATGCAAGCAAAGAGCATTTAATATTAGAAACTTACATACTGCGTAAGTGATAAAATAATAGGTATTAACAGTGTTCTCAAACTCCTTAGTTTTCCATCATTTTGTTTGTTTGTTTAAGAACTTTTAGTTTCAAATAGAAATAAAATTAGTTTTCTCCCTTGAAAATAGGATATTCAACCCCGGCCTGATTTTGACACCGATGTTGTAAGTAGTCGGACAACAAACATCCTCAAATGCACAGTCACTTGCTAAGTACCTGTGCCACGCCAGACATTGTACTCGATGCTAGGAATTCAAAGAGGAATAAACAGGGTTGATGCCCTTGAGGAGACTGAATTCTGATGGAGACATTTTTTCCCAAGATAAAAAATAAATATGTTACTTAGCTTTTGTAAAGCCTCTGAAAATTGGATTTTTTCCCCAAATTTTCTGCAAAATGGAAACCCAGGGAGAAATGAACAAGGTTTTATTCCAGCTTAATTGTATGTTCTAACTATGGTAGGAACTTCCGGTTTCCTACTGGGATGGGTAGAAAATAGACATCGAAATCTTTTACGTCCATGTACGTTTTTTAGGTTACCTCTCACTTTAGTTGCTTGGTTTCTTGAAATTCCTTCAACCAGAACAATGAGATGGTCTTAAGTCTGTGTTTGATTGGGCCTTGATGGGACAATGGAGCCCAAGGCCCAAAGCATCTCCAAAAAGGTGAAATACAGGATCCTCATAGCCCAGCCTATACTTCAAAAACAGATCAGTTGTGGACTGAGGACCAAGCCTCCACTGACAATACAGCAGGCTCCGTGGCCCTTCCTGTCCTTAACGGTAAAGACAGAGTGTGAAGAACCAAATAACATTGCAGGTATGTTCCACAAACTGTTCTCTTTTACACAGATTATTCCAGGGAAAGCTCCCTACCTCAATTTATGAGGCTGATATAACCTAGGAACCAAAACAAGGATATTAAAAGAAAAATATATGATAGACTAATTATCTATATTATGATTACAAATGTGAAAACCCTAAATAAACTATTGGTAACAAAAATACAGAAGACAAATAAATACATATGGCCACGTATATTTATCCCAGCAATAAAGGATTAGGTTAACATTAGAAAAATCTCCAACTATAATTCACAGCCCATTACAGGAGAAAAGCTATATGATCACCACCATAGATGCAAAAAAGCACAAAGGCAAAATTCAGTGTCTTGCAAGGTAACAAAACAAGTATCCTAAACAAGTTAAGAGTGAAAGAAATTCACTTAATATGATAGATGGAATCTATCCAAGTTATTTAAATAGTCAAGAATTAGAAGCATTCTCCTAAAGGGAACAAAGCAAGTCAGAAAAAAAATGAGAATGCCTACTCTAGTTGCTTCTATTCAACACTGTTCCAGAAGGCCAAGATGGGAAGACGACTTGCTCATGAGTTCAAGACCAGACTGGGTAACATAGAGAGATCTTGTCTCTATTAAAAAATAAATAAATAAATAAATAAACAAACAAACAACATTGTTCCAGAGATCCTAGCCAGCATAAGGCATGGCAAAGAAATAATTGATATAATTATTAGAGAGAAAGAAATAAAATTGTCATTATTTGTAGGCTATATGACAATTTACTTAGAAAATTCCAGAGAACCTACAACTTACTAGAGCAAAGAAATAGAGGTAAAGAAATAGCCCAGATGAACTGATTAGAGAGACTAACAATAGGCCAACATACGCTTGTGCATCTCACGTATGACAGAAGGTGATATAAACCAATGGGCAAAGAATAAACTATTCAAAAAATGGTCTGGATTGACTGACTATCCATTTGGAAAAAAACAACTTTGTTTCATTCCAATTACAAAATAAATAAATTCTAGATGAATTTGAAAAGGTTTTCTAAATTTAACATTTATGGAAGAAAAATAGAGATTTGTTTTAGAACTCCAAGGCAGGGAATCATTTCTAAACCAAGGCAAAAAAAAATGACACGTAATAAATAAAAGAGTGACACATTTTTTGCTATATTAATATTTGAAATCTCTGTATGGCACTGTAAATACAGTGAAATTTATAAGCCAAATACTGGAGAAGACATGAGCAACACAAATAGATACAAAAGAGACTTTTTTAGGTCTTCTTGGTCAGAAATGGGTCTGGGGAAGGAAGGAATAGGGAGAGATTTGTTGAAGGACACAAAATTACAGCTAGATAGGAGAAATATGTTCTAGTGTTCTATACCACTGTAGGATGACTAGAGTTGATAATAATATATAGTTTCAAATAACTAGGAGGATACTGAATGTTCCCAACACAAAGAAATGATAACTGAGATAATGGATATGCTAATTACATTGATCTGATAATTATACATGATATACATTGAAATGTCATTATGTGCCTCATGGATATGTAAAATTATTATTTGTCAATTAAAAAATAAAAGAAATAGGTCTGATGACCATCAATCGTTGCTCATCCACAATGTGGAAGACCTATCTTCCTTTCTTAGCACATTGTCTCCTCACACTTTAACTAAATTGGGTCACTTTTCACAAAAATTGAAGGAGAAAAGTGTTTTATAAACAATCTACAGCATCTGGCAAAGGCAGTTCACAGGCAATTGACAGAAGCGCAAACCAGAATGGCTGATAAGCAAATGAAAAGTTGTGAACCTCACTAGTAGTCGGAAGAATATAATTTAAAGAAGAGAGAGAGAGAGATCACCATACAACCATCAGACGGAAACACTCTAAATCATCTAATAACACCAACTTTTGGGGGTTTTATGAAGCCCATCTCAGCTTACCTGTCTCACAAGCCTCTGAAATTCAATGTATTCAAAAGCGAACCACTTCCTCTGAACCCTTTCTTCTTCTCAATCCAGTAAACGCTACCACCAAGAACTCAAGGAAAAGACTTGAGTCATCCTCACAACTGCCATAGCCTCGCCCCTCTTATCCAGTCACCCTGACAATATCTGCAAACCCTCTGGGTCTGTCTCCACACCTCTAGAATCGATTTCCACCGCCTGGGAGATATCATCACCATTTCCTGCATGGCTAACATTCACATCCACTTAACCAGTCTTCTTCCTCCTCATCTCACACCTGGCCACCATTATTTAGTGAGTAGTGCAACTGACTCTCCCACACTTAAATACATTCTATAGCCTTTGCTATAAAGATCAAGTTAAATCCCAAATGGGATGGCTCTTAACAATCTGGCTATCCTCTTCAGCCTCACCTACAGATTCCCCTGCATTCCCCTTTCCTACTATGTTTCTTCTCCCTAAGTATAATACACTCATTCGAGTTATTTCAGTGAGCAGTAAATTCATCTAGTATTTGTTTAAAATCTTCTTTTATTTTGCTTTCATTCTGGAATGATTGTTTATTCTAGGATAATGGTTCTTTAACCAACAGAAGTTTAATGGCCTCCTTCTAACTTTTGTATGAGATCATCCTTATTTATTAAACAGAGTCTACTTCACAAAAGGAATTCACTACTCTAATTACCTTCTTTTGTTTATTTCTGACCACACTGATGCTCTGCAAGAAACCCAGCAATGGGGACCACACTCATGTCTATCCAGGTTTGCAGGTTAACACAGGCTCAGGAATATTCATGTACTTTGTCTTCATTTAAGGCAAAGTCAGACTGTTATGCTTAGCTTCCTATGATAAAAAAAAATTTATAAGTGATAAATGTTTGAGATGATGGATATGTTAATTACTCTGATCTGATCACTATACAGTATATGTATCAAAACATCACTATGTACCCCATGAATATGTACAATTCATTGTAGGTAAATTTCAAAATAAAATTTTAAAAACTATAAGTTAAATAACTATGTTAAACTTTCTATTTTAGTCCTACGTGTAAAAGCCAGACATGCGACTCAATGCTCAGAACACTGAGACTAACTTATTTTGTAAAATAGATCATTTCCTTTCAGCTGGCCAGTTTAGATAAATGCATGTTATTAATTAGATTACTTATACCCTCACATTGGCACAACTGAGTAACTCTTATTCATTTCTAAAACACCAATATTTGTGTTTACACCGAATATTACACCAAAAATATTTGTGTAATAAATGTATTGATTTTTAGCAAAGATACAGGTTAAAGTTGTTTTGAGTTTTACTGCATCAAAAAACTATTAAGTTAGTATTCAGAAGAGAAAGACATGTTTTGAGAAAATAGGAAAGATTCCAGGACTCTATTGGCCAAAGGAAAATATGCCAAGGAGTGACATACGTATACAGTCGAATGCTTCTTAGAGTGTGTGATATGGTTGGGCTGTGTCCTCACCCAAATTTCATCTTGAATTGTAGTTCCCATAATCCCCACATGTTGTTGGAGCGACCCAGTGGGAGGCAATTGAATCATGGGGGCAGTAACTCCCATGTTGTTCTTGTGATAGTGAGTTCTCATGATAGTGAGCGATGGTTTTATAAGGGGCTTCCCCAGTCACCTGTTATCATTCTTCTCCTTCCTGCTGCCATGTGAAGAAACCCCTTTACTTCCCCTTCTGCAGTGATTATAAGTTTCCTGAGGCCTCCCCAGCCATGCTGAACTCTGAGTTAAGTAAACCTCTTTGCTTTATAAATAACACAGTCTCAGGTATATCTTCATTAGCAATGTGAGAATGGACTAATACAGTGTGTGAATTTATATCAAATTTCCTTGAGTGAGGTAGACATACTTACTTTGTGCAAAGGATATATTTGATCTACAAATCCATAAAACATATTCACTTTTAAACCACTAAAAAATGTTACTAATTTCTCCTCTTTAATTTGCATTTCTTTTGTCATTCATGTATACAATCTAAATCCACCACATAAACCTCGGCATAAATTCAGTCACATATTTGTTCTCTTGAAATTTGAATGAGCATAAGCATTGTCTCAATGTAAAAAGGCTGTAAGTTATTTGGGGGGCAAGAACAATGACTTTCATTGTTTTTTATTTGTCATCACTTTCTAATTAATAGATTTGAGTTCCCCAAATGTGACACTTCCTTTTACCACCAGGCCTTTGCATGTGGTGTTCCCCATGCCTGAAACAGACAGTTCCTGCCTCTCATCCTCCAGGAAGTTGAACTTCAAATTTGGTAAAAAGATAGTATGAGAAACTTTATACCACTAAATGTGACAATTTAGATGAAATGAACACATTTCTTGACAATACATCTTACCAAAACTGACACAAGAAGAAAGAGAAAATATAAATAGCTCCATATTTATCTTGGAAATTGAATCTGCCAATATAATATAAATAAAAATATAAATTCTCCCACAAAGAAAACTTCAGGTTCAAATGACTTCCCCCTGTAAGCTTTTTTAAATGTAAAGAAGAAATAATATCAATGCTACAAGAACCCTCTAGAGAGTAGATAAAATTCAGCTAGACCTTGACACTAAAATCTGCAAGAGCATTACAAGATGAAGAATTAAACCAAATCCATTTCTTAGATTACAAAATTCTGAGCAAATTATTTGCAAACTAATCCAGTAATGTATAGAAAAGAAACTACATTATGATAAATTTGAGTTTATCCTAGGAATGCAAAGTTGGAATAATATTAGGAGATCAATTATTATGATTAACCACATCAACAGATTAAAGGTAAAGTAATCATATAGTAAAGGTAATAGAGATCTATATAGATATATAGATATATATCCATATATGTATAGATATATAGATATAAATCTATATAGATCTCTATTACCTTTACTATACGATTATTATAGATGCAATAGATTCAGAAAAAAGCAATTAGATAAAATTCAATGTTCATTCACATTAAAAAAAAAAGACTTAACCAACCGGGAATAGAAAGAACCCTTCTTAACCTATAAAAAAACTATAGTAAATGTTGTACTTCATGGTAAAACATTGAAAGCTTTTCTTGGGAAATTGGCAAAAAAGATTCAGGTACATTATTACTTCTGTCAACATTATAGTGGATGTTCTAGCAAGTGCTAGAAAAAGTGCAAAGAAAATTAAATAAAATTATTACCAAAAAAACACAACTTTTATTATTCACAGGTGATATGTATGGTTTTAGCATCTACATTCATGAGTAAATTTGGGATGAAACTTTCCTTTTCTCATTCTTGTCAGATCTAGTATCAAGTTTACAATAGCTAACGTTTTCAATTCTCTGGAATAGTTTATGTATATATTAACAATGTCTCTCATTTTCTGTGTCCTGACGTTTTGAAATCGAGGCTCTGCTAAGCCTGGAGAGACTGGTCCTCTCCATATTTGTCTATTCCTAGAGATAGTAAACAAGGCACCCATAAGATTGCCTTTCAAATGCAAACCAATGAATCTAGAGCCCATAACCCAAACCACTGCCTTGCCTGGGTTCTCACACTCTAGGTCACTATCCACCTACCCTGATCACCCCAGAGCTAAGCACCGAACAAGTAGGGACAGCTCCCATGCTCCAGAGCCCACTGAAATTATTCAAACTAGCCAGTTCCAAACCTGTTTACCCTGCCTCACCCATTTCTTTTAATAAAAGCCATGAAAGGTTCTTGCTGAAGATTTCCCCCTCTTCCTGTGCCTCCTGACCAACCCCTGTGCTTTCCTGTGTGGCCCCCAACAGTGTGGCATGCCCCCTCCTCTTGAGATCTGTGAGTAACAAACTATCTACTCAATGGCAGTTGCCTCCTAATCTGTTGACTTTGCCATACCTAAATAATAATAAAAACTGTATCTCAAGGCAATGTAAAATTCAAATTATTTATAGAACTTACCAATAAGTTCTATAAATAATTTGAATTTACCAATAAGTTCTACAAATAACCTGAAGATTTTCTGCATGAGAAGCTTTTTCACATTAACTTTTTATGTTTCTAGAGTTATTTATAATTAATTATTATTTCTTCCTGAGACAATAGTAAGTAATGTTGTTCTAGTGATACGCTGCTTTAGCTGCCTTCCTCTAGTTTTACTATGGAGCATTTTTGCTTTTGAAGTACTTTAATTTCCAGCATTTTTCTTTGTTTCATATTCTAACCCTCTGATTTTGTAAACATTTTTTGAGTTCCATAAGTATTCCTTTACACTCTGGTCTGAAGAAATCTCATCCAACACCCTGACTTTAAATACCAACTAAAGGCCAATGATTCCTAATTTTATATCCACAGCTCCTGAGCTCTAGATGTGTAAATCAAACATCCTACTTAATATTTGCATCGAAAAGACTAGTAAGTATTCACAGACTTCATGGCAAGCAACATGTCTGATTTCTATTCAGAAGATCCTTCCCTTAGGCTACTTATTTATTTATTTAGAGATGGAGTCTCGCACTGTCGCCTGGGCTGGAGTGCAGTGGCACAATCTTGGCTCGCTGGAATTTCCACCTCCCAGGTTCAAGCGGTTCTCCTGCCTCAGCCTCCCAAAGCTGAGATTAGAGGCTCCTGCCACCACACCCAGCTAATTTTTTACATTTTTACATTTCACCATATTGGCCAGGCTAGTCTCAAACTCCTGCCCTCATGATTCTCCCACCTCAGCCTCCCAAAGTGCTGGGATTACAGGCATGAGCCACCGTGCCCGGCCTCCCTCAAGCTACTTATTTCCAATTACCCATTTGTCAAAAATGTGGAGCCATCATTGATTTTTCCTTTCTTTTTCATCCTTACAAGTTACCACACACAAGTCCTGTCACCTCCAGCCCACAGCACCTCCCTGGCCAGTTCACCCTCCTTCCCCGCCACTGTGGACATCCTGGTCTAAACACCTGTCATCTCTTACCAGCACACCTGCCTTGCCTCCCAGCTAGAGTCCCTGCCTCTCTGTTTACTACCTACCACTCATTCTCTGCACAATGGGAAGAATTATCCAGACCCCATCGTTGCCCTGCTTAAAACCTCCAAGTGTAACCCATCAAACACCTTTACCAACGTCCATTAGAACTGGCCCTTGTCTCCCTTGCCTTGCATTATTTTTCTCTTTGTTTTCAGATTTCAGCCACATTGGCCTTTTCGTTTTAATACAAATCCTTTAGGGCCTTTTATGCTCAAATTTATCTTGGCCTGGAAGGTTCTTGCTGAAACATTTTTCCTTTATCCACGTCTCAGATGGGCCTTCCCTGGTCATTCAGTCTAAAATGAACTCTTGTCCTACAGTCCCTCAATGTTTCAGAGTTGGGTATGTTGCCCACACTGGCCTTGAACTCCTGGACTCAAGCAATCTCTTCATGCCTCAGCCCCCGAAGTATCTGGGATGACAGGCGTGTACCACTGCACCTGATTTGTGTCTCCTTTTTCCATTACATCACCGTTTTATTTTAAATATTTTTCTATCATACTTACTGCATCCCCAAATTATCTTCTTTTTGTTTTACTTTCCTATCACCTATTTTCATGAGAGCCAAAACTCTTGACTAATTTTTCACTGCTTTTGCTTAGGATGATACCTGGCACACAATAGATGCTCACTATAATTGTTTGAACGAAGAATTAGTAAATGGACATGAGAATATACTCATGATGGGCCGTGACATGTGTTTGAGAAAATAGTTTGAGACCATGTGCTGCAGAGCCTGTGTGGCCTAGGGGATGCTGAGAAACAGGTGGGGGTCTAAGTACTCATCGAAAGAGTCAGGCAGGAAGGAATATGGACACTGTCATCACCTTTGACTTCTTCAGCCTTTGAGCTAAGATTATTTGTCAGGCTGAAGCCTTGCAGTGCAGTTACCTCTTGTTTGAAATTTAGTCACCAGTAATGTGAGATTCAAATAATCAGTAGGGAATATTGTAATAAGTGACTATTCTAAACTCTAGGGAAATCCAAAAATGGAATTCTAGTCTTCCTTAAAAGAAAAGGAGATATCTTAGAAAATGAGGTCTTTAAGATAAATATCACTAAGCATCAATTTGGGCATTATCTGAATTCTGACATCACAAGTGAAAACAATTTCAACTCCACTTAAGGAGATGTCAGATTCAGGCAGTTTTACAACAGGAAATGGAAAAGGTTAAGGCTTTATCTTGATTCAGATGTCATTTGATATATATACATAGGAAATTAGGTCACTGAAAATAATTTTTTTCAATCAAGAAATTTACAGCCCAGAATAACATGATGTTTTAATCCATTTTAGCTGGTGTTCCTTATCATTTAGCTGGTGATGTGTTATCCTGTACTGACTACTTAAAAGCTACAAACAATGGAAAGTTTGAAAAAGATCTCTCTGCTTATTTCTCTTACCAGCATTTTAATGCCTGTAAATTTAAACTATTGAGCACAGCTATTTTCATGAAAAAAAAAAAAAGGTGATTGCCATCCATTAAGATATGGTGACCAAGAGTTTGAAACCAGCCTTGGAAACATAGCAAGACCCCATCACTAAAAAAAAAAAAAAAAAATTAAAATTTAGCTGGGCATGGTGGCACATGCCTGTAGTCCCAGCTCTTTGGGAGGCTGAATCAGGAGAATTGCTTGAGCCCAGGAGTTCAAGGCTGCAGTGAGCTATGATCACACCACTGCATTCCAGCCTGGGTAATAGAGCAGGACTCTATCTATAAAAAATGAAATAATAAAATAAAGACTTCATGGGTGACTACAATGATGCAGTAAATATTCATTAATGTCAAAGTCATTCAGTTACGAAGCAAACTACCCTCAGGGAAGCAAGCCAGAAAAGTACGGATGAACCCCTATACCTATGCAAGCATTAAAAACCCAACTCAAATATCGCCTTCTATGTGAATACATGCCACTTCCTCTTAAGAAGGATTATCATTCCTTCCTCTGTTTATCAATGTGTAAATCTCTATTCTTATACACACTTCATTAGGTAATAAATGAGTCTCCCACACTCAACTGTCAGCTTCTTAAAAACAGAAATCCTTTTTTAATCAACTTTGAATCCCCAGCTCCCAATAGTGTCAAGCATTCAAGAAAGATTTACTGGAAAAGCAGAGTAAACAAGTATTTAAGTGAGGATCTCCTATATAACAAGTGTCGATCATTGTCTCATTAGTAATAATTTTTTTAATCCAATCTATTCCTGCCCTTAAATACCTTATGCTCTGGTTGTGGAGTCTAAAGGGGAGGGGGTCTGCTTTCCGTTTATGACTCTGCCTTCACCCACCCCACTTTGTCAGGAGTATAATGGCAACCTGCCTGTATTTTCTCCGGCACAAGTTGCTTATATTCCAAATCAACACACACAGTCCTAACAGTAAAGAATCAAGAAATCATGTCACATCATATCAAAACTTGACTATCCCTAAAGTCTGCTTTAAAATTAAAGAAAAGGTCCATGAAATTCCAAACTGTTTTCTAACGCAGGAATCTGATGCAAGTAATACCAAGGAATAGGCTTGCAACATTTTTTAAAGAAAGGGAAATTTTAGATATAACATGTGCAAGTCACTATACTAATTTACTTATAAAATATATCTAGGAAAGAGTGGCTTCTAGCATAACTTATACATTTAATATGTCCACCTATAAATCAAAACCACTCACCACAGGGTTTTTCTATGGAAATTGTCCCACTCCCCATTAATTTTGCTGACTGGAATTTCAGTGGAAGATTAAGCAGTTAATTTTTCAAGTAGTAGCACAAGTTCTCTTTTCTCTTAATGGAAGATGGTAAGAGAACAGTGTTTCTACATTTCTGACCTATATGTAGAGATGAAACAGTCTGGTGTTGCCAGATTGCAAAAATAATACTCCTATTTGGATAGGTTTTCTTTATTTACCATATATATTGTGTAGAAGTTGAGAATTTTCTTATTCAATGGAATTATAAAATACGTATTTTTAAAATGGGAAAAATCTGTTACACTAGAGATAATGTAAGTCATGCCATCCTAATTCTGTGAAATAGTTGTGATTTGAAATATTATGTTCCATCATCCCCCACAAGAATACTCATACCTATCACACATTGAGTTTCAGTACTTGCTCTGGATAATAAGTATCCTGTAATGATCACACTGTGTCACCCAAAGTGACATACAATAAATGGGTGTTACAACACAACTTTTGTTTTGGGAGATAGTTCTGTTCTTTAACTCTCATTTTATAAGCAGCCTCACTCTACTTTAACTCTTTTAAAAAGCTACTTGGCAGGGCGCAGTGGCTCACGCCTGTAATCCCAGTACATTGGGAGGCTGAGGCTGGGCAATCATCTGAGGTCAGGAGTTTGAGACCAGCCTGACCAACATGGAGAAACCCTGTCTCTACTAAAAATACAAAATTAGCTGGGCGTGGCAGTGCATGTCTGTAGTCCCAGCTAGATGGGAGGCTAAGGCAGGAGAATCGCTTGAACCTGGGAGGTGGAAGTTGAGGTGAGCCCAGATCATGCCACTGCACTCCAGCCTGGGCAACAAGAGTGAAACTCCACCTGAAAAAAAAAAAAAAAAAAAACTACTTAACCATATATTTCCCACCTGGCAGTCTTAAAGATTTTTGTGAGCTTACCTACAATATAAAATTTTGTGGTAGTATTGACAGATATTTCCTAATTCTGATAATCAGCAAGTGCCTCCTAAATATCTTATCCTAAATATTATCTCTTGTATTAATACCAGTTTTTCTAAATTGTTTTCCTTAATCATGTGACAAGCATTCCGAAAAGGATGTCTTGCAGAAAGAAAACAAAGAAGTACAGCTTACAAAGAAGATAAAGAAATATTTAGATTCTGCTTTCAATGTATTCAAAATATACTGTTCTTTCTAGTTAAAGAAGAAAATGATTACATATTCAGCTATCTTGAAATAATTGAAAGGTCATCAATTTTCTGTCACAGATGTGATATGGTTTAATTACATTCTATAAATGTATTGACCAGGCCATCAGAGGAGACCATCCTGCTGAGAGGTTATTATCTTAACAACAAAGTGATATCCATTGAATGGGATAGAAGCATGTATGTAGAGATTTGTGTACATGTGCGGATTCAAAAATGACTGAGAAAATTGGGACAGAGTTGGTTGGAACCAAAGAGAGCTTGAGATTTGCTCATGTTTTCCTAAGATAAAATAAAGTATTTCTTCATAGAAATACAGAGTTTATTTACATTAATAAATAAATGTTTCCCTGTACAAGAACTTTAATCCATAACAGACTATTGAAACTAGGCAAAGAAAATGGCAGACAACAATACAATTACATAGAATATCTCTCAAAGTAATCACATTTTTAATTCCCCCTATTCTATTTTAAAACAGTTAGAAGAAACAAATCTCTATGTGTATTGGAAAGCTAAAGGATTCATGCTGCTATCACCCAATCATGTGTCTCCACCAGCTAGGAAAGCCCTACATAGGAAGTGACTTGGAAAAACCAGAAATGGTAGCTCCTACCGTGCCTCTATTTACTCCAGGATTCCAGCCAATAAGCTTTACTGCAAGTAAGAGAGTGGACTACAAAGCCCATGCATCCTACATTAGGCCAGCACCCACGCTGGCTGCTCCCTGAAGCTGCATGAATGCATGTATGCAGTTCCACTTACGTGTTGCAAGCTTCTTCCTCTTGCTTATCTAATCTGATCTGACCCCAACAGATTCTGGCTTCTGCACACAGCCATAGTGATTCCCGTAGTCTAGGGTGGCATCCATATTAGAGTATATTTTGAAAGCTCCTAGGGATTATTCTAAAGTGCAAAAAAGTTGAAAACCATAGCATTCCATGCTGCTGACTCCAGCCCCTCCAGAATCCTTATATACCTCTCCCTGAGTGAGCCCCTCTCCAAGTGTTTTTTCATTGTTTGTTTCCTAGTTTGCACATCCTGATTCCTGCAACACCTTTCATGGCTGGGACTCTGTCTCATTTATCTTTAAATCACTACAAACTTAGCACAATGCCCAGCCTTCTGCAGACCATCAATATACTGATAAATAAAATAAATGGGTAAGATGTTGGGTAAATGGTTCCACATTACTAGTCTTCTGTTTCTTATTCAGAAAAAATGAATATATTCTCCTCCTACCCACAAAGATATTGGAAAAGTAAACTGAGTTTAGGAAAGCATTTGTTCAAACAAATATATGCCATATAGAGCCACAGTACTGTTAATTTCTAAGAAGGTATGTTCACTTTCACTTGATCGAATAGGAAAGCTGCAGATAGGATATTTAGTAAAAACTTATATCAATTTACTCATTCAAGCCTCTCTCATGAACTCATTTCTTTTCAATTTTTGGCTTTCAGCCATCATCCTGGAAGTAACTACTATAAAGTAGAATTCTTGGCTGTAGCGATTTTGAATTCCTCTCAAAGAGACATGTAAATGATGAGCTAAATTTCATTTCACTTATGAACGAGACTGGAACATGAAGACATGGACCCAGAGGACAAAAGATTATGTGAAAAGTCAGTACTGCTCCTGGAACCTGAGTTGGGTCAAACTCTAAAGAGCAGAGCAAAATCAGAAGCCACTGTTGATACTAACTCAGCAGCCAAGGCTTGGAGAGGCAAAACCCAGAATCAAAGAGAGAATTCCGGATACACTGCTTGAAGGGTGCTCTGGCCAACCATGCTATTTATTGCCTTCGGGATGTGGAAAATAGGAGTATTTGCTTCCAATTGCAGCTCTAACAAAAGACCACAAACTTAGTGGCAAAAAAAAAAAAAAGAAAAAGAAAGAAAAACAGAATATAAACATCCTAGAGATTTATTCCCTTGCAGTCCTAGAGATCAGAAGCCCAATGTAAGTCTCAAGCAGCTCACATCAACATGTCAGCAGAGCTGGGTCCTTCTGCAGGCTCCAGGGGAGAATCTGGTCTCCTGGCCACATGGCTCCAATCTCTGCCTCTGTGGTCACACAGCCTTCTCCTCTCCTATAGTCAGGTCTCCCTCTGCCCCCCTCTTGCGAGAACCTTTAGGATGGCATTCAGGGCCCAGCCCAATAATCCAGGATAATTTCTCCTTCTCAAGATCCTTATCTTAATCAGATCTGCAAAATCCCAAGTTTCTATTGCCATGTAAGGTAATATACATAGGTTCCTGAGATTAGGTGTGGACATCTTTGAGGATCATTATTCAGCCTACTCTAGACACATAATCAGATAAAAATAAGGTGTGGCCACAGATAAGTATAATACAAGGCTGGGAATAATGATGTTCTAAGAGAAGTACAGATGGAACCAAGTGGATGTGAGACAGGGGATAAGTCCTTCCCACCAAGAAAGGCTACTGGTCTTGAGAGACTGGAAGAATTCAGAAAGATTACAACTCAAAACATTAAGTAAAAAAATTGATAATCAATACTCACTCCTTCCATGACACACACACAACCAAAATAAAACACAACAGCTTTTTAAAAAAGAATGATATTGGGAGAATTGTGGACTTGTCAGCTAGTAACCAATGGTGCAAATTGACGGTAAGTACGACGCTCTAATTCTGGAATCAACAGAACAAAATGATCAAGAAACAAAGTATCTTATAAATAAAAAAAAAATGGAATGTATGGCTTTTATTTTATTTATTTTTAAGAAATATTTTAAATGAATGAAAAAGGGGTAAGCCATTTCATAAACAGCCTTGGGGGTGGGCAACTGATTGGTATATATGTGTGTGTGTATATATATATATATCTGCACATATACACACACACACAGACACACACACACATACATTTAGATTAGAATCATTCACCAAAATAAGTTTCAAGGGAATTTAAAAATTAAATGTGAAATATCAATATATAAGAAATCAAGAAAAAATAGAAATAAATATTTACCGTCACTGGATGAGGTACAATTTGCTAAACTTAGAATAAAAACATTGACATATTTAACTATGTTATAAATGGAAGCTTCTATTCTTCCAAAAATAAATAAATAGAAGCAAATTAAAAGGCATCTTATTTGGGGGAGAAATAGTCAGAGGAGATACTACATAAAGTACTAATATTCTTAAAAAGCTTAATCAAATTGAGTTTTAAAATACTGAAGCCTCAATAGATAAACTGGCAAAGGATGTGAACAGGCAATTTCCAAAAAGGAAACTCTAAACAATCAACAAACATGTGGAAAACACTTTGCTTCACTAGCAATCAAAGAATGGCACATTAAAATAAAAAGCAAGTAACATTTGACCTCTATCAAATTAACAAGATTTTTTTTTTAGAAAAATGATATCCACTGCTGATGAGGGCACTGTGAAAAGGTACTCTCCAATATTGCTAATATTTTGGTATAATCCTTTGGAAAGCAATTTGGCAAAGAGCCTTATGATGTTTATACTCTCCAGTGCAGGAATTACACTTTTGAGAATGAAGCCTAGGAAAACCATCCTGACTAGTGAGAGGCATTATTTTTAATAGCAAAAAAAAAAAAAATCAGAAGTAGTCTAAATCTAAGACAAAAAAAGTAATCATTACAAAAATCACATATATTCACTCCATTAATTATTTAACTTTAAAAATTATATTAAGAATATGCAAATATGGAAAATAAACACCAATATTAAAATATAAAGTGAAAAACATGTCAATGTTAAGTTAAAAAGCAAGAAAAAAATAGTATATTCATGACATTTCTACTTAGATTTTTTTGAATAGAATAAATATTAGAAGGACATATAAGAAAATACTGTATTATGTCTGTCTCTAGACAGTGAAATCATGAATGACTACATAAATAGTACACATGCTTTCTAAATTTTTATTTTTTTAATTCAAAGGCCTTCTTATCCTTTTATTATCATTGTCAAACTCTTACAGTATGTCACATACAGCTAAGTTTTTTAAATGATCAAAATTAAAGTTTTTTCTTTCTTAAGATGTTTAATAAATATCTTTTTATTTCTTTTTTGTAAATGATAACTGGCTTTTGCATTTACTTTGTTGTTGCTGGTATGTAATAACGCGAGAATTATGGAGTTTAGATTTCTCTCAACAGAAAATCTAGACCTCTTTCCTTCTAAGACAATTGTTATCTGCTACAGCATTTTAAATCTGCATTGATTATACCGCAACCATCATAAAGTGTTTCTACTTGCTCATAATTTCCTCCATAAACTTTGAATTTCAAATAAGAAATAATGTGTTTTTTAAATCTAATCACGCTTTTTGGCAGATATGTATCTCGAGATAAAAGCTAAGCTGATTTCATGATTTTTAAAAGACTCCCAAATGTTAATATCATATATGAGTGTAATCTTATTAGCAATTAGCTTTCAAACTGTTTGTTCATTGAAGGTAACATTTGCAAATCATTTTAAGAAATTCATCAAATGACTCTCCATTGTTTGATGTGGCAAAAATGGAGTTTAAAGTTGAGGGAAGGGGCAAGGAATGCAGGATCCAGGGATCCAGCCAATTTGGGACCCAAAAACCAAAGGAGAAAGTCAATAAGAAGGTTATCTAGGCATATTCTAAGTCCTGGGAGCCACTTGGTGCTGAGAACCAAATGGAGCATTCTGTCCTGGAAACCAGACATGGAATACAGCTGAGAATGAGGTTTGCCCTGGGGGAATTTTAAGAAAAGAAATCAACTTTTGCTCCCTGGTGATGTCCAGTCCTGCACCCTCTCCCTTCTGCTGGGCAGGAGCCACCCCAGTTGTATTTTCCATAAGAGTGCTGTGCAGAGAAAGTTTCCATCAAGGTGAGAATGATCTATACCTGTGCTGTCCAATGCAGAGCCCTCGCCACCTGTGGCTTACCTTGAAATATGGCTTGTGCAACTGAGAAACTGAATTAAAGGCCATCTTGGCCACTGAAGGAGCCCGATTCCCATGAACCAGGAAGGCTGTCCTGGTCTAACATGCTATTGCCTTTAGGATGTAGGAGAGCCTTTGAATAGCCTTTCTTTCACTTCTCTTGCCTGGTTGATAGCTGTGCTGGACCAGGTAAGAGACTGTGGCCTCCTGATATACTATGACATTCTAAACAACCTCGCCAGGCTTCATCTTACCACAAACATCTCAACATTCTAGAACAGCAATGACCAGTGCTGGAACCAATAGCCACGTGTAGCTGTTTAACTTTAAATTTAAATGACTTAAATATAAATAAAATTCAAAATTCAATTTCTCAGTTGCACAAGCCATATTTCAAGTTGAGCCACAGGTGGCTCAGGGCTCTGCATTGGATAGCACAGATACAGACCATTCCCGCCATGATGGAATTTTCCCTGTACAGCACTCTTGAAGAAGATACCTGGTCTAGCAGATGCTGAGAGTGCCTAGTTTCCTCCTTTTCTAGAACACAGAAACTTAGAGGGTCTGACATAAAGAACACCCAGGGGAGAGGCCTAAGTGCTGTTAGCATTTAGTTAATTAATTAAAATTTGCCTTCAGCCTTGTGTAAGATAGACCCTCCTACCATGGTCAGCAGTTGCAACCAGACTTTGTCATTTTGCTTACTGACCACACATTCTCATGGATCAATTCTAAATTGGATTATTGTTAGTTTTAAAAGCGCCTGAGCAGCAGAAAGCAGCCGTGGTGGCAGGCAAAGAGGAGATTGATAGCAGAATAAACAGGGAAAGTGACAAGATCCGAGGCTGAATTGATCACTGTCAGCGCATCCGTGGTGAGCTGTCTGCCCTTTAGTGCCCAGAGTAAACATCAGAATAATGTTTGGACAAACACATTTGATTTTTCAGGTAATGGGTATGTCAACTAATGACAAACCTTAGAAAGGTCAAAGGGATATCCATTTTTCAGACTTTTTCAACCATTAATCGTTGATTTTGGTAGCAGTGCACTTCTAGGCAGAGCATAGAGGGAACTTCGGCGTGAGTGGGGGACCATGACCAACCTTCCTAGGATTCACCTGGCCATCAACATTTTCCTCCATAATAAAATTTTGTTGAAAGCAGAGAGTTCATTCTTTAAAAATGGAAGCTACACTAGATGCAGAATTTTAGTTGTCTAGAGAAAATCTGCAACAATCTTCCCAATCCTCCAAAGGGACATGGTCCATTAGCCCCCACTAGAATTACACAGATCTTGCCTGTTACCAAAAACAAAACAAAGCACGGAAAATGGCTTTATCAGCAGCAGTTTGCCATTGAGGAACTTATGCTATTGTTCCAAAAATAAGATATCGTTGGTGAATCACGGGTACCCAAAATTACAGTTTGGTACTGTAATTTATCATTGGCTGGGTCATTTTTAATGTGATTTTTTTTTCTTTACACTACCATCCATTAACTGTGACTTGGGAGGCCAACTGGAATTAATGGCAACTATATTGAGAGCTCCAAAATTAACGTGGTTTTTCTGTTCGTGTAAGGCATTTTTCTTTGCCCGCAGAGATGTGGCAGATGAAACCAGATGGGAGTGGAACATGGTCTAGAAATCAGCTTGCCTCTAGAAGGAGCAGAGTAGTACAACTCTGCTTCCCACAGAACGTCATGGTGTGCAGGCATTTGCTTTGTTCATATAATAATCAATCAATCTCTTTAAATAATGCCACTTTCCAAAACGCTGGGACTCTCTAAAGTTCCTCAAGCACACAAATGCACCCTAGAAGTCAGAGAAATGTGAAGAATATATTTGGGTTCTACCTGTAAAACATGTGTAGGATGTATATCCCTCAGACAAAATAGCGTGATGGGAGACAAAGCTGAAAACTTATGGATGGCTGTTTCCCTAGCTGTGTAAAATCCCAGCAAGCTTACTTCGGAAGGTGGGTGCTTAGGAAATAAGTGTGCATTTGAATGAACACATTTCCAGGGTGGATGGTGTCAGCTCAGGCTGCCATAACAAAACACCCTAGAATGCGTGGCTTAAACAACAGACAGTTATTTTCCCAGTTCTGGAGGCTGGAAGTCCAAGATCAATTTGTCGGCATTGCTGAGATTGAGTTCTAGTGAAAGCTGTCTTCCTAGCTTGTAAACAGATACTCACTTGGTGTAGGGAAAAGGAGACTGAGAGATCTCCCTAAAGTCTCTTCTTCTAAAGGTACTAATCCCATCATGAGGGCCCCACCTTCATGACCTCAGACTAAACCTTTGACTTTCCAAAGACCCCATCTCCAAATACCATCACATTGGGAGTTAGGGCTTCAGCACTCTTTCCCCCTGCCCCAGCTCCAACAACCACTGATCTGTCCTCTAGATCTATTCTGATATTTTCAAAATAGGTCACAGAAATTAAATTATACTATATGCAGCCTTTTGAACCTGCCTTTTCCCACTCAGAATAATGCCTTTGAAACCCATCCAAGTCATCGTGTGTATTGCCTATTCTTGTTTATTGCTGAATAATATTTCACGGTATGGATATACTAGTTTGTTTAATCATTCAACTGTTGAAGGATATCTGGTTTATTTCCAGATCTTGGCAATTTTAAATACAACAGCTATAAACATTTATGTATAGGTTGTTGTGTGATCATAAGTTTTCATTACTCTAGAATAAACCCCAAGAGTGAGATTGCTGTTAAAAAGTTACTTGTAAATATCAGTATTGCATTAAACATCCAGATTTTATTCAGGTCATCCTTATAAGAGACTAGTATCACTATCAATCAATGCTCAAAACCCAATATGCCTTACCCCCCTTTGAAAATTGGAGCTGTTTCATCTATAGCCATACCACACTGAACACACCCCATCTTGTCTGAAAACTTGAGTTGTTTTGATATATTTTGTGATATTTGATTCTTTTGTGGTATTATTGACTATTTTGCATAAATGTTAATGAAAAATGTGGTATTAACTATTTTGCATAAATGTTAATGAAAAATATCATTTTAACAATTGTAAAAACGTTGCAGTGATGCTTGCAAGAGTTCTTCCTACTGACTTAGAGATACTCATTCAATTTCCCAAAATAAAGTAAAATTTAAAATCTGAGTAGAGAGGAACCACCACATCAGAGTCTGAGTTAACACAGACTTGGTGTGACATAATTGAAAAATTGCTATGCTAAACTTTGTAAAGAATACACCACCATTACCCCCCATGAAGTACACCCCTAGAGTG
The DNA here is from genome assembly GCA_036589455.1 of Ateles fusciceps. Taxonomy (NCBI): domain Eukaryota; kingdom Metazoa; phylum Chordata; class Mammalia; order Primates; family Atelidae; genus Ateles; species Ateles fusciceps. Next base: position 17,899,574 of record JAZHEH010000222.1, read on the forward strand.
TTTGAAGATTATTTTAAGAGTGGCCCAAATGCCTGTGTTTGACATTTGTTAAAGAATCCTGCAGGAGCTGCTGTCTCTGGAGTTCTGTGGGTTCATCCATGGCTGGCAGCTCTCATCCTGAACCCCATGGGTCTCATGGGCCCTGAAACAATCTACATCCCCCGCATTGAAGATGATAGCACAATGTCAGTGAACTTAAAATTCAATTTCATTCTTCCGAATCTATGTGCCATTATGCAGGTCTTTGAAATAGTCTCCAAAGAAGGTAAGTCTGTATTGATCCCATTCCCTTACATAGCAACTGGTGTGTAGCAACCCATAGCATAATATGAGGGGGGAGAAAATATTGATTCTAGGAAACTTAATATTATTAAAAGACAGTTGTATTAAATCTCTTTCCTGGACTTAGCTGAGCACTTTTTTTTTTTTCCTTTTCCCATTTTCAAAAAATCAATGAAGCTAATACTCGTTAGTTTTAGAGTTTCTACTACAGCAGTTTCATGTCATCAAAGAACCTACGGAAGGTTTGTAGGCTCAGCACTTGAGGCCTGGAGTCCTCTGCTGACTGATGAGCATAACATTTCTCTCTTCAGTTATTCCGGCCACTCAGAGGGGGGCAAGTAGTATTTAAATTTTATTTTCCATGCTATCTGTTTTCCTTAGTGTGTAAAAGTCTTAATATATTGCTTAGCCTTAGTTATAAATGCCTAAGTGCATGTAATGAAGTTCATTACACAAATGCAATTTTCAGTTTGAGAGAAGTCTAAAGAAATAAAATCAACATGGGGTGGGGGTTTTTGATGGAAAACACCTGTCAGTTGAAAAATCCCAGAATTTGCTATTTAAGATTGGAAGTCACATTTTCTTTTTTGAGGACCATCCAAACTTGAGCTTTTTTTTTCTAACAAAAAAGAAACAGCTGCTTCTGATTTGTGACAAGATTAAAGCATTTTGGAATCTCTCTCCAGATATCCAAGTTCTGATAGAATGTCTGCTGTGTCATTATCAAATATAACAAGACTATAACATGACTCCAGAGTCAGTGAACTAAACACTGGAATCTTCTTCTAATTATATAATATAAAACTTCTTACAATTCTGATGCCATGCATTTGGAATTCGTGATTAAGATGGGTTAGGCTTTGCTAAGCAAGCATTTTCTTCATAGATACTGCAAACCATATTTTAAAAATAAGATGGTAAGAATAATGCTGAAAATATGTGAAAAACAAACTATTTCCAAACCCCCTGAAAGATTCTAGAAGCCACAATTAGCATGAAAATATTTGTGGTGCTTTTAATAGTTATTTTATATCTCTGTCTCTGGCTTCTCTTAAGAGTGGTGCTCTCAGCTGCCAGAACAGCCAAGTCCACCTGGATATTCCAGACCCCATAAACACATATGCTCCAGACCGGATTTGATTTTTGTACGCCTGCTAATTGTTCCTCCTTTTTTCCCATTTTCCCACCTTCCCTGTCATCTGCAAGAGAAATCCAAAAAGCAACCAGAGATCATTGGCTTGGTGGGCACAGCTTGGAAAATTTTAGTCTAATTTGCCTCCTCTCCCCTAGAATCCAGCTTGCTGCTTCCTCTTTGCTTACCTGGACCATGGCAAGGGCCTCCTGCAGTGCTTTCAACCAGTATCTCTTCCTCAACCTCTGCAATCAGAGGGAGCCTCTCAAAAAAAAAAGGTCAAATCACATTGAAAACTGCCATGGGCTTGACGTCGCCTGTCAGATAAAACAGTCATCAGCACTGAATACTTGCAGGGGCTTTGCATAGAGAGATGAGCGGGGAAGAACCCAGGCAGGCAGCAGAGTATGACCATGACCCATGTCATACTTGGGTCATGGTAAGAAGACCAAATTAGCTAGAACAGGGATATTTTTTATAAGTGATGGTTATAGAAGATAACTACGAAGAGGTGAAGGGGGTCCAGATCAGTGGAGACTTGAAAGTCTCAGCCTGAGACTTTCTGACCTTATCCCTTATGCCACGGGGAGCTATAGAATGTTCATGAGCAGAAGAGGCAGATAAAAGCAAAGTCCAGTTCTTATCGCCAACCACTCCCCCATTAGCACACACACAAATGAATGTTATTAGGCTACTAGTTATTTTTCCTAGCGACCACCCCCATTGTCTTTCACTAAGAAAAAGAAAATTATTGACAAGTAATTCTTTAGGTGCTTCCCTTTCACATATTTGCAATTTTTAAGTAACACTTTATACTGGCTTAACAAACATAAATGACATTGCAGAGATTTACAATATATTAGTATCCTATTAGTGTATGATTTAAATGTATTGCCCCTTTCTTCAGAGACCAAAGAAAAATAGAAGCATAATACATCATCGGATAAAATATTAACATATTAATGAAAAGACTTCATGCCTCTGAACCAAAGAAAACAAAAATGGTGATGAGGAATGCATTAATAAGGGTCTTAGGCATAAATGACAGAAATTCTAATGCCATTTCCAAATATGCTAATTTACTTAAAATTAGAATAAAATGTATTAATACTTACAGTTCATCAGAATTGCCTTCTATCCTGACCAGTATGTCACAAGCCCCTAAGCTGACCACTTGTCACTTCCAAGATATCTCTAAAGCAGCTCAAACTCACCATGGCCAAAGCTGATTGCGTCATTATCTTCCCCAAATCTTCTCCGTCTCTGGTAAGGGTGTAAGTGTCCACCTGTTCCCTTAAGCTAGAAATGTTGTAATCATCCTTGTCTCCTTTCTCTCTCCCTAAACCCCTGCATTGGTTCCCTAATAGTCACCACTTTTATCTCTAAAATGTCTGTCTGAATCAGACTCACTCGGCATTCTCACCATCAATGCCTTACCATCAACCAACTTCCTGAAAGATTTCAGTTGCCCCCTAACCAGCCTCTTACTAATACTCTAACAGCCAGCTGCTGTCTTCTAATTTGAACATCCCTGGAATCCCCTCTCCCCATCTTCCACCTGACAAACCTCTCTTACCCTTCCAGCCTGAACTCAGATGTCACCTCCCTGGCATTCTTATCATCTCCCACTTCCTTCCCAAAAGAATAAACAGTTTCCACCTCTAGATTCCCTCTTTTATGTGTTCTTTCTTGATTACAACACTCTTCCCATTTCTACCATAACTACATGCTTAAGAATTTGTGTCCTTGACTGGTGCAATGGCTCACGCCTGTAATCCCAGCACTTTGGGAGGCCGAGACAGATGGATCACAAGGTCAGGAGTTTGAGACAAGCCTGGCCAACATGATGAAACCCCGTCTCTATGAAAAATACAAAAATTAGTCACGCATGGTGGTGGGCGCCTGTAATCACAGCTACCTGGGAGGCTGAAGCAGAAGAATTGCTTGAACCCAGGAGACGGAGGTTGCAGTGAGCTAAGACTGCGCCACTGCACTCCAGCCTGGGTGACAGAGTAAGACTCCATCTCAGGGAAAAAAAAAAAAAAGAATCTGTGTCCTCTGATACATTTGTGCATTTATTGGGGTTCAGAACTGTGTGTTATTCTTGAGTTTCTGACAAGTGGGGGTCCATGCCACCCTCACAACACTCTCCTTTTAGTAAAATGGTGCGTCTGATTCAGTGTCATTATTTGCAATTTAAGCTTTTAAAATTTTCATAGCTGCACATCTTGCCTCGTGTAAATTACCTTTGCCCCACCTTCCTTTGTAGTTGTTTCTATTTGGTCTTCCTAAGAATGGACCACTTACATGCAGAATTTGGTACAAGATTTTACCACTGGCTGGATGCCTAAATGGCAGACAGAAGAAAGGGCAGATAGGGTAAACGATCTATATGTACTTCAGCACGTACCTCGATAGCCCACGCCCCAACCCTGGCATTGGCTTCTAGAGAAAATAGCTGCGCAGAGAGAACCACCTGTGCTCCTAAAGCAGAGACTAGAATGTTCTATGATTGATAATCATCTGTGGGCAAAAGTAACAGCATGGCCTCTGAAGCGATCACTCCTCATGCCAACTAAACCACTTTCTCAGCCCACACCTGCCCTGAACTAGTCAATTACCAACGTTGAGAAAGCAGGAAATGAATGGCTCATGATTTTAAGCATCAATAATTTAAATAAAAAAGTCATAAAGAGTCATCCTTCTTCCTGGAGTGTAAATGAATGTGATTCTAAGTGTATGGTAAAGACACGATAATTGCCAGCAAATTAACTCCCAATGAAGATGAAGAGGGATATCTGTCTCCTTTGACTCTTGGACAATTTCCTTCCAAAGGGATTTTATTGTCCCACATTAGGAGTGAGAACTTGACTCAACTCAGTACAGGCCGTGCCTCTGTGTTGAAGAATGATCACCAGGCAGTCACATAGGAGCAGCTTCAGCCAGCAATGTTGGTATCGCCACTTGGGGCTGACAAGGTTATATATTCTGCAACTAGTGCTCTGCAAATCTAGTGATGTGTTGGTCCAGAGTTGTTTTAGATAAAGAGAAGGCAGCTCTTCTCTCACCCAGATCCTCTGTGGCACACTGACCTTTGAGAATAAGAAGTGTGCATGTTTTAATTCTATGCTCAGCAATGCAATGTTGTATTTAGAGGCTGCTTAGGAATAATTTCCTAGAACTCAAACTGGTGTCAGATTTCCATTAAATTGCAGGCAGCTTCCCCACCTTTCATGCCTTCATCATCTCTCTCTAGTTTGACAGTCTTCTCTACCCTGCAATTTTCACCAGTCTGTTTAATCCAAAGTAACTTTGTCAGACAACCTCTTTCAAACTAAGGTAGTGGTGGTCCTATGTGTTAGCTCCTCCACTGGAGGAGATCACTTAAAAATCAATTGGCAAGAATTTGGTATATACATGCCTTAGTCTATCCATCCATACGCTGATGGACATGCCCCATGGTACAAGGTGGATGAACCTTGAAAACATAACACTAAGTGAGAGGAGCCAGACACAAAAGACCGTGTACTGTATGATTCCATTTATATGAAATGCTCAAAATAGGCTAATCCACAGAGATAGATGCAGACTGGTTGCTACCAGGGTTAGAGAAAGGGGAAAAGAGAAGTGACTGCTTAGTGACTACGGGATTTCCTTTTGGGGTGATGAAAATGTTTTGGAACTACATAACGGTGATGGTTTCACAACATTGTGATTGTACGTAATGCCACTGACTTACTCACTTTAAATAGTTAACTTTAACTTTATGTTATTCAAATTTCACTTCAATTTTAAAAGGGGGAGGGGGAAGTGGGGGGATCTATATGTAACCAAGCATGAAGCTTTGATGGTGAAATTTCAGAAGCAGTAGGAATAGAAAAGAAGGTTCCTATTAAGAAGCTTTCACAGAATCTCTCAATTGCAGGTATGCCTGCCTCTGATGTCTCACCTTTGTTGGGGCCCTTCCAGAAAGCCAAGTTAGTACAAAAGAAACCAAGCAGGGTTAGCCTCAACCTTTCATTAGATGTAGCTATCCTCTATGAAGAAAAAGAAAAAGATTATATAATAAGGAACTAATGCTAACTGGTATTATTATTATTGTCAATACTCTATGCTGACCTTCTACTTTCTGTGGCCTAAAATTAGATCATGTATTGTTTATGAAACTTTCACTTGGGAATGTTTTTCAGGTTGCATGGGTTTTCTGCTGCTGTGGCAGCAGGACCAAGCCAAGGCAAAAGGCCCAGTGTTACTCACAGTTGGCTTTATGGTTTCACCCGAGGACAGGGACGAAAGCACACAGCTGAAAAAGCAACACTGGTTTCTGGTCTCTGATGACACAAGTGTTTCCTCTTTCTCATGCTCCCAGCAAAACAGAGTCCTACCCAGTGACTTCCCCAAAGAAGTCTGGAGTCCCCTGGCTGTTGAGACTCTAGACTACAGAATCTAGTGGTCTGAGACTTGAAGACCATCTCACTCAATTCCTGCTGGGTCTCTGATAGGAACATCAGCCCTTCTCAGGGGAGGAACTTGACATTACGAGAGGGAAAAATAAGAAAATGAGCTTTGGGTATGTACAGTTTTTCGGTCCTGCTTTTTTTAATTTGAGAAGTAGTATGTTTTTTTAATTTGAGAAGTAGTAGTTCTTTCTACAGTAGAAATTACCAGAAATATGGCATACCTCTCAGGGTCCAGTCAGGAGGCAGCCATCACTCCAGCTATTTTAACAAGGAAAATGTAACACAAATAATTGTCAACTATTAAAGGTAGTTAACTACTGATATGGCTTTGCTGTGTCCCCACCCAAATCTCATCTTGAATTACCACTCCCATAATCCCCACATGTCATGGGAGGAACCCAGTGGGAGGTAATTGAATCATAGGGTGGGTTTTTATTGTGCTGTTTTTGTGATAGTGAATAAGTCTCACAAGATCTGATAGTTTTATAAAGTGCAGTTCCCCTGCACAAGCTGTCTTGCCTGCCACCATGTAAGATGTGCCTTTCCTTCTCCTTTGCCTTCTACCATGATTGTGAGGCCTCCCCAGCTATATGGAACTGTAAGTTCATTAAGCCTCTTTTTCTTTATAACTCACCCAGTCTCGGGTATTTCTTTTTTTTATTTTTTATTTTTTTTTTTTTTGAGACAGAGTCTTGCTCTGTCACGCAGGCTGGAGTGCAGTGGCACAATCTCAGCTCACAGTAACCTTTGCCTCCACCTCCTGGGTTCAAGCGATTCTCCTGCCTCAGCCTCCTGAGTAGCTGGGATTACACATGCCCATCACCACACCTGGCTAATTTTTGTATTTTTAGTAGAGACAAGCTTTCACCATGTTGGTCAGGCTGATCTTGAACTCCTGACCTCGTGATCCACCCACCCCAACCTCCCAAAGTGCTGGGTTTACAGGCATGAGCCACCATGCCCGGCCCTTAGGTATTTCTTTACAGCAGCATGAAAACAGACCAATGCAACTACTAAAAAGAACTTTAAAAACACCTTAAGGAAGTAGCAAAAGAGCAGCTATTACTTCTAGGCTGAAAGACCTTAAAAATGTAAAGGAACCAAGGATGGGCAGAGGGGGACTTCTACCTCCACTGAGGCTGAGGTTCAGATCTTTTCAGAGATTTTTGCCAAATGTTACTCTTGTTCATGCCCAGTCTGCCTTGTGGGAACGAATAACGCAGATCACCATTCCACCCTTTATTACTGACCAGTTAGATTGCATGGCACAAAGGTCAGTATCCTTGATGTCTGCAAAGTGCTTCTTTCCCTCTGCTTCATGATTATTTGCCCCCTTTCAGAGGCCATTCAAAGCAATAGTAAGAGCTGAACTCCAAGGAGAAGACTCTTGGTAAACTCATTATTAGAGACTTTTATCTAAAATTTTAGCCACTTTTTTTTTTTTTTTTTTTTGGTGAACACTCTTTTCCAATTTTTATTTGCTGCCACAGGAATTCACAAATTGCTGTTGGAGAAGCTTTCTGGAAAGCAAGGGCATGGGGTAGTCTGCAAAAGCAGGCCCTCTGTTGTTGTAGGAGGTTGTGGGCAGGGAGGAGCTTCTGAGAAGTGACCAGTGCTGGGGAGAGCACAGCCTGAGGGCTGGGCTGGGGCTCAGCTGCATGGGCCAGGTGCTACTGCATTGAATGATAGTAACTAGCCAAGCCCAGAATCCAGCAGGAAGTTCCTGGCACTGTACCACTCTAGCACCCTCTAGTGATGACATTAACATTCAGCCAGCTGGTTAAGAAGAAATGTTTACAGGGTCCAGTTCCAGTGTCACAAAGCAGAGCAGAGAAGGATGAATTTGAAGCTGAGAGACAATAAATTGAAACCTGGCATAGATGGGGATTCCAGTTCTCCATCTGATCTCACTTCCAGTGCAGGTAAACCCTTCACATCACTGAGCTGCTCTCAGAGTGTCTTCATCCATGGAAGGAGCATGGACTGCCTGCTTTACCCAACTCCAGCTGCCAGTACTCAAGAGTATTTCCAGGCAGGTCAAGGAACATCACTAAACTTTCAAAATCAGTGACAGAGAAATATTTTCACAAAGTTTTAGGTAGAGGAAAAAGTCAAGAGGAGAATGTTCATAAAGTTAGGTGTGCCCAAAATGGCTATATTTTCCATTGACCTCAGTTTCCTTTTACTCTTGAGCACTCAGACTATTCCTATCTTCCTTTCACAGTTAAATTAGACCCACATGACTGGGTTCTAGCCAATGGAAGATAAACAAAAATAATCTATCCTACTTCCAGTCCTGTCCCATAGAAGACCTCTGGCACAATCCCTCCTGCCTTCTCTTTCCTGGACCCATGCACTGACTGCAGAGCAGATCTCTGGAAAGAGCAGAACATCTTGTTTCTGAGTCACCACCTGGAGGAGGGTCTCCCTGAAGAGTTGCCCCAGCTGGAAATATTCTGATGGGATTGTGAGGAGAGGAAGTAATAGCCCTTCCTGCCCTCGTTCTGAAAATGTGATTCCCAGACCAGTAGCACAAGCATCACCTGGAAACTTGTCAAAAATGAAAATTCTCAGGCCCCACCTCAGACTTAACCAGAAACTCTGGGAGTGGGGCCCAGCAGTTAGGGTGATTTGGGTGTTCTACAGTTCAACAATCACTGCCTTATTGTGTAAAAACACTAAAATTTGGAGGTTTTTTTTTCCTTAAGGCACATAGACAACCTCAACATAAAAACCTTAAAAGAAGACCTTAATATAACCAGTTAAAATGTATTTTCCCAATAACAGCCCTTTCCCAAAGCAGATCTCCTTCTTGCCTGGGGACTAGCCTTTGTAAGACTAACATTAGCCACAAGTTTAGAAATTATGGGTTAGGAGTCATACAGCTGGAGTCTACAAGATTCTGACTCCCTCAATTGCTCCTAAGATCAGTGCTTGAGATATTCTGCAGACCCTGCAGTTGATGGATCAGCTGGCCCACCCAGATCAATCAACTAGCTCATCTGATCTTGTGGCCGCCACCCAAAAACTGAGCGCAAGAAGACAGCTCCAACTCCTTATGATTTCATCTCTGACCAGTCAGGACTCCTGGCTCACTGGCTTCCCCCCACCCACCAAGTCATCCTTAAAAACTCTGCTCCCTGAATGCTCCAGGAGACTGATTTGAGTAATAATAAAACTCCAATCTCCCACAAAAATAAATAAATAAATAGGTCAGGCGCTGCACTCACACCTGTAATGCCAGCACTTTGGGAGCCCAAGGTGGGCGGGTCACCTAAGGTCAGGAGTTTGAGATCAGCCTGGTCAACATGGTGAAACCCCATCTCCACTAAAAATACAAAAATTAGCCAGGCATGGTGGCACATGCCTGTAATAGCTACTCAGGAGACTGAGGCAAGAGAATCGCTTGAACCCAGGAGGCAGAGGTTGCAGTGAGCTGAGATTGCACCATTGCATTCCAGCCTGGGTGACGGAGTGAGATTCCATCTCGAGAAAAAAAAAAAAAAATTAGCTGGGCATAGTACTGGGTGCCTGTAATCCCAGCTACTCAGGAAGCTGAGACAGGAGAATTGCTTGAACCCAGGAGGCAGAGGCTGCAGTGAGCTGAGATCACGCCATTGCACTTCAGCCTGGGCAACAAGAGCAAAACTCCATCAAATAAACAAACAAATAAATAAATAAAATGTGCCTACCACCTCACTAGGGATTGTTGTCATGGCTCCATCATCCACAACACGCCTGAGGAGTCCATATATCCATAAGACCCCTGAATAGAACATGCAGAGACAAAACTGATGTGACAGACTCCATGCTTCCCAATGTTTCACTGTTTTACTGCTCATACTACCTACTTTGAATCTGCACACTTGTTCTAAGCCTGAATCAAGCTGATTAGGTTATAAAGTTGAAGGTTTATTAACCTCAGGTAACACCTGTGACATTTGACTAGAAGCCAGAAAACAAGGACTGTGCTCATTAATTCAGTTACTTTAAACAAGTTACTTAACCTGCTCATTTTTATTGCCCTCTCTGAAAAGTCAGATAATACCCTATAGACCTGTTTTAAAATCACCTGCAGGAAAAATTCTCAAAAAAGAATAAGAGATTACTTTTCCATATTTAGAGATATTCCATATGATTGTTTTTATAGTCATCAAAGTTTAAACAACAGAAAACACGAAGTGGTTCCTCTTCCACTCCTTACAACAGCTGTATGCAGGAGACTTTGAAGAAACAAATTGTCTAAGTTAACTCATATTCAATTTAGAACTATCCAAATGCAAAGTTTTCTGCTTCAGTTACTGAGTTAACTATAACGTCACCTCTAGAAAAATGTGGATTGTTTAATTTCCCAAATATAAAGCCTAAATTTGAAATATTTCTAAGAAAAAAACAATCATTTAAGGGAAATAGGAAGAAACAGGAGCATCTGCTATGAAAGGGGTAATTTTAGTGAACCACGTGGGTAAACAAGTTCTGCCAGGAATGTGGTGCTCCAAAGGAGAGTCCTACCATTTAGCTCCAGCTCCACACAAAGCCACATCTTCAGCACTTAGTTCAGAAGTAATTACCATCTAACTGGCACTGGGGTGGAAGGAGAAAAGAACTATATTCATCTTGTGATTAAATGGCAATTAGCAACTAAGTGCCCTGCAATAATGTGGCACTCACGACCTCTTCACAGCAGCTTCCCCTGCCAATACCACCAGCCTTCTGGGTATCAGAGCCCAGTACATCAGGGCTAGGACCCCAGGGAATCCCAGGGCTGACCTGCACACCAGCTAACATAGGTTGGGTGGAGGCACAAATTAGTGGTTAAGAGCCTGGACTCTACAGGCAAGTTGCCTGGATTCCAAACACAGCTCCACCACTAGCCACCTGCCAACTTGGCCAAGTTACCTAAACCTTTCTGATCATCAGTGTCCTCACCTGAAAACTGGGGGGAAATAGTTGCTTCTAAGATGTAGCTAGATTGTGAGGCTTAAGTGAGTTAAGAATGCAAAGCATGTAAGAGAGTTCCTAACACATGGTGAAGACGCGATCAAAAGAGGCTAATGTTTCCTAAGCTTCAGTAGCTTCCCCTCCACAAGCCTGGGATAGATTGACTCTGTTCTGCCAATACATTGTTTAATGCTAAAAATAATATTTAAATGTACTGTACTGCTTCAAACAAAAACTAAACATCTTTTCAGTCCTGATTCTGGTTCATCCTATTCCCAAGGGTCCACCTTCAGTTGTTCCAAATTGTGAATCAAATAGAAGCAATTTTTAGGAAGCCCTGGGCAGAAACCATTTATTGCCCAAGAATAAGTCTGTGGATCTGGATCAGAGACTGGAAGTCCAACCTTTCCAGCAGAAGTAAATCAGGATGGTCCAACGTCATATCAAAGGGAAGACGCATGTGGTCAGCTCTTGATGATCTACAAGGTAGCTTTTTAGGCTGGCATCTCCTCTTGTCAAAGTGATTGTGAATTTGATACACAAACTGTTTCCAAAATTAGTTTTAAAACATAAGTAGAGAATGAATCTGTTGCAAAGCCATAGCCCTTCTTTAAGGCTATTCCTCTGTAGCAGCAAGTGTCTATTTACTCTCCCAGTTCCTGCCTGACTTTGCCATATGTCACAGAAACCTTCATTCCCCACACTCCTTGCTATCTGGCTTCTAAGTAGTTTTAGCCAATAGTAGGCAACAGTAAGAGAGTCTTATGCCACATAGAACAGGACCCCCAGCAGTGCCCACATCTTCTCTGTCGGCTGAGCTCCCACCAGAGTGCCCTTTACTCTGGGTTCTCAGCTCCAGCCAGGCAGTCCCCCGACCTTGTGGCACGGTGACCCCACACTGGGCAGTACTCCAGTTTTGATATCTCATCCTTACATTGTTCCTCCAGCCCAAGGGGTGGCAGTAGAATAGTCTTATTGCAAATTAGTGATTAACTGGTGGTTCTCTGGTGGTTTCTCAGCTCTTACATCACCTGTGTAACCAATTCCCTTTATTAAATTCCCTCTGCTTGAAAAGTCGACGCTGGATTTTTGTTTCCAGAAGGGCTGGGGTCTCTGACTGATAAGCCATTAATTGTATTTATATGTCATTCCCCCTCCATGATTTCAGTGTTAAAAGAACTGGAGTAGGAGTCAGGAGTCCTGAGTTCTGGTCCCAGGTCTGCCCCTAATTGACAGTGTGACCATAAGCATGCTTCTCTGTGCCTCAGTTTCCTGAGTTGGTTCAAGCACATTCATGAGCAAGCCATTTCATATTAACAGCAGAATCAGGACAAAGGGATCCAATCTGTTTTGGAGGTGAGGGAAGGAATGCAAGAGGGCTTGGGTCATTGCTGTGTCTGTGCTTGTATGTCTTATATGAGCTTGTAATTCCCCAAGGAACTCATAGGTACATAATTTCCTCTCTATTCATGTTTTTCACCCTGATTTTTCACATGTAGAATTAAAAAGAGTTCAGCACATTAACATTGCAAAATAAGGATTGATGAGGATAATACTATCCAAATTAATACCCCAAACCAAATTAGTATGAAAATATTGGATAATAAACAAAAAAAATATGGTAAATTCAGGGCCTTGGAAAGTAGATTTTTGTTTTCTTTCTCTTTTTCTAAACTACCAGTTCCAACATGACGAGTTATGGGCCACACATAAGCATAGCTATGCAAAATTCCCAGTGTGCTATCTGTAACCTGATCTTTTAAACTTTTTCTAATAAACAATTTTGAATTACTATTTGATATTAATGTCCATAACGGTTGTACTATTAGCCTTTCATTGATTTTAAGCCAGAGTTGCAATCAGCATATACTTTTGTTTTTGGAGATGGGATCTCACTCTGTGGCCCAGGCTGGTCTTGAACTCATGGGCTCGAGAGATCCTCCTGCCTCAGGCTCCCAAGTAGCTGAGATTATACATGTTCACCATCATGCCCAGCTACAATCAGTACATAGTTAAGTCAGTTATCAATTCAGGCCCTTAATTGAAAGAACATTTAAACATAAGATTATTTTTATATGCATGGGTCTACATACATCACACACATACACACACTCAACATTGAAGATATTTCTACAGTGAAAACTATCATAAATTCTTTCTTCTCAGGCAACACAGTCCTAAACTTCACCCAAAATAATATATTTTCTTTTAACTCCTCACTGCTTCTTTAAAAAAAATTGACCTATCCCTTTAATCAAATGCAAAAGCCAATCCAGAACTGTTCATGTGTACCTTCCATGACCAATATGGTAGAACCAAACACACATAGCCATTGGGTACTTGAAATGTGGTTGCTCCAAAATGCACTGTGCCAGAAATGTAAAAAATACACCATATTTTGCACCCTCAATGTGAAAAAGCATAAATATTTCATTAATAATGTTATGTTAATTGTGCATTGAAAGTATAATATTCTGGATATGTTGGGATATGCTGTTAAAATTAATTTTATCTGTCTCTTTACTACAAAATTTAAAGTTACATTGCATCGCATTTCTACTGGACAGCACCAATTCTAGAAGTTAAGGAAAGGGAAAGGCACTTCTACCATTCTCTGCCTTTTTACGAGAATCTTAATGAAGAGGAGCAGTATTGATACATTGATGGGGTTGGCGTGGAAGAATGGCAGAACTTATAGGAAAGATGGATGTGCCCGAGTTTTAACCTGCTGACACCCAAATCAAGCTTCGGCCTGTAGAGAAAATAACAAAGACCCAATTAATAGCGCTGTACACTGGAAGCAACATCATTGTATTAATAGCTTGTGCTACCTTCAAATGTCCAAGACAGAAGAGCTTAAAGCATTTTATTCTTATTGACTGAAGACTGAAGGAAGGAAGTAAGGACCTCAGAATTAAAGTTTCCGAGAATTGAATTGGCTCTTTGCTCCCTCATTTGATTATCATTCAAAAAAGTGTACATCTAAAATATGTCTTACAAATATACAGAGGACTAAAGCCTTAGCATATTCAGAGGAAAAGATCACACATATATTCTACCTTACATCTAAATAATTTTATTCATCGTCTTAATCCATGGGCTTGGCATGGAGCTTGGTGGGGGCTTAATGTTTGTGGAACTGAACTAAATGCACAACCTAACAAACATTACAATTACTGGGACTCGGGATCCAGTCATGCTGTTTAAAACAAGGAAGCAAAGACACAGCTCCAGAAATTCAGAAATACAGCTGCAGAAATTACCAAAAATATGCCAAAGCTATTAAAAGAATGGAAAGCTGAATCAAACATTTTTGGAGAGCCACAGAGTGCCATGATGCCTTTCTAACAACTGATTAGGACTTTGCTTTTCTGCAGGGTGGTATAATAACCATTTGGCTAGTACTTTAAGGGGGGAAAAGGGTCTCTTCACCACCACAGTCTGTATTACTCTGCATTCTTTTGTCTAGGCATTTTACACTTACAAATATATATACACACATATTTAAAGAGTGTATTTTTTTCCCTTGAATGAATCATGTGGGCACTGGGGTGGACCTCCAGGGATTTTGGGTGGATGAGACCAATACCAGGAATTGCTAATGTGGTTTCCATTGAATGTGATGGATTCATTAGGTAGAATCATTTGATAAACTAAGAGTACTACATTTTTACTCCATTCATCTTTGTCTTTTGAATTCCAGGGTGACTCTGCCGATAGTGCCACTGTGAGCTGAATGAGCAGCCTTACTTGAAGAAGCTGGCTTCAGGAAGAAATGTTGTTGTTCCTTGACTCTTGTGAGCTCCTGCATTTCAGCCCTGGACCCTCACCTTGAAGTCACTCTGAAGCTATGCTTCACAGATGGGCCTTCATTTTCCCAGAGAATTAAAGGGATGCACTCCAAGACTTTGGGAGTTTCTTCTTCTGCCTGTTACACAGTATGTCACTTGGATGTGACCATTACGGTCTTTAAAAATCCCAGGGCTGTTATTTATCAGGTGTACTAAGCTGAATAGCAACCCCCCAAAAGGATATGTCTATGTCCAAACCCCTCAGGACCTGTGAATGTGACCTTATTTGAGAAAAGCAGTTTTGCAATATATAATTAAGGATTTCAAGATGAGATCATCCTGGATTGAGGATGGGTCCTAAATCTAATGATGGGTATCCTTATAGGGGAAAGGCAGAGGGAGTTTTGACACTGCTATGGTTTGCCCACACTGAAACTCACGTTGAAGCTTGATTCCCAATGTGGCAGTGTTGGGAGGTGGGGCCTAGTGGGAGGTGTTTGGATCTTGGGTACATCACACCCCTGAATAGATTAATGCCTTCTCAAGGTCATGAGTGAGTTCTCAATTTCATGAGACTGGATTAGTTCTTGCAGGAAGGCGTTAGCTGCATTACAGCAGGTTTTTACAAAGGGAGGATTTTTCTCACATTTGGCTCCCCTTCCCACATGGTGAATTCCCCCTTGACCTTCTACCATGTTATGGTGCAGCTCACAAGCCCTCACCAGAAGCCGAGCACATGTCAGAGCCATGCTTTGAACTTCACAGCCTGCAGAACCATGAGCTAAATTAACCTTTCTTTAAAATTTTCCCAGTCTTAGGTATTCCGCTAATAGCAATACAAAATGGACTAAAAACAGAAGCTCACTTTCAAGTAGGACCAGAAAACATTGTCTAGTGTAATTCTCACACAGTGCTGGAATCCTGTTCCCACCTCCATCTCTCCAAACACACACACATTCACACACACTCCTTGCCTATGCCCACGAACCTCTAGTAAGTTTACCTCCTCCTACAGTGGGCTCCCCTGCAAGTCTTTGGAGAGCAAGAACTGTGTTCTCTCAACCTCCAAATGATCCCAGCACATAGGGCCATGGCCAGCACATCCAGGGGCTTAATACTCGTTTGCTAAGTGAGCAAACAGAACCAATCTATGATTAAAAATGAACTCCCAGTAATACTTGTGTCTCAGCCCTAGCTCCTTACTGAAGAATCTACTGATTATGCTTTTCTATGGCTAACATGACATCTGGGCATCGAGTCCATCATCTGACTTATGTAGACTTAAACTCATAAGCCACTGTTGAGCAGAGGCACAGACAGACAAGACCATGACCTCATATTTGGCTTACATGTATTTTCTTTGTTCAGACTCCCACTTCTTCAAACCTCAACTCAAATACAATGACCTCTGGGAATCCTTTCTGAATTTCCCTATGCAGATTTTACCTCCTTCTCTCATTGTATTATGGAAAACTCTTGGCATTGAAATCTACTAGACACTCAGTAAACAATAGTCACTATGGTATTTTTGTTGGTGGTGAAGGAGGTAGCGGTATCAATATGATGCCCTCTGCTTGAAGTCTTTCCCTTATTTATGCCAATTGTCCTGTTTTATTGTAGTTTATTTACATATCTTCTTTTCCCTCTACACCAGAAGCTCCAAGGGATGGAAGCCAAGTTTTCCCCCTGAAATCGTCAGTATCCATTCAGCAGAAGACACTTTACCAATAGTCTGAAAGAAAAATAGGGTCCGTGCATACTGTCCAGCAAACCAGGCAACAGCAGAGTTTGGCCTGTGTGCTAAATTCAACCATGGTCTGGCTTTGTAAAGTGTGCTGAGCAAATTAGAGAAACATTAAGAGAGGAACTGGAGGTGGCCCCACAAAACCCAAAACACTATTTGGCCCAATACAGAAAAAGTAAGCTGAACTGGACACTAAACACACGAGCATCTGGCTTGTAATTTAACTGTGGCTTTAATTTCTTATATGATGACCTCACATTAGCTTCCCCAGAAATTCTACCAAGTGCTCAGAAATGGTTTGGAGCCTAGATTGGGCCTGGAGAGCCCTGATGGGACAAATGCACCCACACACCAAAAAAAAAAAAAAAGGCAACTCTGAGTTTTAAAAGCATCTGCTAGTACTTCACATTTTAAACACTCCCTCTCCAGTAATTATAAGTTAAATCTATAATTTTTAAAACATTGTGAGTCAGGAGGACAGAGGACTATCTTTAGTTGCCTGTGGGGCCAAGCCTTCATCAAAACCACTTCAGAAAGCAAGTTCCTTAAAAAGACACCAGTAACCAGGCTGAGCTGGTGTAGGAAATGGAACTGCAACACAAGGGTCAGAACACAGCACTGTTCAGTCAGAAAAAAGATGGAAATCTGCCCAGACCAGAAACCCAAAGTGTAACGTGTATGCGTACTCATGAGGAATATAGCTGAACACCGTTGGTGGGTCTACACTGCGTTCTAGGGCAAGTTGGTTCTGTTTTCCTACTCAGGGGGAAATTTGGTTTCCATGGGCCCTTTAAACTGGCATAGCTTTCTGTTTTTGTTGCTTTATTGTTATTTCTTTTTATGAGTAAAACTTTTCTCTGATAATGACTGCATCTTCCTAAAAGCTTCTTCTGAGTTCTTATTTTCAAAGAAGCCGAATCCATCTTAATATTTTCCTGCCATAATTGCCCCAGGCCAATTTCTTCTAAAGGAATTAAAAATGCAAATCTAATATTCTAATTGCATAATAGGATAATCTTGGCAGCTGGATCAATACTATCTCCCACTGTCAATAATACAGCCGGGATGTGTGTATGTCAGAGCCCACCAGTCTCACTTTATCACTGGCCCCGTGGCCCATCCACATCTATAAGATGTGACATTTTATTAGCGGCCTTCCATCAATCAACTCTAATTTGTGCATCAAAGAGATGTGTGTTGTCATTTCAGCATGCACGTTGCCCTGGGCACCAGACAACACAGAGTTGAAGCTTCATGTTTCCAAGGACTAAGTTAAATGACAGGAAAAGGGTGGATGACAGCTCCACAAAGGATTTCTTCCTGTCGACCATCCAATGAATTAAGAAGCAAAGGACCTACAACAAGTCACCCCAAATCAAAAGACTTCAGGAAATAAGAATGTGGACAGCTCCCAAACCCATCAGTGCAGCTGTAAACCATTGCAAGCAGCACAGGCCTGGAGTCAGGAAACCTGGCTGTGAGGTCCGGCTTGGCCATTCCCTGCTGGGTCACCTAGCCTCTATCTGCCTCAGTTTCCTCTCTTGTAAAGTAAGAGTGTTGACCTAGATTGTTCCAACCTAAAACTTATTTCACTTCAAGCATAGAAAAGATTGTACTCTGAGTAGCCTGGATGAAGACATCTGTCATTTTGATAGCGATCAGAGATATCATTGCTACTTCTGGGCAATTTGCCAATTGACAGTAGAACCATCATAATTAACGCTTATTATCCAAACTATGTTTCCATTAAGAAGTGTTTTTCCAATAGCTCTCCTTCACCTTTTAAATGTTCTTGGCCAGGCACAGTGGCTCATGCCTCTAATCTCAGCAGTTTGGGACGCCGAGGTGGGAGGAGCACTTGAGCCCTGGAGTCTGTCAAGACCAGCCTGGGCAACATGGCGAAACCCCATTTCTATTAAAACTACACAAACAAAAATTAGTCGGGTGTGGTGGCATGCACCTGTAGTCCCAGCTACTTGGGAGACTGAGGTGAGAGGGTCACTTGAGCCCAGGAGGTCGAGGCTGCAGTGAGCTATGATTGTGCCACTTCACTCCAGCCTGGGTGATAAGAGTGAGACCCTGTCTCAAAAAAAGTAAATGAAATGTAAATGTCTCTCTGTAGCTAAAATTATTTTTAAGGTCTCAGATACCATACCATTTGGTTCAGAATATTTTGTTCAAAATATTTGGCTGAAAAAATCTTGTTCAATTTATCCACCTTAACCAGAAAAAAAAAAAATTCTTGTATAAACTGTGTTTAAAAAATCATAAATTTCCTTAAATATAATTAAGCAATAGGGTATAACAGAACTTTAGGTTCTTATTAAATCTGATTTGAGGGAAGGCTAATTTTAAAGAGACAATCAGAATGAAGATCTAAATTATTTGATGAACAATATACCTTTGCAAAAATTATGACAGCACACAAAGTGCAATTTATTTGGCTTTGTAGAAAAATGCTCTGTATGTATTTCACTTGTAACTATAGTAAGATTTCTTGTTGATATGGTTCTTTGCAGTTTATTCAAATAACAATTATCCACTACATGCTGGGTATTGTGTAAGAGGCTTTCGTACACATTTTAAAATTTGGTTCTGATAGTGACACTGGGGATTAGGTGAGACTGGCATTATTGTCCTGAAGGAGAACATGGAGGCTAGAAAACAGTACGAGACGTCCCCAGAAATTATCAGCAATGTGAAAAGTGACAGAAGATTCAAGGACGAGTTTAAAAAAAAAAAGGCAGGAAAAAGAATAAATATTCCTGAAAACTTGAGGCAGGCAAATTTTCCAAGAGGGGGTAAGAGAAGGGCTTGGAGATAGAGAGGGAGCAGGGGCAGAGGAAGAGATGCAAGCCTTCTGTGAAATACAAACCAGGGGGCTTAGTATTGATCTCTGGGAGAACACGAGAACGAATCGTTGCAGGTTGATCTTTGTGAGCTCAGGGACGAGAAAACAGTGACTGCCAAGAGGCTCTTCCACAAATCACCCTATCAAATCTCGTTTTCTCTCCTGATAGGGTTATCAGGCTGGGGGACCGTGGATCTGGATTTCAGCGAGGCACTTGACAGAGTTGCTCAGGATATTCTTATAGACAAGATGGAGAAATGGGGGATGGGAGTAGGACACAGCTAAGTGGATTTGCAGCTGGCTGAAGAAATGCATCAGAGTGTTGATTAATAGAATGATGTCAGCCTGGAAGGAAAACTAGCCTTGTACTACAGGGCTCTGTTTTTGGCCCTGTTCTGTTCAGCGAGCTCATGGGTGACTTGAACAGAGTGATAGGAGGAACACTTCTTAGGACAGCGAATGACATCGTATGGGAGGGATTGCTAACACATTAAACGAAAGAGTTAGGATACAAAATGCTCTCACCCTGCTAGACCAATGACCCCAAACCATCAAGAAGAAATGTAATTGGAATGAATATATGACTCAAAACGGATCTGGAGTCCTGTAATTGATTACAAAAATCAGTAACACAAAAAAGGATGTGAGATCCTTGACTCAGAAGCAGTTCATGGAATGAAGACCTGGCCCCCTGGCACAACGTGCTCCCATAATATGTTGTAGCCAATAACAAAACCTAAGGGATTTTGGACTGCATTAGTAGGAGCCCAGGGCCTCCTCCAAAAGTAGTTATAATCCCACTGCTTGATGGACTGGTAGATACCTGGGTTCAGGCCAGGTGCTGCATTTTAAGGGGGAAAAAGTACTAGGGAAAGGTGTGGCTATAATACAAGGTAGAAGACGATTCATGTGTTTGGTGACATTTAGCCAAGGAGAGGCAAGGTGGCAATCTTCTAATATTTGGAGAGCTGACATAGGAAGAATGATAAAACACAATCTTCACTGCGCTACACGGATTAAGAGTTACAGAAGTGCTGAGTTAGTCTCAGGGCAACCTAAACCTGTGATTGCCACACGAGTGACCGAGTTCCCAGCACCGAGGGGATTTACAGGCTGGGCTAGTGGGAGAAGTATTTCTTTCAGAGTGAGAAGTTGTTTTGTGTAATTCTACAGGACAAAATAATTTTGATACGTGCAGAGGTGTATACAATGAAATAGCCAGAAGTATTACCTGCTGATTAAATTCAACACATATGCCTTAGCCAATTATTATTTCAAGGTACTTTGTATACATAGAGCAGGTGTGGTGAAAAAGTAAACATGACCACATCACATTGTGTTCCCTGGAAAAGCTTAAAACTCTAAAGACACATAAGTAATTTTATTTAAATAGAAGATAAAATAAAATAATTATATTTTATCATAACAGATAATAAAATAAATTATAATAAAGAAAGAGAAGCCACACAAAGTGGCTCATGCCTGTAATCCCAGAACTTTGGGAGGCTGAGGCTGGGAGATTGCTTGAGACGAGGAGTCCTGGACCAGCCTCGGTAATACAGTGGGACCCCATCTCTATAAAAATAATTTAAAAATCTAAAAATTAGCCAGGCATGGTGGCATACACCTGTAGTCCCAGCTACTCAGGAGGCTAAGGTGGGAGGATTGCCTAAGCCCAGGAGTTTAAAGCTTCAGTGAGTGATGATGGCACCACTGTGCTCCAGCCTGGGTGACAGAGTGAGACCCTGTTGCTAAAAGAAAATCAGAAGAGAGAAAGAGCTACATGATAAAGAAAGGGTAAGAATTAATTTTAAGTTGAGTTAGAGGTGATCAAAGAAGGCTTCACAAAACAGGTAGCATTCCACCTGAATGCATGTTGTGTTTCCAGCTCAGGCATCTAGGCAGCTTAGGTACAGCCCTGGTGAAACGCTAAAGGTGGTCACCCTGCATCTTCTCCCATATTTACCCATTTGAAATTCCATCTTGTCTGTGCTGTTATTTAAAAGGGATTTTGTTCTCTACCCATACCTGGCAATCTGATGGTTTAGATCTCCTTTGTTTCCCACCTTCCCTGTCACCCTCATTGTTATGAGGGTCTAGCCTCCAATTATTCTGCCCATGGTCACCTGCAGACACAGTCCTGGCACAGGAGTCACATTCCATCAGTTTTACCATGTAAGGTAACATGATCACAGAAAGGCCATTCCCTCACCATTGCCATATTTTTGGTTAGAGCAATGCAGAGGTCATAGGCCTCTTTCAGGTCTGTCTGTTACAGGTGCCAGGCGGAGGTCAGTTATACACCTGGAACAAGAAGGTGGAAAGATGGGGCAGGGTGTGAAGCAGGTGGGCACTTCAGAGCTGGGCACTCGACCTTGGGGATGCCTCAAGCAGTGCAGTTAGGTTCCTCTCTCCTCTTGCCTAGACAAATGGCTTGTCATCCTTGGTCATGAAAAAGACACTTTACCTTTCAGGCATGAGTGCATATCCCATGCAGTAGGGTGAGCTAAGATGATACCCTCTGCACCCTCCTTGAGCTCACCCCTTCAATTTTGGGAGGACCTCTCCTAGCCCTTGAGGGTAGTAATCCACCCACCAGTGGTGGCTGACATCACTGGGATATACAGGTCTCAGCCATCACACAGAGTCCCAGCCTATGGCTAAGTAACATTATCCCCCAAGCTGTGTGTCTATGCAGGGCGTTTCC
The DNA here is from genome assembly GCA_036589455.1 of Ateles fusciceps. Taxonomy (NCBI): domain Eukaryota; kingdom Metazoa; phylum Chordata; class Mammalia; order Primates; family Atelidae; genus Ateles; species Ateles fusciceps. The sequence goes on from JAZHEH010000222.1 coordinate 17,921,482, forward strand.
AGACATTACCAGCTGCTTAGACGTACAGTTCACTTCCAGTGGTTTAAACCCCAACAGCACTCAGAGATTGTTGTTACACTTCTATCTCTCCTCTATCATAATGTCAGCTGTGGCCTCCCCTGAGCACCAACTATTTAAAAATTAAACACCATGTTTCATTCCACAAAGAAGATCCTGTTCTATTTCTTTCTGCTTCTTCTTCAGATCCTCTCCTGGAAATGTGACTGAAAGAGCCATATGACTTGTCATTTTCTTCCTCTATAAAGTGGTGTGAAAATTGCACAGAAGGTCATCAGGAGGCACTTCCAGTCTGAGACACCTCCTCCACCCAGAGGAGGAGGGGGGTGTTTCCAACAGTGGCCAACGGCTGTAAGTCTGATGCTCTTTGGGGCATTGACTAATGGTAAGAGTAAGTAGACTTCTAAATGGCCTCAATCCTTCACTCTTCCATCTGTAGCCATACCCTTTGCAATATGACTTTTTGCCTCTTCCCATCAAGAAGTAGAGTCTGTTTCCCCATACCCTGAATCTGGCTTATTGTTATAATTTGCTTTAGGCAAGAGAATGAAGTGGGAGTGAAAGTCTGCCAGTCTGGGGCCTGGGTATTAAGAGTCCTTGCATGCTTCTACCTCCTCTCTTCTAACGTACTCAGCCTCCCTGAGAACAAACCCAGGCTAGCCTGCTGGAGGAGAGACTGCTTGGAACAGAGACTTGCCATCTCATATTCTGTCCCATCATTTGCCATCCCAGCCTAGCCAGTTCCCAGATGATTCAGAAGCTGACTACAAACACATAAATGAAGTCACCTGAGACGAGAAAAACCACCCAGTTAAGCCCAGCCCAAACTGCCAACCCACAGACTCATGAGTGAAACAAATGGCTATTGTTTTAAGCTAGTCTATCAAGGGGTGATTTGTTACGCAGTATGAGCTAACTGATGCAGGAGCCATGGTTTATCAGCATACACTTCCACTATCAGCATAAACTTCCACATTCCCAGTTTCAAAAAAGCCACCACTTGGCTCAGCTCAAACATTCGGCAGGGTGATGGTTTCCCCCATTTTTTTCCTTGACTTGATCTCTGGAACCATTTTCTCGAGCCTCCAGGACCTAACATTGAAACTGGAAGGAAAGGGTCTTGGGGGATGGGTTTTGAGTTGCCATATGTTTCCTTTTCACAAAAGTCCTTGCAAAGCATATTTCTTTTATTTCATCCTTGGATGATTGCCTTCAATTCCTTTGTTTCATAAGCTTCTATTCTCCCAAAGAGCCGCGACAGCATTGATTTCAACCTGTGATTGCCAGTGAAATATTAAACCCTATTGATTTGAAACTCAGGATTAGCTGCAAGTTGGATACTCTGCATATTTTGAAGATGGGAAATTTTATTTCTTCTAGTTGAAGCATAATTACAGTCTCACAGAATTCTTGTTTTTTGATGTAGAACTTCAAATCAGTTCCTTATTTTGTTCCCTACAATTATGAAATGTATTAGGTTCACTAATCACTTTTCTCTTTCAAATGAAGACTTCATACTTCTTAAGTGTGCCAATGTGAAAATACATATTCTCTCCATCATCTATACATTGAATACTGTCATTATGACTCCTCCACCTCCCCAAACATCAACAAAAACCTTATTGGCTACAAGTAAAGACATCATATTCTGAGTGGGGAATTCAGTAAAATCACTTTTCTTTACTAAGCAAAGTTTATCATTAGTTTGATGTCTATTGATAGCATACCACTGTGTCTAAGACTCCCATTAGCTCTAAGCTCACCCCAGTATATGGCTACTACTGAAAATCTCGTCCCAAGATGCCCTCCAAGAATAGAGCATCACATTGCTGAAATAAAACCTCTCTGGGTGACTCAAGACGGGATCTGCAATGGGTTGTCTGAAAACCGAGTTCATCTGAAGATGCAAAAGGCTAAAGGTGTGGCGACCAATTGTCTCCAGTTCTTAATGCATGGCTGCATTAAGCACAAGCCTTTCCAAAATAAAAACAGTTAAACATTTTGAAACAAAAGACATTTCAAAAAAATGTATACACCAGTGAGCATTTTTACTCAATAGACATATATCTATATAATAGCTGTTTTCAACTTTAAAAACTGACGCCCTAGTGTCTTCTAAATAGAGCCAAGAAATACAGGATCCCCGTCCCTCTCCCTTCACCAGAGGTCTCCCCCAGCCCTGACCCACATTCCTTACCTCTCCCTAGTATTCATCCAGGAGGAGGCCCAGTGGCAGAGCCAGCAGTCCCAGTAGCATAGGGAGGGGATGGAGTGACAGTAAAGAGCTGGGGGAAGCCACAGCTGGGGTCCCAGGACTGGGCCTCTCCTTTTGAAGACCCCCTCCTGATTCTGTGATTTTCCTTCTTCTAAACCCCACACTTTGCTGAAATTGGCCAGAGTCAGTTTCTGGTGAAAAGAGCTGCAAGTTTCATGTTATAGGAGTCTCACTGAACACCGGCCGTAATAGATTGACAGCTGCTGGAAGATAGGAAAGACGGTGGTTCCACTGGCAGTCTGCTTTCTCCTTAAGAGAAAGATTTAGCACAGCATGAGTTCAGAAGAGCTCTCTGCGCAGGCCAAGCAAGCTGGGAATAAATAGTTCTGCCTTTAGTTATTTCACCCAATCTTGGAAATTTCTAAGTGAGTTAACTGAAAAGTGGATTATTTAGGCTCCTGGTATTTACACTGGTCTAGTATTATGATGATGCTGAGGTGTACAACGTATCAGCGAGCCTTGAGTTATTAAATACTCAAGGTTAAAAAATTGATCAGGCATGAAAAATATAAAGCAAGACTGAGTTTTCATCAGAAATATTGATTATATATTTGACAGATTTTTAAAAATAAATGCCCAAATTCAGATGCTCCGTTTAAAGAGTTGCCTACCATTTGTGCCCAGATGTTTTCAACTAGAGCAATATCTTGAGACCAACTATGTGCCAGTCACTGCTCCCAGTGGTATATATGTGCCCAGTGGAAATAAAACACATGTGCTTCTTGCCATTGGGGGACCTTACAGTTTGATGACAAAATGTCTTTTAAAGTTCCTGAGTACTTTTAAAAACGTTTTTGGTGTGTGAATATTTTGTGTCTCTTTAGACAAGATTTTTTATCTCTGGCAGCCAGTTATAAGCTACTCAGTAGCATTTTTGAATAATGTACAACCAAACATTAATGGAAAGAATAAGACAGTGTCAAAATACTGTTTGTGCCTGAAAGTTCACTTTCTATACTGTATAACTGTAGCCAGTCAAGTATTTTCTCTTTGCTTTACTTCTGTGTTCATCTATAAAAGCCTCCCCTAGCCAGGAATGGTAGCTCACGCTGCAATCCTAGCACTTTAGGTGGTCGAGATGGGTGGATCATTTGGGGTCAGGAGTTCGAGACCAGCCTGATACAGTACAGCTGCAGGAATCATCTGAGAGAGAATGCCAGCAGAGGTCACACAAGTGAATAGGGACATGGCCCCTTCCTGTCAACAGGAGGAGCACAACCTGGAGTAGACAGTGGACGATGCAGCAGCAGAGTCTGCCCCCTGCCCCACCCTTCAGCACTTAAGGTCCTACTCAAGTCTGCACAGAGGGCATGAGACTGAAAACAAGACGAGATAGAAGGTTGGCAATGGCCCGTCATTAATTGCCTCATCACTTTCACATTTTAAATGACTGGAAAGGTGCGGAATCTACCCAAGACACTGTTAAGGAGTGTAAAAAGGAAGACTCAACAGAGCAAAGGGCTGGTGGGAGAGGGATAGATCAAATAATAAATTGGGAATAGGTTCTTTTATATATGTATATATTTTTTCTAGTAGAGATGGGATTTTAATGTATATATATACACTAAAATATATATATATAATATATATATTTTAGTAGATATATACTAAATATACATATATATATTTTAGTGGAAATTATATATATATTTTGCTATGTTGGCCAGGCTGGTCTCGAGCTCCTGACCTCAGGTGATCCACCTGCCTCAGCCTCCCAAAGTGTTGAGATTACAGGCATGTGCCATCGCACCTGGCCCATCTGGTTTTATGGAAGCTCTTTCTGCCCTGTCTTTTCTCTATCAGTTTTAAGTTTCTGAAGAACAGGGAAGGCCAAGCGGTTATCCTTCCCCAGCCCACAGTGTGGTGCTTTGCAAAAGCTAGATGTTCCCAGTGTTGTGGTTGAAGTTGTGGAATCATTTACTTTCTTGTGGCATTTTGATACAGTTCAGAATTATTGATCTTGGTTTCTGGGAACAATATGGTTACATATTAGATACTTTCAGACCAAATTCTGTTTTCTCCTTTAAAGATAAGGTAAAGGGTCACAGTTGCCTAGCCTTGAGCACAGACGAACGACCAATTAGGAGTCAGGAGCCCAGGGCTCTAATTCCATCTCTGCTGGCCACTTGCTGAGGGATCTTTAATAAAACATTATTTCTCCCACACACAGGCCTGGGTTTTCTCATCTGAACAATGAGACAGCTGGATCAGACAACCTCTAAGTTTCTTCCTGTGTGGTTATGTAGTTAATAATAATCACAATAACAACAGCAGCAACTTCACCTTTAATGTGGGCCAGGCAGGAGTCAGAGTGTATTACTCACTCCTTCAGTCCCCATGATATATGCACTCTCATTATCCTCATTTTACAGATGGGGAAACTGAGGCACAGTGCCCCCCCCCCCCCCCCCCGCTGGTAAATGACAGAACCAATATCTGGCTCCAGAGTCTGTGTTCTTAACCATTACCAGGTACTGCCACCTCCAAGTTGATAAACACAGAAAACAAATTATTCATGTACTTCCCCTAGCGAGCAGTGTCCCGAGCCAGTAGCCTCAGGCCTCCATGACATCACTCCAATTGTCCCTCAATTCACCTTCCAAGAAGCAACTCCACATCCCCTATTTCCTAAAACCTTTCTGAGTCAGCACCAGCAGCCACATCTCATTCTTTTGCATGCATTCCCATCTGGGGCTCTAGGTGATAGTCAAGTGTTTTACATTGGTTCCTGTTATTTTATTTCAATTGTCCCATCTCTCTACATGAATGATTATTCTTCTGAGGTCAGAGACTGTCTTCATCTATTGATATCCTCCTTCAGCAGCACGTAGTAGAGTTCAAAAACTATCACAACCAGAGCACCAGTTAAACCTACATATACAATCATCTCTCGCCTTCCAAGGGAAATGAGTTCCAGGACCCCTTGAGGATACCAAAACCTGAGGATGCTCAAATCCTAAAGTTGGCCCCCTGAAGCACAAGGATATGAAAAGTCAGCCTGGTATATCTGTAGGTTCCACGTGCTACAAATATAGTACCTTACTTTCCTTGTGCGGTTGGTTGAATCCGTGAATGTGGAACCTAGGGATGCAGAGGGACACCTGCAGTGCATCCTACTCTGATATAATCTGTTGATTTAGCTGACAGAATGTGGGATGAGGACAAAGAGAAGGCTTGACTCTTGAGTTCATGGTTTCGGGTGGATGGTGGTATGGTGGACCAAGACAAGCCTTAGAGGAGGAATGCACTTGGACAGGGAAGACAATGCACTTGGACAGGTAGGAAACAGAATGTGTTTACTTCTATAACACAATGTGAGGACTGAGCACCAGACATGCACCAGGTTGCCACAGAACTTGCTGAGGAGACCTGGACTCTTCACTCCCAGCCTCACAAGAGTGACCCTGGAGGAGCAATACACCATTGCAATGTCATTTCCATGTTCACCTTTTTTAACATGAATGACCCTGGCTGGCCTTTGTTCTGCTGGCTGTACCTGTCCCTAGAGGAGATGAAGGCAAAGCAAATGAACTCAGGGTTCGGGACTGAAACTCCATCAGTCCTTTGAGTCAATGCAAATCTTTTATGCTATGACAGTGACACAGGCTCATGTCTTCTTTCACTTAATTCCAGAAGCTGTCATGTTCATGAGACAGAACTCCATTTAGGGTCTAACCCCAAATCCTGTGGCTGTGGGGCCAGAAAGCACATGAGCAGAATAAGGGGTCTCTATTGAGCAGACCGCTCACCACAAGTGTCCATAGCTACAAGTGCCCTGTCCTTACCCCAATGGATCCCAACCCTGCTGTCTAGGGGAAAAGCTGATTTTAAGATTTATACTAGGAACGCACACATGAAAAGAGGATTTTATCTTTTTTGGCATAGCTGGTTTGCAGCTATGTGTCTGCACTGGATTGTTAATAATATCAGAAACAGATCTGAACCACTTAGAGATGTGTCTCTGTTGTCAGCACTGTCTGGAAATAGCTGTCAGGCCCACACTAACCAAGGCTCTCAAAGAGAGAGGAGAGGTTGCATGTTCTAATGGAAGTTATAAACACCTATGGGTTCAGGAAGAAAGACCAAGCTGCAAAGACAGGGTTGGAAAATGTGCTGTCAGTGCTTGAGTAGTAGCCAAAATACCTGGAAACCTCAGAGAAGGAGGCCAGGGCCAGTGCACAGTCCAGAGTAGTCACGGCAAATGTGCATCTGACCTTGGAGCATTTGTTTACCCGTATCCTGCCTATTGCCCAACTACTGTCCACAGCTGTGGGCTCTGTGTAATTAAAGGCCACCTAGTGCAATCCCCCCTCTGAGGCTAACATACACCTACACTCACACATAAACTGCAGTAGACACAAGTGCCCATCCATATTCCTGTGACCCTTCTCTTTCAGTGCCTCTGGCCCCAATTCCAAATTCCAGCACCTGCACCTACACCTCTTTGTCAAAGGCTTTCTCTGGCCACCAGAGTCCGATCTTCTCATAGACATTGTGGGTTAGAACTAACAGGAAATTAACGCCTCCAGGGCCAGCTCTTACTCAGTAACTGATGGAAGTTTGTAGGTAAACACAACCTGAGGTAGAAAAAATCTGAAATTCATATTCAACGCTGTTTACCCGAGTCCCCTGAGGGGGATGAAGCTCTAGTTTCTCACAAAAATAACTTGCTGAACTTGAATCCTTGTCTCAGAATCTGTTTCTGGGGAAACCTAAACTTGGATACTTGGATGTATATTACACACACACACATACACCACACACACACACACACTACTATCATAGAAAGTTTCAAATTGTACAACACCTTTACTTATACTTACGTTAACTTTATTTTTCCTATCATTTCATTTTTTAAAATGAGGAAACTATCTCACAGAGGCTAATATAGATCACCAAAAGGCATATAGGAGACTCAAAGCCACTACTAGCTGCTATCAATGCTTCTGGCTTTTCTACTGCACCGATGCTACTCCAGTGGAGGACAAATCAGCAAAAGGACACACTTCCAAAGAGCTCACTTTTTGTCAGTGTTCCTCTTAGTAAAAGCTAAAATTTCTGGAATGGCAGAGCCAATGTAACTCTGGGGGTGAATTGATCTCTATCCATCTCCCACAAAGTCTCTCTTATTATCTCCTGGCACATGCTACAAAGAATAGTAGGTGTTCAATAGATACATGATACATGGAAAGATGGATGGATGGATCATGAATGGGTGGATGGATGGATAGATGGATGGATGAACAGACAGATGAATGGATACATGGATGAGTGGATGAACACATTAATGGATGGGGATGGATGGATAGATGGATGGATGGATGGATGAATTAATGGATGGGGGGATAAACAAAAGGATGAATGATAAATGGGTGGATGGATGAATGAATAAGTGGATGGATGGGTGGATTAATGGATGGGGTAGATGAATGGATGAATGATAAATGGGTGAAGAGATGGATAGGTGAATGAATGGATGCAAGGAGGAATGAATGATGAAAAGATGGATGGATGATGAATGGATGGATGGATAGATGAATGAACAGATAGATGGATGGGTACATGGATGAGTGGATGAATGAGTAAATATATGAATGGATGGGGATAGATGGATGGATAGATTAATGGCTGGGGATAAATGAATGGATGAATGATAAATGGGTGGATGGATGAGTGAATAAGTGGATAGATGGATGAATGGATAGATTAATGGATGGGATAGATGAATGGATGAATGATAAATGGGTGGATGGATGAGTGAATAAGTGGATAGATGGATGAATGGATAGATTAATGGATGGGATAGATGAATGGATGAATGATAAATGGGTGGATAGATGAATGATTGAGTGGATAGACTGATGGATGAATGGATGCAAGGATGAATGAATGGATGAAAAGATGGATGGATGGACGGATGGATGAATAGATCGATGACCCTATCAGTCCACAATAAAGGTCTGAGCCTATTGTAGCCTTAACCTTAACAAGAACAAGGCTGAAGTTACAACTTAAATGTGATTTGCATTTAACTTTTGCTTATTTTATTGTCTGTTATCAGCACTAAACACATCTGAGATGGTGTGTATGAAAATGTCATCTACTGATGATGTCAGAACGGAAACAGTTTGAGAAAAACAAGTCAATTACTCACCAGAGGTGGGGTTTATTCTTATGTCTTAGGGAGAATAAAAACCACCTGGGAAGCTTGTAAGCTTGTTAAAAATACTAATTTCCCTACCACTGATACAAGAGTCTAATTCAATGGAACTCCCAGGAATCATGTAATATCCTTGGGTAGTTCACAGGGGTCATGATGTCCTGAGCTGAGATGAAGGCATCCTCTTTGAAGAGGCATTTTCTTCCCTCCTCTAGATTATTGTCAGGATTCATCTTATTGCATCAGCATCACAAGTACACATGGGGCTTGAAGAGGGAGTCAGAAGCGGAATCTAAAAGGCATCAACCCCACCCTGGATATACACTGAAAGTGCTATAGGCAAAATAACATAAACATCCTAGGAGAAGATAGGGGCCTAAAAACTGAACTCCAGACCCAGCATATACATCTTTTGTAATGCAGGCAACAGAACGCTGGTCTCACCTTTGCTTGAACACATTCTGTTACAGGAAGTTCTCTACCTCCGGTAACTGTTCATTCATTTTTAATAGTTAGGCTATGAAGTTCTTAGTGGTTCTATTTCTGTTCACTGAAGCTATAAGGATTAGGTTAAGTCCCCATGTGCCATGATACCCAGTGGAATATATAGGAATAAATGGCCTGTCAGTTCTAAGATAAGCACCCTTCTTATTTCTTCAAGTATCCATGCTATAGGATTCGATGAACTCTTAAGCATCTGGGTCGACACCTCTTGACCTATCATTGTTTATCAATGTTTCTCTGAGAATGTGTTACCAAAGTTATCCTTCCAGCTGTACTCTACTAAAAGTAGATAGGGACCATCACACCCTTTATTATGGACAATCTACCTCCATCATCACCTTCAAGAATCACATTAGCTGATCTGGTAGTCACATCCTATTAAGCCAAAACTCAATTAAAACCTCTAGAGTCTTTTGTCACAGGGAAACTTCTCTGCGTGTGGCCATTGATCCAGTTATCAGCACTCTGAATAAAGCCATTCAACCATGTTGTGAATTATCTGACTCTTCAGCCTGCATTTTGGCATCTCTCCATGTACTCCACATAGAAATAAATGCAATGCGTCTTCAGCGTTTCTCTGTTCACTAGACCTGGGTAGAGCTATCAAAATCAACTGTCTCACCTCTGCTCCTGGAGGCATACCATTATGATTTTAGAGGAGAGACACTGCCATGGTATGTGATAATAATATCCTCATACAGACACACCAGATAACACTTTATTTCCTGAAAGTAGATGCATAAATAATTGTTCTTCTCATTTCAGAAATGACCACTGCCTGTGATGATACAGGATAATGAAGAAACACAGGGCTCTCTCAGCATGCTCAAGATATAAAACTTTAATCTGAAAGTCTGCTGTTTTTTTAAAAAAGTTTAATCCATTTACATTTATTCTGAGTACTGATCATTAATTTGGATATATTTTTGCTATAATTTTCCTTTTTCTTTTTCCTTTCCTGCCTTCTGCTCTGTTTTCTTTTAATTCCATTTTTCTTCTCTCTTTTGGAATTATTTATCCATACTTCTGTACTTTCATTAATCTATTAAGCATAATTTACTGTTATTTTTTATAATCTGAAGCTAATCAATATCTCTACTATCTTTACAAAGACTTTAGACCTCTTTAACTTGCGCCCAAATTCTGCTTTTCTACCATCTTTGATAGGATTGTTCAGTATCTTAATCATTTTCATTTTTAAAAACTCTTCAAATATTATTGATCTTGGTATTATTCTTACAGTAGATTTGCAAAATGTTTTCCCCAGTTTCTTAACTGTCCTTGCTGCTTGCTGTCCACTGAGTCCTTTCAGCTTCCATCTCCTTCTTTCAACATTGCATTATTGCATTTGACCTTTCAGGTAGTGAGTCTCTAAATCTTTGCATGTCTAAAAGTATCTTTCTTTTACCTTTGTTCATTATAGAGTGAGGAGTGAAACTATTTTATTGAGAGGTTTTTGAGGGGACTGAAAAGAGGGGAAATGATGAGGTTCCTTGCCAGAGGCTCTTCGGGCAGCTCAGGCTCATATCTGCTGGGAAAGTTCTACTCCCTCTTGAGTGATCATTTAACTGAATACAGATGTGAAACTGAGAGTTTTTTTCCCTTACCATTTAGAAAATAATATTCAATTACCATCTAACATTTGTCTTTGCCAACAAGAAGTGTGCCATTGGTCTGAATCCTGCTCCTTTTTTAGGTACGCTTTTTAAAGATTTTCATATCATCTTGCATATTCTGTAGTTTCACTACAATGTGTTAGGTGTGGATTAATAATATGTATCCTTCTCAAGGTTTAGGGTGCTACTGAAAACTGGTCTAATGATTTTTAACTGTGGAAATTCTCCACCAGTTTTTTAAAATATTGTCTCTCCCACTCATTCCCTAAATTCCTTCTGGAAGTCCTGTTAGCTGTATTTTGGAGCGTCTTGTGTTATTTTTATCAGTTCAATTTATTTTGTATTTGTGTCTTTTTTTATCTCTTGGAGCTGTAGTCTCTAAGTGGATTTTTCAGCTTATCTTCAAAAATATTTCTCCAATTTCATTAGCAATCTTTTGTTTCTTTTTCAAACCCACTTGCTTTTCTTTCATCTTATGTTATAAAATCTATTCCTCACGTTGTCACTTTGAACATCTAAATCATGCTTATTTTCAGTTCCGTAGATTTTACTCTCATCTGCAGTTCTTTGTGGAAGCTCTCGTTTGTTGTATCTATTGGCTGTCTCTCTCAGGGGTGAATGCCTTTGCATATCTGTAATGCTGATAGTTACTTGAGGGGAAATAAGAATGCACCACTTTGCAGTGTGCATGATGTAAGCTTGTCTTTGTTGTATGTTGGCTCCTGAAGAAATTCCACCTATATGCCCTGGGTTATGGGGCTTATCCCATGGGGTAGTTTAACTTTGGCTTCTGCAGGCCCCATGGAGTCCACCAGCTCCAGCTGATTTTTACATCGTCTCTGTGCTAAACCAAACTGTTTTTTGTTTGTTTTGTTTTTATTTTTGTTTTTGAGACAGGGTCTTGCTCTGTCATTCAGGCTACAGTTCAGTGGTGCAATCTCAGCTGATTGTAGCCGTCACCTCCCAGGTTCAAGCAATTCTCCTGCCTCAGCCTCCCGAGTAGCTGGGATTACAGGCGCATGCCATCGTGCCTGGTTGATTTTTGTATTTATAGTAGAGACGGGGTTTCACTATGTTGGCCAGGCTAGTCTTGAACTCCTGACCTCAGGTGATCCATCTGCCTTGACCTCCCAAAGTGCTGGAATTATAGGCGTGAGCCACCGCGCCCGGCCTAAATTGGTTTTTAATGAGATTTCTTGGCTTGAGTCTGGCTATGTGCATTTAGTCTCATACACACACGTTGTGGAAGCTTGTGCATTCTGATTTCCATCAAGTAACTCTTTTTCTGCCCAAGATATGGAATACAAAGCCCATATCTGGTGCTGGTGGGTGGAGCTTTTAATTCCCATCTCAATGACAGGACAATCTTTATTGCTGGAAGTTCGGTCCCACCTCCTACCACTCAAGGATCTTGCAGCTTAGACTCCCTCCCAGCGCAGTTAAAGCCCAGATTCATGGTAGATGCCTTAACCCAGAGTCCCCAGGCCTCCTTCTACTCCAACTCTGCCTTCTTGTTTCGGCACCTGGAGATCTTTCCTTTCCAGCCCTCCAGCTCATCTGTGGATTTTCATGTTTTTGTTATTTTTGTAGTAGAAGGGGACTTTACCAATTATCTCAGTTGGCCATCTTTATCAGAAGTCTAGAGGAACTTTGGAACTTTAGAGGAATTTATTCATAGGCAATGCTTTCCCCTCAGCCTTTAACTGGATGTTTTTCCAGCTATTCATCTCTGCATCTAAGTCCTACAAGAGCAAGCAAGTGCCTTTGTAACAAGACAAAAAAAAAAAAAAAAAAGACAAAATATTCACTAAGGCAAAAGCCTAACCTTACAGAAACTACTCTGAAACAGAAAGCAAGTTTCAATGTGCTCAGTGAGCACTAGTCTTGGCATTTTCTATGTGTGAAATGTTAGTTAAGCAAAAGGAAAGTTTCTGCCTTTGTGTCCTCAGCCCAAAAGCAAAAGAACTCATGTCATAGGAAGCACCCTTTTTCTTGTAAATACAATCTGGAGAAGAGGATTCTTTCTTTGCAATTGCTCTCCTTCACCCCAACTCTGGTCAGAAACTCTGAGCAGTTGTGTGTGTATGCAAAGCTGAATGAGCCTGAAGTCAAGCTGTTCAATAATGTACAATAGAAATGTTAACTGCAGTATTGATTTTTTATTATGTTTCTATTGCCTGTTTAATTTTATTTTCCTTGCAGGAAATTTTTTAATCAAAAATCCAGTTATTGAAGAGTCCTATAAGCCAACAGATGCTGGTGAGATTGGAGGAAGCACAGGCATTAAGTCTCTCCTGGTTATTCCCCTCTTCCACCTTCACCCACCCACAGTGAGAGTTCAAAACTGAAAGCTCCTCCAACTGAGAGTAAATGCATGTAACCTTCAGTTCCACAGAGGTTAACCTACTCTGATTAACTTTTCCATGTTATTCCATTAAATAAAAACAGTTTTGACACCCAGAGACTAAAGCATCCTAGAGATAATACAATAACCCTATGCAATCATTTCAAATTGGATTGTAATAATTCATTTAGGTGACCATACATATTTGTTATATGTAATATGAAACATCGCAAAATGAAATCAATAGAAATGTTTCTTGTTAATGAAGATATACTGGGCTGTTATGTGTGGGTTGTGGACTCAATACCCACAGAAATCTTATTTGTATTATAAATTTCAGGGTATTCTGAGAGTTACAAATGAAGATAGCATTTCTTAAAGAAGCGATGGCTGGTCATTTAGAAAATTATATCATAAATTTTATGTCATTTCTTGGTCTTTCAAGGTCTTTGCACAGCAACATAGTCTTATGATTTAGGTAAAAAATCTGGCTGAGTGATTACATTCAACTATTTGCAAATGGACTTTTGCCCAAGCTTTCATTTTTAAATTCCATATTTAAAAATAACTTAACTTTGGTAAATCTCAAGATTTTACCTCATAATATTTTAATACACATTGTAGAATATTTTATTCCTCTTAACATAAAAACTGGAGATACAGAGGCAGCAATAGATAGGTATAGGTATAGGTTATAGATATTGGTATAGGTATAAATATATAACTATATACGTAAGTACAAGCCAATTAATGAGACTATGATGGGGTTTCACTAGAATACTACATTTAACTTCACACATGAAATATAACATAATAAATAGTAGACTATATATGTTTATTTGTATATATAAATAAAATAAGATTTTTAAATTTTGCATTAAGTAAACTCATATTGTGTTTTAAAGGCACATTCTAATAAGTGCTTCTGCATTTCGAATGATATCACCATGAGATTTCACTATGGTAAATATCTGCAGCTGGACCATACCACTGGAATTCTCAATTTTAAAGAACTGCAAATTTGCTTTTTAAAAAAGCCAATTCTTAACCTGCCTTAACTGATTCAATAATTTTCATCTGAAATCTGGTTCTACCTGCCTCCCTCATGAGCCTGCTCGATTTGGGTGGTGCCCATTCCACATCCGCTAAAGGGCTATGCACATGGAGAAGGGCTGGGCTTGCCTTTATCTTTATCTCCTGATTTCTCAGTCTCTTAAATATTTTGAGACTCAGGTCTTCAGGCTGTGTTGCCCTCTAACTTTCCTCTGTACTGTTTTCTACCCTCCTCTCCTTAATTCATTCACATTCACTACAGACTTTGGTTTTGGTGTTTGGATCCTGAAGTGTCCACATGTACAAGTCACCTCTCCTTGAGCTTCTTCACACACTTTCTACAAACCACACCTGAAACTTTCACCAACAGGCACTGCTCTGCCTCTAACACTGGAAACTCTGAGATTCTCTTTTGTTTTCATTCTCTACTTCACTGGCTCTCACCTGTGCTTCCAATCTATTATGAGGGGTCTTCAAAAAGTTTCTAGAAAATGCATACTATGAGAAAACTATGCATAGATTTTGAACCATATTTTGCACTGAAATACATTCATACTAACTTGTTACAGCATGTCTGAACAGAGTCAAGTTTGAGACACTAAGAATAAGATATTATTTTGAAAAAAGTCCCTTTCAGAGCAATATGAATTCTGCTAAACTTGAAGCAAGAACAAACATTAATTTATGGTGAATGTTGGTGGAAGAATGGTGAAATCTCCCATTCTTTACAAAAAGTTTATGAAGATGATGCCACCAAAGAAATCATCAGTTTACATACGGATAACTTGTTTTAGGGAGGAGTAAGACAACACTGAAGATAAAGAACACAGCAGCAAATCATTCACATCCAACTGCCAGAAATAAAATAAAATTAATCTTGTTCAGGCCCTAATTGCAAAGAAGTGACAATTAACAGCAGAAACAATAGCCAACACTATGGACATCTCAACTGGTTCAGTTTTTGAACAAAAAAAATTAAATTTTATTCAAAATTTTGAACAAAAAATTAAACATAAGCAAGCTTTCCAATCAATGAGTGCCAAAACTATGGTGCTCAGATCAGCTGCAGCAGACCAGAGCAGAGCTTTCAATGGAAATTTTAAACAAGTGGGATCAAGATCCTGAAACGTTTCTTCAAAGAACTGTAACAGAAGAGGAAACATAGCTTTATCAGTACAATCCTGAATGCAAAGCAGAATCAAAGCAATGGCTACCAACAAGTGGACATGGTCCAGTCAAAGCAAGAGTGGACCAGTGAAGAGCAAGGGTCATAGCAACAGTTTTCTGGGATGCTGAAGGCGTTTTGCTTGTTGACTTTCTGAAGGGCCAAAGAGCAATGATATCTGCATATTATGAGACTGTTTTGAGAAAGTTAGCCAAGGTTTTAGCAAAAATAAATTAAAAATCAGAGAAAGCATCACCAGACAGTCCTTCTCCACCACAACAATGCTCCTGCTCATCAAACACGGACAATTTTGGGAGAGTTTCACTGGGAAATCATTAGGCATCTACCTTACAATCCTGATTTGGCTCTTTCTGGCTTCCTTTCGTTTTCTAATCTTAAACACATCTGTAAAAGACACCCATTTATCTTCAGTTAATAATGTAAAAAAGAGGGCCGTGACATGGTTAAAGTCCCAGGACCCTCGGTTCTTTAGTAATGGACTGAATGTCTGGTATCATCACTTACAAAAATATCTTGAATTTGATGGAGCTTATGTTGAGAAATAAAGTTTTTATTTTTACTTTTATCTCTTAATTCCATTTTTCACGACCTTTTTGAAGTTCTCTCATATTTCCACCTCTTCAAGGGCTATTTTGCATCATCACAGATATCCAGAATCTCACCCTTTCTCCTGGCTCTGCCCTCATCCTGACAACATGTCCAAGCTTTACCCACCTTTAAAAAAAACAAAGGCAATTCCCTGGGCTCCCATTTCCATCTCTTTCCTTCCCTTCTCAGTGAAATTTCTTGAAGGAATAGCTTACACTTCTCTCTGCTTCTGACCCTCCCTCTCACTGCTCAGTTTTACCACCACCACGTAAAACTGCCCTGGCCAAAGTCCCCAGTGCCTCATTCATATCCAAATGCTATTGAATATTCCTGTCTGTATTTATCTCTATCCCCTGTGGCTATGAATTCCCATTTTTGTAACATTTTCATTCCATGAACTCCCAACTCCATGAAAGGTTTCTCTTTTTCCATCTGTTCTTTTTTTAAAAAAATTTTATTTTGATTTTAAATGAACTCTTTAAAACATTCACAAAAGCACAGAGAACAGTATGTTTCATCATCTTTTGTCTTACTTTCTTACCCTGTATAATCGCCCTGGTAACCTCAACCACTGTTTTCTGCCCTCCACCCCCAACAGTGTTCACTGCAGGGCCATCCCCCACATCTGATCTGTGGGTCTCTCTAGCCTGTTCCTTCTGGTCACCCCCACTGGATGTGCCACTGGCTGCTCCACACAGCTGACCTTTTTGCCACCCACCAGCCTGCTCTCCTCCTTCATTGTGCTGACCAAGTCAGAACCATATTCACCCTTCTGGCAAAGTCCTGTTAATGCATCTTGGAAATGTCTTTACACTCTGTCCCCTTCTCCTACCTGTCCCCGCAAATCCCTCTGAACATGGCTTTAATTCAGGTTTTTTCCTCCTCGTTGCATTTGGTGTAACTTTCTCCTCATTAGCCTGCTCTCTGCAGTCTTACCCCACCACCCTCCATTTCATTCTCTACCCATTGCTGCACACATCTTTTTCCTTTTTTAAAATTAAAATCCTATCATGTCAGTTCCATACTTAGAAGGCTTTGGGGGACCCTTCCTGAACTCACCATAAAATCCAGACTGTAACATAGGATACCAGCTCCTACTCAATGCCTGCCTCCTACTCACAAACCCTCTGCTGTTGTTCCAAGCTAGACCACCTGTCCTTCCCAGAATGCTACGCCTCAGGTCCTCCCTTGGTCACAGGGCTAGCTCTGTCTTCCTTCAGGGCTCCTCGAGTGTGCTTCCCTCTCTGGGTGGCTTTGCCCGGGTCTCAGGTCTGGGATGATACCGCCTTTTGGCACACACCTCTGCCATTGCTCTTACTACGCTGCAGCTACTGTTGGCATATTTGTCTCCCTGGCCCAACTGTGCAAGCTCAGAAAGCAGGGACTGTTCTGACCAGAATTTAGTGCATTTCCCGCATCTAGTAACTGCTCAATAAGTACCCGACATATCCTGACTCACACACTTGTTCATATGCATAGAGATGGTATACTGGGACTATTAGAAAATCAGTAACAGAGCGAAGGGTTGTAAAACCCCACTAAGGACACAGTGTTCAGGATAACTTAAACATTTAAATTCAAGAGCCATACTTTTTTTTAAAGCAAGTCAAATGAAGTTAGCATCATAAACTACTCCCATGTCTTCTAAAGCTATTACTTGGTAACCCATAGGCATATAATCAAATGTTCACTTGAAAGGTTGAATCCTTGTCTAATCACAGAAAACTGGAGCCTGATTTCTATGCATGAGGTGATGCACCGATGACAAACCTTTATACCAGAGCGTGACTCTGAAATTGTTCACATTGTGTTGCTGTGTGACTATGGGCAGAAATGGGGGACTTGGCTATTTAGGGGGAGGAGGAGGAAGAGGGCAGGATCTACATCTAAGAGCCCCTGCCCCTAAATGGCTAAGAATCAGAGTTAAGCCAACTACCTTATCCCTAGAGTCTGAGGAGGCAAAGGTTTCTCTTCCCCCCATCAAAGAAGATATATTTACATCCCCCTACTAACTTGCCAGTTAGACTGACTGCATCACACTAAGAAAACTTATTTCCTTTTCTTTGATTAATAAGCTCAAGCTTATAATGTATTAAAACGGAATCGATTATTGTGCATTCTCTAGAGATAGATTCCCATGCAATCTGGTTATTCTTTCTTTCTTCCCCCAACAAGTCAAATTCTCTGCTCTTTTCTTCCATGTTTGGTGTCCCAGGAGTCTAGCCCTAGAAATGTCACCAATGAGCCTCTTTGCTCTGAGGCTTCTAGTTGGGCTCAGCCAATGGGAGGCACTGTCAGGAGATTGGGAGTGGAGGAGAGAAAGGCCAGGACACTTATTCCTACCGCATCCTCTGTGCCAACCCTCAGTTTTGCCCCTGGCTGTGCTTTCTGCCCGTAGCCCCAAGTGCCATCAGGAGAGGCCTTTCCCATAGATCTCATGTACTTACCCTGTCCCTTCAGGCCCCAGGGCACTAACAGGTTTCACTGATGCTCTCCACTGGGTTTACCGCCACCTTGATTCCTTTACCCCTCAACGAACTCCTGGAATGAGCCATCTCTTTCCTGCCAGGAATCTGCTGGGGAAATTCTCCCACGTGACTTCCCATTCCATGAGCCTCACTGTAGAAGCCACACACACAGGGCAAGACAGTGGCCCGTCGTGCTATGGTCCATGGACAATCAGATCTTTATCATGGTCCGTATTAGCCCCGAAGTCCCTTCCCCCTTTGTTTTAGTCAGAGCACTCCTGAGAAAGAAAACCAATAGGATAGTTTAAGAAATTGGCTTACACAATTGTTAGGACTGGCAAGTCTAAAATCCATAAGGCAAGCCAACGGGCTTAGGTAAGAGTTGATGTTGCCATCTTGAGTTCAAAAGCTAGAAACTCAGGCAGAATTTCAATGTTGCAGTCTGAAGACAGAATTTCTTCCTCTTCAGGGAATCTTGGTCTTTGTTCCTATGAACAAAGACACTTTATAGAAGGAAATATGCTTTACCTAAAGTCAATTGATGTAAATGTTAACTATATCTAAAATATAACTTCACAACAATATCTGGACTCGTGTTTAACCAAACAACTATTCTCTAGCCAGTTGACACATAAAATTAATGATTACACCCACCCACCACATGGATTCAGTTCCCTTTGGGGCAAGGAGGTTTCTCTTTTCTTCAGAAGCTAATAAGGGTTCGGAACTCACTTATGCTCTCTGATACAGTTTGTTCTCACTTGTGTTCTCGGATACAGGAGGTAAGGAAAAGAAATGCCTAATTAAACAACAAAAATAACCACCTTCATACCACTAAAGGAAACCACCCAAAACGCCATCAGAGTCTGCACAAAGTATGACCCTGTCTTTTCCTTTTTTTCCTCTTTTTTCTTATTGACACTGATTGGCTTGTGCTTGAAACTGCCCAAGAAATTTAGAAATATAGGCAATAGAATTAGCAGGAGTTTGAACTATGACCCAGAGATCAAACCCTGACAACTCAGTATGTTAAACTGTATTAAAATGTATGGCTTTGAAGGAAGGGATCAATATGTTTTTCTCTGTTTGTGAAGAGCCTGCACCAAATGATAGTGAGAAACAAACAGACCAAGAACACAGATGCAGCTGGAGGATCTCCACGGCTTGGGCTCACTCAACTTGTCTATCTCCATCCAAAGGGAAAAAGTTAAGGGCTTCCAGAAAGAACAGCTGAGATATTTGCTCATTGGTTTATCCGCAAACCAAGAAAGCAGTTTTTAGTTGCTTATGACTTTAAAAACCACACCACTCCCACTTTGGGCCTGACCCAAGACACTATTTTAGCTTATAATGAAATATGACTGAAAACCCAGCTTCTCTTAGCCTGTGTTCCACGGGAGGTCCAGTAGGAGACTGAATTTGCAGTGGCTGTTGTCCTCTGCTTGTTGCCACAACTCCCACCAAGGTCCCTCTCCCCGAGGTCCATCCTTCCTCCCCCACCCCTTCAGAACTAAGGGAAGCACCAACTTCCCAAACGTCCCTTACTGCATTTTCATCCCTTCTTATGAAACCTAATCAACAGTTCCACAGATAATTTTTTGGATAAACATAGAAATTGACCATTCTGGTCTTAAAGCTTGAAACGTACATTTATTTTTGTTTTTTGAGATGGAGTCTCTCCCTGTCACCCAGGCTGGAGTGCAATGGCATGGTCTTGGCTTGCTGCAAAGTCTGCCTCCCTGGTTCAAGTGATTCTCCTGCTTCAGCCTCCCAAGTAGCTGGGATTACAGGCATCTGCCACCATGCCCCGCTAATTTTTGTATTTTTAGTAGAGATGGGGTTTCACCATATTGGCTAGGCTGGTCTCAAACTCCTTACCTCATGATCCATCTGCCTCATCCTCCCAAAGTGCTGGGATTACAGGCATGAGCCACCATGCCCAGTCAAAACTTACATTTGTCTTATCTGAGTTCCTTCTTCAGAAAATAACCTTAAGTCCTCTCAAAGAAGTATTAAAGGGCCAGGCGTAGTGGCTCATGCCTGTAACCCCAGAACTTTGGAAGTCCAAAGCAGATGGATCACTTAAGGCCAGGAGTTCAAGACCAGGCTGACCAACATGGTGAACCCCTGTCTCTACAGAAAATATAAAATTAGCCAGGCATGGTGGAGCATGCCTGTAATCCCAACTACTCTGGAGGTTGAGACACAAGAATCGCTTGAGCCTGGGAGGCAGAGGTTGTAGTGAGCTGAGATCACACCATTGTACTTGTCTGGGTAACAGAGTGAGACTCTGTCTCCAAAAAAAAAAAGTATCAAAGAACAGAAACACAACAGATTACCACATCCAGACAATGAGATGTGGGGGCCCTCATTCATCATGACTGCTTCCTAGTTTCTATTTTCTTACACATTGTTTCATTTCTCCTCTGCTATATAGACCCCTAGCTTTAGTCTCTCAGGGAGATGAATTTGAGACTGAGCTCCCTTCTCCTCAGCTGCAGCACCTGATTAAAGCCTTCTTCTTGGCAACACTTGTCACCTCAGTGATTGGCTTTCTGTGCAGTGAGCAGCAGAGCCTAGACCAAACCCCTGGTGTTTCAGTAACATTTGCAACCAACAGATGAGAAACCACATGCCAAAAATGAAAAACCACTTAAATCCTGGGAGAAAAATCAGTGCCATTAATCCAAGAAATCTTTGTACCATTTTCCCACAAAAATTACTACTTAAAACAAGTTCATAAGGAGTTGTGGGGGTGGCTTTTTCATAGTGTCCTCTCCAGATCATGATGTCATTTCCTTTTCACTTGCTCTTGTCTCTGCCTGCATTATTTTCTTTCTTTTTTTTTTTTTTTAAGACTGCTTTGTGACTCTGCGGTCATCTTCCTTTTTTACCATTCTTTTATCAGTTTGCATTCATAATGATCTTAAGAAGCCTTACTGTGGGCTGTAGTGTCTCTCTCTCTCTCTCTCTCTCTCTCCAGAGAAGCATGCTTTCTTAATGGAAAATGCTACTCAAATGCAGAGGACCTCTTTATCATGTGTATCTGTTGCAATATCACCAACTGGGGTATCCAATTATAACAAAAGGTATTCAACAGAATTATTATCCTAATAGAGGTAACACTCCTCTAATAAACATCCACATGAGCCCAAGACCCAGATTCTCTCATCCTTGTACCAGAAAAATGACTTTTTTAATAAGAAGCAAACATAAGGAAGCTGCGAGATGTATTAAATGCAAGTGGTTTGCTTTCGGGCTCTAATTTCTTAGATAAATAGATCTCAAAATTTCCTTTTGGAACTCCAGAGCTTTCCTTTCTCTGTGTAAGGTTTCCTTTTGTTATGAAGATGGATTTGCACGGTTTTCAGCTTGCATAGTCATTTTTATGGTTTCACACCACCAGGCAAAGCGAGGACAGCCTGTACCTACACTGTTGGGGCCATCATGAGAACAGGATGGAGTTTTCTTTCCTCCCTTTGTGAAATCTCTGCAAACACTTACTAGAAAGGAGCCAACAGGAGAGAGATGTTGGAAACACAGGGAGAAATGCTAAAGAACACTTTGCAACAGATACTTTTCCTTCTCTTCATGCAGAGAAGCTATCCACTGCACATTGCTGGATAACGGCTTGTGCAAATCACCATCACTGGGGAAATCATGGCTACTGGGTCTAGGTGGCTTAGATGCAGCCAGCAGGACTCAAAGATTCATATTTTTCTTTCCCAAAGAGGGTACTGGGACTCTGATAAGGGATTTCTCCAGCGATACACAGCTGGTGGGGACAGTCAGTGGCTGGCACATCCCCCTCAAGACCTGACAGCGGTGTGAGTTAGAGACCCCACTCTGCCCTGAATGTCAGTCATTCTTGGATTGCAGCTCCCAGACTCCACAGTGACATGGTTGCTTTATTCTCTCCTGCCTGTCCAGGCTGTGAGCTACTAAAGTGGGAGCAGGTGTCCTTCTCTCCTGAGAAGGACCTACCACAGGGCCTGGCTCAGCAAAGGCAAAAGCGAGTAGTCCAGGAATGGGTCTCTGCCCCAGCTAAATCTGGGCATCTGTCTGACCCTGTACCCATGACCTCTGTAAGCCAAAGTCCTCTGTAGATCCCTCTGTGCCCTGTGCCCTGAAAACCTGGCTTCTTAGCAAGGAAGGGTATTCCTTGCTAAACCCCTACAGTGTGCTCTTCCCTGGATTGTTGCTCCTGGGGCATCCCTTCCATTCTCAGCAGCCAGCAATGTGTTCCTCGTGCTCCTTCCACATCTGCCTCCACCCTTCAGAAGGGAGCCTTGGCCACAGCCACGGCTGATGTGAGGAAGGTTCAAGTCCATCAGGGTATGCTCCTCACACTCACACATCATCGATGGATGCCTTCTCTGGGTACCCTGTGCCATCAGCCTCACACTAACTCTGTCCTGTGCCCTTGGTCTTTTAGCATTTGGAACATACAGTAGCTTTGGAGCTGCTGTGCCTCCTCCTTCCCCTTCCACCCTGGTTCAGGTCTGTAACCACCTTCTCATGTATGGTCCCACAAATGCCACTCAAGGGCACCTTGGGCACAGGGCAGACTCCATCCCAGAGTCCCCCAAGGTCTGCTTCCTGATTCATTCTTTTTCCAATCACTCAATCGCTCCACCTGGAGCATTTAATAACATTCTGCACAGAGCATTTACTTTTCCAGTGTTACTGCTTCTCTCAGCACCTGTTGAGGAAAGCCCTTCTCCATTGGCCCACGGCTGAGCAAATCCCTCAGCAGAGACTTTATCTGACTTGCCAAGAGTCACCCAGCCATTCAGTGACACACAAGCATAAAGATCCCACACTAAAATCTCCTGTCTCTCAACTATGGGCACCTTCTCCGGTCTCATGGAAACAAGGACAGCCTTGGTAGAAAGAACCACGTTACATAGCAGGGGCACATTGTGCAGGATATATATATATAGTCCGATGCTTAAAACTACTGTCATTAGAGTTAGACTGACCTAGTTTCAATCCAATTCATCTGTGTTTTTAGCTGCATAACTTTGTGCAGGTTAGTTAACCTCTTGGGCGCCTAGTTTTCTTATCTATTGCATGGGATAAATAACAAAACTTGCAAAACTGAGAAGATAAATAACAAAAGTGCTTAATGCAAGGTCCAGAATAAATCAAGCGGCAATTATCATGGTTAATTTAAAGAAAATAACCATATAACTGAGTTTACCTACTTAAAACAGAAACAGGAACTGGATGACAGATACAGCAAAAGCTACCTCTTCCCCTGTCATCCCTCCTGGACACTCATGTCTCCTTCCTCTGCTCTTCCCATTGACATTGCTCCTCTAAGACTCCCTCCCATCTGCCACCTCTACAACTTTTCCCATATTTACTTTCTTGAGGAGCTCAAGTGCTTCAAGGTTTTATTTTTTACTTTTTGTTATTGATTAAGTTGCACATAGAGGATCTCCTTCCTCTTCCTAGTTGCTGGGTCCTGTCCATGTCAGTGTTTCCCAAAATTGTCTGATCATAAAACCCATGGGGGGTAGGGAGAGGAGTTGTTTTAAAACCTCCGAATCCCAGGTTTGCTATGAGTGCAGGAATCTGCAAGTTTAACAGGCCTCCTACAGCAAGCCCACCATCAGGCAGGGCTGAGATTAAACAACCTGTTGACACCAGCAATCATGGTTTCCAAACCCCAAACCAAGTTGCATGACTGACGAAGGAATTTGCACTATTTTCTTTTGTAGTGGCAAGCAGAAGGTAAGAAAATATGGAGCCCCAAATGCCAGAATGTCATGATATTTCTATAGTTTATGAAGATAGCAGGACACTAGATCTTTAGAAATAGGTGATCTTTAGAAACATGGGATTTGTAGAAATATGTGATGTTTGTATGGCCACCATATCTGCAGGACACTTCTACTGAGAATCACATGATTTAACACTAAATGTGCTTATCATTAATTAGAACACCTTTGGCTATGACCGGTATGCTTCAACAATATAGACACTGCTACTTCTTTAGCAAGATGTCTAAAAGTAGGCGGTCCCAGGTGAGTGTGGCGCAGCTCAGCAGTGCCACTGATGAAGGACCTAGCATCTTGTGATCTTCCTGCCCTGTGCTTCTCACCACGCTGGCTTTTCAACTCAAGGCTGCAACACAAATGGGGGCTGCAGTTCCAGAATCACCCCATCATTTCACAAATATTTTCAATTCAGGAAGAAGTACCAAGCCAACCAAGCTGTATTTTCTCTTTTCAAATACTTGGCAGGCAGGGAGGGGAGCAGATTCTCCCTAAAAGCATTTGCCCTTGTGCCTTAGTGGGTAGAACTGAGTCACAGGCCCACCACTGCAACACTCCCTAGCAAAAGGGCATGGGATTATTTAGTTTGCTTTAACCTAATCATGGTTCATCCCCCGAAGCTCATCTCCACCAAGTTTATTTCTAGAATCAGCATAGAATGGAGGAAGAAATGACTCTTAAATAGGAAACCAGTGGAGTCTAGGAAAATGCACACTATCACAGAGCCAGAACTCAAACTTTTATAAGTCTCAATTTCCAGAGCCCTTAGGCCAACTAATTCCAACCACATCCAACTTCACTTCCAAACAAACCCCTGGATGCTTGCTGGACTTCCATCAAAGCAAAGTTATTGTTGCATTTGTACTGGATTGCTATGTTACATCCAGACTCTTAATAAAAACAAACTAAACCCAAACACCTACGACTGCACCACAGAGCGCCCAGTGGCCTCAGGGTTCAGCAGGGCAGCCGTGAGGAGTTCTAGCAGAAGCTTCTCCCACCTGAATGTGGCCCCTCAGCTGACAAGGATGGTCTTGGCTGCTCTGTTCCATTTGTACAAAGATCCTTAGAGACTCATCCATCTTTAGATTGTGGCAGCTGGGAGTCAGCATAGATTTTCTATCCCAAATATTTTTTAAAATCTTCTTTAAAAAAGCATTTAGTAGATACATCATTAAAAATACTCTCTATATGTTAATTGTTGAATAAATGTTTATATTATTAACTTTTATCCCTTTCCACAAGTGATTTGGAGAAGCTTTTAAAAATACAGTCATTCTGAATAAGATTAGTGGGTTGTATCAATGTCAGTTTCCTGGTTGTGATACTGTATCATACTTATGCAAGATGGGATCATTGGGGGACCCTGGGTAACAGATACAGTGGAACTCTCTGTATTATTTTTTACAAACTAGTGTGAATCTACAACTCTCTCCAAATAAGCAACCTAAACCTTAAAAAATAAATATAAAGAGTAAAAACACATTCATCATCTCAAACATATATCATTTCTTTGTGTTGGGAACATTCAATATCTTGCTTCTAGCTATTAGAAACTATATATTACTGTTAACTGTAGTTGGAATCCTACGGTGGAATAGAACACTAAAACTTACCCCTTCTATCTAGATGGATATGCTAATTACCCTGATCTGATCACTATAACATTACATATATTGAAACATCACTATGTACCCTGTAAACAGGTACAATTATTATACGTCAATGTAAAACTAATTTGAAAATTGTTTTAATTAAAAAATTGAATACTAAACTATAAATAACTAAGCATATCACAGCAAAAGGAAAAGTGGGTAGCAAAATGGTAAATCTGGGAGTTAGAGAAAAGCAGAGACACAGCTCTCTCTAGTCACCAGCAGTAATCTAAGAGTCTGATCTAAGTTTCCTATCCTGGTGGCCAAAGATGGAATCAGTTACAAGGATCACAGTGTTCATAAGTTATTTTTTAAGCCAGGGTTGGTGCAGGTGGTGGCAGTTATGGTACTGGAGGAATTTCCTCCTTAGATCCCTTTGCAGTTATGTTGTATAACTTATGCAGCAACACTCCTACAAGAGATAACATAGAAAAAGTCATATAACTATTTTTTAAATGTTTTTTAATATATACACATAGTGGAACTCCTTGATATAAATTCCAGTGGGGAAAAAAAAGCAATTTTCTAAAGGGCCAGTTAATTTCATCAGTGGGTAATGAAAGAAAGTATCGCGATGTCATTTGGCCACTTTTCTGCTATCATTACCTCATGATCACCGAAGAACATGTTCATCCTGACACTGTGAAATACACATCCTTCAGGAGCAGTGGGCAAAGGCATCTCTTCAATACATTTTCTTCTGTCTTCCTTTTAAGCAAAAATCAACTACTTACAGGCAACCCCCAAATCCCCCCCCACCCCCAGCTCCCTCTCCCTCAATGGCACGGCCAGTGCTGCTCCCTGGCTGCATGACCCCAAATGCAACTTATATACAAGGGACCAGTCACAACACTGGGGAACCTCTACAAGTGGTTGACCCAAGGAGCCATTCCAGAGAGCATGCACGGAGCAGCTGAGGCTGCAATGGTTCTGGGCTCACTGCCGAGCTCCCTCTCACTTGTCAGCAAAGGCAAAATTGGGATTTTTTTTTAAACAGTTCCTGGCCAAGTGTTTCTTTGCTGGGGTGTTACTTCGCTTCAGATAGGCGCAAATCCAACCTCTCTGGAGCACAAGCTACAGAAATCAGAAGTTTAAGAAATACCTTAAATGGTTCCATACATACACTCAAACAATGCTGGTTGGTGCAGATCAAAAGGCAAAGAATTCAAACACATGGTCCCTAACCTCACAGAGCTGATACATCTGTCCAAAGCAAGAGTAGATAAAATTCTTGGAGAAGCAACACAGAACTGAATCAAATGAAAAGCAAAATGCTATAAACTCAAGGTTTACATGCTAGGTTTAAGGGCACAATCTAAGAAATATACCCAGGAATTAGGCTTTAAATGGGGTCTTGAAAAGGGGCTTATACCGATTCGCAAAGAAAAGAGAGTGTTCCTCACATGAGGCACAGCTAGAGGGAAAAATGATGGTGGGAATTTAAATTCATCCTAGGGACAGGACATCAATTGACATGGTTGGCACAGCAAGGCCACTGTGGGAACACATGGGAGAGAATCTTAGAGAGGGGGGACCAGCTAATAAAAGTATAAATACTGCACCGTGGCATTTAGGGAATTCACAAAGAATGACTTCAGCAGGTACATGCTAGCTAGCCTAACCAAAAGCAAAGACAACCGAATGTCTCATGCATAAAAGTTTCTCTGCCTAAATTATTTTTGATCTATTGGCACATCTTTTATGATCTACTAAAAAATTAAATTTTTCATTCATCTATTGTATTCAACAAGCAAAAGCTGCAAGCCCAGATTATTAATGATGTCAGATCTCGTATTACTAAAACAAATGCATAACAGTCCCATTTCTGATGACAAAAGGAGAGTCATTTGTTTCAATCATGGAGGACAATCTTATTAACCATCGTCAACCTACTGCCAAGCTGGCTGCTCACCAATGCGCAGCTATGGAACAAATGGAATCCAGAGGACTGTCAATCTTCAGATAGTGTCACTGCCCTCAAAATAATAAACTTAAGGGGAGATAAATCCGTTATGACTTGAACACTTTTGCTTCTTAACTCTGGAGTCTTCAAGTTCAGCAGTTTCATAACTCTTTCATGTGGCAATAAGGCTGTTTGGCAAATGTTAGTGAGAATGGCTGAACTGTGCTTACCTGCATATAAACCTTATACACACTCCTCTCAACTGACTTAGCCTTTCAGGAAAGGAACTTAGGGAAATAAAAAGCCCTAATAATATGCATGCCTTAAATAATCCAGAATACAGAAAAGACATTACACTTAAGAATGTCCATATTGTTTTTTCTTACGGTGGTCAAAAAATAAAAATTGAGCCAACCCATTTTCCAACAGAACAGGCATGATTGAATAATGCCCCAGGCCTGGAAAGAAATATTTATGGTGTAATGTTACATATATGCTATACCCTGTATAGTATGATTTCAAGTATGTGAATAAGATTCCCAGAATGAAAACTAATCAATAAAAGCACCAAAATTTTGACAATAGTTTTTGTTTGAGTATTGAGATTTTATGTATCTGTTTATGTTCTTCTTTGTTCTTTGCTATATTTTCAAAATTTTCTCAATGGTCATGTATCACTTTTAAGAGTAAACAGAACTCTCAAAACATTTCTAAACAAGACCCTCCTGGAAGGCCTTTGAGCTGGGAGGCACCAGGAGGAGTGAAGGGCAAAGGTAAGGACGGAAAACATGAAGAGAGGGTAGTTTCTGATGCCCTAGAAGGAGAAACGTGTTCCAGGATTACCAAAAGGAGCTTGGAGGGATTTTGAGGGCATAAGGCCAGGGTTAGGGTATTTCCAGGATCCCAGAATAGCCCCAGCTCCCACCACCCAGATGCCCTTGAGGTAGGAGAGATTAAATAAAAAAAAAAAAAAAAGCAGGTTTAGAAGGACCCAAAAAGAAGAAGGGTTTATGTTCTAATTCTTATTTAAATTCTGGGAGACCACTTGAGGGAGTTGCCCCACAGTAACATGAAGTGATCCCAGTAAAGTAGAAATGTCAGAGTAGGATCTGGAGGCTCTGAAATAGCCACCACATCCAGATGTCTACAGCCTGAGAAGCAAGGCAGAGAAAGATCCAGAAGTTCCCATGAGCCTCAGTGGTGAACAGGCCAATGGACTGAAGAGGCATAGAGTGTGGACAAGGAAGGACCAAGTAATGACACTAATGACCAAGTATGCTACAGGAGCCTGAGACAAGGCCAGCAGATGCTGCAACACACCCAAGACCAGAAGGATCTACTATGTTTTGTCCTGTTTACCACAGAACCTCAAGCACCCAGTTAAGTAAATTATACTCTTAGCTAACAGCTAATGGCATACCATCACTTAATGGTGCAATCCCCCTCATTAGTTTCTGATTGATTAATAGCCTTTTATTCCTATTCCCATAACCATCTCTCTCTCCTGCCATGGGCATGCACACCATTGTGTCTTACTAATTTGGATGTATCCTTCAGATGTATTTTCATTTGAATAAATGGTAGTATGCTAAGCAATGATGTTCTTACTTTCTCCACTCAGCACTCTGTTTTTAAGGTCTAGTCATTCTGAGGTGTGTATGCCTACTTTTGTTTCTGCATAGTTTTTCTTAATTTATGAAACATTTCCTGCAGCAACAAACACCTCAGATTCAGTTGACTCCATTGCAGGCACTTCTGCAATGGATATTCTTTTGCACGTTTTCTTATGGACCCCTGTGAGAATTTCTCTGATACTTATCACCTGGACAGGAATTTAAGAGACACACCTGCTCAACCAAAGGCTTGTTCCTCACTTTTAAACATGGTTCATATGTCTTCACTTCTATCAGCAATACTTGAAAGTTGCAGTTTTCCCAAATCCACACTCAGGCACACACACACACAGAGGGCATTGCCCAGGTGCCACTTCAAGTAAGGACTTGCTGTCCCGCTGCAGGGAGTATGGTCAACAGGCAGCCTCCAGCTGTCAGCAACTGCACGGTCTGCTTTGACTGCAGAACTGCAGAACACTTAGTCTTTAACCTCCTGGAGTTGATGATCTGACCAATGCCAAATACAGATTGGCCCCAGGTTTCACCTCTCCCAGGGCAGCTTGCTGCTGTGGGTATAAAGGGCCAACTATTTAGGCCAGGTGCCTGCAACCCTGAAGAGCAGCCTCCACTCCAGCTCCTTCTGGGTCCAGTGAGACTTTGTCCCGCTACATCACATCTCGACTTCTCCTGCCAGTCCTGCACCCTCCCCCGCTCCCTTCTCAGCTCATTCCAAATAAACATCTTAGGCCAAACTTTGTTTCAGTGTTGCCTCAGTATGTGCTCTGGGGGAGCCCAACCTGCAATGGCATTGCTCAGCTTCTGAATTTTGCCAATCCACTGTTTAGAACTACAAACCACTGCTCAACGAAATGAGAGGACACAAACAGATGGAAAAACATTCCATGCTCATGGTTAGGAAGAATCAACGTTGTGAAAATGGCCATACTGACCAAAGTAATTTATAGATTCAATGCTATCCCCATCCAGCTACCATTGACTTTCTTACCAGAATTAGAAAAAACTACTTTAAATTTCATATGGAACCAAAAAGAGAGCCCATATAGCCAAGACAATCCTAGGCAAAAAGAACAAAGCTGGAGGCATCATGTTATCTGACTTCAAACTATACTACAAGGCTACAGTAACCAAAACAGCATGGTACTGATATCAAAACAGAGATATAGACCAATGGAATAGAACACAGGCCTCAGAAATAATGCCACACATCTACAACCATCCGATCTTTTACAAACCTGACAAAAACAAGCAATGCGGAAAGGATTCCCTATTTAATAAATGGTGCTGGGAAAACTGGCTAGCCATGTGCAGAAAACTGAAACTGGACCCCTTCCTTACACTTTATACAAAAATTAACTGGAGATGAATTAAAGACTTAAATGTAAGTTCTAAAACTATAAAAATCCTAGAAGAAAACATAGGCAATACCATTCAGGACACAGGCATGGGCAAAGACTTCATGACTAAAACACCAAAAGCAATGGCAACAAAAGCCAAAATTGACAAATGGGATCTAATTAAACTAAAGAGCTTCTGAACAACAAAAGAAACTATCAACAAAGTGAACAGGCAACCTATAGAATGGGTGAAAATTTTTACAATCTATCCACCTGACAAAGGGCTAATATCCAGAATCTTGAAGGAACTTAAACAAATTTACAAGAAAAAAACAAACAATCCAATTAAAAATGATATGAACAGACATATCTCTAAAGAACACATTTATGCAGCCAACAAATGTGAAGAAAAGTTCATCATCACTGCTCATTAGAGAAATGCAAATTAAAACCACACTGAGATACCATCTCATGGCTGTTAGAATGGCGATCACTAAAAAGTTAGGAAACAACAGATACTGGAGAGGATGTGGAGAAATAGAAGCACTGTTACACCATTGGTGGAGTGTAAATTAGTTCAATCTTTGTAGAAGACAGTGTGGCAATTCCTCAAGGATCTATAACCGGAAATACTATTTTGACCCAGCAATCCCATTACTGGGTATATATCCAAAGGATTATAAATTATTCTACTATAAAGACACATGCACATGTATGTTTACTGCAGCACTATTCACAATAGCAAAAACTTGGAACCAACCCAAATGCCCATCAATAATAGACTGGATAAAGGAAATGTGGCACATATACACCATGGAATACTATGTAGCCATAAAAAAGGATGAGTTCACGTCCTTTGCAGGGACATGGATGAAGCTGGAAACCATCATTCTCAACAAACTAACACAGAAACAGAAAATCAAATACCACATGAGAACTCACT
Source organism: Ateles fusciceps (assembly GCA_036589455.1). Lineage (NCBI taxonomy): Eukaryota > Metazoa > Chordata > Mammalia > Primates > Atelidae > Ateles > Ateles fusciceps. Next base: position 17,952,946 of record JAZHEH010000222.1, read on the forward strand.
TATAAATGGGAGTTGAACAATGAGAACACATGGACACAGGGAGAGAAACATCACACACCAGAGCCAGTTGGGGGATGGGGGCAAGGGGAGGGATAGCATTAGAAGAAATACCTAATGTAGATGATGGGTTGATGGGTGCAGCAAATCACCATGGCACGTATATACTTATGTAACAAACCTGCACATTCTTCACATGTATCCAAGAACTTAAAGTATAATAGAAAGAAAGAGGGAAAGAGAGAAGGAAGGAAGGGAGGGAGGGAGGGAGGAAGGGAGGGAGGGAAAAGAAGGAAGGAAAAAGAGAGAACAAGAGAGAGAAAGGAAAAATGAAAAATCTTGTCTATTTCCTATAATGCAAGTCAGGTAACAGCTTCCCTAAGCCCTTCTAATCATTTGTCAAATTCACCTGAAAAAATCCCACACCTTGATGATTGAATTTTCCATTCCTGGATAAAGAAAGTCAGGAGATCCAATGTTTGTTTTTCTACTGTTTGTAGAAAAAAAGGGGGAGGTATGGCTTTTTCTACCCTGCAATGCTCCCTGTTACGGCATGTGGTTGGTGTCCCAGTACACATTTGAACAGATGATTGGTTACTGCATATGTATCTGTATATTACAGTTTTTTCTTCAAAAAGGAAAACATTATAATACTGCTGAATTATTGAACATATCTAATTAAGCAACCTACCAGTTGTTGGACATTTAGGTCATTCCAGCTTTTCCTTGCTATAAACAACCTAAGGATGATAGAACCAAAAGTTTAACTCAAATGCAGTCAGAAGAAATGAACAGTTTATCCCCATCATAATATGTATCAAATTTTAGTTCTATAGCAAAAACAGAAAACTGGAGTTCTTTACTGATGATGGGAAAGGACAAAAAGATAACATCCCCTTGTGGTTCAGAGTGAGAGTGAAACCTGAAAAGGGAAGGGAAGGAGAATCCCCTAAAAACAGGTGAAGGAATCCCCACTCTCCCTTCCTCTCCTCTTGTTCACTCTCCTTCTTGGCCTGCTCTGCCTAAGCCAGAGTCAGGGACTTGCATGTTCCCCACAGACTTGCACCAGGCTGCTGTCTGGCCGTGGCCTGGCCCAGTGGGCACTAATTATCCTCAGTCAGCAGATCCGGCATCTCCTTCTTGGCATGTGTCCCCTCAGTCCCTGCGCAGTATTTAATGATGTGAACCACACTTTTCTTCTGAAATGGTGCCCTCCTCTTCTGGCTTCTAGGATAACTCTAAGACCACTCTGTACTTCCCATCGTCAAATGCTGCTGTTCACCACGATGCCTTCCCTGACTTTGACAGCTTTTCCAGGAGAAATTCCATCTTTCATAGGGCCAAACCTTAGTCACGTGATGATGACTCTGACTGAATTCTCTATAGAGTTCCAGGACAAAAATTTCAGTTTCTAATTGTATGTTCATCTTGCATTTTAAAAATTTAAATACGTTCCTTTCTCTCCTGATTCCACTAAAAAGAAAACAAATTTTTGATCCCTTTGCCAAGTTCTTTCCATTAATGTTACTGTATTATCCCATTCATTCGGGTTTGAAAACTCATAGCCATCTTTAACTCTTCTTTATTCCTATATCTAATCAGCCACCATCTTCTGTCCATTCTATTTCCCAGAAAGGGTCACATTTTGATTATTTGAGGCTGAATTAAACATGGTTGAGGCTGAGCAGTGAGCTGAGACCCCTTTTACCTCTCCAGCTGAGAGCATTTGTTGGCCAGCTGTCAAGCAGAGAAGCAAGAACCCCAAAAGCAGAAAAGCTGCCTTTGATGTAAGCAGGGACAAGAGATCAGAACCCTGTTTGGTCTCCCCTTTCTCAGCCTCCTGCCTCCACCTCAAGTCACGTATGCTCCCAAGCTTGATCCATTCCCAGAGTGAATTATCAGCATTCATCCACTAACCAGAAACATGTCCCAGCTGTCTTCTGTGTCCCACCATTAGAAAATCAAAAAGCTGACTGTAGCTTTGATTTAGGAATTAATATCTTCTTCTTCACTACCAATTTCTCCCAGTTAATGGAATAGGAGTGGTAATTCTAGAATCTTTTATCTCCTTTTCTCACTACCACAGCCCCTATTCAAATCTTCAGCATCTCACATCTAGATGATTGCAGAAATATCCTACTAGTCTCCTCTGCTTAGAGTCACATTCCAATTCAGCTCCCACCTTGCATTATTCTCATGTATATCCTTGGTCATATTGTTTCTCAATCAAAAGTTTCGATGGTCAAGTACTGAAAATTGCTTATATATCATTTACATTGCTAGTATTCCTGCTATAACAAGTTCTCACTTATTCAGAATCCATTTAAAATGTAGTACAAAACACACACAAACTGACATAACCTAAGTGCCTACCAATAAGGAATTGTTAAATAAATTCTAGTACATTCATGATATGGCATAATAGGAAGTCACCCATGATATGGAATAATAGGAAGTCATTGAAAGAATGAGATGATGGCATACAAACATATCTACCACATATGTTCCTTGTTTTGATGTTTTATAGTCAAACAAAAATTTAGGAAGAACACACACCAAAGTTACAATCTGTAGCCACCTGAGGAGTGAGATTAAAGGGAAAAGAGGGCTTCTATGTTTATTTTGTAATTGTTTTATAAGTGTCTGTGTTCTTAAAATGAGCAGGATCAGCACATCAGCAGGATGCCCCTTTCTGTGCAGCTGACAAGCGTGGAGCTCCGCCCCATACACTGTCTTAAAATGTGTTACAGAATGCAGGTATTATTTTTAAATATCTAAAGCCAGTAAAAGTTTATAAAGGCATTTGCTATCTAAGAACTTCATTCAGAAATTGTTATCATTATATTTTTATTTGGGGTACATTAACATATGTGTATGCATATACCTAAGATTTAATAATGTACTCACTAGACTGCGCTCATTAAAAGCAGAATTTCTATAGTCGATTTGCTCTTGTATTTTCCCAGAATGCTTCCCAGAATTTGTATAGTGACTGGCATATTAGAAGAGACGTGTGTGTGTGTGTGTGTGTGTGTGTGTGTGTGTGTGTGTGTGTGAGATTGGCCACAAATTTCTCTAACTTAATAGAACGTGATGGAACCTGCACTTTGATTCTAGAATCATCATTTCTTTATTGCTGTACACAAGCCATATATATGACAGTAGTTTTGCATGTTTGCAAATGCAAATATATACACAACCAAATGAGAGAATGATCTGCATGTTGTCATTGTGCTGACAAACCTGTCTTGATCACTGCTATGGGGACTCCAAATCACCAAGTATTTCGAAAAGGACAAGAGCCATTCCATAGGGAATAGACAACTAGGTGTGGAACAATGTGCACCGGCTGGCGTTAACTGGTTCCCGTGAGTCAGGACCATTCCATTTTGGGAATCAAACACCTCAGCAGGATGCCCCTTTCTGTGCAGCTGACAAGGGGGAGCTCCATCCCATACACTGAGGGAGAGGGTCCCCAGAATTTTCTGGGGAGTGGGGGAAACAAATTCCAAGCCCCAAACAACCTGATTGGAAAAGGAGTGTTTTTATATACACACGTCTCCAAAATCCAGCCAGCAAATGATAAATGTGAGCTGGTGTTTAACTAAATGCTAAAAATCTTAGGCAAAAGCAATTCTAGAAAGGAATATCAACAACAAAAAAGCCAGCCCAGCCTTTGCTCCATAGCCTCAATTTCTCTCCCAAACCCCAGGTAGATGAGAAGCAGGAAGCCTAGAAACAGAATCGAACACGTCTAATCTCTTTTAGAACAATGTTCTTATTTTAACCCATGTCATCAGGGGAAATGGCTGAAAATAGTGACAAATACAACATCAATAAACATAATAATAATTGATTTTCCAGAGATGAAAAATTTGAAATTAGTGGCTATTTCCCCCTAGAGCATTGGTTGATTAATTTAATGTTCATCTCAGTCTTTCAAAAATATCCTCTTATGCTGATCTGCTCTGCCAGACTTTGTGATGGGTTTTTTGTGGTTTAGGACCCAGTGGTTAAAGTATATTGCACAGTTCTGCAGTTTTAAAGAGAATCCTGATAGTTTAAGGATGACCGCAGCCAATAACAGCAACAACAAAAGTTAAGACACATCAAACAATTAAGTTTCCAGAGACTGGAACTGGAGTTTTTCAAACAGGATATAAGTTCAGTGGCTGCGTCACTCAACATTTTTCTAGCTTAAGTATTCAAGGAACAGATTTTAAGAGATACAACCTCTGTTCCCCCAGATCACCCAACTTTCACTTAATTAATTCAGAATCTCAACACAGAGCAAGGTGAATTTCAAGTGACTACTCTTCTTCCTCTCTCCTTTCTTTCTTGCCCTTTTCCCCTTCCTTTCTTTCTTACTCATCTTTCTCCCCTTCACTCCCTTCCTCCTTTCCTTCTTCCTTCTCATCTTTAAACCATTTCAAAGTTTGATTGTCGTATTTATCCTGAGAGAGAAGTGAAATAAGCATTATTATCCTTTCTTACAGATAAATGAAGTGAGACACAGAGAGGTTTATTGACTTTCCCAGACTTTCCTGTGACTGAACAAACAGCCCAGGGAAAGAAGTTGAACCTCCTGAGTTCTGGGTTAGCGCTTTTCTGCAAGTAGCTAGCCCCAGAGAATGTCAGGGAGAACTCCAGCCAATCCCATCAATCACAGCTCCGTCCAACATCCCTGCGAGCGCAGACTGACTCTTGCATGGAGTCATCATCTGGGTGTGCAGACACCTTCACCTCTTATTCCTTCCCAAATGCCACATCACTAGGAATATGTACTTAACATCTTGAACATCTAAGTGTAAACTGGCTTCCACATTTTTAGGAACTAGGAATGCCTCGACCTCTTTTTCAGACCTCATCTGCAAAGGTGAGTCTAAACCCCTTGTTTTGGAAATGTTTGATATAGCTCCTGGCACTGGGCCACTGGTCCCTTTCCTTTAGGGCTTCCTTTACTTTTTCTAGGGCCATTGCTATGCAGTGTGATTTATCTTGTCTTGAGCCCCTAAGACACTCAGCCTAGCATCCTTGTTCCTGTAAATCTACTGGAGGACGGTGGTTTCCACTGTCTCAAATGCATGCACTTTGACCTCTCATCTTTCTGCACCATCTCATGGTTCCTACAATTGTACCCAGGAGGTATAAGATACCTTCTATGAAGACACATTAGCCTCCAATTAAAGCATTTGTAATTATTTCCCAGGGCAGTTATTAATCTACAAACTTAACTCATGCCCAGTGGATTTACCTAAGGAAAGTAAATAGGAGATGAATTAAAGGCTTTCATAAATGCAAACAGCCTTCCCTGTGACACTTTGCACAGAATTACTCTCCCTAAACAAGGGTGAAGGTCAGATGACAGCACCGTTAAGTCATCTAAAGGCCAAGCTTCCTAAGTCAGGTCAGTATCAGGCATTAAAGGACTCTGGTAAATAAATGCAACCATTTCTCTAAGAAATAAAAAAAAAATCACTTTTAAATGCTTAAGAATGCATTTTGTCAACATATTTTCATTAAGATGTAGCTTTCTAAACCATATCAGAAACAAAGGGAAGAAAATTTCTTCCTTTCCTTTCCAAACTTCTGCCTTCTAGAGCAGTTGAGGCAGAGAAATGCTGGGAATATAAGAAAATCACAGAAACAGTGGGCAGGGCAGAGCTGGGGAATCAAGTTAGAGCAGCAGACACAGCCCATGTCACTGAGCCATGGTCCCCTGCACAGGCCCCATTTATAACCTGGTCTTTAACTTTGTTTATCTTTGTGGACATTCACAGAAGCATCCTACTTTCCAGAAGTTGGGCCCCTATAATCATTATTTGTCTTTGGAGAAAATGGGATTATGTACTTTAATTGCTCTTCTCAGAAAGCCAATGTTGTAATAGATCGCTCTTCACTGACCTCCAGGTGGGGCTTCTGGGTTTTTACGTTTTCCCCCTTGGTCTTGGTGTTGTAAGAAAAAACAGTCAAGGTGAGCTCCTTGGTACTAAAGCTCAAACACAAGCAGAAAGGAAGCCGAGAAGGCTTACCTTCTTCTTTAGTGTTTGAGACAGAAAACCCCCAGCTGTCCTAGGAATGAGCACCTGTTTATGGAAGTGAATGCAAACTGTAGAGGTTTCCAACTTGTGTGCACCTGCTAGAGCCACCATAACAAAGTACCACAGCCTGGGAGGCCTGAACCACAGACATTCATTTTATCCCGGAGGCTGGAAGTCTAAGATCCAGGTGTCGGCAAGGTTGGCTCCTTCTGAGGCTGTGGGAAGGTTCTGTTCCAGCCCTCTGTCCTTGGACTGCAAATGCCATCTTCTCCCTGTGTTTTCACACTGTCTTCCCTCTGTCCATGTCTATCTCTGTATCCAAATTTCCCCTTTTACCTTTTGGTGAGGACACCAATCACTAGGTTAGGGCTCACCCTAATGATGTCCTTTTAACTTGATGACCTCTGTAAATATCCTATTTCCAAATAAGGTCACATTTTGAGGTACTAGGAATTAGGCCTTCCAATGTGTGAATTTGACAGGGAATCATTCCACTCACAACACAGCTCAATTAAACCATCCCAGGTTTCACAGGGAGGACGGTTTGGGGTGAAGAGGACTCTGTTCCCCAGTTTGCAGCAGCTGTAGCTTTCCTGTCTATCTCCTGCATGTGATTTCACCTCTGCAGTCAGCTTTCAGCTCTGAAGGGCAATGACCAAGGTTCTCTTTGGGTACACAGAAGTGAGTTGTTCTGGTAAGACTGAGGAAGATCCAAGAAGACCCCGGGATGTGCCAGGGGACTCTAAACGTTTTTGCTTGGCTAAGTTCTGATGTGATGTCCCTGACTGCAGGTGTGGCATAACAGAAGCCAATGGGTGAGTACAGGAGGGAACAGTCAACAAAGACAGCCATCGGGACAGCAATTGAGACTCGGAGAGGCTAGGCATGGTGGCTCACACCTGTAATCCCAGCACTTTGGGAAGCTGAGGTGGGTGGATCACCTGTGGTCAGTAGCTCCAGACCAGGCTGGCCAACATGGTGAAACCCTGTCTCTACTAAAAATGCAAAAATTAGCTAGGCATAGTGGTGCACACCTGTAATCCCAGCTACTCGGGAGGCTGAGGCAGGAGAAAGGCTTGAACCCAAGAGGTAGTGGTTGCAGTGAGCTGAGATCGTGCCAGGGTGACAGAGCGAGACTCCACCCACCGTCCCTCCAAAAAAGACAGAGATGATAGCCAGCTGCGGCTCCAGCCCTTCATCTAACACCACACTTAGCTAACACCACCCTCCCTACCCTTCCTCCTCCTTCCTTCTCCCTAGACAAAAGCTTCTCCTTCTTGGCTGCACACATTTACCAGACTTCCTGAAATTCTGCCCTGCGGCTATGTCTCAGTGTTTTCCTAAGTGTAAAAGTTTCTTATGGCTGCTACACCAAATTACCACCAACTTAGTTACTTAAAACAATCCAAATTTATTGTCATATAATTTCAGAATACAGAAGTCTGAAATGGGTCTCCCTGGGCTACAATCATATTGTCAGCAGGGCTGCATTCCTTTCGAGAGGATTTAGGAGAGACCCTATTTCATTGCCTCTTCCAGCTTCTAGAGACCACCTGCATTCCTTGGCTTGTGGTCCCTTCTTTCATCTGCAATGCCAGCAGCATAGATCTTCACATGTTTCTCTCTAACACTGGCCTCCTTCTTCCACTTATGAGGCCCCTGTGATGACTTCCATCTGCAACTTTAATTCCCACCTTCCTATGTATTATAAAATATCCACAGGTTCTGAGATTAGGATGTGGACATCTTTTTAGAAGGTGGGGGAGTATTATTCTGCCAACCGTACTAAGCAAGACAAATTCCTCCCTACAAGGAATTCCAATGACAATTGTTATGAGAATAAGCTGTTTATATCATGACATAAGGACTGAACATTTCCACTAGAGTTTTGTTTGTTATTATTGCTTTTGCTTTGGTTTGGTTTTTTGAAACAGGGTCTTGCTCTGCCATCCAGGCTGGAGTGCAGTGGTGTGAACTTGGCGCACTGCAACCTCTGTTTCCGGGGTCAAGTGATCCTCCCACCTTAGCCTCCCAAGTACCTGGGACTACAGATGCACATCACCATGCCTGACTAATTTTTGTATTTTTTTGTAGAGATGTGGTTTCACCATGTTGCCCAGACTGGTCTCGAACTCCTGGGCCCAAGTAATTCACCCATCTCGGCCTTCCAAAGTGCTGGGATTACAGGTCTCAGCCTACTGGGGTTTTTGAACAAAAACAGAACCTGGGTAAGGACAGTTTGGAATTCAGTGGACCAAAACATGAAGGAAGAATCAGTGAATGAGAAAGTAAATACAAACAAGATGTGTAAGTGTGTCAACTGTTTTTAGGAAGTACACAGGTTATTAATCTTAGCAAGTAGAGCAAGCACCAGGGAGGTGTGAGAGCATTTGATTTAAAGTCTTAATTATAGATTGCGTAATCTCCATGTCCAAGGAATCAAAATTCCTAGCTCCATGGATCCTCTTTTCAGTCCACTTGCCAATCAGCTTTCTGAAGCAATCTGGCACAGGACAGCCCAGAACCCCCTGCTAGCTAGGTTGCACAGTCCCCCAAGGGTCTTGCCAGGGAGTTGGGTCTCTATAGAGTACTCCCAAATCAATCAACTCCCTTTAGCCAATATCTGTGCTGAGCCTCATGGTGCAGCACCCTGGGGATCTAGCCTATGCATACTCTACACGCCCTGCTGATTCATGTTGCCTGGGTCTTACAGTGCTTTTCTTCAATGATGGGGCCCAGCACAGCCTCCATTGGGGCATACTGTGCTATAACCCTAGTGATAGGTCTCAGGGGCAAAAGGGGTGAGGTAGGCACAGACTGAGGGGACAATTCCCATTGTCTTGCAGAGATGTCTCTGTACTGTCTCCAGGATAGAGGGGGAGTTCTAGCTCTTCCCAGGAGGTGTGGGCTCCTTTTGCAACTTAGAGGGCTCAGGAGGACCCAGGGATTCAAGATTTTAATGGCATCAACACAGATTCCTCTACCCAAGCAGAGCTGGGGATGAGGTGAGGTGAGGTGAGGGGGGGCATCTACGGGACAAAATTTCAGGACTCACATACTCCCTGTGCATGCATGGACCTGAGAGTGAACACCTCCTTAAATTTTGCACCATGGGCCCCTCACTTGCCTTGCCCTAGCTGCTGCCTTGCATCTAACTGTCGGGTACTGTTTTCTTCCAACCAGGAACCTAATTATGGCATAGAATACTGATCTTGCTTGAAATCTAACCTACTTCAGCAAGGAACTCAAAAGACTGCATAGATTGGCTGTTAGGATGGAGCCTCAAAGCATGGGAAAAGTGATGTCTGACCTTAGTGAGGTTTCGATCCCAGAGTTACTGGGAGCAAATGGCAGCTGGAGGGAACAAGCCGGAGAGGAGAGATCACAAAAGACTCACAGAAAACCCACCAGATCATCCCATTCCATGGAAATCCCCTGCAGAAACCATGTGGATCCTGGAGGACAATGGTTGACCACTCAGACTCAACTAAGAAGCGGCCATTTGTTCCTTCCATGCCTGACATGGTATTTTTGTCGAAGAGACGAATAATGTCTCAGGTACATGCTATGCAACCATTGATTTGGTGAAGCCATTCCTTCCTCATTCTATCAAAAAAGAAGATCAGAAACTATTTGCAATGAAATAGAAAGAATAAAAATATTCCTTTACAGTTTTGTCCTAGGACTATGTTAACTCTTGCACCATTGGTCATATTATAGTCTGTGCAGATCTAGACATTTGTATACCTGGGAATCCTATAGAATGTCACGTTAATATACAATATTGATGACATCATTCTAGTCAGGTAAAATGAGCAAGAATTGACTAGTACATTGCAGACCTTAGTAAGATACATGTTCCAGAGGATGAGAGATACAGCCAAGGAAGATTCAGAGGCTTGCTTCATCAATAAAATCTTTAGGAGTCCAGTGGTCAAGGGGTATGCCAGTGATCAAGGGGTATGCCAGGGCACCTCATCCAAAGCAAAGGATAAAATATTGCATCTTGCATCTCTCACCATAAAGAAGAAAGCCCAGAGGTGAATCCAAGGACCAACTTACAATATTCTCCATTAGCAGTGATCATTCTACTACGAGCAGGAGAGGAGATTACCAACAGTGCTAAGTTTTCTGTGTAAATAAACATTTGTCAAGGCTCTCCAAACAGCATTAGCAACAAGAAAGAACAGAAAACATAAAACTTGATCAAATTTCAAGCTAGTATATCAGTTAGCTATTCCTGCATAACAAGCCACACTAAAACTTAGTGGCTTAAGACACCTGCCATTTGCTTAGCTTATGATTCAGTCAGCAACTTGATCTGGGCTCAGCTGGATGGGTACCATGAATTTGCCTGGACTCATTCATATATCTTTGCTCAGCTGCAGAGTGAGCTAAGGATTTGCTAGTTTAAGGTGGCCTCAGCTAGAACATCTTACCTTTGCTTTATGTGTTTGTTTATCCCCAGCAGGCTACTCCATAGTATCTTATTCACAAGACATCTAGGCAGGGTTCTGAGAAAGAATAGTCACATGTAAGACCTCTTGAGGTCTCATGCTAGGCTCAGAAAGGGCACACCATGACTTCTACTGTATTCTATTGGCCAGTGCAAGTCATGGGCCAGTCCAGATTCAAAGGTAGAGGAAATAGACTCCACCTCCTGAAGGAAGAGTTGCAAAGTCCCATTACAAGGAACACGGATACAGGGGAAAGTGAAGGGTTGTGGCAGTTTTTGCAGCCTATTAATCTGCTAGATTCTATATGAATTAACATTTGCGGGAGCTTCCAAAGAAGAGCAGCCCCTAAGAGGGTGAGAGAAGTAAAGAGCCTGATCAAATTTCTGGACCAGTCTTTTCAAGGCAAGAGTCAGAAATTTCTAAACAGATCTGAGGACCCTCCTTAGAAACACAGCAGGAAAATGTAGCCCCAGCCAAGCCCTGACCTCTCTCTGTATTCAATCCTACACTCCGAAGTGACACCTCTGTGTGTCCCCTGTCCTCTTTCATAGTCAACTTAGAAATGGTTCTATCACTTCTGCCTTCCGAACAGAGCAAATCTTTAAACGTACTGAAAAAGGTGGACAATATATTCAAGACAATAGGAACAAATTTCTATAAACTGCCTGTCACCCTCCTGCATGATTTTTATGACATTCTTTGATTCAGAGGAAAATAAAAATGAGGAACTAATCTGACATATAAACTGCACTTAAATGCTAGTAAGTCTTCACACACAAAGAAAAAAGCAATAAGAAAAGAGAAAACCCTAAAAATATTGAGGTCGGGAGCCAAATGCAGCACATGTTTTTGAGGATCTAATCTTTTCAGTGTATCTCCCAGACAGCTGTCAGAGTGAATTCAGTGGTGGGGTGGATGAGGTGATGAGACGTGGTACTATGTAAAGCTCCACCCTAGGTTTCACCGTTGATGTGTCAGCCATCACCCTTCCCTTTTGCAAATTGGCATTTAATGAAGAAAAGCACAATTTCTTAAATCCCAAATCCTGTTTTTACTTCTGTTTGCAAAGTTCTTTTCTCTGCTCTTACTTTTTCTGATTTTCCTTTGTCTACTCTTTTTTTTTTTTAATTTTTCCTTCCTCATTAAGGAACAAGGATTTTCAAGCTTTGCTTTCTTATCAAGCAAAAAGTCTAAAGAATCAGACCTTTTTGGTTTCCTTTTCCATTTCAAGATATGATGAGGTCAGGAAGATCTGTAATGTAGCAGAGGTGCTGTGTTACCCAATCACATTTCCAACAACAGGAATTTGGAAGGAAAAAAAACGGAAATAATAAGGCATCTCCCTGTTCCAACGCCTTTAAAATGTAGATTTAAGAAAAGGTGCTAGGGAGTCAAGCAGGAGGAACTAAAAGAGTTTTCAATTTCAAAACACTGAGCTCAGAGCTTGAAGAGAATTTGAAGACCTTCCAGCTGCAAACCAATCTGATCTCTCTAAATTTAAGTACATCCCTTCTTTGGGCTGAAGAAAACATTCCAGAAGAGCACCTACCCTGAGGACAAGTCTTGGGTAGGGATCAATAAGATACTCTAAATCAAACTTGCCCTAATGAGCTTTATCTATCAAAACAAAAGCCTAAGCAATGGGAGGCAGCATAGCATGGTCGTTAAGAGCACAGACGCAAGACGTCGTGGGTTTGAATCCTGGCTCTACCAGTGTTGTGGGTTGAATGTGTTCTCACCCTCCAAAACCCACATGTTGAAGTCCTAATCCCTGGCACCTCAGAATGTGACATTATTTGGAGATAGGGTCTTTACAGAGGGTAATCAAATAAAAATGAGGTCATTAGGGTGGGCCTTAATGCAATATAACTGGTGTTCTTATTTTAAAAAAAGAATTTGGACATATAAACAAGCACACAGGGAAACTGCCCTGTGAAGATAAAGACGGAGATTGAGGTGATATGTCTAAAAGCCAAGGAATGCGAAAGATCGCAGCAACTCCCAGAAGCTTGAGGAGAGCCAGGAACAGATCCTCCCTCACAGCCTCAGAAGGAACCACCCCTGCTGACCCCTTCATCTCGGACCTCTGGACTCCAGAGCTGTGAGAGAACAAATTGCTGCTGTTTAAGGCACCTAGTCTGTGCTACTTTGTCTTGGCAGCCCTGGCGAGGTCATGCAGCCAGGGGCCATCTATCTGTGTGACTCTGGCATGGCTTCTCCTTGCCCTGTTGGTAACATGTAGATGACAGTAAATGTCTAAGTCAGAGGGTCGATAGGAATGTTAATTAAACAGATATGCGCAAGTGCTTCAGATAGAATTTGACACAAAGAAAGAGGTATATGAATGTATTGGCTCGTTCTCACGCTGCTATAAGGACATACCCAATTTAGATAGGAATTTATAAAGGAAAGAGGTTTAATTGACTCACAGTTCCACAAGGCTAGGGAGGCCTCAGGAAACTTACAATCATGGTGGAAGGGGAAGCAAGCATGTCCTTCTCCTGCAACAGTAAGGAGGAGTGCAGAGCAAAAGTGGGGAGAAGTTTCTTATAAAACTGTCAGATCTCGTGAGAACTCACTCACTGTCACAAGAACAGCAACATGGGGGTAACCACCCCCATGATTCAATTACCTCCCACCGGGTCCCTCCCATGACACATGGGGATTATGGGAACTAAAATTCAAGATGAGATGTGGGCAGGGACACAGCCAAACCTTATCAATGAATATTTGCTAAATAAAAAAAATTAAAATCAATATCTGCATGAGTCAATATAGGTATTACTAGTGAATTTGCTTGAGTCTTCAGTCAGTGTGATATTAGAGGGAAAATAAGAAATCCTTTGGAAAGCCAAAATGCCATTACTTGTAAGCACTGTTACAAGTTGTTATCATCAGTGCTATGTTGTTTTCTTTGTTTTTCTTTCAACTGTGTGGATCTGGCAGTGCCCAGGCCTTTAGGTTTCTAATGAATTATTAATCCAGGAGTTAATAATTCATGGTAATTGGTGGTATAAGCCACTTTCTCTGGCAAATGTGAGCAAAGGTCACAACTTTTTAACAGCAAGGGTAAAAACTTTTCTGAGTTTTTTCCCTCCCCCATGGTCTATCATGGAAATATTAAGATATAAAAGAAAAATTTTAACCAGGGCTGGGAAAGCAAGATAATTCCAAGGATAAAAGTATAGACTGTCAGCCATACTTCCTGGCCAAGCACTGCCTCCATAGCCCCACTGGAGGAAAGAAGGTCTCCAGGGAATTCAGGGGACTCCAGCCCCACAGGAGCCCATCCAAGAAGGATATGGCCATGCAGGTTTGTAAACCTTTGACAAGACAACTTATAATAATTAAACATGTCGACTCGTTGATCAAAAATTTTTTTTTCAGAAAACAAAAGAAGGCCTTTGAGAGATTAGCTCACCAGTGGGATTTTTCACAAAGAATGATAATTTTTCTAAATTACAAGGCACAGATTTAAGAATACAGAACATCCATTCATACTAGGTGACAGCCACAGAATGCTAAGCAAACCCCTTCCACCACTGACTTCTTTGATTTTAATTGGTACATGTGTGCTCTGTCTTTTTATTTCCAGAAGGAATTTCAGGTAATTCCTGAGTGCAGGCCACAGAAGGCAAGACATAAAAGACTTCTTACCTGGACTAATGTGCATTTACTTTCCAGCTCATGGATTCGCCCCTAGATCTATGAAGCAGCCACAAGTGGCCTGGATGTTCTGGGTGTTTTAGACCTTTTTTGGCCTTAATATTTATTTGCAAGGTTCATGTCAATTTACAGGCTGACGTGATGATTTGGAAAATAAGATTATTCTTAGTAGCTTGTTTCAGTCTTGATTAAAAGATAGATGTAAAATATGCAAAGAATGATGTCTGAAGACTTAAAGATAAAATTTACATGGAAGCCACTAGTTTGAAAAGTTTCAGTCAGCTCCTCCAGCTCTTGTTTTTCTAAAGAAAATTCGAATAGCATATGCTTTTCATTGTGCTCCTTTTCAGCCATTTACATATTGGGGAAATGTATATTTGGCAACCGGTCCTATTTTTAGGAGTCCTGGAAACTTGCCCTTTGAAAATGTTTTCATTTTTGGCACATATGTGTGTCTTAAGCAGAATGAAAACACAAAGCCAAAAAGAAAAATATGTACAAAAAGGAATGATTTTTCCAGCCCCATGTAGCACAATAAGAAAGCAATCATTCAGCTGTGACTTTAAAAATGAATTCTTGCCTGGATTTTCCAACGATTTCCTTCTAAATGAGCGTTTCTCTGCAGAACTGAACTAATGTAAAGAGACAGGTTGTTTCAGTGCCAGAACTGAACAAGCAAAAAAAAAAAAAAAAGGACGGAGGCTATACTTTCATAGGAGGAACTTAACAAAATAATACCCACTCTGTTTCTCTGCAGCCTCTTGGGTCAATTCAGAAGAAGGTGCCATATGCCCATTGCGTGACTTGAAGCGTGTTCTCCCAGCCTGACTCTTGGTCACCACTCGTTCTGTTATTTGCAGTCAGTAACAAAGATTCATCCTTGTGTCCATCATGCAGCAAGGAGAATCTTTGTCACTTAGTGTAATTAATAGCTGGACCTCGCAAGGCAAGGTGGGAGAAGGAAGCCGTTCATGCATAGACTCGGATAAATTCAGAGCAGGCTTTGCGGATCCTTGCTGCCTTTGACCAATTAAGATGCCAGAGCTCAAGCAGAGGAAATATGGTAAGCAAAGTGTTTTCTCTGGGGCTGTATGTGTTATACACCCAAGCCCTGTAACCGTAGTTCAGGAGAGCTCTCTGACTTGCCCTATCAAGCCAAATGACCATCAAGGACTCTCCTCTACATGTACGTCCTATTCCAGGGTATTTCATCCTTCCCACTTTTCTTCCACCACATTGTCTTCACCAAGCTCTAGACAGATACCATGACAGGATAAAAATTAAAAAGAGCAGCCTAATGTTTGATGAGTGCCTACCCTAGACTATGTGGTTTAATCACTCAGCAAGCTTTCAGAGAATGTGTAATGGGCCCCGTCTGCAAAATGAGAGGACTGAAAAGAGGTCTGAAGAGGCTAGTGCTGAGGTGAGGCTCAGATGGAAACAGCCGAATCAGGACCACATCAAGGGCTCTCTAACTCCGAGATTCTTAGCTCACGTCTCCCTGTATTGTGATGTTTTCTTTCACTTTCTTTTTTTAAAAATAGAAATGGGGTCTTGCTATGTTTCCCAGGCTGGTCTTGAACTCCTGGCCTCAAGGCAATTCTCCTGTCTGGGCCTCCCATGGTGCTGGAATTACAGGCATGAGCCACTGCATCCAGCCTCCTTAACTTTCTGAACTCCTACTTATTTATTTTGTGACCCTACTTCTTTTTTCTTCCTCCTTCTCTGAGAAAATGTCTGGATTGATTCCACTTGTCCCTGGAGACCTTTAAACTCCTGTCCTCCATACCTGAGCAAATCCAATTTATCTCTCAAAGTTTCAGAGAGCTCCTAAATACTAACAGTTCCTCACCATCATCTCACTTGCCATCTGTGAATCTCAGAGTTCCCTTCCCAGAGGCCATTTTGCACCTTCAGTTAGCAAATGCATACAAATCCTAGGATTCATGAGATTTTTTTCCTTCTAGTTCTGCCCAAGGAGAAAGCAAGCATGTACTGCTGCATTTGCCATCTCAGGTCCATAAACTTTCTGATCTTTCATGACCTTTAAAAATCTCACCTCATGTATCTTTTCCTAGGCTCATCCCTCAAATATTAGGTGATTTCCCCCAGGCTTCCTCTCACCTCCCTCCTCATGGGTATACTGGCTAGGAATGTCCAGCCTCATTCATGAGGGGGTCGAGTCTCCTTTCCCTGCCCTGTTGCTTTCCACAGAGTAACCACATTCTCCCTGACTCCCTGCCCCTCCCCCAGGAGCCAGGACTCCCCCATCACCTTCCTCTGAACAGAACTGTTCTCCATCCATCCTCCTTCCCGCTCAGCCCTCCATCCGTAGCACTGTTTCTAAACCTCCAGCTCCCTCTCCCTCATCCAATCTGTGTTAGTCTGTTTCACACTGCTGATAAAGACATACCTGAGACTGGGCAGTCTACAAAAGAAGGAGGTTTAATTGGACTCACAGTTCCACATGGCTGGGGGAGACCTCACAAACATGGTGGAAGGTAAAGAGGGGCAAAACACATCTTACATGAATGGCAGCAGTCAAAGAGAGAGACTGTGCAGAGAAATTCCTGTTTTTAAAACCATTAGATCCCCCAGAATGCAATCACCTCCCCACCAGGTTCCTCCCTTGATGTGTGGGAATTGTGGGAGTTACAATTCAAGATGAGATTCGGGTGGGGACACAGCCAAACTGTATCACCATCTTTTCAAGGACGCTTTTCCACACATCTCACAGGGTCAGCTCCTGTCCTATCCAGCTGAACAGTCATCCTAGGCCTCCAAAGTATTGCCAGTCAATGTTTATAGCTCTCTTTATCCAACTTGGGAACTCCCCCACTGCCCCCAAAACCTACCTGCTTCATGATAGGCTGCAGCAATGACAATTTTGGAGGCCCAGCACCCCACAGTTTGTTCTGATTTGGGGTGTACCCATTTGTGCTCTGCCTAAGCTCCTGAGGATAGGGGCTCCTGTTAGTCTTCATGGCACTATGTGTATAATAAATTATAATGCTACAAGTGGGCATTCAGTTCTAATTCTTTAAATATATAGGAAGCACAGTCATTCCTTCCAAGTCCATGAAAGTGCCTTGCCCACAACATGTGTTATTTTTCAATCCAAGGTACTCTGCTGAAAGTTCAGACCAGCATGGCAAGCTGTGAAAGCACAATTTAAATTCCTACCACACCACAACTATTTTTGGCTACTGTGTTCCTAAGTATTTAAAGTCAGTGAACATTCCCTTCTTCCCACCCCAACCCCGCTCACATGACACCAACACTTTTGCCTTCAGGAAAACCTAAATGCAGATTCCTGTGACAGTAAGTGGACAAGATGAAGAGTTAGCTCCTGCTATAATCCTGCTATCATCCATCTATGGAATCTACCAGAAAGTAAGCTAAAACTTACGAACCCAGGGAACTGAGGCAAGGTTGTCCTTAAGCCCATCTGTCTGGTCCAGACCTCTCCACAAGTTCCAGATTGAACTGCCTGCCAGATGTCCACCAAGATAAAAAATATCACTACTTCAGGCCAATTTCTTTGCTTCCATTCCACAGGTGAAACAAGGCAGAGACTTGGGAGTTAATCTCAGACTCCTTCCCCTAAATGATCCCTCCCATGCCCTCCAAGTCCTGTCCACATCCTGCTGAGCAGATCACGTAAAGTCACCTGAGCCTGTCCTCTGCTCTCTGTCCCTAGCACATCCTCTTCAGTGTAGAATTAGGAATGGTATTACAGTCCCTTCACTGCCTTTTACCTGCACCCTAGGAGTATTTACCCTTCCCCAACTCTGTTGCTCACACCATCAACTTGTGAAGAGCTCTGGGCCTGAGAGATGGATGTGGGGCTGACTGGATGCTCAGTTCTCAGTGCCCCCTTGTCACTCACTCTCTGTCTCGGCATTCACAGGTTACCAAAGACCGACGTAGCCTTCTGGTAGACCCATAAATGGAGGCTATCAGGACCATGGCAGAAGCTGATTCACATTCCATGGGTGGCATACAAGGTTTTCCAAGGCCCAGCCTCCACTGCATTTTAATTTGAGAAATGCTGGACTGCCTGGAGGTCCCCAAACCCACCAGCCTTTGCACGTGTGCTCCCAGCAAAAAGCTCCTTCCCACATCCCCTGAGCTCCACACAACTCCTCCCAGACACTCATAGAGGAGAATCTATTTATAGATTTTGCTTGCTTAGATGAGACAGCCCCTAGGATAGCTTTCTGACTTCAACTACCTCCTCCTTATCCCTGTCTTAATCTGCTCTGGCTGCCAGGGCAAACACCACAGAACCAGTAGCTTAAACATCAGACATTTGTCTTCTCATAGTTCTAGAGATAGGAAGTCTAAGATCAGTTTCCAGCAAGGTTCGGATCCTGGTAGAGGCTCTCTTTCTGGCTTGTAAATGGCAGGTTCTCACCATGTCCTCAGGTAACCTTTCCTCACAGCTGTCCACACAGACAGAGGGACATCTCTTTCGAATCTCTCTGGTGTCTTTTTCTTCCTGTTGTTCTTTTTTTTTCCTTTTTTTTTTTAGACAGAGTCTTGCTGTGTTGCCAGACTGAAGTACAGTGGAACGGTCTCGGCTCACTGCCACCTCCGCCTCCCGGGTTCAAGCTATTCTCCTGCCTCAGCCCCCAGAGTAGCTGGGACTATAGGCACATGCCACCACACCCGGCTAATTTTTTGTATTTTAGTAGAAACAGAGTTTCACCATGTTGGCCAGGATAGTCTCGATCTCCTGACCTCATGATTCACCCACCTCAGCCTCCCAAAGTGCTGGAATCATAGGCGTGAGCCACCACACCCGGCCCTTAACTGGTAACCAATTTATTAAAATAGTTGACTTAAACATCTGCAATGGTGGCTTCAACCTCAACTCCAGGCTCAATACTGATAGAAGTCATCTGCTTAACAATCTCAGAAGGACTGTGCAAGTCAATGAGTCGCTTGTGGATTCTCCTCTGGAAACAATCCCATGTCTTAGAACCTTCACCTCAAGGAGTTTTTCTTGTAGTAATTCTCAAAGTCTTGGTAGGCATTCGAACTGGTCCTTTCACTTTGCGATTCTTTTCCTTTGCTCCTCTGATCACATAAGCACACATTCCTCCAGGGGTTTTATGTGGCAGCTCATTCGCATGATTCGAATTCAGAGACTCACCACCTCCAGCTCCACGGGGGTGTTTCCCGGATCTTTAAAAGCCATGGCTGCTGCGTGGCTTCCTGACCGACTTGTTCGTTGGCGAGAGCAAACAGTGGGGAATCAGGAGCAGGAGCGGGTGGACCACAGTGCTGCAGCACTACAACCTCGTCTTCCTCAAAAAGCTGTTCTTTTCTTTTCCATAGGTTATTGGGGGAACAGGTGGTGGTAGGTTACATGAGTCAGTTCTTTAGTTGTGATTTGTGAGATTTTGATGCACCCATCACCCAAGCAGTTTACACTGCATTCAATTTGTAGTCTTTTATCCCTCACCGCCTTCCTACCCTTTCCCGCTGAGTCCCCAAAGTCCGTTGTGTCGCTCTTATGCCTTTGCATCCTCATAGCTTAGCCCCCACTTATGAGTGAGAACGTATGATGTTTGGTTTTCTGCTCCCGAGTTACTTCACTTTTAGTCTCTAATCTCATCCAGGTTGCTGCAAATGCCATTAATTCATTCTGTTTTATGGCTGAGTAATATTCTTTCTCTTCTTAGAAGGCCACCGATCCTATCAGAGTAGGACCCCACCCTGACGAGTGCATTAAAACTTAATTACCTCCTAAAAGCCCTACGTCCAAACATAGGAATTCACAGCTTTAACACAGGAATTCTGAAGAACACAATTTGGTCCGTAGCAACCTATACCCCAAATTCCATCATAGAACAAAACACATGACCTGCATACAGAAGAAGAATGACTTTCCTTGACTTGGCTACTCTACAATTTAGTTTGTTGAGTGTTTTAATATAAAAGTTATTATTTGCAATCTATCTTACTATAATTTCACAGCATTCCATTATTATTTTTTGATAAGTAGAAATGCAATATGTTTGCATGTGTGTGTTTTCATTGGTACCTTATGAAACTATCTGGCTGTTGTTTACCTAAATATGTTCATTTTGTAGAGTTAAATCTAATATACGTATGTGTGTAATTTATCCTTATACATTGAGCAACCAGATAAACCTGTAAATTAACTTTTATTTGCTATGGGCATTATTTGTTCCACAAAAATTCTAACAAAAAAGGTCAAAAAACAACCCACATGATTATGTAAACATCAAACTATATTTTATGAAACTACAGAAGTTTCACTATTGCCATCAATCTGTGAGTCACAGCAGGAAAAGGAATTGATGGGCTAAGGATCCACTTCACCTGCTTTTGAAGGAGCCACACCTCTCCTCTTTCATGAATTATAAAAATTGAGAGACAAAAGTTGCCATTCTGGAAATGGATGGATGCTGTTAGCTGTCATGCGACAAGTGAGGTTTTATTTATCTTTAGCTCACAGTTCCCTCTCACATACATACTGAAAGACTGAAAAAACTGCTGGGGATCATTAAACACGACTGGTTATATGATATCTAACTACGCCTTCAGTGTTTACTAAGACTAAAA
This sequence comes from Ateles fusciceps, assembly GCA_036589455.1. Classification (NCBI taxonomy): domain Eukaryota; kingdom Metazoa; phylum Chordata; class Mammalia; order Primates; family Atelidae; genus Ateles; species Ateles fusciceps. The sequence goes on from JAZHEH010000222.1 coordinate 17,973,704, forward strand.
TTTAATCTTTAATCTCAATTGTATTACACATCATGAATAATGTGAACCTGTATTCCAGCTTCTAATTTCCTATGAAGTCAGTCTATAAAATAATCAGATTAATTTATAAAAGTTACCCAGGAAAAATGGTTTGATGGCTATGGTTGCATCTCACTTGCTTAACTTATTCAGTGTTTTAAGCTTAATTTCCACAAGAGGTTGGAGCTGCTAAGAGTTGTTAAGAAGCTGCAAAAAGACCATACTTAAGTGTTTCCACACCAAACCAGACTGTGAGCCCTAGAAATGGACATGAGAGGCCTTACAAGACCCTCTTCTCCTTTATGGCCATTTCCTAAAGCAAATATCAAAAGTGTGCATTACCCATGAGTTGAGCCATCCTATGCATACAAAATGGCCACGTAGATGGATTACGTAAATGCTGCCATTCCTTTCTAACAAAATGAGTTTGTGCACTGAAAGTCAGCAATTCATCCACATTATATCGCAGAGGACTAATTTCTGCAGCTAGAGAACTGGAAAACCTCGGCATTTTTCAGAGAGACCAGAAACGCTATCCTATAGCTCTCCCTGCCCCATCCTATCCTTCTCCTTGCCCCACAGCCACTGACGACTCAGTGGTAAAAGATTCTGTCTTCACCTCAACTCGGATTTCATTTTTACTCTCCACTCCCTTAGACTTGAGGTTCTAGAACATTCCTTGCTTTTCAAACTACCTGCAACTTGATCCAAGATTCAAACACCAGTTTCCCTGGTGTTTTTCTTTTTCCTATTCTTGGAAACATATTCTCTGCTAGAGTATGTAACCATTAACTCCACACATCCTAAATTCATTATTTCTTTTTTCTTTTAGAGACAAGGTCTCTCTATGTTGCCAAGGCTGAACTTGAACCCTAGGCTCAAGCGATCATTCCACCTAAGCTTCTCAAGTAGCTGGGACTAAAGATGACTCTATACCTTCTGAGGAGGAAGCTAGCATCCTCCCCCACACAGCCCATTTTTGGGGCCTATTATAGTTCCATTCTTTTTATAAATGATTAACTGATAATGGATTCAAGAAACATGTAAACTTTGAAAGACTGTAAAAGAACCCTTCCTTTCACCCTCCTCCATCTCCCCTCCATACATCCACCTTATTTTCCAGAACCTGCTCTCCTCAGCTACCTCACTCCAATTCACCACATGTTGGCTTCTGAAGAAAGCCAATGTGTGGAAGCCAACGTGTGGTAAATTACTAATTGCTAAATGAGGTATATTTAATTTTGCATAGTAACAATTATAAGCAGTATTTCCTACATTCTTAGCAGTCAGAGAAGTGTTCCTGCGAATGACTGCCACTCTTCTCTCTATCACCTCTTCCCCTCCTCTCCCACACAGGCACACATCCCTTTCTGCTTATGGAATTCATAAACACATGTAGCAAGCTGAATCTAAAAAGTCTCTGGTCCCGCCTAAATTCTATTATAAAGAATGGAAGAAACAGCCAAATAAGCTATTACCAACGAACAGAGGCACCTCAAACCTTAATATTGTTTCCTATTTCTTTGCTCAAGCCATTGGAAGAGATTTTATGGGTTTTCTCTCCAGTACAGTTGACTCTTGTGCAACATGGATATGAACTATGCAGGTTCATGGACACATAAACTCTTTTTCAGTAAAAGTTACACTGAGTGTGCCTCCTCTTCTGGTTCCCTTTCCACCTTCTCCATTTCTGCTTCCTCTGCCCCTCTTGAGACACCAAGGCCAACCCCTCCCCTTCCTCCTCCTTATCAGCTTACCTGACATGAAGATGATGAAGATGAAGGCCTTTATGATGATCACTTCCACTCCGTGAATAGCAAATATATTTCCTCCACCTTTTGCTTAATAACATTTTCTTTTCTCTAGCTTACTTTATTGTGAGAATGCAGTATAAAATATATAAAACATACAAAATGTGTGGTAATTGACTGTCTGTGTTATCAGCAAGGCTTCCGGCCTACAGTAGGCTATTGGCCAAGTTTTAGAGGAGCAGGTATTGGTTAAGTCATACATGTATTTTCAACTACATGGGGGGGGTCAGCACCCCTAACCACCACATTGTTCAAGGATCAACTATAATTTCTTTGCTGTGCCCAAAATTTGAGAGGCACTTATAACAGCTGATGGAATTTTCCTGTGTAAAAATAGCATTTGTCTGAGAAAACTCAAACCTGGGATAGTCCAGATTCAATCTGAATTCCTAAAGGGTGTGTACACCTTTCCCATCTGTACACCGAAAGATTTCCCTATAATTCCACTTTGCTGGTGCCTGCACATTTTTTCATATTAAACTTGAGGAAGGAAGAGAACACTTGTCCTTGAGAAGTTTACAGCAACAGAAGCACCAGAATGGAACCATTAGATAACTTAGAAAAATTAAACACTTCTAAACAGCACCCCCAAAAAGTAAACCATTTTTAAGAGATGAACATTTTATTTTTTTAATTATAGCGTTAAATATAATAAGTAGATCAACTTTGTTTGCCCCTGTTACTAAGAGCAAGAAAGGAAGATTGGCCGGGCGCAGTGGCTCACACTTGTAATCCCAGCACTTTGGGAGGTTGAGGCAGGTGGATCACAAGGTCAAGAGATAGAGACCATCCTAGCCAACATGGTGAAACCCTGTCTTTACTACAAACACAAAAATTAGCCAGGCATGGTGGCGCATGCCTGTAGTCCCAGCTACTCAGGAGGCTAAGGCAGGAGAACCGCTTGAACAGAAGGCAGAGGTTGCAGTGAGCCGAGATTGCGCCAGTGCCTTCCAGCCTGGTGACAGAGCAAGACTACATTTCAAAACAAAATAAAAATTTTACACACATATATATATACACACACACATATATATATATAAATGTTAACTCATTTAATTTTAACAGAAACACCTTAGAGTGAAGATCTTGCAGCCCACTAGGAATTTCCTTGTGGGCAAAAATATGGGGGAGGCATGTAGCTCTTCATCTTGTAGCCATCTTATTTAGGAACCAAAAAGCGGGAGGCAGGTTTGCGTGACCCTGTTCCCAGCTTGACTTTTCTCTTTGGCTCAATGAGTTTGGGGTCCTAAGATTTAATTTGCTTTCACAATATCATTCTATTCTAAGCCACTGAAATGTGTTAGCTCATTTAATCCTCATAACAACCTTGTAAGAGAAGTATATGATTATTTCCAACTTATAAAACAAATAAAGAAATAGAAGCCCAAACAGAATAAGTAACTTGCCCAAGGTCACACAACTGGTAAGTCACTGAATCTGAACCCAGGAAATTTGACTTCAAAGCCCGCATTCGTAATTATCACACTCAGTTTCTCAACTGTACCATCCTAGGAGCCAGACTTCAGTCTTCATCTGTTAACCAGTCAGAACAATTCAAATTATCCCAGTTGACTGGCTGGGATGTCACCCTAGATGCAGTATTGTCTTTGTTTCAAGCCCATTATCTAAGTTTCATAAGGCAAACCCCTATTGAAAAGTCGAGTTGACTCTGTGGTTGCTATTAAATTTCTAGGGCCATGTACAGCATGTGTTCTTTTTACCCTGTCAAATGAACTGGATAGACTAAACAACTAATGGATTTTGTTCATAAAATCTTCAACCATTTTCTCATAACCTAAAATGATTTCGCCCCTCTAAATCCATTGGGAATCATCAGGTGGTGGTTGGCTTCCATCACAATAAAAAATGTGCCATTTTCTTGTGCCTAATCCCTGGGTGGCATGATCTGAGACTTGTTTGGCTGGCTTAGCTCATACTTCACATAGCTTCTGATCAAGAAACCCATCTTCCCCTTTCTGGGAAGCAGGAGATCTATGGCAGGCTTTCACGGAAAACAAGCAACCACTTATCTCATGGGCTTCCTTGTCTCAAAAGAAAGCCCCACAGCTATAATAGGGAGGCTGCTGTAGCAGAGATTATAGACGTAGTAGTAGTAATAGTCTCAAAGCAACAGTAAGACGGGCAGTGGCCAACAGTTTACTATCAGGTCCGACTTTGCATACTTTACCTCGCCACATCCCTATGATGTAAGTACTGCTGTATCACATTTTACAGATTAGAAGGCTGAGGCACAAAATAAGACAGGTATGTTGGCCATTGGAAAGCCAGATTTTGCAGCCATCTTGTATTGGTCAGATAGTCTAACCACTGTAGCGAACAACCCCACGTCTCAGCAGTGTCTCCTAGTGAGGATTTATGCCCCACTTATATCACAGTTGGATGAGATACCCAGCAGCAGCCTTCCACAAGGTGCTTCAGAAACCCCAGGCCCTCCCTCCTAGAGGCGCCATCATCTTCTGGTCTTTGGAGTTCTCCTTGGACCACGTCCAGTTGTCAGAGAATAAGGTGGCCTGAATTATGGTCTCCCATGTAATCAAGAGAAAAATGAACAGACTGATGAACACGTGGCTTGCTCTCAGAGCAATCTTAGAAGCATGGTCAGGTAGGGACAGAGGATAGAGAGCAAGAGAAGAATGCTGGCCCCCAACCACCTCTCCAGTATGGATGCCAGCTTTCCTCCCTCCCCATGCAGAGAGCCAGCATTCACACAAAGTGGATTGTGACTCCTCGTGTTTTAAAGAACAATCAGTCCTCTGAGTCTTCCAGGCCAGAGTCTTCCTCCACAACTAAACTCAGAAGTGGGGTGGAATAAAGGCCAGAGGTATGTGAACTTTCCCTGACTCACCTGGGCTTTGGCCGGAAATAAGACAAGTGCTGATACCTGACGTAGCTGTGACCTGGGCAAGGCATTGTTTCAGATGATCCTGTTCCTGAGTGCTTAGGCAAGGCTCAGCCAGCCTGAGTCTCACCTGGTTCCCACCACACCTTATTTGTTTGTTAAGTCACAAAACTTTCATGAAGTTAAGCCAGGCATAGCATGGCTCATCTGACTATAGCTACAAGCCTCCAGAAAGAGTGCTGGCACTAAGACAGACACTTGTCGATGGCTGACTACCTCCCTCCTTGCCATTCAATTATGTCCTATTTATTCTGAATTGTATTTGATTCCTCCATTAGAATTTCCTTTCCAATTATGGATAGTGAAGAAATATCTTATCAAACATCAGATCCAGGACATTCAGACTCTCATGTGTCCAGAAGACAAACCCTCGTGTTGCCATTAAAATACCTCTCGGCCAGGCATGGTGGCTCATACCTGTAATCCCAGCACTTTGAGAGGTCAAGATGGGCAAACCACCTGAGGTCAGGAGTTCGAGACCAGCCTAGCCAACTTGGTGAAACCTGGTCTCTACTAAAAATACAAAAATTAGCCAGGCGTGGTGGTGGGTGCCTATAATCCCAGCTACACGGGAGGCTGAGGCAGGGAGAATTCTTGAGCCTGGGAGGTGGAGGTTGCAGGAAGCCGAGATCAAGCCATTGCACTCCAACCTGGGCAACAAGAGTGAGACTCTGTCTCATAAATAAAATAAATAAATAACCTCTCAAAAGATCTCAACTTAGCCTATTTTTATTGTTTCAGGAGACATGTATATAGTAATGCCACTATCCAAAGACATCTTCAATGATGTAGCATCATTAATTCAATGTTTCTTAAAAATAACGTTTGAGTCAACATAACTTTTTCCTTGACCATTCTGTTTCTTGATGTCTTTATCCTTACCTGGTGTCAAAACCCATCTGCGAGCACAGTTTGATAAGGCTTCTCATTGTTCTCAGGGTACATAAAGTCCTTCTCCTTCCTTTCCTTCCCCTCCCTCTCCCTATGCCTTTGTCTGTCTCTCTCTTTTCTACCTACCTCGTCTCTACCCTTCCTCCTTCCAGAAGCTTTCAAATACAAATTGAGAAAGAATAAAACTTCCCAAATAAAACTATACAAGCAAATCCATTAGGCATAATATTTGTGTCATTCTGTACGAAAATCATTAGGTAAGTGTGACCTGAGAGAATTAGAGAAAATAAATAGGAGCAGCTAGAAACCAACGCACCTGGTATAGACAACATATAAAGAAAATATGAGATTTTTAGTGCAAGGAGTTAAATAAGACCACTGAAAGTTGATGTAACAGGAACCACATCAGGACTAACCACCTTTAAAATAAACTAATCCTGCAGTTTAGGAACTAGAAACTACAGCTGGCAGTATCCAGTTCACATCACTGTGCTGAGTGTCTACCAAAATGTGGTGTGGTGTTTCCATGTTTAATGCACATTATCCACAATAGCAAAGACATGGAATCATCCTAAGTGTCTATCAACAGATGAATGGATAAAGAAACGGTGATATACCTACAAAGTGGAATACTATTTGGTCATGAAAAAGAATAAAATCCTGTCATTTGCAGTAACATGGATGAAACTGGAAGTCATTATGTTAAGTGAAATAACCCAGGAACAGAAAGACAAGTATTGCGTGTCCTCGCTCATAGGTGGGAGCTAAGAAAAGTTGAACACATGGAGGTAGAGAAGGGAATGATAGATACCAGAGACTAGGAAGGGTCTGTGGGTGGGAGGTGGGGGGATGAGAGGGGCAGGTTAATGGGTACAAATATACAGTTACATAGAAGGAATAAGTGCTAGTGTTCCATAGCAGAGTAGGGTGACTACAGTTAACAACATATCGTATATTTCAAAATAACTAGAAGAGAGAACTTACAATGTTCCCAACACACACAAATGAGAAATACTTGGGTGATGGATATACTGAAAACCCTGACTTGGTCATTTCACATTCTATGCATGTCAAAAAATTTCACATGCACCCATAAATATGTACAAATATAAAATATTGATAAAATAAAATGAGTGCCATATTACACATTGGGGTTGGAGGGCTAAATCGGATGTGATCTCTGCTCTTGAGGAGGGAGTCAGACTAAGGGTTCCCCTACAAGATGGTCAATGTGATGACAGACATGCAGGAAAAACAGAGGGCTGGACTTTAATGTCCTGGGGACAGGAATGGGATTTAGCATATGTAAGAGGAAACAGCCAAGGTCAGGAGTAAGCAGAGTAGAAGACAAGAAAGAAATAATCAGGGGAGGGTTTGCAGAGATGTCACAGGGACGTATGTGGATAGACCAAAGGCCAGGGGAATGTGTGGAAGGAAAAGTCTGGCCTCATGTAACTCAGAGGCCACGCAAGAGGCAAGGACAGGCAAACTTTCACCTGCAGACTGTCTGATGCATTCTTCGCTCCTCGGTGATAACTTTGTAGATGAGTACCCCTCTCGGAATGTAGAGGAGACCATGAGAAATGCTACCTAGGATGAAGTTCTGATTAACCAAGATAAACCGTCTCTGGGGTAGCAGAAGTGGCAAAAATACAGACGAAAGCTTCTGCATCACCTTGGAGTTTTATAGCCAGGCAGGAGAGTGAATTTGAAAAAGCCTTTTAAAAAGTCAGAAAAAAAAATTACGGCAGGGTGTGGTGGCTCATGCCTGTAATCTCAGCACTTTGGGAGGCCGAGGCAGACAGATCACTTGAAGTCAGGAGCTGGAGACCATCCTGGCCAATATGGTGAAACCTCCCTGCTCTCTAAAACTACAGAAATTAGCTGGGCATAGTGGCACACACTTGTAATCCCCAGCTACTCCGGAGGCTGAGGCCCAAGAATCACTTGAACCTGGGAGGCGGAAGTTGTAGTAAGCTGAGATCACACCACTGCACTCCAGCCTGGGTGACAGAGTGAGACTCCATCTCAAAAAAAAAAAAAAATTACATAGACTTCCATGGGCAAAGTTATGAGAAAGAAGATGATTCAAAAGGAATTCAAGGCTCTAAAAAAGTAAAATTGATTGTAGTGATACAGTAAGAAATAATTCCTGTATGATTACTTAAAAATATCCTGCATTAAAAACATTTTAGAAATTATTAATATAAAAATTTGTAAAAATGAAATTCAAATCACTCATAATTTGATTAACCAGAAATTCTTTTTTTCTATAATAAATAGATTTAAATTGGAAAATAATATAAACAATACATCCTACTTTTCTTTCACTTAGTGTAAGAGTATCTGCTATTAATTTAGTTTTGTTTTGTTTTTTAATGTGACTTTTGCAAAAAATAACAGATTCTAGCGACATTGTGGAGAAAAGGAAACTTTTATACTCTGCTGGTGGTAGTTTAAATTAGTTCCATCATTGTGGAAAACAGTATGGCAATTCTTCAAAGTGGAACTACCATTCAACCCAGCAATCCCATTACTGGGTGTACACCCAGAGGAATATAAAGCATTCTACCTTGAAGACACATGCATGCCAATGTTCACTGCAGCACTGTTCACAATAGCAAACTTATGTAATCAACCTAAATGCCCATCAATAACAGACTGAATAAAGAAAATGTGGTACATATCCACCATGGAATATTATGCAGCCATAAAAAGGAATAAGATCATGTCTTTTGCAGGATGGAGCTGGATGCAGCTGGAGGCTATTATCCTTAGCAAACCAATGCAGGAACAGAAAAGCAAATGCTGCACGTTCTCACTTATATGTGGGGAGTTAAATCATGAGAACTTATAAGTGGGAGCTAAATGATGAGAACTTATGAACACAAAGAAGGAAACAATAGACACTGGGGTCTACTTGAGGAGGAGGGTGGAAGAAGGAAGAGGAGCAGAAAAGATAACTATTGGATAGTGAGCTTAATACCTGGGTGACATAATAATATATATAACAAACCCCAGTGACACATGTTTATCCATGTAACAAACCTTCACATGTGCCCCCAAACCTAAAATAAAATTTTTTTAAAAAAGAAAATGTGACTTTTCGTAGCTGTGAAAGGCATCCATTATATAGGTGTTAGACAATGATTTTAGCACTTCCTTATTGCTGGAAATAGGTCGTTAATAATTTGTTGACATGATAAATAACACCATGATGAACATCTTCAAGGCCTTTGCTATTCCTTCACAACAGGATGGGCTCCTCCTTGGCTCCTATGTGAATATGGATTGCTGATGTTCTTACTTGGACTACTTTAAAAATATTCCTGGCTAACTAAGGCACTTATCTAAGGAAACTACTACAGAGCTTACTTTTCAGTTATCCTTGATAATAGAGGGGAAAGGAGATGAAAACACGAATTATTTCATCTACTTTCTGCTTGGCCTAAAAATGCATGGGAACAGTTCCAGAGAATTCCCAGACATTGTGGGTGGCTTTGAGGGGCTATTTTTACAATAACTAATTTTGTTCTTTTTTTGTGTATGCCAATCAGAAGCTCGGCCAGTGAGTCTTCCCCCATCCTCCTCATCCTAGTCTCTATAAAACGGATTACTTTTTCTTTATCCATGCCACACACATGGAAAGGGAGAAATACACAAGAGCTGGAAATGCAACTAACTTTGTCCGAGCCTTTCAAGTTGTTCACGAAATTACAAAACCAAGGGAAAGAACACAAACACTGTTGGAAGAGAAGCCAGAACTCTGAGCTGAAGCATTGGCTTGTGTGTTGCAGCAGAAGCCTGCATGTGGTTGGTGGATAGAGAAGACGGTAGCCATGGGGTCAAGAGGACAGATGGGTATGGGCAATCCAGGAAGCCGAGCCTGCGGTCAGTGGCCTGTGGGGAAGCTGAGACTCTTTTTGTCCACAGTTGGGTAAATTTGCTGTTAGAAGAAACTCATCTGAGGCAGCTTGAGTCCTCGATGGAAAATGTAGCCTATCTCTAAGGAATGTCTATGATGGTTCTCACAAAATCTGCAATGAATTGTTGAGCATCCGTAAAGGCTGGTGTCCTGTACTGCCTGCCAAGGGTAAAGCCAGTGGACCCACAGCAAGTGGATCCTGTGTATCTCACAGATCTCAGAAACAGCTGATTCTTTAGAGCCTTGTTGAAATGAAAATACTCCCAGGGGTCTTGCAACTAGGCTGCATTGCTCACCGCTCAGACGGGAGCATTCCATGAGCAAAGGAGAGACACAGCTTTACAATGGCCCCAGCTGCAAGGAACTGCATTTTTCTGACAGCCAGGTGTATTTCTCCAGATAACACATTGTCCTCCCTACTGGAAGTTCCAGAAAACTCCAGGAGGAGAAGGAAGGAGAGGCTTTAAAAATATCTAGCCATGCAGTGAGTCACCAAGTGGCTCTTTGACTTGTTGTTCTCTTTTCCAATGTCAATAAGGTCACTCTGAACAGAATAACACCCATCAGGGGCCCATGCAGAGAGAGCATCCCGGGGGACGTGAATAGGCTCCTGGCTGGGGCCGGGGGAGGAGGACGTTGGTGAAATGAACAAGCTCAAGTAGCAGCCTGCTCTTGGCAGGAGCTGCTACTAATTTTCTTTGGCTGGCTCTGACTACCTGTCTGAAAGCAATGCAATGCAGGAAGGAAATTTTTCAAGAGATTAAACTATTATTGTTTCCTGTGTGGCTGTCTTCACTAGCGTATGAAAAAAAAATGAAAAAAAAAAAAAAAAGCTTTAAGGGCACTTGAAAAGAGATTTGTCTGAATAGCAGGGTGGTTGTGATTCATCCCCTGCCTCCAGTGGGGATTTGGCCAATTTCCTCAGGAAAGTGGTTGATTAGGACCCATGGATTTATCCGTGGCCTAAATATAAGATGTCATAAAGGTGATTAATGGTAAGCTCACCATCAGAGGGAGTTAAGAGTTTATAAAAAGCTATTTTTAACGGGTTGGAAGGGAAAAAACTAATTTGTCCAGTCGCCAACATGTTTCAATAGTTAAAAACCTCTTTGTAGGCCCCGATAATTCATGCTACTAACCGTTAAAGGTTGTTGTATTTTCTGACTTTACAAGTTTGTTTGAAAAGTTGATTCACTGTGTTTGGCTGTTTAAATAAAAGCAATGAGGGGGAAGGAAAAGAACACGTTATTTCCCCCGCGATTAGCGATTGCTGCACAGTGACACTTAAGCACAAGAACGCTGTTTCTTCTTTCCACCCTGCCTCAGGGGAGAGAAGGGGCCTTTCTGTTTACGCTCCTACCACATAAATAGCAATTGATGGAGGCTGTCCCGAGACAGTGTTCAGAGCCCAAGCAAAATTAGCCTGAGATGCCCAAATCAGGGAAAATTGCAGTAGCTCAAAAAATGGAAGATGGCATTGATGGCTCCCAGCAGTGTCCAGTGTGGTTCCTTCGGTCACATCACCCAGAGATGCTCCAAAATGTTACTTTATTCTGATGATAATTACATGAACAAAGCCTCCCTTTAAAATATGACATCTTCTTCCCAGTCACAAACTAATCACCTTTGTTTGAGGGAATATATCTGATCCACCTCTTCGTAGGAAAGCTGAGTTTCCTATAAAGTACCTTCCAAATTATCTAAAATGAGCATTTAATATTGGCAGAAGAATGTGGTCACACACTAACGAATAGTTGCTGAGTACAAAATGTTGTCACTGGTGTCTAGACATTTGGATGTTTAATGGATGGTGGAAACATAAAGTCATACATTCATTCTTCAGTGCATATGATGTGGGGGAAGGGCTAATTATTGAAATATAATCAATTCCTATCAACGATTTTGAGTTGCTGGCAAAAATAGATAAAATACACTTTTTTTTTTTTTTGAGACAGGGTTATGCTCTTCCTCCCAGGCTGGAGTGCAGTGGCACAATCATCACTCATTGCAGCCTCCAACTCCTGAGCTCACATGATCCTCCCGCCTTGGTCTCCTCCCAAAGTGCTGAGATTACAGGCATGAGCCACCATGCCAGCCAAGGTAAGACACTTACTTATGATTCTCGCAATATTTTGAAAAATGATCCAAATCAACTTGATGCAGTACAGGATATTCCTTGATTCATTCATAAACATTATAGGACACTCTAATGTGCCAAGTAGACTCAGGACCAGAGAGGCAAACACAAGTAAGACATCAATGAGCCCCACAGGAAGCCTGGCAGATAAGATAAGAGATATGATAATATGTATATATGCACTTCTTCTCTGGAGGTCAGAGAGAGGTAAAACTTTTTCCCCTAGGGCAAAAGCAGAGACAATAAGAGCAATAACAGCTAACCAGAAGCTTCTGTTTTAGGGTGCAACACAGAAGCTGCAGGAATGGCTTTTTCTCATATCTCCTTGTCCTGAATTGGCTCTGACCACCACACCTAGCTGCAAAGGAGGCTGGGAAATGTAGTCTCTCTCTGAGCAGCCATTGCCCCCGAAGGACGGCGTTTCTATTACCAAAAGAAAGAAAGGGAAGACAACTCTGAGTAACAGGTAGCAGTTTTTGCACATCATTTTAAACTACTGCCATGTAGGAGTCAGAGAGGAACCATAACATCAGAAAGTAGCCATCAGCATGACAGTTTCTGTTGAGTGTGCAAGGCACAAGGCCATGTGCTGTACCGTCCACAACAAAAGGTAAGGCATTTTCTCCTTATTTTTCATTAAAATTGTTTATAATTATATTTAATATTTTATAACATATAAATACTTATAGTAATGTTTCATTTATTTTCTCATGAAAACAGAGAGCAATACAAGCTCTATGAGCTTTGTTCAAAAAGTAGTAGAGAATTTAAGAGCAAGGAGAAGGAAAGGAGATGAAATAAGCTTTGAGTCAGCAGACTCAAGGAAAGGTAGCAAAAGCAAGGAAGATCATCCCAAATCAGAGTTAGCTGCTGTGATGTGCTGCTTCCTCAGTCATCTATGAGCCCTGCCAGAGGAGGTTGTATTTTACTTATCTTTGTGCCCTGAGCGCCCAGTAGGGCTCATTTCCTGGCATTTGATTAGTCTTAAAGTGAGGGGAAAGAACACTTTATTTGGCTTTTAAATAATGAACAGAATGCACTAAGGGCTATCACAGAAGGGCCATTTGATCTTGACCTCACATTCACAGGGTTTCAAGTTTTAACTTTCAAGACACATATATGACATACATAAATGACAAGCATAGTTGAAAGATGATGATATTCACCATACAACTTTGATTTCCTGTGTTATTACCAGGCCACACCACATGTTATACACATAAATTGGTTTTTATAAACCCTATAAATATCTTGTGCCCAACACCATTATCCTGAGTTGAACACTTTGTCTTTAGGTTAAAAAGAATTTGTTTGGGCCAGGTGCAGTGGCTCACGCCTGTAATCTCAACATGTTGCATGGATGACTTCAGGTCAGAGTTCAAGACCAGCCTGGTCAACATGGCGAAATTCCGTATCTACTAAAAATACAAAAACAATAGCTATGTGTGGTGGCAGGCACCTGTAATCCCACTTACTCGGGAGGCTGAGTGCAATGACACGATCTCAGCTCGCTGCAACCTCCACCTCCTGGGTTCAAGGGATTCTCCTGCCTCAGCCCCCCTCGAGTAGCTGGGATTGCATGCATGCACCACCACACCCAGCTAATTTTTTTGTATTTTTAGTAGAGGCCAGGTTTCATCATGTTGGCCAGGCTGGTCTTGAACTCCTGACCTCAGGTGATCTACCCTCCTTCGCCCCTCAAATTGCTGAGATTACAGGCCTGAGCCACTGCACCTGGCCACTCCATCTGTACTCTTAAGTATAGCTGCTGTGATGCACTGCTTCCTCAGTCATCTGTGAACCCTGCCAGAGGAGGCTGTATTTTATTTCAGGTACTGTATTTCAGTACCCTGAAAGCCCCCTCTTCTTTGTCCCATTTAGATTTGTTAACTGGGCTTCCCTCCCTTTCCCAGGTGAAATCACTTGGTTCTGGCAATTCCCTGGCACTTTCCATCCTTCATAACTGCTACTCTAAGGTTCGGTGCTCTCACTGGGCCTCAGGATAGTCAGGCTGGGACCCTAGCTTCTGGCTCAAAAGCAGGTAAACAAGGAAACAAACAAAGAAAGTTTAGATGGACGCATCCCCAGTTTCCTCCCTCCCCCAGGGGTGCCTGTTTGAACATTACAGTGTTTGGGGGGGCACCTACAACACTCTCCATTTAAACTGGATAAATGTTTATCTACTGGATCCACCTAATTGGATCCAAATCCCAAATCTCATACAAAGAACTTAAATGCAAGCAATCTCTAACTGGATTTTCTAAAAACATGTGATTTTTTTTTTGTTTCATCCTAACCCCCAGGGTTCATTCTAATAAGAAAGGTCCATAAAAACAACACAGTGGTGGCCAGGCATGGTGGCTCACGCCTGTAATCCCAGCACTTTGGGAGGCCGAGGCAGGTGGATCATGAGGTCAAGAGATTGAGACTATCCTGGCCAACATGGTGAAACCCCGTCTCTACTAAAAATACAAAAATTAGTTGGATGTGGCAGCGTGTGCCTGTAGTCCCAGCTACTTGGGAGGCTGAGGCAGGAGAATCGCTTGAACATGGGAGGCAGAGGTTGCAGTAAGCCAAGATCGCGCCACTGCACTCACTCCAGCCTGGTGACAGGGCGAGACTCTGTCTCAAAAAGAAAACACCCACACACACCCACACACACACACACACACACACATATACAATGGCAAAAACAGTGATCCTTCTTCAAGCCTAAGTTTCTGTTCAGCACACATATCAGTGATATTGGCATGAGAAACAGATTTTGTAAAACTGCAATTCAGTTTTACAAAATTTAGGCTCTCTCACCTTTCCGAACTATACTTTTCCTCTCCATGACAATGTCTATGGCTATGACTTCCGTGAACAACTGCTGAGATGCACGGACGACTTCCAGGTCTTCAATTCCACGCTCAACCTTTCTCCTGGGCCTGCAACTCACATACCCCTGCCTGTGAGGAGTTGACCCTTGGGTAGCTCAACCTTGGGCACTTCAACCTCAGCCCATCCAAGTCTATGCTCGTCATCTCATTCCAGACCTGCTCTTCCTTCAAGTTCCCTGGGTCAGTTAGAGACATTATCACCTTTCTTGCTCTAGCTAAACATCAGGGCACCACCCGCCCCATATCTGATCACCTCCAAATCTCATTGATTCTGTCTTCTGTGTTCTCAAATCCACACACTGATATTACCTCACCCAGGCAACCCTGATTCCTCTTCTGGACAATAACTTACTAACTGGCCCTTCTGCATCCATTCTTGTCCCTGAATTACTCATTCTTCCCCCTGCAGCCAAAAGTACTTATTCTTGTCCTCATTCATTCAATAAATACTTATGAAGTACACATCACAAGCTAGGACACCGTGCCAAGTACAGTATATAGTGGTGAGCAAAAGAGCTGTAGCGCTCATCCTCACGGAGTAGACATGAATCTGATTGTGTCATCTTCTTGATTCGTACCTATGGCTTGCAGAAGACAGCCCCCAAAGATGTTCATGTCCTCATGGGACGGGGGCACAAGGTAAATCTTGCAAACAGCCACCAAAAGCTGCAAAAGGCAAGAAAATGTATCCTCCTGCAGCTTCCTGAAAGAACAGAGCTCTGCCAACACCTTGATCTTAGCCCAGTGAGATCCAATTTGGACTTAGAAACTCTAGAACTACGCTGTTTTAAGCCACAAAGTATATGATAATTTATTAGGACAGCCATAGAAAACTAATATGTTAGTTTCCTAATATTCGTAGTATCAAAACAGCACAGTATCCTTCGATAGCTTCCCAGTGCCTTTAGGATAAAGCAGAATCCTTAGCAAGGATTTGCAGGGCTCTTGTGAACCATTCTGCCAGCCACGGCCTCACCAGGCCATTCTCATTTCCTCTGTCCACTGCCAGAAAGCTAAACTTCTTTCAGCTTTCAAAGGAGCTCTTCTCTTGAGCCTGGAACAAACTCTTCCCACTTCCTTGAGCCCTCCTCCCTTCCTCCCTGCTCTGTCTGCTGCACACCTACTCCCAACTTCAACCTCCAAGTTAAAGACCATTTTGTCAAAGTGGCCTTACACCACTCAGCCTGTTCATGTTAGAGGTGCCCAGGCTCCCTGTACTTTCCTGTTCACACCTGTGCCTGTGTGTTTTAATGTCTCTAATCCCCACTTGATTATAAACTAGAGGACAGAGTCTATGATTCTCTTATTCACCATGTGAATGCCTACCATGGTGGGCACTAATACAAATTTTCAAAATGAAGGAATGCACTGATGAATACGGGACAAAAGGTAAGTTTCTCTTTCATCTGAAGCACAGTTCCCATTGTGTGCATCTGGCCACATGTCACACTCAAACGGCGGCTTTATCATCCAAAATCGTTTTGATATCTTAAATTCTGATGGCTTTAGGTAAACACAAGAAAGAAAAACTTCCAATATTATGCATCTTCCTATTTTTTACAAATTGCACTTTTGAGTTTTTATCTGGTGACATTTTCTCACCTTCTAGCAGCACCTAAAACTTGCCAGCTACACTTCCTGGGACTCTGTATTCATTCATTCCAAGCAGATCACCAGTCATCAAACACAATATGAGCAGTGGTGGACAACATCTAAAATAGCCATTAGCCAATGGCCCCTCAGAATTACTTTACTCCTCTAGGAAGATGGCACTTCCAACCTCCCATGGCCAAGGGTTCACATGGAGCGTCTGCTGTGGTGGAGAAAAGTGCATACCAGGAAGTGGGCTCCTCCCATTGTGTCCCTCAGCACCTCCTCCAGTGGGGACCTCACCTCCTTTCTGAGGACTCTTCTCCCTTCCCCTACAACACCTGTGAATATAAGGTGATGACCTTTTGTGGCCACAATTCAGGCCAACTACGACTGCTCCCTGGAAAATTTAAAACTGAGAAAGAGCTACTGCTTTCTCGCATTTCCAACAACACGCACCAAAGAAGCTAAAAGAAGAAATGCAGTCCAGGAGAAATCGAGAAAGGAAGGAAGAAACCAAGGCAGGGAAGGAGAGGATTATGTCTGAAGGTCACTCCTGAGGTTGGGAGTGATCCAATTGCATCCTTGGGTTCCATGAAGCAGCCCAACATCCATTTAGCCCATTCTCCTTTTTGCCTAAGCTATTTAAGTTGTGTTTTCATCATTTATAACTAATATGTTGTAAACCTTTGTAAACTCTTATAAACGACAGTGAAAAGTGAGTCCATCTGTGGCTGTATAGGAGCTGGCACCATATGCAAAGTGAACCATGTTCCAGATAGCAGCATACTCTCTCTCAGAGAATGGAAGATCATCATTTATCCATCTTACTGTAGTAAATGCAGACCTTACTACATGCACAGCTGCTGCTGGAGGGCTTAGGTGGATCTCCAGTTGCCAGAGAGACTCTAGCCCCACCTGTAGTTCCCAGTTCTTGACATCATAGTGAGAAAGAATCCAGGGACGAGTCTGAATGAAGTGAAAAGTATACACTTCATTGCAAAGCAAAAGTACACTCTCAAGAGTGGTGGGAGTGCAGGTGTAGTTGGTAGACTGAGTCATGCACAACAGAGTTGGAGTTTCATTAGAGGTGGAATAATGAGGTTTTCTAGGAAAAAGGTGGGGATTTTTTTCAAATTGAGGTGCCATCCTTTTATTTTATTTTATTTTGTTTTGTTTTGTTTTGTTTTAGATGGAGTCTCACTCTGTCTCCGAGATTGGAGTGCAGTGGCACGATCTCGGCTTACAGCAACCTCCGCCTCCTGGGTTCAAGCAATTCTCCTACCTCAGCCTCCCAAGTAGCTGGGATTACAGGCGCCCACCATCACATGCAGCTAATTTTTGTATTTTTAGTAGAGACAGGGTTTCGTCATGTTGGCCAAGCTGGTCTCAAACTCCTGACCTCTGGTGATCTGCCCTTCTCAGCCTCCCACAGTGCTGGGATTGCAGACATGAGCCACTGCACCTGGCCACCGCCCATTTTTATACTAAAATGCTCAGCCCTGGGTCATGTTCAGTGATGGGTGTGTGATTTAGTGTGGTAATGAGCATATAACTATGTGTGAGGTAAGGCATGGGAGCAAATCCAATGCCATGTTGGACCTAGCCAGGTTCAACCAGCTTAGCCCTCACCCTGTTTGTGAGAGTCTAATAAGCCCAAGCTCGTCTTTGTCCTTGCACCTAATTCTAACAGCTCCTTTCTTGCTGCTGTGTGAAACTGCTGCTTGATATTTTCCCACTTCTCCAGTGATCACCCAGCATTCCCATTTTATGGGTGTTCCTTTAATTAGGAAGTGGAATCGTCATTAGATATTCTGGAAAAGGAGGGAATTTCAGGTACCCCTGTTTACCAACCCATCTCCCTTATTTGGGTTTGCCCAGAAGAGTCATGGACCTGTCACCCTGACCAGGGTTTTGGCCATTTTTTCTCCCTTATGTTGGTTTTTCTGTTATCCTGTAGTTTCTTTGGCTATTAAAAATGTGTTTCAACTGTCTAAGCTAGAACTAAGAATAATGTGATAAGGCCCAAAAAGTAGAGTGTTGGAGATGGAAAAGACAGATGCAGACAATAATGATAACCATAACAATAAATTCGTGGTGCATGTGTGCAACACACACATGTAAACTGACTGATGCAGAGGCGAGGTAGAGAGATGATGCCTCCAGGCTTGAAGCCCATCCAGACAGTTTCTGTTGCAGAAAAAGTCCTCGAGTTAAATGAAGGAATGAAAATGAGATAAGAGAGATGGTAGCACCGATTCTCCTTTTTCTCTTCTAGTCTTAACATTCTGCACCCCATTTCCTTGTTATTTACTTTCAAGGAAAACTTGAAGTAATTTTGAATAGCCAAGTTTTCTTTGCTTACCCCGCACATTAGGGTGTGACCCTGGGCAGCCCAGGACAATAGCTCTGAATCCCGCGCCTTCCAGTGCCTTAGAGAAACACACACTGGATCACCGTGGATACAAAGGGAAAATAGCAGGATTGAGAGCAGGTCCAAACTGTCATAGTCTCAAGGCTCTGCTTCTAAGATGTGCAGAATCACACAGGGAACCACTACGGGACCCTAAGGCTTCATGACACTCCTGACCCAGAAGCCAAACTTTCCTCCTGATCAGACTCCGGTCATTTCCTGTAGCCACTCTCAGCATTCAAGTCCAATTCCCACTACAGAAGCATCTCTCACTAGAGCAACTGAGAGCATAGCCCTCCCAAGTTCACTCCTCAGATGTGTGGGTCGCAGACACAACATTGTCTGTGTGCCTCCCGTGCACATTCCTCACCATCACCTCTTTTTTTAATTTTGGTGTGTCTCAAAGAAAAATTTAACCTCAATGGCACCTCTGAAGAAGAAAAAAGTCACAAGTGGAATGAGTGGAAGTAGGAAAAAACTGGAATAGAAATGGTAGCTCATAGACACATGAATGAGCCCTAAATTAATTTTCACATTAGCTGGAGCACCACGCATTTGTAGAGTTACAACCATCTCCCAGCAGCAATATGGGGGTCCCCCCCTGCCTCCCCAGGGCAATAACATCTATTTACCATGACAAAAAGATCTGTCTCAAACAAGGAGCTAGTCTGGATGTCAGTTGCTTCCAAATATCAGTGTGAGAACATTATAATGGACTAAGAGTTGATTTCAGCTCCTTGGTCTACCCAACCCTTCACAGAGTCATTTGAAACAGAAAAATTAAGCAGGTAAATGTTGGGATAGAAAAAAATATTAACAAAACTTCAAGTGGAAAATGCATTTATTAAATTAATTGCTTAGGAAAATGATAGGAAAGGTGGGAAGAGAGGACATTTCCCTAGACACAAAATGTCTTACAGACCTGGAGCAGGACACTGAAGCCTAAAATAACTCTTGATTCCTTGGGTTCTGTGACTTTTAGCAGAAGCTAACTTTTCTGGCTCAGAGTGTATAACTGAACTCCAGTGTGAAATATTGAAAGAAAATGACTACAGAGGAGCTATTTAGACCTTCCTGGCAAAAGCCAGGTTAGAGGAGAGGAGGGAAAGGGCTGTTTATCTTGACAGAGGATTTCCTTACCAGAACATGGAAAACATTCTTTTTGTCAAATATGGTTAATAGTCACCCAGTAATACAAAGAGTAGTTTCAGTAGCTTAACATCAACATGGGGTGACTGGGAAAGCTGACCGTGCCCCAGCAGATGGAACATGTGCTAACTCATGGCCATGTCTTGGACGGGGACAGTGTTGTTGATGAGTGCATAGGAAAAATATCATTACCTAGTACACGTTCCACCAAGGGAAATGTTGTCACCTACTTAGTAGGTAATGTAGACATGCCCAACCAAAAATGAGGCAAGCGGCAATATTAACACATCCTCAAAATGCCTTGAAAGACCCGGCTGCCTTTTCAAATAGGAAGAACCTCACACATGAGGATGCCCTCACACATACAACTTCCCTATTCTGATGGGAATGACTAACTTTTTGTAGCATTGCAACCAACTCCCTCACTAAGCTCTGTGAGTATTTCCCCTGAAGGCTGGAGTCTCTGAACAGAACATCTGTGATGAGAACAGTATGGAGTAATGGAAGAAACATCTTGAATTTTAGACTTGGTTATGTAGTTTCTAGCCCTGAGTCTACCACTAACTAACTGGGTTTTCTGAAACAATTCAGAGGTCTCTCTGGGCCACATTTCCTAAAACATTTCAATTCCAACGTGTAAAAAGAAGGTCACAGAGATAGAAACCCTCTTAAAGATTATATATGTTAGAGATAAACCCCTGGGCTAACCCTCTAGTTTCAAGTGAAATATCAACGTTAAGGTTTGATTTTGTTTGCAAAGACATCCAACAATTTCGTTTCATTCTTTAGGTTTCAAAACTAGCTCAAGAAACTTTTATATGTGGTTCATCGTATTTGTTCTCTTCTCTATCCATACCTCTTAATACACCGTTTTCTGTATCTTCTCTCTACATGACCCCAAATAAAATAAATAAATAAATAAAAGAATTTTGGCCGGGTGCCATGGTTCACGCCTGTAATCTCAGCACTTTGGGAGACCAAGGCAGGCTGATCATGAGGTTAGGAGATCAAGACCATCCTGGCCAACGTGGTGAAACCACATCTCTACTAAAATACAAAAAATGAGCCAGGCATGGTGGTGTACACTTGTAGTCCCAGCTACTTGGGAGGCTGGGACAGGAGAATCGTTTGAACCCAGGAGGCGGAGGTTGCAGTGAGCCAAGATCGCACCACTGTACTCCAGCCTGGTGACAGGGCAAGACTCTGTCTCAAAATAAATAAATAAATAAATTTTGTTCTCAAATCCTTTGACATTCTAATTACCTAAAACGCTCTTCTTTTGTACCTGAGGGGTTTTTTTGTGTGTTTTTTTAAAGGGTCATTACTACTTCTTACTTGAGAATTATGCAAATTTGGGAGAGCTTTTATATTTTTTTTCTGCAAATAAGAATATTGTGATGTGGCCAGGCATGGTGGCTCACACCTGTAATCGCAGCACTTTGGGAGGCCGAGGCAGGTGGATCACGAGATCGGGAGATCAGGACCATCCTGGCTAACATAGTGAAATCCTGTCTTTACTATAAATACCAAAAAAATTAGCTGGGCATGGTGGTGTAGTCTCAGCTACTTGGGAGGCTGAAGCAGGAGAATCATTTGAACCCAGGAGGCAGAGGATGCAGTGAGCTGAGATCACGCTCTGCACTCCGGCCTGGGTGACAGAATGATACTCCATCTCAAAAAATAATAATAACTTAAAAAAAAAAAAGAATATTGCGATATGTGGGGTGTGTTTATTTTCCTGAGAAGCTGAGCAATTATGAGTTCATTTTGAGTTTGTCATTCAAATAACAAAATCTGGAAGCAGTCAACTCTAAAGCCAGAAAAGTACTTGGCAATATCATGTGCTTGTGCTTGGTTTGGTAGATTACAAATGTGGTCAATTTACTTTGTATCTGTTCCCATAAAAAGACTGAGTCTATTTCCCTGTTCCTTTAATCTAGCCATGTGTCTTGCTCTCACAAATAGAAGGTAGCAGAAGTGATATTTGACCACTGCTCATGCAAACTTCTCAGCTTTGTCCTCTAGAAGACTTGTAGATACTGTTTGATGCTTTAAGAATCCTTCCACCACCTGAACAAGCCCCTAATAGCTACTGAAAGATGAGAGACCTTTGGCAGTAAACCCATCACCACAGCCTCTAACCAACCAACCACCAATCAAGTGAATGAAGCTATCTGGGATTGGCCAGCACAAGCTGACCCACAAAATTACCACAGACTCACAAGCAAGCCCAGCCAAGACCAGCTGAGCTCAAACCAGAGCAAAAGAACCATGAGCTAACCTAGCAGAATCATGAGCTAACCAAATGGTGGTTGTTTGAAGCCATTTGATTTTGTGACTGATTTTTATGCAGTAAATACTAACTAATACACCTAGTTTGTTTTTCACAAAGGCTAGTCTAAGCATTATTCTGCATTATGTTTGATTTATTTAGAGATAGGGTCTTGCTATATTGCCCAGGGTGGTACTGAACTGCTGATCTCAAGCAAGCCCTCTACCTCAGCCCCCCCAAAGTATAAGATTACAGACATGAGTCACCACACCCAGCCTGCATTATGTTTTAGATAATATAAAGTAAGTAGTATGTTCTTAGTAACCCCCTTCTATCTTACCTTTTCTTTGCCCTCACTGCACAGCACTCTCTGCAGATACTGCTGTTTTCTGCCAGCCTCAGTCTTCCTGTTCCAAGGGAAACTATTTAATAAAATCTTTTTGAACAAATACCTGAACAGAAAGAGTATTTTCAGATGCATTATCTCATTAAATTTCATTTGATTTTCACAACAACCCATGAAGTGATAAACATCATTCCCATTTTACAGATAAGGAAACTGCAGTTCAGAAAGGAAAAAGCTTGTCCATGGCCACTAAACTAGTAAGCAGTCTCTCAACTCCAAACCTTATAGTTCCCTGCCCATGACACTCCCACCTCAAGTTTCTCTCCATCTAAGATATTAGCATTTCAGGCCGGGTGCAGTGGCTCACACCCATAATCCCAGCACTTTGGGAAGCAGAGGTGGACAGATCACGAGGTCAGGCAGGCAGATCAGAATGGTCAGAGCAAGACTATTCTGGCCAACATGGTAAAACCCCACCTGTACTAAAAATACAAAAATTAGCTGGGCATGGTGCTGCACACCTGGTGTCCCAGGTACTTGGGAGGCTGAGGCAGGAGAATCACTTGAACCTAGGAAGCAAAGGTTGCAACGAGCCAAGATCATGCCACTGCACTTCAGCCTGGTGACAGACTGAGACTCTGTCTCAGAAAAAAAAAAAAAAAAAGATATTAGTATTTTAAAAGAGAAGAATTTGTATTCCTGGAGGAGAGGCTCCTTGCCACCAACCCTACTGAAAATTCAAACATTAATAGTAGATTACAGAAAACATTTTGGAGAGGTCATTCCTGATGTTCCTCAAATTACAATTTATATTCCTCAAATGTAAGAGTACAAGCTCCTCCATCAGAGACCCAAAGAAAAGAATCAATGTAAGCAGTACACCTTTTAGTTACACACTCAGAATATGATTGTGCACCACTGTTTGATGGAAGGATAACTTAAGAGCATTTCTTTAACGATGTCATTATTGCCTCCAATTAATGAGTGTTAGCCTTAGCCTGTGGTTCTCAAAGTGTGGATCTAGGACCAACAGCATCAGCTCCACCTGGAAACGTGTTAAAATTACCAGCTCTAAGGACCCAGCCAAGACCTGCTGAATCATACCTCTGGAGGTGGGGTTGAGCTATGTGGTTTTTTTTTTATTTGATTTGATTTGATTGCACTTCAGGTTCTAAGGTACATGTGAAGAACATGCAGGATTGTTGCATAGGTCCATACATGGCAATGTGGTCTGCTGCCTCCATCCCCATCACCTATATCTGGCATTTCTCCCCATGTTATCCCTCCTCAACTCCCTACCCCCAGCAGTCCCTTCCCTAGTCCCCCACCAACAGACCCCAGTATGTGATGCTCCCCTCCCTATGTCCATGTGTTCTCATTATTCAACACCCGCCTATGAGCGAGAACATGTGGTATTTGATTTTCTGTTCTTGTGTCAGTTTGCTGAGAATAATGGTTTCCAGGTTCATCCATGTCCCTACAAAGGACACAAACTCATCATTTTTTATGGCTGCATAGTATTCCATGGTGTATATGTGCTATATGTTTTTTTAACAAGCCCTCTACATCACTAGGATGCATGCTCAGAAGTGAGGAGTGAGAATCCCATGGCAATTGCTCAATCCACTGACTTCATAGAGTAGGGGTTGGTAAACTGCAGCCCATGGGCCAAGTCCAGCCAGCCACTTGTTTTTATAAAAAAAAGTTTTATTGGAACACAGAAGTCAGTTTGCTTCCGTATTGCTTATGACTGCTTCCACACCACAAGAACAGAGTTAAGAAGTTGGAGCCGGGTGCAGTGGCTCATGCCTGTAATCCCAGCACTATGGGAGGCCGAGGCAGATGGATCACAAGGTCAGGAGATCGAGACCATCCTGGCCAACATGGTGAAACCTCGTCTGTACTAAAAATACAAAAATTAGCTGGGTGTGGTGGCTTGCACCTGTAATCCCAGCTACTCAGGAGGCTGAGGCAGGAGAATTGCTTGAACCCAGGAGGCGGAGTTTGCAGTGAGCCGAGATTGCGCCACTGCACTCCAGTCTGGCACCTGGCGACGGAGCAAGACTCTGTCTCAAAAAAAAAAAAAAAAAAAAAAAGAAGTTGGGACTGAGACCATATGGCCCACAACACCAAAAATGGTTATAATCAGGCTTTTTACAGAAAGAGGAAATAATTACAATCTGGCCCTTTACAGAAAGAGGTTGATTCTGTAAAGGGCCAGATTGTAACTATTTTTGGTTTTGGAGGTTGACTACATTCAGGTGCAATGGATAAAGATATAGGTTTTCTATTCAGACAATATAAGGTTATCCTGGAGGTTTTATATTCAGACAATATAAGGTTTAATGCCAACCTTCACCATTTACTAACTGGGCTACCATGAGAAGTTTCTTAACTGGTCTAAGTAGGACTGCATTTCTTCCTCCTCTACACACTGGAGAAGTAAACTTGCAAGGTTGTTGAAAGAATGAAATGAGATTGTGTATATGAAGTGCTGAACCGGGCACATGGTGCAGATTCAATGACTGGCTTTGCACTTATCTCTATAAATAAATAAAGTGTCTATCTGTCTCCTTAAGGCATCATGTGAACAACTGGAAAGCTGCGCATTTGGAGTGGATGCTGGGATGCACCCCCCAGATCCTCTTCAATAAAGGACTCATCCCAGCTGCAGTCAGTGGTGTCCACAGACGCCTTCAACTCCCAGGGCCTGTAGGAGTGGCCTCAAAGGCTTTAGTCATGCCCTTCCTGATTGATTAGTAAGGAGCATAACGGCCTGGACATCTCAGCTCCAGTAAGGAGAACTCTGAGGTTCATTTGAGCTCTAGAGTCCCCTGTGGGGTTGACTGAGGCTGCAATTCAACTTCTTTCCTGCCCAATCGTGCCCCTATCCAACAGGTGTTGCTTTAATCCTGAGGACTCTCCCCAGTGAACATCCTGCATGCCAAGGTCTGACCTCTTAGTGAACCCAACCATGACATCTCAAGACTTGGAGCAAATGTCCAGAACTGTCTAACATAAAATAATATGATATTCCCATGGCAACAATCCTCAAAGACAAAGGTCTAGGCAAGTGGGAAGAGGTTTTTGAGAATGTCCACTGGAGGGTGCTGTCTTTGGTGGACCAAGTTATATTTCCTTGGTGGTGGTAGTTGCGATAAGAAAACCTGAGCTCCCTGGTGCACTGATTACAGAGATGTTTAAACTCATCTTTATAGCTCAGTGCCCTGGGCAGCTATCCAGTTGGCCCATCCCATAGTCCATCTCTGATTCCAAAAGCTCCTTCAAGTCTTGGTAGATAGGAAATAGGGCATCAAAAGGACACCTAAATCCAGCCCAAGGAAAGCACTAGGTTGTTGCAGAGGAGAAGTAGCAACCAGGGTAGATGCTGAATGAAGACCCTCTGACATGTGACCAGGCTTATCCCCCAGGAAGGACCATCACACTAGTGCTCACCTGGGTGGACTTTCAGTAGGCAATCTCCACTTTTAAAAAAGAAGAAAAAGAAGGAGAAGAAGAGGAAAAGGAAGAGGAGGAGGAAGAAAAGGAAAAGAAGAAGAAATGGAGACAGGGAAGAAGGAAGGAAGTAACTAGGGTGGGAAGATGGGGAAAGGAAGGAAGGGAAAGGGAGGGAAGGAGGAAGAGGAGATGTGAGGGAATAGGGAAGAAAGAAAAAAAGTAGAGCTTCTGTTCATAATGGTCAAACTATTAAAATGCCCATCAACATCAGAATGTAAACTTCATCAAGCTGTATACTTAGGATATGTCCATGGCCACTTTTCTGTATTGTGTTATATGTCAATTGAAACTGCTAAAAGGAAGAGCTGTCACTGGCTCCTTATGCCCAAAAACAGCAAGTAAAAGCTGAAACTTATGGAAATCAATCCTGAAATTAGACCATCAGGATAAAAAGAAAACAGAAAAATGCTTCAAAAACACCTAATTGAACTCTGGTGACTTTGTCTACAAAGAAACACACTATTTTCATCACTAGAAGTGAGCTTTTATTCCAGACCCTTTCAATATGCACGTTTGCAAAACTGTGGCTTACTTCTCCAAAGGTCTTAGTAAATGCCCCACTGTTTACTAAAGAGCTAGTCTTGAAGAGCAAGGGAAAGTTTACAAGCTGCTAATGAGGGCTTAGCACCCTGGGAAGGACAAATAGCTCTAGTCAGCAGCTCCACAGAGGGAAATGAGCCCCTGTGCTGGGCAGGTGCCAGCCAGGAAGTGCCGTCCTGCATTGATTGCCAGGTAGCTAGAGCAGGAGGTCTGGGTGAATTATCATTTCATTGAGTCAGTGCAAGAGATATGCTGAGCCTTAGGTCACTGGGTTCTCTGAAAGCCAAGGCAGATAACAAGAAAACAACACATCATAGTGGTAGCTTGATTATAACTGCCCTATGCCACTTTTCCTTTTCACTTAAGGGAAATTGTCTTTGTAGGAAAATTAAGGGGAAGAGACACAAGGAAGACTGAGTCCCATTTATTTGTTTGTTTCACTCATTTGTCTAAAAAATTTTTTATTAAGTACCAACTTTGCACCAGACACTCCTATAGATGCTACATTTACAACATTGAACAAGATTTTCAAAGTCCTTTCACACATGAAGTTGATATTCTGGTGGGTGATACCAAAACACAAATAAGTACCTAGTATAACATCAGGTGGGAGTAAGAGACAGATCTGGTTGGGAGCTGTTGCTTTACAAAAGGGCATCTCAAAAATCTCTCCCCCAAGGAGGGGGCATTTGCCACGTAAGCCAGAGTAATACATTTCTCTGTTTTCTTACGTTATTGAAAGTTACTGAAAGGCTTTAAGCAGTGGACTGAGATTGTCTGATTGTGCCTGTGAAGATCTGGCTGGCTGTAGATGCATTTTAAGACAAGAGTAGCAGTTTAGAGCTTTGGGAAAGAGAGATGGCAGAGATCAGAGAAGTATATTCAGATTTTCAATGTTTTGGAGGCTGACGCAAAAGGATCGCTAACAGCTTGAGTAGAGATTTTGCGGGAGAGAAGGAAATCAAGAAGAACGGTCATTTTTTGGCTTGAACTGAAGTGGTTAGTGGTGCCATGTACTAGAACATTCCTGTCTCTTGATTTCCATGATAAAAAGACCTTTTTGCCTATGGAATTTCCTCTGTCTCTATTGTCTAGAGAAGACAGAATTGGCTTGGACATATTCCTAAGAAGCGAGAAATGGCAGCCTCATTATTTTATTTCAGCCCTTGTAGGCTATACCTTTCGGAGCACACAATTCATAAATAAATTCCAAGTACCTTATTTATCTTTTTTTTTCCATTTGATTGAAATCCTGGGCATTAACTTCTACTAGGATGATGAATTTGCCTAGAACTTTGTCACATTCATTCAAGACTAATACGGTGTTATCTACTATAAGAAACAGATGAGAAATCATTCCTGTAGGACTGAAGCTCAGACACGGCGCAAAGGAAACACAGGAGACATAAGGAAATCATTGGAACACAGACATTAGACAGTCTTGTGCTGAATTAGACAATGTCTTAGTTTACCCAAAAGGTAGTATTTATAGGCATGGGAAGAAACTGGGAATTAACTTGGCTGTACAATGGTCGTGTTTCAAAGGTGAATTTTCTTAGCATATTCAACAGCATTGAGCTTTGCATAAGCAACTAATCAACCTAGGAAAAGCATCCAGCCAACAAGAATTTTTTGAGACATTTTTGTCTTCTAGTTACCATGAACAGTACAATGGGGATCAAAATAAACCAGCTCTGCTCCCTGATGAACTGGGGATCTAAAGGGAAAGATAGCACTGGAAAGGTGATTCTAAATCATGAAATACTTGCAAGGAGAAGTACAGGATGCTATGAGAGTGGATACTGGGAACCAACCGGGTGCAGGGAGTTGTGCTGAGACAGGACAGGTGTCAACAGGGCAAAGAGAAAGCAGACACCCCAAACAGAGCCAACAGCCAGGGGCAAGTGGGAAAGAGTGTGGCGAGGAACTCTGAGGAGTGGGGTGTAGTTGTCTAGAGGAGAGGGCTTAGGAGAGAAGGATGGACCAAGAGGCAAGAGATGCCAACATGGGCTGGATCAGGCGGCTAAGAACTGATAAGCCACACCTGTTGTTTATTCTAAAGGCAGTAGGAAGACGCTAAGTGGTCATAAGTAGAGGAATCAAGGTCTGGGTTTTTTAAGATCACTCTGGCAGCAGGATGGGAACGCATGGCCTAGGACAAGTATGTTCATGGAGAGAGAAGGAGGAGAGTTGATGAGGCAGGGGTGGGGTGGGGAACTGCAAGAATTGCTTAGGCAGCAGCATCCATGACACTGCATGATAGATAGGTGTGTGCCATGCACAGAGAGGGGCAGAGGTGGGGAGCTGTGGTGGGCAAGGAGGCGGCAGGGTCACTGGGATTCTTGGATTTCAGGCCAGAGCATTTTGCTAACATAGAAAACTCCAGAAGTTTGCAGGAGTCTGTCCATTCAGTTCCAGTCTCCACCCTAGGTAATAAGAATGCAGTCTAGAAGGAAATGCAGAATGAAAGTCAAAGGAACCAAAGGAACAGAGAGATGATCCAAGAGTGTAATAAAAACGGAAAGTAAGAGAGAAGGGAAAACATGTACCCAAAAACAAATTTAATTAAGCTCCCGCCCAACTCCCCCGACACCCGACAAAAGGAAAGGAATTAACAGCATAGAGGACTCAGTAGAGATTAGAGAAGCAAGCGCAGCAACTGCCTGGTCTGTGATTTCTGGATGGCTAGAAGGTACGGAGTTATTCTAACTGGGGGACCCACAGAGATAAGGTGAATGCCAGCAGAGAAAAAAGATATCAGCTGTGTGGAGATGGAAGGCAAACTTCCACTTTGTGAAGTCTTACAGCATGCATGAAAAGGCCCCCTAGAGAAGCCGGAACAGCACATTTGAACTCTCTCTTGCCCATTCTTGGATAGAAATTAAAATACCAGTGATTGGTCTTGAAATGCAAAAGTTTTGTAGAAAGGATGGTGTCCAGGGAATCTCAGTGCACAGCTAAACGCTTCTTGTTTAATGGCTGACATGTAAGATGTCTAACATTTTCTGCCCACTTAACCTCTTAACTCTGAGGATTGAGCGATTGTCCAAGATTGTAGACACGCTCAGGAGTGCTGGCAAAGGGTTGAAATATGTCATCTGTAAGACTCCATGGAACTATTTCCCAGGAGAATTCATGAAAAATGTTACAGATGATGTGTTATACCTTGAGTGAACCTCTTCGTCCTGGAAGTGTGTTTCTCCACTGCTTTGGGGAATCTCCCAGATGGAGAGAAAGTGGGAATTAATTTTTTCCAAGAGATCCTATTATTTAATGACACCTACAGCAAGAGATCCAGAATCACAATCACCCAAACCATGCAAATCATGGCAAGTGCTCAAAAAAAAAAGATGGGGACATCAGAATGGTAGGTCAGCGTTTTTTGCGAAGACACTGGGGAGAGGAATGCAATGGAACAAAACTTTACAATGTTAACTGAGGCTTTCCCTTTGCATTTCCTTGAACCATGGCAATTCACCCTGCCTTCCCCCAACTCAGAGTCAGTAATAAGCAATCATGGAGTCAGGGAAGGAACCTTATTGTAGGATAATAAGAAAAAAAGCAGGGGGATTTAAAGGAGACTTTGAATATGGCTTTCCTTTGTTCAGGACCACAGCCTTCATCTTTCCAGAGACTAAGATTTTGAGCTTGAATCATCCATGTTCTAAATTTTTCAGGAAATAAAGCCCAGTTTGTTTATTTCTATAGATTCCAGGCAGAGCAATCAAGTGAATCCTGCTCCTCAGTTCTGGCTGTTTATTGCCAGCATCAGCCTGTGCAAAACACCTCTCTGGTTTTATTTTTTCCCTTTGATCCATAATCCCCACTCCATTCCCCAGAGCCCGGCAGGTAACCCACTCTGGTTTGGTTATCCCTGAATATGTGTATGTTCTTGTAAAATATCCAGAGCCATTACATGTATAATTAATAATCATAAATTATTAAGTTATTAATAATAATCTATCCACATTGCCATGTTTACATCTATATTGTGGCTGCTCTCTGCAACCACAAACACAAAAAAACTTCCGGGCATCAAATTTATACAACAAACAAGAGAGTGGGGAAAAAAAAATGAATGATGAGCTATGAGCCAGATTGTCTTGCCCCAGACAGGACATCCCTTCTGTGCACTCTTAGTGCCTTTCTCTGTTCTGAGACAAGAGACACAAGAATCCAAAGGGAAGAAAACAGTTAAGACATAAATGAGAGTTCTGACAGGAAAGCCCCTTGCCCTGACTCCCAGACCAACACTAGGGGGTTCACAAGAGAATCCCAGGTAGGTCCAGAGAATGAGAGGTCCTTTTCCATATGTGAATTTTATGAAAAAGGAGCAAGACCTCAAAGTTTTCGCATGCCTCACTCAGTATAGCAATGGGAGGAATGTCTACATGGGATGCCTTGGGCCGCCTGAGCCCCGGTGCCCATGCAGGATGCAGCCTGCTAGGACTTTGCCCTCACTACTGGGCCAGCCTTGCAGGTTGGGTGGGGCAGGCACAGGTAGCATCAAACATCTGACAAGGACCTTGGCCCAATGGCTTCGTGCCTATGGTGTCTTGTCTCTCTGTAGCCCCCAGGATGTGGATGAAGCCACAGGGAAAGGGGGAAAGATGATGAATTAACAGAAATTTAGTTTCTAACATCCAGCAGAATAGAGACTCAATAAAAATTAGATCATTATAGAAATATGAAAAGGTTATATTTTATGCACAACTGACTTGTTTTGCACCTGCTACCCACCTCCCTCCTTTCCCAGGATTGTGGGGTTTTTTGTTTTAGTTAGAAAATTCAAAAATATTCTAAATCTGGAACAGTTCAGGTCCTAGAAATTCTGGATACATGATCTTCTGTATACTATGAAACATGAGTTTAAAGGAAGCAGTTCTCTTCCTCAAAAAACTAAAGATGGAAATACCATTTGATCCAACAATCTCACCACTGGGTATTTATCCAAAAGAAAGGAAATCAGTGTATCAGAGATGCTTGCACCCCCAAATTTACTGTAGCACTACTTACAATAACCAAAATATGGAATAAACTTAAGTGTTTGTCAACAGATGAATGGATAAAGAAAATGTGGTATATACACAATGGAATATTCTTCCTCCATAAAAAAGAATAAAATTATGTCATTTGCAGCAACATGGATGGAACTGGAAGTCATCATATTAAGTGAAATAAGCCAGGCAGAAGAGACAAATGTCACATGTTCTCACTCATAGAACTCACAGAAGTAGAGAGTAGAATGGTGGTTACCAGAGGCTGGGAAGGGAAGAGGTGAAAGGGAGATAAGAGAAGCTGGTTAAAGGGTACAAAAACTCAGTTAGAAGAAATCACTTTTAGTATTTGGAAGTACCATAGGAAAATTTTAGTTAATAATTATTAAATAGAAGAGAAGAATTACAATGTTCCCAACACAAAGAAAAGGCAAATGTTTGAGGCAATGGATGTCCCAGTTACCTTGATTTTGTCATTATACATTGTATACAGGTATCAAAATATGGTATGTACCCCAAAATATATACAACTCTTATATATCAATAAGTTAAATAAACAGGAAGCACCAGGATGAATTCATGATGCATTTTATGCTTAAAAATAAAAAGCCTCGGTCTTTCCATAGATAAACCCTAAGGGTGATGATAAATATAGTGTGAACAAGGTCTCTTGGTGCTCCAAATATTGCTTCCCAAAACAAAGGAACAGGACTTCTCAGAGTAATGGCTGACTCCAGCCTGAAACAGGATATGTGGAAGAGGGGCCTTCAACACACTGTCACACTGGAAAGCAAGAAAACCATCAGACAGCCAGGGTGCTTCAAAAGGATGCTTCACTTTTGAGGATGCTTCACTTATGAGGATGGCACAAGGTGAGCATGAGTTAGGATACTAACTATAACAGACAGAAACATAACTAAATAGATTTAATCCAAAATTTCATACTGACACTAAAAAATCATTGATTGCCTTTGGAGAAGAATAGTGAACAAATTTGTTATTTTGGGAACTGATGAATAAAGAGAACAAGTCAAGCACGTACCCTGCCTTTCATGCACAAAGAGAAAAACCAGACATTATATCCCCCACAGAAGAACCAACCCCACCTGTAAAATAACATTGCCAAAAAGTGTGAACCTTAATCCATTTAAGCATTTGGATCTAATACCAGCTCATAGGAAATCCAGGTAACAGAAGAACATGTTCAATGACACCATAGGTCTGCAACTGGGGAAACATCAGCAAAATACTAACTAAAGAAAGCCCTGAAGGTTAAAAGGTAAAGAGCAAAGGAAAATATACATTAAAAAAGACGTCAGAGGCATGTTAGCAAATCACAGTATACGGATCTTAGTTGATACTTATTCAAATAAATAAAAGGTCAAAAAATACAGTACAATCAGGGAAATCCAAACACTCGCTGGATATTTAGTGATGCTGAGGGAATATTAAAGTGAGATAATATTGTATTTTTATTTAAAGTGGGGAGCCTATGTCTATAGAAATATGTATAGATAAAATAATATGACGCTTGGGATTTGCCTCAAAATAACCTAGAGGGGAGGTGCTTTGGTTTGGCTCTGTGTTGCTGCTCAAATCTCATGTCGAATTGTAACCCCCAGTGTTGGAGGCAGGGCCTGGTAGGAGGGGACAGATTTCTCCCTTGGTATTGTCCTTGAGATAGTGAGTTCTCATGAGATCTGGTTATTTACGTGTGTGGTACCTCCCCCCAACTCCCTTCTTTCTCCTACTCTGGACATGTGAAATATCTCACTCCCCCCTTTGCCTTCTGCCATGATTGGAAGCTTCCAGAGGCCCCTCCAGAAGCAGAAGTTGCTGTACAGCCTACAGAACCGTGCCTCAATTAAACCTCTTTTGTTTATAAATTACCCAGTCTCATGTACGTATTTATAGCAATGTGAGAATGAACTAACACAGGAGGTGCTAGGGGTACAGAGAATATGAGATTGTTCATAAGTTGATGGTTGTTAAAGCAAATTGGTGGAAACACGGGAGTTCGTTATACTCTAGTACATATGTATTCGAATTTTTCCATAATAAAATTTTGTGCAAAAAAGACTTTTTAGTATGGGAAGTCATTTTGCAAGTTACAAGATAACACTCTTACTCTCCTGAGTGAAGAAGTTGTATTAGTCAGGGTCCTCCAAAGAAAGAGAATCAGCAGAAATATAGAGGTGACAAGAGGGACTTATTATAGGAATCAGCATCTCTGAGTGAAATGGAAATACCTAGGTCTAATAGACAAGGATTACAGAATAAAGTATAGTGTAACTTCTTTTTTAATCTAAAAGAAAACTATTAAGAAGCAAATATCAACTAAACATCGAAGGAGAAAAGATTAAGTTCTAAGTTTGTAGATAGAACTTATATTTTCTTCAACCGTATCATTAGAGTATAAAAAGATTGATGAGCAGCTCAACATCTACTGAGAAGAAAAATAATTGGAAAGTTCTTGAGTTATACATACGTTTGCTTCTCCATTCTCAATTTTAATTGGCTTTTTACCAAATACCAGTGAACTATACCTTGGTAGCATCTCCTTAAATTAGTAAAAAGAAATAAAAGATAGACTATTTGAAAATTAAAATAAATAAAAGCAAAGTCTGTCTTCTGCATTAGGTGAGTAGGTTTATGGAATTCACAATTCCCAGGAGAAGGAGAGATGTGAGGCCATTTGCAGATGACAGAATCATAAAGAATTATTAAGAAATATTTTGGCTGGGCCAGTGAGTTTTATATCATAGCCTCCAAGAAAAATGACCTTAGCCTTCACCCACAGTAACAATCTGACTATGACTTATTCTGAGACACTTGGTTCTAAATAAAGATTCAGTGCTAAATAAAGATCTCATTACAGATCGTTATGGATCATTCCACCACAGTTAGAATCACCTTCCATCCATCCTGTCAGAAAAGTTATTTCTGGAGCATCACAGATCACATTAACATGGCCAAAGAGGAACATGATCCCAAGATATTCCTCCTACCACTCCCACCAATAACCAGCCTAACATGATTTCCCTAAAGTGTCTTCCAACCAGTAGTTTACACTATCCAGATGCAGCCCATCCTGCCCATTGCAGCTCCCATAGCTCCCTGTTTCTGTTCTATTTCCAATTAGTGCGCTGGAGACTTGAGCCCTTCTGTAGACCATCAGAGAGAGCTCCTCAATCCCTTCTCCCAGGTGTCATTTACATCAGGCAAGAACGCATGGCAAATGGGTCATTCACATCTAACTCCAACGAAGTCCACAACAAAAAGTGGGGATTGTCAGTGGCATTCATACACAGAAAGTCCCTAGTATTCAGAGTTGCTTTTTCAATAACTATTACCCACAAAATATCTATTCAAACCATAGGACATTTGCCGATGTCAAAATTCTTTCCGAATGAGTATGAAGTCTGCCCATATAGTTTATATACATATAGTAGTGAAAGCTCACTCTCCCCATTGTCTGTGAAATTAACAACTTTGAGAATTTGCAATCTACCAGCATTCCCAGCAGCTTAACTGTAAGTAATAGATAGGATGTCTTATTTATTTAGTAGTTTTTATTCTAGCCACCAAATCTCTTTTAAAAAAAAAGAAAGAAATGCTTCTAAAACTAATATTTACTTGTTCCTCCAGAAGTACTTTAATTGGCTTTGTGAAATCAATGGTTCCCTTGATAATTGATAAAAGAGTGTCTCTTTTCCCTGTCCTGGCAATATCTTGCTTTAAATAACAGGACAGATCATTCTTTCACAAATATGAAAAACAGATTTTCGGAAACAAGCTTATTTTATTAAGCCATGTTATTTAATTTTATCTGACATTTGCAAGTCATTTTTGCTAGTAAGCACTCTACATTAATACCTTGAGTTCACATAGAGTTTAACAATATGAATTTCCTATCAGAGAAAAGTACAATATATGTTTGGCAGAAGCCAAAGTCATGAAGAATTAACAGTTATCAAATCCCAAAGGGGGAAACAAATTCTCTTTGCTCCTCTCTTGCCAGCTGTCATGAATCCAATTTGCATTTTCAAAATTCTGCCTGTTATCCAGATTCGGGACTGAGAGGACTAGTAACTTTGCATCCTCATGCTCAACCATATGAAATCCAAACATTTACACACACAGTTGCCTCTAAGGTAGAAAAAGGGTATCAGTTTAAATAATTTTTATATCAAACATATCTTCAATATACCACAGAGAATAAATTATTTTCATATGCTTAAGATGTATCAAAAACTAAAATTATAAATCAAATGTATTCCTGAAAAATCATAATACACAAAAATCTACTTTCCCATTGACATAGATTTTATTTTATTTATTTATTTATTTTGAGATGGAGTCTCACTCTGTCACCCAGTCTGGAGTGCAGTGGCATGATCTTGGCTCACTGCAACCTCCACCTCCCGGGTTCAAGAAATTCTCCTGCCTCATCCTCCCAAGTAGCTGGGACCACAGGCATGTGCCACCAGGCCCAGCTATTTTTATTTGTTGTTGTTGTTAGAGACAGGGTTTCGCCATGTTACCCAGGCTGGTCTCGAACTCCTGAACTCAAGTGATCCATCCACCTTGGCCTCCCAAAGTACTAGAATTACAGGTGTGAGCCACCCCACTTGGCCCATTGACATATATTTTTAAATACATAAAATGAGGTTCAAAGTTTTAACATGCAGGAATCGAGCAGTAATACAAACAGCAAATATCAAACAACCATAGATTTTAAGGAAGAGTGTTCTTCTTGTAAGTATAACTCATGTGAAAATATACTTTGCGCGAGCTTTCAAATCTCCACAACTTTTCTGGGCCTTCAGAAACACTGTTTCATCTACATAGAGCCATGTCCACCTGGGAAACTCCTACTCAACCATAAAGGCTCAACCCAAGTATCACTGCCTCCACAGATCCCTTAAGAAAAAAAATGTCAACACCTTTCCAGGAACCCCAAGGCAAAATGAGGGCTTTCCTTTCTCTTGTGGCCCCTGAGAATCCCTCCTTCAGAGCCCTGAGCACAAGAACAGCTTGTTGTCATCATTGCTGAGAGCCCTTAGCTTTCAGGACCATGTACACCCTTCGGGAGGAGATGTTTAATGCACCTTTGGGGGTTCAGTGCCTACATCCATGCCTGGCATCTCACTGGTGCTAAGTAAACACTTATAAAATGAGTGGCCAAAAAAGAAATGAAGAAATTAAAAAATGTTAAACGGTATCTTGAATTCTTAAAAGCTTATCATACATACCCCAAAAATTGGCCTCAAAGGTGAATTCAGAAATATTTCCAGTTAGCAGTTTCCTTAGATCTCCTGGCATCAATACACTGGATATTTTTAGTTTGGTTGCTCTAGGTAAACCCTGAGCTCTCTGATTTCAGAAAGGATCCACAGACTTTCAAGACACCGAGGTGCTCATCAATTCACATCAGGTGACTCAACAAGAAGCTAGGGCCCAGGACAACCCACTTAAGAATATCTTAATTAGTAGGCTTTTTAAACCGTTCTCCCAGCTGGTTAATGAGTACTACCAGAGGGATTATGTAATTTACAGAGCAAGCACAGCTCTGGAACTGAAGGAACTGAAGGTTGCCAATTAAAGGTATCTGCAAACTCCCATCAGCTGTAATCTCAGCACTTTGGGAAGCCCAGGCTGAAGGATTGCTTGAGCCCAGGGGTTCAAGACCAGCCTGTATAACATGGTGAAACCCCATCTCTACAAAAACATTTTTTTAAAAAACACTAACTAGGCATGGTGGTGAGTGTCTGTAGTGCTAGCTACTTGGAAGGATCTCTTGAGCCAGAGGTCAAGGCTGCAGTGAGCCATGATTGTACCACTGCAGTCCAACAGCAAATTCTAAAGAAATGCAAAGAAGAGTGCATATCAAGGGCCAACACATTCTCCCAAGAAGGCCATGTGGTGCCCATGTCATATGCTCATGCTGGTGGGAGCTCTCCCCTGCAGTCTTTAGAGAGTTGTCAGACAGATGGAAGAGCAAGCAGCAGCTTTTAGAGTCTCCCTAAAAAGAGCTTTGGGTTAATGTCTACAGGACTGACATAGTTAGTCATAGCTCCACAACTCTCAAAGAACACAGG
This sequence comes from Ateles fusciceps, assembly GCA_036589455.1. Classification (NCBI taxonomy): domain Eukaryota; kingdom Metazoa; phylum Chordata; class Mammalia; order Primates; family Atelidae; genus Ateles; species Ateles fusciceps. The sequence goes on from JAZHEH010000222.1 coordinate 18,011,215, forward strand.
TAACCTTAGGATATGAAAGGGCTGATGGATGTTCCAAGGCAGAGCAGCAAGTCAGAGGTAGTGGACAAAGCCAGCCAAGGAAAATGATCCATAGTGCTTTTCTGTAGGCTTACATCATGGAAAATTAAAATCCACTTTAAGCTACACTGAATATTGATGGAATTGCAACCAACATGACAATAGAGGTTCAATGTTTCAATAAGTAAAGACAAGAGAAGGACATACTGGAAATAAATTATCAGCAGGCCTCACAAGGGGGGTGGGAGATTGGGACATTCTCTAATGAATATTAGATGGCAGAGAGAGAAAGTATTTTTCCTTTTGCATATTTTAGTTTGCAAATTATGAACCTAAAAGCTTGATAACCTAGAGTCCATATCCTGCCTGTCAATCTTCAGCCTACAAAAAGGCTTTTATATTATCCAACATTCTGGAATCTTCTTAATGCAACCACCATGGCTTGCAGAAGATGAAGTCACAGATTGGCTTGAACTGAAACAACCTCAGGAAGGTATACTGTAAGACAGACGTTTGGGGTAGTCAGTTGCTAAAAGCTTGTGACATCAATGGGTGCCCTCTGATTTTTAAGCCCCTCCTGGACAGTCGAGTATGCAACTGAAGCACAATATTTTTCTAGTACCCTTTGAATAATTATGTGGCAAAATTTGTTTACAGAATTTACTCCAATATATCTTAAGAATTCCTAATTCAGCTGAATTAAAATTTTAATTGCTCTTTCTTCTGACTTTCTGCCTCTAGTTAGTCATATTTTGCTATCAATCTGTTTCCATTTATTCAAATTGCTACACAGCTCTTCAGTATTCACCATTACCAAGAACGACTGCCATTTTATCTATCTATCTATCTATCTATTTATTGAGAAGAAGTCCTGCTCTGTCGCCCAGGCTAGAGTGCTGTGGCACAACCTCTGCCTCCTGGGTTCAAGCGATTCTTTTGCCTCAGCCTCTCGAGTAGCTGGGATTACAGGCACATACCACCCTGCCTGGCTAATTTTTTTGTATTTTTATTAGAGATGGGTTTTCACCATGTTGGCCAGGCTGATCTCAAACTCCTTATCTCAGATGATCCACCCGTCTCAGCCTCCCAAAGTGCTGGGATTACAGACGTGAGCCACCACACCCAGCCTACCGCCACTTTCTAATAGCAATGTCCAGATTTTGAAAATCTGAAGAGTTTATGGTATCTGTGGAAGCACTCAACGAGGTAGATACAAATAGATGTTTACAGCTGCTTTTGTTAATTTTCATTATTCCATGGTTTCCACAAATGCACAGAACTAAAAACTGATATCATGTTAGCTACTAGGTTTTGAATCTACAATTTCAAATTACTGTTAACTCCCCCAAGAGAAAATTATGCAGACAGATGTATTAGTCCATTTTCATGCTGCTATAAAGAACTGCCCAATCCTGGGTAATTTATATAGGAAAGAGGTTTAATCAACTCACAGTTCAGCATAGCTAGGAAGGCCTCAGAAAACTTACAATCATGGTGGAAGGGAAGGGAAAGAAAGGCACCTTCTTTGTAATGCAGCATCAAGGAGAAGAGCCAAGTGAAGAGGGAAGAGCCCCTGATAAACCATCAGATCTCATAACAACTCACTCACTATCATGAGAACGACATAGACGAAACCTCTCCCATGATTCAATTACCTCCACCTGGTCTCTCCCTTGGCACATGGGGATTATGGGGATTACAATTCAAGATGAGATTTGGGTGGGGACAAAAAGCCTAACCGTATCAACAGTCTTCTACTTTCATACAAAATAAACAGCCCTGTGTACATATATTTTGGATTGCAGAAAGCAAATAAATTTGAGTACAACTTAAAAAACATATTTCTAATGATGACAGGATTCCCAAATATATGTAAGACATCCTTAAGTTTACTTCACTTTAGATATATCCTTCAAAAATTTATTTCTAATATTTCAATTATTCCTCTTAATATTTTGTTTGCTTTTCACACATGAATACACAGCTGACAAGATTTAAAGTTATGCATGCTTAAGGCTAATTCACCACAAAAATTTCCATTTTTCTTCCAATTGTATGAATTTTTAAACCTACACTTCTTATCACAGTTATCAGCATTTGACTATTAGCATTTTTCACTTATTTTTATAAATGAAAGCCAAAATTCTAGAAATAGTCAAACAACTGTTCAAACTCTGCCTTTCAGTCAAAGATAGCAAAGTGCTGAAGTTGAACGTTCTCATCAAGGTAACGCCGCACACATGGCTCATTCTGGAGCTGACATCTGAAGTCTGCCTAGAAATCATCAATATCTCCAAGTGTGAGTAAATTTAAATCCAGAGACCATCTGTACTTCCAGCTGACGGTAGGACAGAGTGACCCAAATCACTGGACCCTTTCTATATTTCAGCCACACTGGGATATTCTCAGTGCCTCACAAAGACCATGCTTTCTCAAATTGCAGCTTTCACCCAAGCAGCTTCTTCAGTCTAAAATAACCTTTCCCCACCCATATTCTCCAATTTTCTTCTGGGGTATTCCTGCTCTTCAGTTTTCAGCTTAAATGTACCTCTAGATCAGACTCTGCATCCTCCAACATCACTCTGCACCTGAGGCTTGGCAGCACTCCCGGGCTTGTAATGATGCTTGGTGGCCACCTTCCTGGAATGACCAACAGCTCTACATGCACAGTCTGGAAACCTCTCTCCTCTGTCCAGCCCTTCCCATTGCCAGGCACATAACACATGCCCATCAAATCTTTGGAGAAATTGATTAAATCAACTTTAAGGAAAAGCTCAGTGAACAGAATTTGTTTCCTGAATTAGTAACTTTCCTTTCGTCCTGCTTAAGGAGAAGAGAGAGAGAGAGAGATTTGTGTCTGCATATCAGGGTGAAGCAATACAACTGGGCCATGGAGGTTGTTTACATGGCATTCCAGTGGGACAAGTCTCCTTTCTTACAGACAGGCTTCCAAGGCCAAGCAAAGCAAACCAAGGCATGCTATGGCCAAACATCTGCGCTATTTTGATCCTTATCCATTTCTTCATGCCGACAGATTTGGCATCTCTGAGTAGCAGCATCGATGTTCTCTAATCTTCTGTGTTGGCTACATGCTCCCCCTAAAGCCAAGTAATCAATCCTGTCTTCAGCTGGGAAATGTGGAGTTGATTCAAATGTAAATCAGAAAGCCCGGGTTCTAAAATGAGAGCCACAGTGAGTCCCGTGATTCTCAGTTTTGGAGAAGGGGCGATACAACAAGGATTGATACTCTGTGATCACCAATGGTCCCTGTGTTGGTCTGTTCTCAGCTGCTGTAAAGAACTGCCTGAGATGAGGTAAATTATAAAGGAAAGAGGTTTAATTGACTCACAGTTTGGGGAGGTGGCTGAGAAGACCACAGGAAACTTACAATCATGGCGGAAGGGGAAGCAAACACATCCCTCTTCCCATGGTGGCAGGAAGAAGAAAGAGAGTGAAAGAGGGAAAAGTCCCTTATAAAACCATCAGATCTCATGAGAACTCACTTACTATCAGAAGAACAGCATGAAGGTAACCTGCCCCCTTGATCCCATCACCTCCCACCAGGGCCCTCCCAGGATTATGGAAACTACAATTCAAGACAGATTTGGGTGTGGACACATCCCAACCATATCATCCCCCCTTCTCAGCTCCCAGATACACAGAGCAAACAACCAAAAACACAGGCAAGGAATTCCACATGCTTTATCTTAAACAAAAGAAGAAAAAACACTTGGGGAAATAATTACTCGTTCACATGTTAGAAATAAAAAAGGGAGGAGTAATAAAAGAAACATGAGGGCCAGGCAAGGTGGCTCACTCCTGTAAACCCAGCACTTTGGAGAGGAAAGGTGGGAGATTGCTTGAGGCCAGGAGTCCAAAACCAGCCTGGGAAACAAGGCAGGACTCCATCTCTACAGAAAACTTTAAAAAATAGCCCGGCGTGGTAGCACGTAACTGCAGTCTCAGCTACTTGGGAGGCTGAGGCAGGGGGATCACTTGAGCCCAGAAGTTTGAAGCTGCAGTGTGCAATGACCATGCATCACTATACTCCAGGCCAGGGGACAGAGAAAGACTCTCTCTAAAAAGAAAAAAGAAAGAAGGAAATATAAATTTGCTTCTAAGATAATAATACTAACAATGACCTTTTTAAACAAATCTTTTTTAAAATTCATAGTTCAGCAAGTTCTTTTCATCAGAATTTTACTACTGAAACATAACTTGATATTGCTACTGATGTTCTGGAGCTTGGCCCTTTGCCTCCAATTAGGAGTCATTGTACCTGAGTCACCAGCAGGTACGGGAATACCGACAGGCCTCTGCCTCAATGCGGTAACATAAAGCAATACAGAAACAATTTTTGGCTTTGCTGCAAATGTGCATAATGGAAAGCAAATATTATTAAAAAGACAATCATTTTTAGTGATTAAAATAATCCAAGGCAGAAAAAATTTATCCCATAAGTTTCTAAGTTATCATTTATCATCGTTTTGCCACAAGAAGCCAGAGTAATTTTATTTTTCCTGACTTCTATTAAAAAGATCAATACATATGATTCCAAAGAGTCTCGGCTCATGAAAAGATGGAGCAGGCCTGTAATCACACATGAAAGTATTGGTTGTCATTAGCAGAAAGATTGATCTGAAAAGACAGCTGGCCCAGAGTGAAGGGACTTAAAAATTTCCATCGGACTGCCCAGCAACTTTCACCTTCCAGATAATTAAATACAGATAACAGATTACCATATTAGAGGAAAGAATTGGACTGAGGATATTCACTGGATACCCACCTTAGCAAAGCAATACCAAATTTTTCAACAGTGATTTTGTCTGATGCAAAAAAATTAATGCTGCCTGACAGTATGAAGTTATTGTTCAAGGTACACTTAAGTCAAGGATGCTGGATAAAATTCTTACAATTACCTGTGGCTTCAGATGCTCTAATGAATGCACATGTTCAGCTGACTTTTTTAAACAGAGTTAAGGAACATATTCAGATAAATTCTGTGGGCTTATTCCATGAACAGAGCTCTTTCCACTTTCTTCAGTGAGTTATTGATATGACCCTTGATGATGATGGTATAAAACTCACAAGAACTGAACCCATATCCGTGCAAAGGGCTTTCTTCACTGCATAGCTCTTTTTCCAGAAATCTACTTATGGTATAGTAAAAATTCTAGCTATAAAACAAGATAGAATTTTTATGGGACCTTGAAAGGGCATGGTAAACTTGGAAATTCAGAGTTGTGGTCCAAGAACATTGAAAACCAGAGGTCAGCGTTTTTAATATCTTCATCCTTGTCCTACATAGGTGCAGTGCTGACAAACCTCAGGATGATGTTCTCGTGCTCCCAAGTTGAGAGAAAAGATGCAGGAGGGGCTGACTAGGAGCAAGAGAGGCTCTTAACCAAATGTTCGCCTGTACATTTTCAAGACATCTGAATATTTCATCACTCTTTAATCCCTTTCCTTACTTAGCTGCTAGAAAATACCTAAGAATCTCACAGTGATCAGAACTGTTCATAATTATCAACCACTGATTATTTTGTAATGACCTAAAAGCTGGTATTGCAGAAAGATACCAACTTCCATTCCCTAGAACAATAATATTAAGAGTAAGTGTGCATTGCATTTGTGTTAAGTACCATTATTTGTAATGGACTTCAAAAGTGTTTGAGACATTTTATGTAAATACAATACTCTGTTACTCTTCTACAAATTCCTAAATGCCTTCATTATCTAAATTTTACACAAAATCTCATTGACATGGTATCTACCGCACACTTCACAGCATACGAAGCAAAACTGTTTTCCTCCATGTCTAAATTAAACAAAACATAAACACTTGTTTTTATGAAAATACCAGAAAATGGTCATGCTTTTGGAATTTCCTGTAATAATAGTATCAGGAGTAAAATCCTCTAAACACAGAGGACAGGAATAAGACTAGCCAGAAATTATTTTTAGTTTTCCAAACTTAGTAAATTCTTACCCACTTTAAGCTGAAAAGATTATTTTCTTTTCTTGCAACTAAGAAAACTTCTCCCTCCATTTTACTAATTAAGTCAATATTTTTAAGATAGAGGGAAATGTAATTTTTCCCCTGCTTTGTATAAGATTCTGTGTAAGTATAAATGTGCATGTTCATATTCCAGGCTGGTAATGAAGATGCATCTTTTTAAAGTCAATTATCTTTTTAAGACTCTCAAGATAATAATCACTCAAGGACATTATTTCCTTAAAAGCAGAGCATGATGGTTCTCCAAGACTAGCATAGGCTATAGAAACTGTCCATCCTGGACCTAATGAAGGGTTCTCAGAAGTTGACTCTTCAGTCATCAGACACCACAATGGACAGATAGCCTGGGATGTAGCTGTAAGTACTCAGTAACAAGAGTATCTGTTGCCAGGTCCCTGTCCCTCCTCTGCCCTGCTCTGTCTTGCTCTGTCTTGCTCATGTCCTGTGGGAAGGTCTACGATATGACACCCTGGGTTGACCGTGCATAGCTTGTACAATGTTTCAAGACACGGGGCTCTGATGTGCACTGGGCTGGGTTGATGGCAAGGTATATAAGCTACATCACATTCCTATCCTCTGTGCACAGTCTGACAAATAAGAAGTGGCTGAGGGACAAAACATGAGCTAAAAAGGATCTCAAACATTCTCTTTTTCCAAACACCATGGAAATTACAGCATTAAAGTAACCAAAAGAGAGAAAAAGCTATAGTGTAGCTATATTACTCATGGATCTCCAGAGAAACAGAACCAATAAAGGTATAAAGAGAAAGAGATTTAGGATAAGGACTTGGCTCACATAATTATACCAACTGACAAGTCCCAAGATCTGTAGGGTGAGTTGGGAGGCTGGAGACCCACAAGAGCCAATGGTGCAGTTCTATTCTGGATCCAAAGGCCTGAGAACCAGGTGAGCACATGGTGTAAATTCCAGTCCAAAGGTTGGCAGGCTGAAGACCCAGGAAGAATCAACGTTTCAGTTTAAGTCTGAAGGCAGGAAAAAGCCCAGGTTCCAGCCTGAAGGACAGCAAGCAAGACGAATTCTTTCTTACTTGGGGGAGGGTCAGCCTTTTGTTCTACTCAGGCTTTTGACTAATTGGATGTGGCCCACCCACATTAGGGAGGGCCATTTGCTTTACTCAGTCTACCAATTTGTTACTCTCATCCAAAAACACCCTCACAGAAACACCCAGAATAATGTTAACCAAATATCTGGGCGTTCTATGGCCCAGTCAAGTTGACTCATAAAATTAACCATCACAGTAACCTTGTCAAATGCTAAGCAAATAGTTTTCTTTTTATTTGTTTGTCTTATTACAAGTGAAACTTTTGTTTATTCCTTTTTTTATTTCTTGTCCATCTGTCTTAGTAGAAATAAATATTTCTTTTGAACTTCAACAAATAAGCAATAGATGTCCAGTAAAATTGCACAGAAAACTCTTTTCCCTCCAGCTAAAGCAACTTCAAAAAACGTTTATTTAATAAAACGAAGAATCAATAAAATTTTAATTTTAAGCAGTCAGATTCAATGCCAAGTTGTCCTGGAAAGAAATTTGATAGGAATTCATGCTCTTTTCTTTGCTCAGAAATATAAAATTAAAAGCAGAATTAATTTAATAATCATCATACTGGTTGGCTTGATGATGACAAGTCTGAGAAACACACATCTAGCTTCTATTCCTTTGAAACTGCATTTTCTATTACACCCTTGTGGAACCTCAAGGGAGTTCTACAGACAGAGCATTGCCATCACCTGAAAGTTTGTTAAAAATGCTGATTTGGGGCTCAATCCCAGGCCCGTAAAATCAGAATACCTGGAGATAGGGCATAGAAATCTGTGTTTTAAGAATCTCTTCAGTGTGTTAACATTTGTATTAAATGATTCTTTATCCAGTACACAGAATCAGATATGCCATGGGTTAAAACTCAACAAGAGAAACTTAGCACAATCTTCTAGGAAAAAAAAAACCAAAACGAATTTACCAGCCACGTAGGCACGCACTCCAATTTGACTGTTGAGAATTTTGTGCTTAACTGTGTTTGTGCATTTCCTCTAAATTTTGAACAATTACATTCATTTTGATTAAGTTGGAGGAATTACAGAATATCAATGCATTGCAATATTAAAATTTCATTTAAAATTTTCATATTGTTAAAGTTAATGTTAAAATAGTACAGTTGCTTTGCATTTTCCTCCACCATCTTGACATAAATAGCCCTCAGAAAACATTTCAAATGGTGTCGTTTCTCTATTCACATTTTCAATAAAAAGCTAGGCACTGATCAGCAGGCATGAGCAAGGTGTTGGCTAAGAAGGTCAGCACAGAGAAGCTCTGGATTAACAGAGTTAATCTGTTAATTTTGCCTCCCCATTCCAGACATCAAAGAGCTTCTAGCCTATTTATAGTCTTTAATCAGCCCAAACCCCCTCTTTGCAATGAATACATTGGAAAAGGCTACATTTTGAAATAGTGGAGGCCAGGCGTGCAGGCTCATGCCTGTAATCCCAGATTTTGGGAGACTGAGGCAGGTGGATCACCTGAGGTCAAGAGCTCAAGACCAGCCTGGCCAACATGGCAAAACACCATGTCTACTAAAAATACAAAAAACTTAGCCAGGTATGGTGGTGTGCACCTGTAATCTCAGCTACTCAGGAGGCTGAAGCAAGAGAATCGCTTGAATCTGGGAGGTGGAGGCTACAGTGAGCCAAGATAGCACCACTGCACTCCAGCCTGGGCAACAGAGTGAGACTCCATCTCAAATGAATAAATAAATGAAATAGTGGAGTTTTCTTTCTCTTCCCTGGCCTTCATTCATGATGCCTTCTTCTTGCCCATTCTACACAGCAATAATTCCCCATCAAGCCATTCATTGTCTTCATGTTGGCCTCCACTGCCTGTGGAGCCCGTCTTGCATGATGGTGTCTCCCCAGGACCATCCTCACTAACCAAGCCCTGCTATCTAGAACTTTCTTTTCTCTCCTTCCCAATAAAAATGTTCTATAGAATTTCCCATTCTCAACCACATATATATTCAAAAATCTGTCTGACACTGTGCCCTTTAGGGTAATAATAATAATGAACAATATGTAGCACATGTCAGGTTATAATTTGGTGCAAAGAAAGAGTGGAGCTGCAGAACTGGAGTCCCAGGTCCAGCTATAGTCATGTAATTTGGGGGGAAGATTTTACTCTCAAGTGACTCATAATTTGATAAGGTGAATAAGACAAATAAAAATACAGTAGACTGGCAAATACCAAAGGAAAGTGCAAAGTGCTAGGGGAATCAGGAACAGACGAGCTCCCATCCAGCTGGACATGAGCTTCATGAATAGCCTTTCAGAGGAAGCCACCCTGGTTTACAGCAAACTCCCTGCTTTCTGGGGTCACATTTGAAACAGAATAGCTATACCCACAACTCCAATTTGACTGTGGAGAATTTTGTGCTTAACTGTGTTTGTGCATTTCCTCTAAATTTTGAACAATTACATTCATTTTGATTAAGTTGGAGGAATTACAGAATATCACTGCATTGCAATATTAAAATTTCATTTTAAATTTTCATATTGTTAAAGTTAATGTTAAAATAGTGCAATTGTCCCTATTGGAGTATGTAGTTCATCCAGGGACAAGAACTCAATAGCTCCATCCAGGGACAAGAACTGTGTTCATGCAAACTCACGCCATGTTGTTTGTTCTCTCGGCTCTGCCCAGAGAGAAGTTCATTGTACAGCAATGAGGAAAGCCCCCATAAAGTCATTCTGACATAAATAGCTGTAAACAAGAACTGTCATCATTGTCCTTGCAAACTAGTCTTGAAGAAGCATTGCAAGATGTATGCAAGGGGTGTATACTAGTGTGTGAAGGACGACAATCAGGTGTGCAGCTCTTCTGTGATTCTTGCCTCAAACTAACTAGATGGCTTTTCTGACTATCAGTAAATAAGGGCATACTGACTATTTGTTGTGAGCCAGGCTTCATGATGAGGCTGTAAGCAGTGCACTCAGATCCTGTCCTCCAGGAGCGTGGAGTCTAGATGATCATAGAGCATTAAACAAATAATGACAAGCACAGACTTAAAGTACAGCTACAAGTTTAAGACTAAAGGCAACACAGCTGCCATACAGTGATTCTACCTCTGTGCTATGGTTCCAGGATCTACTGCTGCAAAGGAAAGGATTATTACTCTTGTCCTTGTATTGAGTTGTGTTGCAAATGCCTGTCTCAGCTTCCTAAAGACAGCCCTGTGGCCTCAGCATGGAGTCCTCACTCAGTCCCTGGGACACTGTACTAAGCGATGGTTCTCAGCCTATATGAGCAGAAGGATCACCTGGGATACTAGAGGGGGAGATACCTGTCCTCACACTTCCAGAAATTCTGATTCAGTGGATCTATGCTGTATTGGAAAAACCCACCTGATTATTTGAAAACCTATCTCACATAACTGCAGACAGTATATGAACTACCTCAAAAAACCCTGTGACATAGAGAGCAATGAACTAAAACCTCCAACTTTCCTTATCGAGACAAATTTAAAATGTAATTTAATTGATGTACTACATTAGTTTCAGAATATCTCAAAAAATATACACAAATATTCACATAATATAATATCTTTTCCTGCCACCACAAGACAGTAGTTGCAAATGACCACATTCTGAAAATAGAGGAATGTTCACAACCCTGAGATTTAAGCTCTTTGTAAGGAGGTATATAACTTTAATATGTGCTCCAAATGAATAAAAAGATTATTCATTTATCATTCAGTTTTTTTAAATATTCATTGGTAAATCCCTCTTTTAGGAAGCATAAATAAATGCCTAAGTGTAAAAAATATGCTAAACCAAATACTAAATACTGCCAACAATTCATAATGGAAATAAAATCAGCTTCAAAATCCAAGCTAAACCACAGAATAAACAGAGAGTTTTCATGTGACCTCCAAATCAATTCTTTGGTTTTTCTTTTGCCATTTTTAATTACAAACAACTGGATTAAAAAAAAAAAAACATTTTCATAAAATCGAATTTTGTTTTTTCACCTAACATTGATTCTAAAGCGATGTCATCAATAGTCACAGGTAAAAGTAAAAATCAGCAAATAACTTTTTTTAAAGATATTAAGACTTGAGATAAGCCCAGAATGATATGAACTTAGACAAACAGGAAGGAAGAGTAGGAACAGGAAAAACGTGTTTCCCAAAATGCCATTGAGGGTTTTTATTAATTCAGAAAAAGGAAATAGCATGTAAAATTTTTCAAAAAAAATGAACATTAAAAACAGCTCAGCTGCAAGGTCAGCACTGAAAATAAATAAAAATGGAATCATTGTTTCACTTAGTGAACTGTTATCATGCAGATGCCCCAGTTGTGATACAGTGAACTATGTTAGAAAAACAGGGTAAGTTTCTCTAACATAGATCACTGTATTGGAACTGGGTTCTGATAAGTTTCATGCACTCACCACCTAGCCTGCAAAGTGACAGAGAGATGTGCAGCTCAGGTTGTGGCAAGATATCTGTTGCACTGAAACAGTGATTCAGAAACAGTAAGGAGGGCGTCATGACTTCTTCCTGAAGAGTGGGATTAGGATGACCTCACAGAGGTGAGTGTTTTGCAGACTTTGGATTGGGTGAGTTTCTTGGTCAAAGCATCATTAGCTTGGGGCAGTTACTTGTTGAATTTCCTTTGGACTTCTGCTGGGTTTTCACTACAAATTCTTCCTGGGGAGTCCTTCACGTCCACATGTTCAGCTATCATCCATATGTTTATGACTCTCCATGTCCTGAGACAAAAACCTCCTTCCTGTGATTCAAAATCACAGCCAGATTGCCTTCTGGATGAAGTACAGGCTCCTCAAATTTGACACTTCTAAATCGAAATTCATCAACTCTCTGCCCCCCATCCCTGCCCTCAACCCAAACCTCTTCATCCTCTGCTATTTGCTTTTTCAATGACTAGCACGGCCACTCAACTAGTGCCTAAGGCAGAAATCATACATAATCTCAGACTCCTTCCTCTTCTCACCATATCCCAGCCCCAAACCCGGCCTCTCCCACTTACATCTCATGTTCCTCTTATTATTGCACAGATGCAATCGTAATTGATGCTCTCCACCTGGTTTACCTGGTATCCCTATCTCCAGTCTTATTCCCTCGTAAGTCACCCTTTGCACGTCTGCCGTAATGGACTGTGATTGACAGCTGATGATTCTGTTTCTCTGATTAAAATCCCCCAGTGGTGCCTCAGGATAAATTCTGTACCCTTCATGAATAAATTTTGCACCTTTCATGAACTGAGTCCTCTCATCCACCATCCTTCTTCCCGCTGCCCCCAGGTAGGTACTCCGAGCTCTTTCCATACATCACTACTTCCCATGCCTTGGCATACACCATCTTCTCTGTAGTGTGCATCTTCCCTTTCTATCAACAGACCACCTTCTCTGCCAGCCCAACTTCTGCCCAGCTCGGTGACATCCACCTTTGGGGGATCCACCTCTGACATCCCCAGGCTGAGTCAGGTCACCCTCTTTCCTCCAGTCCCTGTGGCTGTTACTATTGAGCACACCTCCCAGGGTTGGTAGTAGGACCCTTCGTCTTCCTCCCACAAGCTGACATGTGAAGCTGGAGGGCAGAACTGTGTCCTGTTCATTTTTTTTTTTAAGTTCTGGGATACATGCGCAGAACATACAGTTTTGTTACTCAGGTATACATGTGCCATGGTGGTTTGCTGCACCTATTAACCTGTAATCTAGGTTTTGAGCCCCACAGCATTAGGTATTTGTCCTAATGCTCTCCCTCCCCTTGTCCCCCACCCCCCGACAGGCCCCAGTGTGTGATGTTCCCCTCCTGTGTCCATGTGTTGATTGTTCAACTCCCACTTATGAGTGAGAACATGCGGTGGTTTTCTGTTCTGGTGTTAGTTTGCTGAGAATGATGGCTTCCAGCTTCATCCATGTCCCTTCAAAGGACAGGAACTCATTCCCTTTATGGCTGCATAGTGTTCCATGGTTTGTGTGTGCCACATCATCTTTATCCAGCTTGTCACTCTTTATAGTCCTTGTGCCTACCACAGAGCTCATCACGTAAGACTTCAACTGTTTGTGGATTATCTTAATTAAATGATGCTGTTCACTGACTTTCATAATTATTCCCATTCAAAAAGGAATAGTTTTAAAACCTCAGGAAGCATGTGACTATCTAACTAATTTTACCCCTTGAAAACAAACTACCAACAACAAAACCCCACACTCTCAATTAATATAACTATCATGTACAAGCAACAAATAGGTATGGAACATTTGGGTCTATCAGTTGTTTTTTTCTACGTTGTACCAAATACTTGATTTGGTGGTGGTAGTGGTTATTTAAATGTTGATTAAGTCATTATATTATCTCGGGCTTGCAAGGCAGCTGAGTCAATGAAGCGGTTGTTTAAGTATCACATGGGTTCAGTCTGTGCAGCTTTGGTAGATATTACTGACTTACTGCAACCAGTTCTCACCAGTGCTTTTTTTAGCATCTGCTTCAGAGCAGATACAATGCATAGACCCTACCTCCATGCTTCTCAGAATCTTAGCCCCTGGACCACCTTTATCCAAATCATCTGTGAGTCTTGCTAGAAATGCAGATTCTTGTACCCTACCCAAGATGTCCTAAACCAGAACCTCCAGAGGCAGGGCCTGGGCATGTGTGTTTTAAGAAGTTCCAGCCTACTGGTATCACCCAAACTAAAATGTGAGTGGCCCTGGTCTACTCTTCAGTCAGTCCCACAGAAAGCAGAAAGAAAGGATAAAGAAATGGGGTGATGAGGGAGTAAGGGGAGCCAAGTGGGAGAGTGACGTAGTAGAACACTGGAACGGCTACTGACAAAGAGATCCAATACAGTAATGGTATAGGCAAAGAGTTTATTTTCCTTTCACATATAAGTCTGGGTGTATTTGGTCCTTGGATGATACGGAGGTATCATTGTGTCAAGGACCCAGAATTCTTCTATTTCTTCTATTAGCTCTTTTCTTCTATTAGCTCTTCTAATACTTTCTTGTTCTGCCATCCTTAGGGTCTTTCTCTTAATCTACATAATCTAAGATCATTCATCATCTCCTCCTCACTTCAACCAGACAGAAGGAAAGGAAGAGGGTCCCTTTCCCTTAAAAGCATGAGCCAGAAGGTGCCCTCACCATGTCTGTTCATATTCCACAATTTACCCGTGTATCTCCATCCAACTACAAAGGAGAGGGAGAAATGTATTGGGAAAAAGAGAAGCAAGCCCATGTGTCCAGCTAAAACTGTGAGTTCTGTAACAACGGTGGGGAAGGGAAAACAGACAATGGAGTCAACTTGTTGTCTCTGTCATCTGAGAGGAGAAGGGGAGGGGGAAGGGAAGAGTTAGAAGGGGGGGGGGCAAAGGGAATGAAAAGGATATAAAATTAACTATTGTCCATTTTTCAAAAGCCCCAACCCCACCCCTCACACCCCCAACACATCTATTATAGCCTGCTGTTCCTGATTTTCTAAGATTCTTTAATCAAGATTGCTGCGTTCACTTTCACTCATACCCCTCTAGCCTTGGCCCTGGACATTGACTTTGATTGAAAAATAATCTGCTGCTAGTACTTCCAATATTATCGGCATAATGGGCTGCAGGCACAATTTCTCTAAGTTCTCTGCCTTACGTTAAAAGTCAGGAGCTTGAGGATGAATTTTAAACAGTGAAGTTTCCTTATTTGTGGTTCAAGACGGTTGGTCAGTCAGCCCTATCCCAGCGCTCTTTGTGGGTGAATGGTGTGGGCAACGTTGTGGCCCTGTGCTTGGTGAACTGAATCTCCACATTCATAATCACCCTGACTTTCAGGTGGAAACTGCACTTTGGTTTATAGTCTGGCTGCTGGAGAAAGTCTAAAGCGTGAAGGGACAGGTAGCCTCAGTGTTATCCAGACACTCAAGCTACCTTCCTGTGGAGTGAGGATCACCGTGGCCTCATGCCCAAAATGCTGACCTCTGAAAAACAACCCCCTCCAGCTTTTCACGGACCTAAGATGAACCATGTGACATTCATTCCGTGGATCAGACATCAGGTCAGGCCGTATTGCTCTTGGACAGCAGCCATTACATGATTTACGGAGCAAAGAATAGGTACAATACAAACCTCAGAGTATGTTACAAAGTTAGAGGGTATTTCTAAGCATGAAAATATGCAACATTTCGGGAGTAATGTCATAAAAAGAGGGATCAGACCAATAGATCACTGTCTCCATTTAACTGTAATCTCTAAAAATAACTTCAGCTCTCATTTCTGAGTCAGAGAGAAACTTTAGAAGTTACATGCATGTTTTTAGGAGTCAATATGTAACCCAGCTTCTCCAAACTGAACTTAAATATAATCTAAGTCAGAATTCAATTCCCCAAGGGCATTTCAGTATAGATTCTGATTCACAAAGCAGAGGAAGAGATAATGTGGTTTTATTCCAAAGCACAGACTTAAACACATGGCAACACTCATCATTCTCAAGGTTCCCAATTGCTTCATTTGCTCCCAAGAGTCAAGTGGCTTCTATAAGAAAATTACATGCGGTCAGAAAATTACAGGAGGCCTGGTTCTTTGGAAGTAATGATCCACTCATTTGATAATTTGCTAAATGCTTACTCTTTCTGCTCATCATTTTTCCTCCTGGTTAGTACATCATGCATATGGTGACAAAAATAAAGAAATGGAAAGGCTCCCAGAAAAAGTGACAAAAAATAAGATACAAAATGTCTTTTAAAACAAACAATATTTTGAAAAAAAGCCTTTTATGAAAAATAACTGTGGAATAATTTAGATGTACCCTTGTAGCCCCACAGATGCTGATTTGTCAGACGATGGTGACACACGCTCCCACCACTGGCATGGTGAGAAGGGCCTCTGGGGGACATCCAAGCACAACCCCAAATAGACATCTGGCATAAACAAATCCTCCTTGTCTCCAGAGACTTCTATAGGATTCCAATTCTGGTTTTTAAAATGTGAGTATATGAGACACATGGGTGTGTAGGCTCTGGTTTTAGAGGTGAATCCTTCAAATTAATGACTCTGAGGTTGATTTTCTCCTTTGTTGGAGATTCATGTCCATTTTTACCTTCTCAGTGACCACTTTTCAGTGCTCACTAGGATCTGGACCGGGGGGAGGGTAAACCGAGGTAAGTAGCTCTATGTTACTGCCTGCTACTATGCCCAGTGATGGTGTGTGGTGATGAGAAGGGTAAAACTAAAAGCCAGGATTCCTTTTTATGATGAAATAAACACAAGATAAGCAGAGGGAGCTGCTCAGTGCCTGAGGAAGGTGGCCAACTCCAGATGTCCACAAAGTGTCCATGACAGGTGACCTAGAGGTGCAAACATCAGGCAGATTGCTCCTATGGCCAGTAGCAAGGATTTCAAGTATGTCAGCTCTTTTTGGTGTGATTTAATACAGCCTACTTAAGAGGAAAAATAGAAAATCTATGTGAAGAGTTTCCAGCTGCCAGCTCTAATTTCCCATGACGGCCCATGACAAGGAACGCACAGTGTTATTGATCAGTTATGACATTATCAGAAAAGGGCTGAATAGAGTTTGTTCTCACTCTTTTCTTTCTCTTCACTCTGTCAGTGTCCTTAGGAAATGTATCTAACTCTCAGGCTTCTCCAGCCAAGCAGGATGGGCAAGAAGACATTTATACTGGGCAGCTTCTAAAAAACATTTTATGCCAGTTTCAACATTTTAGGAAAATAACTGTACAATAATACAATATTAACAGAAGAAAGAAAATATTTCTTCAAAGATGCCTATATGCTCATGTCCTATGTATTTCCTGTCTTGGACCAAAATATTCTATTATTCTCATGAAACTACTTAGTTACCAAGCTAAAAAATCAAACAGACATTATGTTTTAGCAAATTTCTTCATTTCCCTTTTGAATTCTTTGAGAAGAAGAGAACAAAGTACAGAGAAACACTTACTCTCTAGGCCATAAGATCAGGAGGGCAGGCCTGTGATCTGTTCACTCTTGAGCACCAAGCTTAGTACCTGGCACATAATAGTAGCTCAATAAATTTTGTTGCCACATGCTGAATGATTCTCTCCAATGAGTAATTAGATTTTTCGGCCATTCCCCTCTACTCAAAGCTCTAACAAATAACTTTTTAAAGGTATGAGCCCATGGTTTCTACTAAAGAGTTTTCCAATGCAACTTTTCTTCTAACTAGTAACTTTCTCTTGCATACTAAAAGTCACCTTGTTTAGCTTAGTAATGGAGCATAGTGCTTTGAAGTCATACAGACATAGATTCAGCTACCTTGTTCTACCACTTGCTAGTGTCATTACAACTTCAGCACGTTGCTTAATTTCTCTGAGCCTCATTTTTTCCCACCTGTAAAGATAGCGTTTCACAAGGCTATCTATGAATTAAGTGAATAATATGTACAAAACAGCTCACAAAGTGCCTGATATTAGTCTATTTATGATAACTGCATTATAAATATTATTATAATCATTATCATCACTGTCATCTACTTGAAGCTTTAGAATCCTATAGCATGCTTTATAATTAAATCACTGTTATATATCTAATTAAGAATGTTTTCATTGCTCATACACTTATAGGCTCTTCTTTTGTACTGTATGATACCAAAGGAAAGTTATCTATAGTTTTTGTAATGTTCAGGGACAGACAATATTAAAGTATGCAAATTCTTGGATGCAAATTTCTTTAGTGTTTTCTTAAGTAATCTATACAATACTTTAATATATATGTGTGTATATATTATATAATATATACATTATATGTGTATATTGAATATATATGTTATATAATTAAAATATATTAAATATGTAATCTATAATTATCTAACATACTATTGTATATTGTATAGAGATCGAGTGCAGTGTCTCATGCCTGTAATCTCAGCACTTTGGGAGGCTGAAGCAAGAGGATCCTTTGAGCCTAGGAGTTCAATCCCAGCCTGGGCAACATAGTGAGACTCAGTCTCTAAAATAAATAAAATTATATCTATATATAATTTGCCATTATAAGCTAGCTGTAACTTTCCAAAAGTCAACAGCCTGTCACTGGCCACAAAACACAAAGGAAAAAGTAGTTTACATCCATATATCCTCCAGAGTCAAAGGCTGTAAATGACTGGCATAGAAACATCCAGTCTGACTACACTTGAGTACTCCCTCCAGAAGGCTCTTAGAATGAATCAAGGATGAAAGAGGGCATAGATGGAAGCCATTGATCAGCCCCTAACTCCATACATACTGCATTCCATCCTTCAGAGGCATAAGAATTGGTTCATTCCTACTTTCAATTCAGAAACATTAATTGAGCATCTGCAATGTGCTAAACACTGCTTTGCTTTCAGTGATGGAGACAAAGTGGTGAACAAAACAAGAAAAGTGCCTGCCCTCATGGAGCTTGCATTCTAGAGTAATTTGTTTCTTGGTAGCAAGAAAAGGAAGGCTTAGTAATAGACCTTACAGTTGGTGTATCATATATTTTTCAATCTTTCTAAAATTCTTAATTACCTGCTGTCTAACTTCTAAGCCAAATTTCATTCCTTCTGTGCAAAATGACTTGGTCAGTCTGACCACCAAATATGACGGGGCTTTCTTAATTATTCAAGTACACTGTTGGCCAAAGATAGTGGGCTATTCAAAATGATATGACAAAACACGTAGGGTGATTTTAATCAGTTATTTTGACCGATTTCAAAGATATTTATCACAAAGCAACATAGTCTTGCTAAAATATTTCTTTAAACACAGGGTGCTTTGTTCCTAAACCTTTAAGAAGTAAAGGGAGTATCCAGACACTGTACCTGTTTTGTAAGTTAGAGTGAAAAAATACTACACTGAAACTTACAGTTGATATCTCTTCAGAAGAGAAATTTATCAGCAAGGTAATAATTCCCAGTAGCTACACAAAGAAACCACAGTCTTCAGAAAAAACCACATAACAGAGAATGGAATACTGTGAGCAGCCCACATAATTACTCATGATAGATAAGTGTATTAAAAATTAAATATAAATTATTGCGGGCATTATAGTTTTGGCACAAGATGAAAAAAGTGCTTTATGTTACTTAAAAGTTTTAATAACTGCCTTAAATTTGGCTCAGTTGAAAATAAGCTTACCCTGAGTAAATATAAAGCATTTATTATTTGAAGTATTGCTTTCAATACAATTGTACGTTTAAAAAAAAAAACCTCTTTATGTTTTCTAAAAGTTGCTACGTGGCATTGATCTTTTTTAAAAGTACTAAAAAGAGATACAAATAGGTGAATTTTAAACATGGTTGTTCTAAGGAGGATTACTTTAGCATATGAAAATCCTTACTAAAACTCTGCTAAATCCTAAAATCAAATCCAGATGATTTCTGAATCTAAATATGAGATGGAAAAAAAAATAAATCTTTCAAAGAAAAACATAAGAGAGTATCTTCATGACCCTGAAGTAAGCAAAGATTCCTTAAATAACACAAAAAGCACTAAACTTAAAACAAAAAAAGATGTTAGATTATATGAAAATTAAGAATCTCTGTTTATCAGTATTAAAAGAGTGAAAAAAACCCACAGAGTAGAAAAAGATGCTTGGAACGCATGTCTTCAACAAAGAGCTGACACTCAGAATATGTAAAGAATTCCTGGTCTGCTGCCATGGCTCACACCTGTAATCAGCACTTTGGGAGGCTGAGGCTGGAGGATCACTTAACCCAAAAGTTTGAGATCAGCGTGGGTAGCATAGAGCAACCTTGTATCTACTGAAAAAAAATTTTTTTAATTGTACTTTAGGTTCTGGGGTACATATGCAGATCACGCAGGATTGTTGCATAGGTACATACATGCCATGGTGATTTGCTGCCTCCATTCCCCCGTCACCTATATCTGCATTTCTCCTCATGTTATCCCTCCGCAACCCCCCCCAACCCGGCTGTCCCTCCCCTAGTCCCCCACAACAGACCCCAGTGTGTGATGCTTCCCTCCCTGTGTCCATGTGTTCTCGTTGTTCAATACCCGCCTATGAGTGAGAACATGTGGTGTTTGATTTTCTGTTCTTATGTCAGTTTGCTGAGAATGATGGTTTCCAGATTTATCTGGAAACCTACAAAGGACACGAATTCATCGTTTTTTATGGCTGCATCGTATCCCATGGTGTATATGTGCCACATTTTCCTTGTCCAGGCTATCATTGATGGGCATTTGGGTTGGTTCCAGATCTTTGCTATTGTAAACAGTGCCACAATTAACATATGTGTGCATGTGTCTTTATAATAGAACAATTTATAATACTTTGGATATATACCCAGTAATGGGATTGCTGGGTCAAATGGAATTTCTATTTCTAGGTCCTTGAGGAATGGCCACACTGTCTTCCACAATGGTTGCACTAACTTACACTCCCACCAACAGTGTAAAAGTGTTCCTATTTCTCCACATCCTCTCCAGCATCTGTTGCCTCCAGATTGTTTAATGATTGCCATTCTAACTGGCATGAGGTGGTATCTCAATGTGGTTTTGATTTGCATTTCCCTAATGACCAGTGATGATGAGCATTTTTTCATATGTTTGTTGGCCTCATATATGTCTTCTTTTGAAAAGTGTCTGTTCATATCCTTCGCCCAATTTTGAATGGGTTTGCTTGTTTTTTCTTGTAATTAGTTCTTTGTAGATTCTGGATATTAGCCCTTTGTCAGATGGGTAGATTGCAAAAATGTTTTGCCCATTCTGTTGGTTGCTGGTTTACTCTAATAATTGTTTCTTTTGCTGTGCAGATGCTCTTTAGTTTAATTAGATCCCATTTGTCTATTTTGGCTTTTGTTGCCAATGCTTTTGGTGTTTTAGTCATGAAGTCCTTGCCTCTGCCTATGTCCTGAATGGTTTTGCCTAGGTTTTCTTCTAGAGTTTTTATGGTGTTAGGTCTTATGTTTAAGTCTTTAATCCATCTGGAGTTAATTTTAGTATAAGGTGTCAGGGAGGGGTCCAGTTTCAGCTTTCTGCACATGGCTAGCCAGTTTTCCCAACACCATTTATTAAACAGGTAATCCTTTCCCCATTGCTTGTTTTTGTCAGGTTTGTCAAAGATCAGATGGTTGTAGGTTTGTGGCACTGCCTCCAAGGCATCTGTTCTGTTGGGCACAGTGGCATGCATCTGCAGTCCTAGCTATTTGGGAGGCTGAACCAGGAGAATCTGAACACAGGAGATCAAGGCTGCAGTGAGCTATGATCACTCTACTGCACCACAACCTGGGTGACAGAGCAAGGCTCTATCTCTAGAAAAAAAAAAAGAGAGAAAAAAAAGAAGAAAAATTTCTACAATTCAGTAAGAAAAAGAAAGACAACAATAGAAAAATGAGCAAGGGACTTTAATACCTACTTCACATAGAAGGATATCCTAACAGCGAATAAATATATAGATGGAGCTCACCTTCATTTGTTATCACTGAAATGCAAACTACAACCACAGGAGAGACATTATACTTTCATCCAATTGAAATTTTAAAAAGAGGCAAATACCCAATACCGCAACTGACATTCACATAAGCTACTGGTGGGGATGTAAATTAGTACAAATACTTTAGAAAACTGTTTGGCAGTATCTGCTAAGCTGAAGTCTTCAAAGTATGGTCCCTGGACCAGTAGCATAAGCATCACCTGGAACTTGTCAGAAGTAGACATTTTTGGGCCCTACTCCATGCCAACTGAATCAGAAACACTCCAGGTGTTTCCCAGAGACCTGTGTTTTAACAAACCCTCCAGGTGGTTCTGATGTGTGTGCAATCTTGAGAACCATTGTGCTAAAGCTAAGCATATGCATAGCCTCTAACTCAGAAACTGTACTCTCAGGAATGTCTACCAGAAATGTGTAGGAGCCTTCATCAAAGTACATGTACAAGAATGCTTGCAGTACCACTACTCAAAATAGCCAAAAACTGGAAACTACCTGATATGGTTTGGCTGTGTCCCCATTCAATCTCATCTTGAATTGTAGCTCCCATTATCCCCACGTGTTGTGGGACAGACCCATTGGGAGGTAATTGAATCACCGGGCTGGGTTTTTCCCGTGCTGTTCTCAGGATAGTGAGGAAGTCTCACGAGATCTCATGGTTTTATAAAGGGCAGTTCTACTGTGATTGTGAGGCCTCCCCAGTCACGTGGAACTGTGAGTCAATTAAACCTCTTTTCTTTATAAATTATTCAGTCTAGGGTATAACAGCGTGAGAAGGAAATAATACATTACCTAAATGCCATCAGTAGAATGGACAAATAAATCATGCTATAGTCACCAAGTAGAAGTCTACACAGCAATGAGACTTTACAATCTATAATTTTATGCAACTGTGTAGATGAACCACACATACATAATGATGGACAAAAGAAGCCAATCGCAAAGCTACACATCTTGTAGGATTCCATTTGTATAAAGTACAGAAACAGACAAAACCTGACTCTTCTATTACAAGTCAGGATACGGTTATGATTGGGAGAGACCAGTGGGTGAAGACTACAAGGATTCTAAGGAAGGTTTCTGGATGCTCCAAGCATTGTTTTTGTTGTTGTTGTTGTTGTTTGTTTAGTTTTTTGGGGTGTTTTTTCTTTCTTGAGCTGGGGTTGGTTACAGTAATGGTCTGTTTATGAAAATGCATTGTGCTGTATGCTTATCATGTGGGCACTTTTCTGCCAGTATACATCAATGGAAAGGTTTTCTTAAAACTTGATTAAAATAATTCTTTTCAAATTGTATGATAAGTATGAATTACTTTAGGTAGAATATTTGCATTGAAAAAAGTTTAGGGCATTAAAGAGTAATGTCTTAACATTCCACTCTAGGGAACTGTCATCAATATGGCAGAAGAAAAACGCTTACAAGATCAAATACCAATGAAAGCTTCCCTGAATGGCTGCATCAAGGTACTAAAAGTGGCCCCTGGAGTCAGATTGAGCAATAGAAACACACCAGTGGGCATAGTTCATCAGTAAATCTGTGCTTTAATAATTAAAATGTAAGCACTATATTTATATACCCCTTAATTCCATAAGAATTTTCAGTGATTGTAATTGCATTAACCTACTCATCAGTCAGGTTAAGCAGCCATCAGAGGAGCATGAGAAGCAAAGGAGAAAGTCAGGCACATTAACTAGCTGATGTTTGCTTCTGATTAAAGTTGGCTAATTTTTTTTCCAGCAAGTCGGTGAATTTTTAAAAAGACAGTGATCATCATGTCATCTCTGTGGTCAGCGAAGCCCTCATTTCACCTTGAGCTCCCTTTTGAGTAGCCCGGGCTCTGGGTTAGACATGGGCTCAGTCTGCTTTCTACTGACAAAGATGCTGTATTAGTCCATTTTCACACTGCTGATAAAGACATACCCAAGACTGGGTAATTTGTAAAGAAAGAGAAGTTTCATGGACTTAGTTCCATGTAGCTGGGGAGGCCTCACAATCATGGCAGCCAGCAAAGAGAATAAGAACCAAGAGAAATGAGTTCCCCCTTCTAAAACCATCAGATCTCATGAGATTTATTCACTACCATGAGAATATATTGGGGGAACACCCCTCCCCCCCATCATTCAATTATCTCCCACCGGGCCCCCTCCTGAAACATGTGGAAATTATGGTAGCTGCAATTCAAGATGAGATTTGGGTGGGGACACACCCAAACCATATCAGATGCTGACATTAGTCAGTTCCATCATTTGCATAACTCGATAGGAGCCACACACCTACACTTTTTTGCTTTGAAAAAATTCTCTATTTTTTAATATTTTTTGAGAAGGTAATTTGCTCACATTATTCAAAACTCAACAGGTAGAAAGCATCATATAGAAAAGTGTCTCCCTCCTTAACCTGTTTCTTGGTCATTCAGGTCCCCTCTGTGGAGGCAACCAGTTTTCTGTATAACTTCTCAGAGATTTAATATTTATTGGAAAAAAATGTATAGCTGTTTCTATATATTTTATTGTGCCCTCCTCTCCTTTCCATACCAATGGAAGCATATCAGACTGTTCTGCATTTAATATTTTGACCTTCCAACAGTTAGAAAAGAACATCCTCTTTGTTTTCATAGCTGCATAGTCATTCACAGTGAATGAATGTACCCCCTTAGCCACAATTAATATCAGTCACACCCCAACAGACATTCACATCTATTCATCTTTTCTTATCACAGAGCACTATAATGAATATTGTTCTATGTATATCTCTGTAACCATGTGAATGTGTGTTTTGATGATAAAATTCAAGAAATTCCATTTGACCCAGCAATCCCATTACTGGGTATATATCCAAAGGATTATGAATCGTTCTGCTATAAGGACACATGCACACGAATGTTCATTGCAGCACAGTTTACAATAGCAAAGACCTGGAACCAACCCAAATGCCCATCGATGATAGACTGGACAGGGAAAATGTGGCACATATACACCATGGGATATTATGCAACCATCAAAAATGATGAGTTCGTGTCCTTTGTAGGGACATGGATCAACCTGGAAACCATCATTCTCAGCAAACTGACACAAGAACAGAAAATCAAACACCGCATGTTCTCACTCATAGGCGGGTGTTGAACAATGAGAACACATGGACACAGGGGAGGGGGAGCATCACACACTGGGGTCTGTTGGGGGGGGAAATAGGGGAGGGACAGCAGGGGGTGGGGAGTTGGGGGAGAGATAGCATGGGGAGAAATGCCAGATATAGGTGACAGGGGAATGGAGGCAGCAAACCACCATGCCATGTATATACCTGTGCAACAATCCTGCATGATCTGCACATATACCCAGAACCTAAAGTACAATACAAAATATATATTAAAAAAAGAAAAGAAAATGTCTTCCAACTAGTTTCATCAATGAAACCTTGGTGGATGATTTATTTTAAGCCATTATTTTTGCCACTTGAATTGCATGTTTTATTTCATTAGGTAATTATTTCCCTAGAGGTAAAGGACCTGGCAGAATATCTTTACTGACTAAAAACAAGCTATGCTTTTGGTGCCCTGAAAATGTAATAATAACTAAGCCAAGGCTTAGCTGGGAAGTAACTGGATCTCACGTTCCCTTTCCACACCGTTTTTGCCCCTTCTCATTGTCATCCTTGTTCTCACTCTTCCCTCTTTTCCAACCGTGTTTTATGTTTCTGTTCCTCTTTCTCTTTCCTCAAACCAATCAAAACCAAACAAATAAAGGGACATAGAGAGCAGCAAGATCTCATACTGAAAACATTCTTAAAGGAAACAGCTTTCACATTTATCATTTTTTCATTATTTTGAGTTAGTTTTTGAAAGCAAGAGCATATATCTTTACTATATTAAAGATCAGAGTCACTCCAACCATGCAGTAAACCCAGAACACTTATTCATGGTGGCTATACCTCCAGTGGTTTATGATTTAAGCTCAGAAAGTTTCTTTAATGAATCTTTGCTATGGGTTTGACATCAATGTCAATTAAAAGCAGCATATGATGACCCTTATGCAATGAGAAAAGAATAAGAAAATACTAATATGTGGGTCTGACATAGAATATGCAAATTGGATCATTATAATAATAAATATGTCGGTTGAAAGGCTGACAAATGACCAATGGCTCATTGATAATAACCTCTAATCCTAAGAAAAAACATAGACCAAAATAAAAAGCTAATACACTTAGTATAAAGATAGAAAGCAAAGTGTCCCCTTGTTACATAATATTAGAACACTCTCTCAAACCTACACTTGCTTTCATTCTATGTCAAATGGGATTATACTTCCCACCTCCAGGTGCTGGGAGGAACAGGTTAGAGCCTCCATGGAAAGCACCTTGAAAACAGCCGAGTGCTCTGAAAATGCAGGTCATTACTTACCCCAAAAAAAGGCAGAAGGAAATCCATCTGCTCTAAAACTTCTCTCCTCAGTATGCTTCCATATTATCTATATGACTTAAAGATAGGTTTATCAAATTTGTGTTTACAATTATGTGATGTGAGTTAAAATAATCACACACACAATCAGAACCCATGGCTGACTACTCACCACATTTCCTTTGTCTTTCTGTCTAGGATGAGATTTTGTTTAATTATTGAACCATAAGAAAATGTCATTATCCCTTGGTTTGTTGTTAATTCTTAGCTAGAATCCTTTTTGTGTCTTTGGAATCTCTTGTACACACAGCCAGTTGGATAGAAAATAGAAGGTACTTGAGAGTTGAGGAACTGTTAGTGAATTGATGTGGAAGTTTCTAAAGGGATTGCTCCTGAAATGCCAGGTTTTAGCAGGACTAGAAGTTGAGGGCCTTCCCACCACAGATGGCCAGATTCGGTGCCTTCCAAGACCACTGTCTAGCTCAAGCCCCAGCCTGTCTGTCCTGAAAATACCAGCAAGTACCGTCCTCCTCCCAATAGCATTATATATAGTGTGTCCCACAAAGACCCAGAAGGGGTCAGATGAATAACAGTTTAAAGCAATTCATACATTCGTGAGCCAACAGTCCTGGGCTCCAACCCCCAGGCTATCACGTAAGGCTCTGAGATTCCAGGATGGCACTCAGCATCCAGGTGCTTCACACCCTTGAACATCTGTCATGCTTTGGACACACACATGCATACACACACCAACGCTTCTTGAATACTCTGCCTGTGTTTAGGGCTATCTCTCCCTTAGGGGTCCTACCTCCTCTAGAAATAAGCCAGAACCGCATTTCCCAAGCCTTCCTTGCATCTCGGTTGCTCATATGTGATCCAGGCTTGGTGGATCTGACGCACTCCCAAGAGACTATAAAGCAGTTGAGAGCAATGTGGAGAACCATGAGTGCCTCACGGTTTTTTCTGTTGTGAGAGAGGAAATAGAAGCCTCCAGCTTTGGAGAACATCAGCAAAAGAGGTCTCAAGCATTAGAGATGAAAGCTGTGGTATCTCTGCTTTGCGAAGGTGGCAGAGGGTCATCACAAACTTTCCACCTTTACAAGAGTCTGAAGTACCCAGTACATCCCATACTAAGTTCCATGTATATGTAGGCAAATTAAAATATGTCCTGCTGCTTAACAAACTCTGTTGGTTCACTTATCAAATGGAAATAATAAGAGGTGCGTCACAGAAATGTTAAGAATCACCAGGAACAGCTCAAAGCACCTAGAACATGGGCAAAAAGCACACATCAAATGTGAGTTCTTTCCTTTTTGATATCAAATACCTGTAATGTTCTATATTTTCTTACTATTAACATGTTAGTTATGTCTTCTTCTTTTACAACCTTTTTAATGGTTAACATGAAGATTACGACTTTTTTTTTTTTTTTCTTTTTGAGATGAAGTTTCGCTCTTGTCGTCCAGGCTGGAGTGCAATGGTGTGATCTCGGCTCACTGCAACCTCCGCCTCCCGGGTTCAAGCGATGTTCCTGCCTCAGCCTACCGAGTAACTGGGATTATAGGCACCTGCCACCATGCCCAGCTAATTTTTATATTTTTAGTAGAGATGGGGTTTCACCATGTTGGCCAGGCTGGTCTCGAACACCTGACCTCAAGTGATCCACTGGCCTCAAACTCCCAAAGTGCTGGGATTACAGGTGTGAGCACCACGCCTGGCCACAACATGCTTTCTTGATTTTTCAGTTATCTACGCAGCATCATTTTATCACCCCAATTTTAGTAGAACTTCAGAGCTGTCTGACTACATCTACCTCACCACCTCTTTTGCTTTACTGTTAGTATACACTCTTTGCATCAGTTTTAAACTTCACGAGGCATTACAATTATTGCTTTGTACAATCAATACCTACTTCTATTTAGCCTCGTGTTTACTCATCTTAGTATATTCATTTCTTCCTGCAACCATGAGGAACTGTTTTCCTTCTACCTGAAGAAAAAAAACAAAAGATTTTCTTTCAGTACAGACCGCAACAGGCCCCAGTGTGTGATGTTCCCCTCCCTGTGTCCATGTGTTCTCATTCTTCAGTTCCCACTTATGAGTGAGAACATGCAGTGTTTGGTTTTCTGTTCCTGTGTTAGCTTGCTGAGAATGATGATGGGAATATAAATTAGTTCAGTCATTGCGGAAGACAGTGTGGTGATTCCTCAAGGATCCAGAACCGGAAATACCATTTGACCCACCAATCCCATTACTGGGTACATACCCAAAGGATTATAAATCATTCTACCATAAAGACACATGCACACCTATGTTTACTGCAGCACTGTTCACAATAGCAAAGATCTGGAACCAACCCACATGCCCATCAATGATAAAATGGATAAAGAATATGTGGCACATATACACCATGGAATACTAGACAGCCATAAAAAAGAATGAGATCGTGTCCTTTACAGGGACATGGATGAAGCTCAAGTTGTTTTTAAGGTTTGATTTTTTTACTTTGGCCTTCAGCAGTTTTACTATGATGTGTCTAGGTATGTTTTTGTTTGTATTTCTATCACTCAAAATCCCATGTGCTTCCTTTTATTCTTCCTGTGAAACAGGATCTCTGTCGCCCAGGCTGGAGTGCAGTGGTGTGATCTCTACTGACTGCAACCTCCGCTTCCTGGGCTCAAGCTGATCCTCCTGCCTCAGCCTCCCAAATAGGGGAGCTACAGACACGCCACCACGCCTAGCTAATTTTCTTTATTTTTGGAGAGACGGGGTTTCACTATGTTGCCCAGGCCAGTCTTGAACTCCTGGGCTCAGACAATCCACCTGCCGTGGCCTCCCAAAGTCCTGGGATTACAGGGATGAGCCACTGTGCCCAGCCTCCACGTGCTTCTTGAATCTAAGAATTTAGTTTGGTGAAATTCTCAGCCATTATCACTAAAAATTTTTTTGGCTACATTTTCTTCATTCAGGGAATTCAGTTTTGTGTGTATTCAACATTTTCAGCATATTTGGCATGTGTCTTATACACCTATTCTTTTTTTAATCTGACTCTAAGTGTTCATTGGTCCTGTGTTCTGCTGTGTCCAATCAACTGCCAAGCTTAATATAATTTCAGCTATTGTACTTTTCCATTATAGAATATCCATTTCATTTCTTACAGATTTTTAGTATGTGGCAAAAGTCTATCCTTTTACCTCTTTCGTTTATTTTCTCTGTTTTTGAACATATTAATCATAGTTAGCTTTAAGTCCTTATCTGCTATTTTTATTTTATTTTTAAGAAACAGAGTCTTGTTCTGTCACTCAGGATGGAGTACAGTCCTGTGATCACAGCTCTCTACAATGTCAAACTCCTGGACTCAAGTGACCCTCCTGCCTTAGCCTCCCAAGTAGCTGGGACTACAGGCACACATCACCATGCCCAGTTAATTGTGTGTGTGTGTGTCTGTGTGTGGAGATGGGGTCTCACTATGTTGCCAAGGCTGGTTCTGCTAATTTTCATATTTGATCATCTGTGAGTCTTTTTATCTATTTTTCTCCTGTAACCAAATTATAAGACATGCAAAAGTCAAACTTGGGAGTCTGAAGCAGATCACTTGAGCCTAGAAGGTCAAGGCTGCAATGAGCTATGCACTGCACTACAGCCTGGGCAACAGAACGAGGCCCTACCACAAACATCAAGACTTCCACATGTCTTAAAACTTTTTCTTGCATTCCAGACATTAAAAACTGCAAACACTCCAGGTGACTTTATCACCTACCAGGAAGAATTTTCTTCCCTCTATTAAGTGGGTATCGTAAAGGACTGATCATTTCAATCCAATAATGGGTTAAGCTGAAAATGGGCCAGGTTTTGGTTTTCATAAGACTTATTATACCTCTGCTTTTCCTCCATTTCTATGATATGGGCATCCTAGGGTTCATGGTGATGCTGGTGGGGTCTTTGGCTCTTCAGCCATGAAGATCCTGGGAGTTTCAGCTTTGCCCTTCACAGATGTTTACCGTAGCTCTTTATCTATCTTCCTACCAGTGCAGCCAAAAATGTCTTGCGGGGGAAGACTATCCAAGAGTTTGTTTCTCATTCCATACGCAGAATTGGTCAGTGACCCCTCTGCCAGTTTATCCTAAAAGGATTCCCTCCTTACTTTCTTAGCTGTGCCTACAAAAATATGTTTTTTATAATTTAAATTATATCTGTTTTCTCCTAATTGTTGCAGCAAGAACATTAGCCATGACCTTCCACATCCTGGCAGGAGGTCCCCCTGCTCTCCTTTGTAACAAATTATATAACTGGTGACGATTCTTAAGCACCCTGAAATTTTTCATGAATAACAGAAGAAATTGGAAAAAAGGAGATCTCAAACAACTTGATTGCTCGGTTTTAAGACACTTTTTAAATGGTGTTTGTTTCATTCTCAGGTCTGAAGAACATTTTATTTGGAATACGAGCCACTTTTTACAGACAGACCAGGTTGACAGAATTTAAATCACAATTTCCAGTCCAGATTCAATTGAATCATTCCATTTATACAAACCACAAATCAAAATAAAACCACTGTGACAGAGGAGAACCATTTTGCCTATAAATTTTATCCTTGTGATTAAGACAGGCTTGTAATAAATTATTTGGTTTTTGTTAAAATAATATTGATTCACATTGCCCCACCCTCAGTCAGAATAAGCTTCTCAGTGACATAATAGAAAAAGAACTGATTGTTAAAAACCTGGAAAGCAGCCAAATTTACAATAGATTGCTCTTCCTACTTATAAAAAGCTGCTATATATGATTATTGCAAAAACTTTCCTCCAAGCAATGTATGCACAAGTTGCTGCCTTGAGAAATATGGAAAGTCAGAAATTAGAATTTTACATGTAGTGTATAAATCTAATCAGTACAAGGAATGTGAGTGCTGGGAATCCACCGACTACTGAAGGGGAGACCTCCTGCATGGTCCTTTATTCTTAGGAGTACAGTGACTATTGGAGGGTATCAGTGGCCCTTCCAGCTTAAAAATGCAAAAGGGCCTTGTCATATTTAGGTGATGAACTACGTGATGTTTGTGCTAACTTCTGACCCCTTCCCATTTGCGTGGCTATTTGCCCTTTACAGAATGCCTCCACAACCACCTAATCGATGTCTTCTTTTGCCCTAAATTCCTGAGGCCCTTGCTAAGTCCTACCTCTTTAACGTTATACCACTTCACCTTCCTAAATGTATCACTGCCCTCCCCTTCCACCACACTGCTACTGCCACCTGTACCTTCATTGGGAGAGACTTGCAAGGAGAGTAGAATGGAAATTAAGAAAATAAGCATTTTGAGGCCCTTCTATTTTACAGGCAGGCACAGCCTGCCTTATGTAATGCACAGGGCCAGTCCTGGCCAGATTAATTGAGGAAATGGGTGATTGTTCTTGCAGAATGAGCTGGGAGAAGAATGCTAACATTAATTGTCCACAGTTTCCAGCCCTTTCTTTGGATGTGCCATCTCTATCCTGTCATAGCCGGTAAAAAATTCAAAGGCCACTTTTATTTTTTCAATCAACAGCCTGACAGGATCTAATAAAAATGCAATTCCTTTAATGGACAGGTTAATGCACTGGCAAATTGAGGTCTAGGGCCCCTATACCTGGCACACACACAATCTCTTTCCTGAAACAGCTCTTCCCTTCCCATCAAAGGGTATGAATTATTTGTCCAAACAATCTCCTGCTCTAAACTTAATACAAAAGTTTGGTTGGTGTTGAAATTTGGGTAGGGCCTACCGAATCTAAAGCTCTATAGTCCAGGGAAGAAAAACAGGCACACAGTATACTAGAATATCAAATGAAACCAAAACACTCTACCTGCCAAGCATTTCCAGGAGCCAAATACCAATGTTAGATTGAGGTGGATGGTTCAAACTTAACAAGGTCAAAGAGGTGCTGCTTAAGGAGCTTTTAATATTGTTTCTGCAACAAATGGCCTGTTTCCTTGTACTTTCGTCAAGCAGAGTTTTTCCAAAGTTTCAAGTCTCAAAATGTGTAAGTCACTTCTTCCATATTTTGTTTCAACATAAATATATTTATTTATAATTACTTAACTGTCATATGCAGAAAGACATGTATCTTTTTCAAAACACATTATCTATGTTTTTAACAGTCCTTAAAAGATGGTACATGGGCCAGGCACAGTGGCTCATGCCTGTAATCCCAACACTTTTGGAGGTCAAGGTGGGTGGATTACTTGAGTTCAGGAGTTCGAGAGCAACCTGGACAACATGGCAAAACCCCATCTCTATAAAAAAAATACAAAAATTAGGCATGGTGAGCCCGCCTGTAGTCCCAGCTACTCAGAAGGCTGAGGTGAGAGAGTTGCATGAGACCAGAAAGCGGAGTTCGCAGTGAGTCGAAATAGTGCCACTGCACTTCAGCCTGAGTGACAGAGCGAGAGACCTGTCTCAAAGAAAAGATAGTATATTGGTACATTTTTGCTCATTCAAGTGAATGACCAGACTCCTGAGATGATGAGTAAATGACCGCCCATCTTCTTTGGTATGTCCAGCTCTGACCAGGAATTCCACCACTTCTGAGGTACCCAAAACCAGTTTAATCTAAACAAAGAAGTCAACTGAACCAAAAATATTTTCATCTCTCAGTCATTCAACAAATAAACCTTACTCTTGTCCCTTATTTCAACCTTAAGCCATTCCCCCAAAACTTCATGCACGTTTTGAGACACTTTCCTTTACAAAACACCTAAAATCTGCAATCCCCTGCCAGTTCTTGGTGTCATAATCTTTACCCACAACTGCATCGACTTGTTGGCTCTTGTGTCTCTAACTCAATAACACATGGATTCAGAGAGACTATGAGTCAAATCGCGTCCCGTCCAAACATAACTACACACAGAAAAGTCTGTGGGACACAGTATGTAGGGTGGTTATTAGTTCTGGCTCCCTTCTCTGACTTCAGAAAATGAACCTATCATGAAATAACAATGGTTAACTTCACAGATCAGCACAATTTTACAAAGCGCTTTCACCACCATTATCTCCTATGGGCCCCACAAGAACTCTATGAAGTCACCAAAGCAGGCATTGTCTTCATTTTAAAGATTACAAAATTAAGATTCAAAAAGGTTAATTACCTTCCCAACACCTCCCAGGTGGTAAGCGACAGAATGCCAGTGGCACAATAGTTCCAGCCCATGTCACACCCTCAGAAAAAGTCTAATTACTGTAGTCTTAGCACAAAGTACAGGACCTATTAGAGCATTATAATCAGTAATCATTGGGATAAATCTCTCTAAAAGTAAGCCTTTTGAATATGATGCCAAGTTATTACAAAGCTCTAGTTCCTTGAGACAGTGTTTTACATTGTAGTGCTTAAACTCCTCTCTCTCTTCTACAGGTTCACTAGGCTCTTTGGCCCTTCTCTGCTGCACATTTTAAATGTTACAAATAACCTATCATGTTGAAGTGGTTGGGAAGTATGACTTGATTGTTCAATTAGTTACGTGACATTATCCCAATAGTAATGTAACTACTTTTTAGGATCCACTTTGCACTTATACAATTCCCCTCCCCCACCCTGTCAGATCCTTTTTTTTTTAATTTTAATATTTTGTTCATCATTAATTTTTGTATTTTTTATTTAAAAAAATAGATTGCAGAGCTGGGTGCAGTAGCTCACACCTGTAATCTCAGCACTTTGTGAGGCTGAGGCAGAAGGATCACTTAGCAGAATGAGCTGAAAATCAACTCCAAAGGAAGTGTCAAAATTCTACAAATACATGAAAATTGAATAATCTGCTCTTGGATGATCTTTGGGTTAACAATGAAATAAAGTTGGAAACTGAAAAATTATTTGAAATAAATGATTACAGTGACACAACTTTTCAAAACTTCTGGGGAGATGATCATCATGGCAGACAGGAGGCAGCACTATATTGCAGCTCCAATTCAGATGGACAGAGCAGCGTGTAGAGGATTACATCATGAATTTTAGTCCCAAGAGAACCCACAGACCCTCTGAAGGAAGCAGACTGATCCTGCAGGACCCAGGAGACACCCCAAATACTATGAATGCTCAAATTGCAGAAGTGGGAAAGGGAAATCCTCCACTCCCCAACACATGGGAATAATCACATCCCCACTGATAAAACTGAAGGTCTAGTTTGTGGGAGAAGTTTCCGACCTTACCTGGAACTAAGTCAATTTAGAGAGCCAAGCAAAATACAGGGGTAGAAGAAGCAGCAGGAAAGGCCTTGGGAGCTCTCTGGGTCCCCAAGCAGGCCATTCCTGCCTGGCATCACAGAGATTGTTAGGAAAGGTGGCCAGAGGCACAGAAGAAAATGCCATAGGGAGAAGAAAGTCTCCAGCTGAAATCTGTCACAATTTGAAATGGGCAAGAATCCTCTTGGCCAGAACTTGGGGGAGGGTATGAATCCAGCATGCAGACTTCACAGACAGGGGACGAACCAAAGTCCTTTTCTTTTACAGCTGAAAGGCAGGTAGCCTGTGGCAAGTTCTCAAGCCCAGCTTACCCCCTGCCTGGAAACAGACTTGGGCCTGTTAGTAGGGGCACAGTGGCAGTAAGACCAACCCTTTGATTTGCATGGGAGCTAGGTGAGGCCTGTGACTGCAGGCTTTCCCCCACTTCCCTGACAACCTGCACAACTCAGCAGAGGCAGACATAATCCTCTTAGGTACACAACTCCATTGACCTGGGAACCTCATCCCCATCCCCCACAGAAGCTACAGCAAGAGCCGCCCAAGTAGAGTCTGAGTTCAGACATGCCTAGCACTGCCCCCCACCTGATGGGCCTTCCCTACCCACTCTGGTAGCTGAAGACAAAGGGCATATACTCTGGGGGAGTTCTAGGGCCACACCCACCACTGTTTCCTCTCCATACTACCACAGCTGATGCTCTCTGGAAAGCACCACCTCCTGGCAGGTGGCCAACCAGCACAAAATAGAGCATTAAACCACCAAAGCTAAGAACCCTCACAGAGCCCATTTCACCCCCCTGCCACCTCCATTGGAACAGGTGCTGTTATCCATGGCTGAGAGACCCATAGACGGTTCACATCACAGGACTCCATGCAGGCAATTCCTCATCAAGACAGAAAGTCAACAAAGAAGCAATGAATCTAAACTATACCTTGGAACAAATGAACAAATGTACCAGCCTGAAGCCAGGTAGATGTGCTGGGTGGCTAGACCCAGAAGAGAGATAATAATCACTGGAGCTCAGCTTGCAGGAAGCCACATGCATAGGAAAGGGGGAGGGTACTACATCAAGGGAATATTCCATGGGACAAAGAATCTGAACAACAGCCTTCAGCCCCAGACCTTCCCTCTGACAGAGCCTACCCAAATGAGAAGGAACCAGAAAGCCAACTCTTGTAATATGACGAAACAAGACTCTTTAGCACCCTCAAAAAATCACACTAGCTCACCAGCAATGGAGTCAAACCAAGAAGAAATCCCTAATTTACCTTAAAAGAATTTTTAAAATGTTAGTTATTAAGCTAATCAGAGAGGTACCAGGGAAAGGTGAAGCCCAGTGCAAGGAAATCCAAAAAGTGATACAAGAAGTGAAGAGAGAAATATTCAAGGAAATAGATAACATAAAGAAAAAAAACAATGAAAACTTCAGGAAACATTGGACACACTTATAGAAACAAAATGCACTGGAAGGTTTCAGCAATAGAATTGAACAACTAGAAGAAAGAAATTCAGAGCTTAAAGACAAGGTCTTTGAATTTATACAATCCAATAAAGACAAAGAAAAAAGAATAAGAAAATATGAAAAAAGCCTCCAAGAAGTCTGAGATTATGTTAGACAACCAAACCAAAAATAATCAATGTTCCTGAGGAAGAAGAAAAATATAAAAGTTTGGAAAACATATTTAGGGGACTAATCAAGGGAAACTTCCCTGGCCTTGCTGGAGACCTAGATGTCCAAACACAAGGAACACAAAGAACACCTGGGAAATTCATCACAAAAAGATCATCGCCAAGGCACACTGCCATCAGGTTATCTAAAGTTAAGATGAAGGAAAGAATTTTAAGAGCTGTGAGACAAAAGAACAAGGTAACTTATAAAGGAAAACCTATCTGATTAACAGC
This sequence comes from Ateles fusciceps, assembly GCA_036589455.1. Classification (NCBI taxonomy): domain Eukaryota; kingdom Metazoa; phylum Chordata; class Mammalia; order Primates; family Atelidae; genus Ateles; species Ateles fusciceps. Next base: position 18,047,217 of record JAZHEH010000222.1, read on the forward strand.
AGATTTCTCAGCAGAAACCCTACAAGACAGAAGGGATTGGGGCCCTAACTTCAGCCTCTTCAAGCAAAACATTAGCCAAGAATTTTGTATCCAGCAAAACTAAGCATCATGTATGAAGGAAAGATACAGTCTTTTTCAGACAAACAAATGCTGAAAGAACTTGCCACTATCAAGTGACCACTACAAGAATTGCACAAAGGAGCTTTAAATCTTGAAATAAATCCTGGAAATACATCAAAACAGAACCTCTTTGAAGCATAAATCACAGGGACCTACAAAACAAAAAGACAACTTAAAAAGCAAAAACAAAAAACAAAAAAATCAAGGTACACAGGCAAGAAATAGCATGAGGAATGCAATGTACCTCACATCTCAATACTAACACTGAATGTAAATGGCCTAAATGCTCCACTTTAAAGATGTAGATCTGCAGAATGGATAAGAACTCACCAACCAACTATCTGCTGCCTTCAGGAGACTCACCTAACAAAAGGACTCACATAAACTTAAAGTAAAGAGGAAGAAGGTATTTCATGCAAATGGACACTGAAAGTGAGCAGGGGTCTTAGTTCAGACAAAACAAACTTTAAAGCAACAGCAGTCAAAAGAGATAAACAGGGACACTATATAATGGTAAGAGGCCTTGTCCAACAGGAAAATATCACAATCATAAACATATATGCACCTAACACTGGAGCTCCCAAATTTATAAAATAATTACTAATAGACCTAAGAAATGAGACAGACAGCAACACAATAATAGTGGGGGAACTTCAGTACTCCACTGACAGCACTAGACAGGTCATCAAGACAGAAAGTCAACAAAGAAGCAATGAATCTAAACTATACCTTGGAACAAATGAACTTATATACTGAACATTTCATCCAATAACCACAGAATACACATTCTATTCAACAGAGCATGGAACTTTCTCCAAATAGACCATATGATAGGTCACAAAATTAGCCTCAATAAATTTAAGAAAACTGAAATTATATCAAGCACTTTCTCAGACTACAGTACAATTAAACTGGAAATCAATTCCAAAAGGAACCTTCAACATAATGCAAATACATGAAAATTAAATAACCTGCTCTTGAATGGTCATTGGGTCAAAATCAAAGTCAAGATGGAAATCAAAAAATTCTTCAAACTGAATGACAATAATGACACAATCTATCAAACCTCTGGGATACAGCAAAGGCAATGCTAAGAGGACAGTTCATAGCCCTAAACATCTACATTAAAAAGACTGAAAGAGCACAAACTTACTAAGGTCATACCTCAAGGAATGAGAGAAACAAGAAAAAACTAAACCCAAATCCAGCAAAAGAAAAGTAATAATCAAGATCAGAGCAGAACTAAATGAAATTGAAACAAAAAAAAAAAGATAAAAAAATTGCTGGTCCTTTGAAAAGATAAATCAAATTGATAGACCGTTAGGAAGCTTAACCAAGAAAAGAAGAAAGAAAATCCAAATAACCTCATTAAGAAACAAAACAGGAGACATTACAACTGACACCATGGAAATACAAAAGATCTTTCAAGGCTACTATGAACACCTTTACACAAATAAACTAGAAAACCTAGAAGAGATGGATAAATTCCTGGAAAAATACAACCCTCCTAGCTTAAATCAGGAAGAATTAGATATCCCAAACAGACTAACAACAAGCAGCAAGATTGAAACGGTAATTTTAAAATTATCAACAAAGAAAGCCCAGGACCAAATGTATTCACAGCAGAATTCTACCAGACATTCAAAGAAGAATTGGTACCAATCCTTTCGAAACTTTTCCACAAGATAGAGAAAGAGGGAACCCTCCCTAATTCATTCTATGAAGCCATCATCACCCTCATACCAAAACCAGGAAAGGACATAACCAAAAAACAAAACTACAGACTGATATCCCTGATGCATATTGTATTAGTCTATTTTCACACTGCTGATAAACACATACCTGGGCATAGGAGGGAAAAGAGGTTTAATTGGACTTACAGTTCCACATGGCTGGAGAGGCCTCAGAATCATGGTGGAATGCAGAAAGCACTTCTTACCATGGCAGCAGCAAGAGAAAATGACAAAGAAGCAAAAGCAGAAACCCCTGATAAACCCATCAGATCTTGTGAGACTTATTCACTATCATGAGAATAGCACAGGGAAGACCAGTCCCCATGATTCAATTACCTCCCCCTGGGTCCCTCCCTCAACATGAGGGGATTCTGGGAGATAGAATTCATGCTGAGATTTGGGTGGGGCCACAGCCAAACTATATCAAACGTAGATGCTAAAATCCTTAACAAAATACTAGCTAACTGAATCCAACAACATATCAAAAAGATAATCCACAACGATCGAGTAGGTTTTATACCAGGGATGCAGGGATGGTTTAACATATACAGGTTAATAAATGTGATACACCACATAAACAAAATTACAAACAAAAACCATATGATCATCTCAAGAGATGCAGAAAAAGCATTTGATGAAATCCAGCATTGCTTTATGATTAAAACTCTCAGCAAAATCAGCTTACAAGGGACATACCTCAATGTAATAAAAGCCATATATGACAAACCCACAGCCAACATAATACTGGATGGGGAAAAGTTGAAAGCATTGCCCCTGAGAACTAGAACAAGGCAAGGATGCCCACTCTCACCACTCCTCCTCAAAATAGTACTGGAAATCCTAGCAAGAGTAATCAGACAAGAAAAACAAATAAAGGGCATTCAAATCAGTAAAGAGGAAGTCCAACTGTCACTGTTTGCTGATGATATGATTGTTTACCTCAAAAACCCTAAAGACTCCTCCAGAAAGCTCCTAGTACTGATAAAAAATATTCAGTGAAGTTTCCAGATACAAGATTAATGTACACAAATCAGTAGTTCTTCTATACACCAACAACAACCAAGTGGAAAATCAAATCAAGAACTCAGCCCCTTTTATAATAGCTGCAAAAAGTAAAATGCTTGGGAATATACTAACCTCTTCAAAGAAAACTACAAGACACTGCTGAAAGAATTTATAGACAACACAAACAAATGAACATACATCCCATACTCATGGATGAGTAGAATCAATATTGAGAAAATGACCATACTGCCAAAAGCAATCTATAAATTCAGTGCAATTCCCATCAAAATACCACCACCATTCTTCATAGCATTAGAAAAACAAATTCTAAAATTCATATGGAACCAAAAAATGAGCCTGCCTAACCAAAGCAAGACTGAGCAAAAAGAATAATGTGATCTAGAGGCATCACATTACCTGATTTGGTGACTATAAGGCCATGGTCTCCAAAACAGCATGGTTCTGGTATTAAAAATAGGCACGTAAACCAATGGAACAGAATAGAGAACCCTGAAATAGACCTGAATGCTTTCAGACAACTGATCTTCAACAAAGCAAACAAAAACATAAAGTGGTGAAAGGACACCCTTTTCAACAAACGGTGCTGGGATAATTGGCTAGCCACATGTAGGAGAATGAAACTGAATGCTCATCTCTCACCTTATACAAAAATCAACTCAAGATGGATTAAAGACTTAAATCTAGGACATGAAACTACAAAAACTCTAGAAGATAACATTGGAAAAACCCTTCTAGACATTGGCTTAGGCAAAGATTTAATGACCAAGAACCCAAAAGCAAATGCAATAAAAACAAAGATAAATAGCTGGGATTTAATTAAGCTAAAGAGCTTTTGCACAGCAAAAGGAACAGTCAGTAGAATAAATAGACCACAGAGGGGGAGAAAGTCTTCACAATCTATGCATCTAACAAAGGACTAATATGTAGAACCTATAATGAACTCAAACAAATCAGTAAGAAAGAAAACAAACAATCCCATCAAAAAGTGGGCTAAGGACATGAATAGATAATTCTCAAAAGAAGACATACAAATGGCTGACAAACATGTGAAAAATGCTCAACATCACTAATGATTAGGGAAATACAAATCAAACCACAATGCAATACCACCTTACTCCAGCAAAGAGGGCCATAATCAAAAAAATCAAAAAGCAGTGGATGTTGGCATAGAGGCAGTGATCAGGGAACACTTGTACACTGCTGGTGGAAATGTAAACTAGTACAGCCACTATGGAAAATGGTGTGAAGATTCTTTAAAGAACTGAAAGTAAATCCAGCAATCTCACTACTGGGTATCCACCCAGAAGAAAAGAAGTCATTATACAAAAAAGATACTTGCACACACATGTTTATAGCGGCACAATTCACAATTGCAAAATTGTGGGACAAACCCAAATGCCCATCAATCAAAGAGTGGATAAGAAACTGTGGTGTATATATATATATATACACACACAATGGAATACTGCTCAGCCACAAAAAGGAATAAATTAATGGCATTTGCAGTGACCTGGATGAGATTGGAGACTATTATTCTAAGTGAAGTAACTCAGGAATCCAAAATCAAACATCATATGTTCTCACAGATATGTAGGAGCAAAGCTATGAGGATGCAAAGGCATAAGAATGATACAGTGGACCTTGAGGACTTGGGGGAAAGTTGGGAGGAGGCAAGGGATAAAAGACCACAAATAGGGTGCAGCATATACTGCTTGGGTGATGGGTACCCCAAAATTTCACAAATCACCACTAAAGAATCTACTCATGTAACCAAATATCACCTGTACCCCCAATAACCTATGGAAAAATTTAAAAATATTTTTTAAAAACCCTCTGGGATACAGCAAAAGTGATGCTAAGAGGAAAGTTCATATAATTAAATACCTGCATCAAAAAGTCTGAAACAGCACAGACAGACATACCTCAAGAAACTAGACAAATAACAACAAATTAAACCTGAACCCACCAGAAGAAAAGAAATAACAAAGATCAGAGCAGAACTAAATGAAATTGAAACAAAAAAAAATACAAAAAATAAATGAAACAAAAAGCTGGTTCTTTGAAAGGGTAAACAAAATTGATAGACCATTAGCAAGATTAACCAGGAAAAGACGAGAGAAAATTGAAAGAGGAAGACCCAAATTGGAAAAGAGGAAGCTCAATTAGAAATGAAACTGAAGATGTTACAACTGATACCACAAAAATACAAAAGATCATTCAAGGCTACTATGAACACCTTTATGTGCACAAACTAGAAAATCTAGAGCAGATGGATAAATTTTTGGAAATATACAACCCTCCTAGATTAAATCAGGAAAAATATAAACCCTGAACAGACCAATAACAAGCAGCAAGAGTGAATCAATAATTTTTTTTAAAAATTGCCACAAAAAAAAAGTCCAGGACCAGATGGATTCACAGCCAAATTCTACCAGACATTCAAAGAAGAATTTGTACCAATCCTACTGGAACTATTCCAAAAGATAAAGAAAGAGGGAATCCTCCCTAAATTATTCTATGAGGCTAATATTACCCTAATACCAAAACCAAGAAAGAACATTACAAAAAAAGAAAACCACAGACCAGTATTCCTGATGGACATAGATGCAAAGGTCCTCAACAAGATACTAGGTAACCGAATCCAACAGCATATCAAAAACATAATACATCACAGTCAAGTGGGTTTTATATCAGGGATGCAGGGATGGTTTAATACATACACTGGTCAATAAATGTGATATACCACATTAGCAGAATCAGAAACAAAAACATATGATCATCTCGATAGATGCAGAAAAAGCATTTGTTAAAATTCCACATCCCTTTATGATAAAAACCCTCAACAAAATAGGCATAGAAGGGACTTACCTCAAAATAACAAAAGCCATATATGGCCAGCCCACAACCAACATCATACTGAATCAGGAAAAGTTAAAAGCTTTCTTCCTGAGAACTGGAACAAAACAGGGATGCCCACTTTCACCACTCTATTCAACATAGTGCTAGAAATCCAGGCCAGAGAAATTAGACAAGAGAAAGAAATAAAGGGCACCCAAATTGGAAAAGAGGAAGTCAAACTGTCATTGTTCACTCATGATATGACTGTGTACCTAGAAAACCCTAAAGATGATCCAAAAAAGCTCCTAGACCTGATAAACAAATTCAGTGAAGTCTCAAGATACAAAATCAATGTACACAAATCAGTAGCACTGCTAAACACCAACAATGACCAAGGGTTCAAATCAAGAACTGAACCCTTTTTACAGCAGCTGCAAAAAAATAAAATAAAATGAAATACTTGGAGATATATTTAACCAAGGAGGTAAAAGATCTCTACAAGGAAAACTGCAAAACACTGCAGAAAGACATCATAGATGACACAAATAAATGGAAACACATCTCATGCTCATAGATGGGTAGAATCCATATTATGAAAATGATTATACTGCCCAAAGCAATCTACGGATTCAATGCAATTATCATCAAAATGCCATTGTTATTCTTCACAGAAGTAGAAGAAACAATCCTAAAATTCAATGGAACCAAAAAAGGAGCCCCCATAGCCAAAGCAAATGTGGCATCACATTACCTGACTTAAAATTATACTACAAGTCCACAGTTACAAAGACAGCAGGGTACTAGTATAAAAATAGGTGTATAGACCAATGGAACAGAATAGAAAACCCAGAAATATCGCCAAATACTTACAGCCAAGTGATCTTCAACAAAGCATACAAAAACATCCATTGAGAAAAAGCCTGTTCAATAAGTGGTGCTGGGAAAACTGGCAAGCCACAGGTAGAAGAAGGAAACTGGACCTTCAACTCTCAGCTTGTGCAAAACTCAACTCAAGGTGGATTAAAGACTTAAATCTAAGAACTGAAACCATAAAAATTCTAGAAGATAGCATTGGAAAAACTCTTCCAGACATTGGCTTAGGCAAAGAATTCCTGACTAAGATCCCAAAGGCAAATGCAACAAAAACAAAAATAAATACATGGGACCTAATTAAACTAATAAAGCTTCTGCACAGCAGAAGAAACAATCAGCAGAGTAAACAGACAACCCACAGAGTGGGAGAAAATATTTGCCAACTATTCATCCAACAAAGGACTAATATCCAGAATCTACAAGGAACTCAAACAAATCGGCAAGAGAAAAACAAATAATCCCATCAAAGAGTGGACAAATAACATCATTAGACAATTTTCAAAAGAAGAGTGTATTAGTCCATTCTCACATTACTATAAAGAACTACCTGAGAATGGGTAATTTATAATGAAAAGAGGTTTAATTGGCTCATGATTTCACAGGCTGTGCAGGAAGTATGGCTGGGAAGCCTCCAGAAACTTACAATTATGGTGGAAGGTGAAGGGGAAGCAGACACATCCCACATGGCTGGAGCAGGAGGAAGAGAGAGAGAAGGGAAAGGTGCTACACAGTTTTAAACAACCATATCTGATGAGAACTCTATCACAAGAGGGCACTAGAAGAATGGTGTTAAACCATTAGAAACCACCTCCATGATCCTGTCACCTCCCACCAGGCCCTCCCTCCAACATTGGGGATTACAATTCATCATGAGACTTGGGTGGATACCCAGAGCCAAACCATATCAAAAGTAACAGCCAACAAACATGAAAAAGCTGCTTAACATTACTGATTCTCAAATACGAGACATCACCCTACTCCTGCAAGAATGGCCATAATTTAAAAGTCAAAAAACAATAGGTGGCATGGATGTGGTGAAAAGGGAAGACTTTTTTGCACTGCTGGTAGGAATGTAAACTAGTACAACCACTGTGGAAAAGAGTATGAGGATTCCTTAAAAAACTAAAAGTAGAACTACCATTCGATCCAGCAATCCCACTGCTGAGTATATTCCCAAAGGAAAAGAAGTCACTATGTGAAAATGACACACACACACTCATGTTTATAGCAGCACAATTCACAATTCACAATTGCAAAGAAACAGAACCAACCAAAGTGTCCATCAACCAACAGGTGGATCAAGAAAATATGCTATATATATATATTTTTTTTTTTCACATCTATCATAGAATATTACTCAGCCATAAAAAGGAATGAAATAGTATCTTTTGCAGCAACTTGGATGGAACTGGAGACCATTATTCTAAGTGAAGTAACGCAGAGATGGAAAAGCAAATATACATTCTAACTTACAAGTGGGAGCTCAGCTATGAGGATGCAAAGGCATAAGAATGATACAGTGGACTTTGGGAACTTGAGGGTAAGGTTGAGATGGAGGTGATGGGTTTTAAAAACTACATATTGGGTACAGTGTACACTGCTTGGGTGACAGGTCCACCAAAATCTCAGAAATCACCACTAATGAATTTATCCATGTAGCTAAAAACCACCTATACCCCAAAAACTATTGAAATAAACAAAATTCTAAATGACCGTATCATGTGTCTTGATGACTAAGTTTTGGGTGCTGCCATTCCTGGAATCCTTTTCTAGTTAAAAGCAGATAGGTACTCTGGCGTCACGAAACCTGGACTTGAGGCTGCTTCAGCCACTCAGGAGACAAAAGTTGACTTTGGTCAACTTACTTAACGGCTCTAATCCTTCATTGTCCATCAGAATCTTTGGTGCAATGAAGTATTTAACTCATAAGATTGTCTCAAAGATGTTCACAAAATGGCACATGGTAGACATAAAATAAGTAATAACCATTGTTTAGATTATGACTTTTTTATTTTTAACTGTGGTAAAATATGTAACATAAGATTTTACAATTTTTTAAGTTCAACAGTGTTAAGGACATTCAGACTGTTGCACAAACATCATCACTATCCATCTCTTGAACTTTTTTCATTCTGCATAACTGAAACGTTGTACCCATTAAACAATAACTCCCCATCCCTTCCTCTCCAGCCCCTGATACCCTCCATTCTACCTTCTGTCTCTGTGAATTTGGCTTCTCTAAGTACACTGTGTAAATGGAATCATATGTATTTGCCTTTTTACAACTGGCTTATTTCACTTAGGATAGTATCCTCAAGGTGCATCCATGTTGGAGGATGTGTCGGGATTTTTTTCACCTTTTAAGGCCAAATAATATTTTATTGTATGGAAATACCACATTCTGTTTATCCATTCATCCATCAATGGACACTTAGGCTGCTTCCACTTTGGACTATTACGCATAATACTGCTATGCACAAGCGTGTACAAATTACTACCACTATCTTATTCCTATCTTTATATTTTCTCTAAGACTTCTGACAGGGCAGAGAATGAAGACTTGTCCATACAGTAAAACCATCCTCAAATGACTCTGATGCCAATGTTGGTGCCAGCCTCGCTTCAGAGAGGTACAACATGCAGGATTCAAAAACAGTAACTTATCATTTACTGGTTGAGTCTAAAGTTGGGCTGACTGTAGTCCTCGACTTAACCAAGGAGTGCGGAACATAGAACAAAGCAGTGCTCACCATTCCTCTTTCAAATGGAGAAGCCTCCATGGGAACTGCACTGAATCTGTCATCAAACACTAGTTAGTCAATTACTTTGGCAAAAACTGTGTGATGTTCAAAAACTTTGCCAAGATATTCTGCATTGGCATTAAGAATTCCTAGAAGGCAGTGCCCTATGAATTTTTGGCTCGATCAACCTCTTTGTTGAGATTAAACTGGTTTTAGGTACCTGGGAAGTAGTGGAATTCCTGGTCAGAGCTGGACATACCAAAAAAGATAGGCAGGCATTCAGTTATCATCTCAGTAGTCTGGTCATTCACTTCTATGAGCAAAAATGTACCATTTTTTCTCTTGAGACAGGGTTTCGCTTTGCCACCCAGGCTGGAGCGCCATGGTGTAATCATGGCTCACTGCAGCCTCGACCTCCCAGTCTCAAGGCTTATCAATAATAGGTAAATTCCAGGGAAAAAATCCATTATATTATGCTCAAAACATGGTTTTATCCAGCTGTGTTATGAGGGATTTACTGGGTTAGAAAGCTTAGAATTCTCATCTTCTTTCTCATTTATTCACTCCCAGACATTACACTAGGTGCCGGGTAACCAAGACGAGCAGATCACAGTCTACTGAGACACACATGTGCAGAGGCCATTTTAACAGTTTAACGCACCCACCTAACATCACCTTCCAAGACTGCCACGGGAGAATGGATTTCCCTCAGAGAACTTAGGGCATCTTAGGAGATTGTTACAATTGGTCCTGGGCATTTTCTTTCTTCTGGTCTTCACCCAGTGTAGCAGCTTGGGGAGGGGTAAATGTTATGGTTTGTGTATTAGTCAGGGTTCTTCAGAGAAACAGAACCAATTAGATCATAAAGACAAGGAGAGAAGAAGAGAGAGAGAGAAAGAGAGATTCATTCTAAGAAATTGGCTTACACTATTGTGAAAGTTGGCAAGTCCAAAATCCATGAGGCAAGCTTGGGATTCAGGCAACAGTTGATATTGCTGTCTTCAGTCCCAAATCTGCAAGGCAGGCAAGCAAGCTGGAAACAGGCAGGGTTTCTATGTTGCAGTGTCAAGAAAGACAGAATTCCTTCTTCTTCAGGGAAACTTCAGTCTTTTTTCTTAAGGTCTTCTACCGATTGGACAAGGCCTGACATTATGTAGGGGAATCTGCTTTACTCAGAGTCTACTTATTTAAATGATAATCACATATAAAAATACCTTCACAGCCACATCTAGATTGCTGTTGACCAATAACTAGCGACCATAGCCTGGCCAAGATGACACAAAGTTAATCGTCACATTATTTGAGTTATATCTCAGTTTTTAAAACCTCAATAATTAGAAAGCAATTCTCTTCAATTCAAAAACACGAGTGAAAGATTTTGAACAGATAGTTCACCACAAAAGACACGCAAATGGAAAAGATTCACATGAGAAGATGCTCAACATCATTAGGCACGTGAAAAATTGAGAAGCATTTCAAGACCATGTTTTAAAAATCCCACTTTAACTTCAGTTGATCTGAAATGAATTGAGCCTTCTCATGTGAAGTGGCCCATGCCCTACAGACACTCTATTTGCTTTATTCTTTTAAGGTGTTAACATGACCCTAGCAGTGAGATGCTTTTTAATAGTCAAGTGTTAATCCTGGATTCAACTTTTGCCATCCAGTACCTTACCAACATCATCACTCTCCATATTGAGTTTTATGATGTGTGCAGTGACACTCTCTCTGCATCTTCCTGTTTATCAGCTGCTATTTTGGATGAATGTTTCATCTTAGATTCTTCACTTCAAGAGTCTCACATCTTCTGATTGTTCATTACCTATGATGCTGATGATCCCTGTAACTCCTCTAGACCAGAGGTCAGCAAACTTTGTAAAAAGTTGGACAGTAAGTGTTTTCAGTTTTGTGGGTCAGAGAGTCTCTGTTTCACTACTCATTTCTGCTCATTGTAATACAAAAGCAGCCACAGAAAAGGCATAAACAAATATAGCCATTGGCATGGCTGTATTCCAATAAAACTTTATTTACAAAAGTAGGTGGTGGGCTGGATATGGCCCAGGGGCCCTAATTTATTGACCCCTACTCTGTACAGCAGCTTTGCTCTATTTGTTGGGTTTTTTCAATAGAAATTGAAAGGATGAAATGATGTCTTCATACTTGCAAGATGCCTGATCATTATCAACTTAATGGAAAGGGTACACTTGGAGAGTGGAGAAAGACAGATGACCTGCAAAGCCAGAACCAGAGGTCCCCTCCCACAGCCACTCCACACGGAAACTCCCATAATGTCATTAACAGGTCCTAAGTGCCTGGCAGAGAGGAGATGATCAATAAAGGTTGGTACCATTATTACTATCAGGTCTAGATTAGTGAAGCATATGTTACTGAAGTTGTTAAACTATCATGACTAAAGAAAGACAAAATGTTTTTTAATCAACTTCATCTCATAGTTTGTGGAACAGGGGTTGCCAGCTTCCTTTTCAGGAAAAGAAACTGAAGCCTTGGTGATTAAAAACAGAGCCAGAAATTCCAAGTAAAAGGAGGAGATGGTAAAACCAGGTTTGAAACCCTTGCCAAGCACAGACACATGTAGGCACCACTCATGGCTGTTTTCTCGAGCAAAATGGCCCACAAACTATTATACTTGTGGATTTAGGCCATTTTGCCCAATAAGAATTCATTTTATTGCAGCAACTAGAGACTCCAATTGTACCTAAACTTCTAAACTCTACCAGTTCACTAAAGGCTGTATATGTGGAGGCAGCCAGATGTTGGTAGAAAGGGCATGCCATGAGCTGGAGACCATAGGAGGTTTGGGTTCGAGTCCTTGCTCTGGATTCTCTGAGTTTTAGTTCACTCACCTCATGAAATATGGATTATAATACCTACCAAGTGAGTGTTATGGATTGAATTCTCTCCCCTCAAAAAATATGTTGGAGTTCTAACTTGTAGTATCTATGAACGTGACCTTATTTGAAGATGGAGTCTTTACAGAAGTAATCAAGTAAAGACAAGGTCATTGAAGTGAGCTCTAATCCAATATGACTGGTGTCCTTATAAAAAGGGGGAAATTTGGGCCCCAAAACAAATATACATACAAAAAACACAAAGTGAAGATGGAGGCAGAGATTGGAATTCTGCTGCCACAAACCAAGGACTGTCTGGAACTACCAGAAAAGCTGGAAGAGGCAAGGAAAGATTCTTCCCCTACAGGCTTCGGAGAGAACAGGACCCTCCCAACACCTCGACTTTTCACTTACTCCTGATTTTTCACTAGCCTCCAGAACTGTCAAACAACACACCCGGTTGTTCTAAGCCACCCAGTTTGTAGTACGTTGTTACCATAGCCCTAGCCAAGTACCCTAGTGGAGACCCAATGAGATAATGGAAACACACGCACCACTCCATGGCCAGCACGTGATGTATGCTCCAGAATGTCTGTGGAAGACATAAATGTTCTTTTAAATGTCCAGTTTCCATTTAGCTAACCCCTAGCAGGTGGTTGGGTTAGTCGGTTTTGCATTACTATAAAGGAATGCCTGAGGCTGGGTAATTTATAAAGCATAGAGGTTTATTTAGGCTTGTGGTTCTGAAAACTGTACAGGAAGTGTGTTGCTGGCATCAGCTTCTAATGGGGCCTCAGGAAGCTTCCAATCATAGTAGAAGGCAAAGGGGGAGCAGGTGTGTCACATGGTGAGCAAGCTAGCAAGAGGGAAAAGGGAGAGTTCCCACGTTCCTTTAAGCCATCAGCAGTCACATGAACTAATGGAGTGAGACTCGCTCATTATCATGAGGACACCCTAAGTTACTCATGAAAGATCCTCATGCCCCAAATCCTCCTACTAGGCCCCACACCTAACATTAGAGATCACATGAGATTCAGAGGGGACAGACATGTAAACTATATCAGTGGCATACTAGGATACTTTGTGTATGTTCTCATCTATAATTCCTACAATAATGCTATGAAATATGGGGGTTGTCAGTCTCACCCACATTATAGATGAGGAAACTGAGGCCGAAGGAGGTTAAGAGACTTGTGCAAGGTGACACAGCTAGGAAATGGTCACTGCGTGGCACTGACTCATTTAGAATAAGTCACCAAGGTATCCTGAATGTAGCAATGACATTAGAGGAATCAAGTAGTCAGAGTTGTTCAAAAGCATGTTCTACGTGAACATGTAACGTAAGGGACCCATAACATTCGAAAGCCTATACTATGCAACTTCAGTGGCATACTTCGTACTATAGACCTTGAGAAGTATTATGTCATTTAATTCCACAAAAGGATATGAAATCCAGAGGATACAGAAGCAATGGAGATGTGCTGCCTACCCAGATCCTCCTTCAAAGAAGGGCTTGCAATCAAAACCACAATGAGATATCATCTCATGTCAGTCAGAATGGCTACCATTAAAAAGTCAAGAATAATAGATGCAGGGATGTTGTGGAGAAAAAGGAACATATAGATATTATTGGTGGGAGTATAAATTAGTTCGACCATTGTGGAAAGCAGTATGGCGATTCCTTGAAGAGCTAAAAACAGAACCAACATTTGACTCAGCAATCCTATTTCTGGGAATATACCCAAAGGAACAGAAATCATTCTACCATAAACACACACGCATATGAATGTTCACTGTGGCACCATTCACAATAGCAAAGACATGAAATTAACCTAAATGCCCATTGATGACAGATTGGATAAAGAAAATATGGTACATATATACACCATGGAATACTATGCAGCCATAAAAAAGAACTAAATTGTGTCTTTTGTGGGAACATGGATGGAGCTGAAGGCCATTATCCCTAGCAAAATAAACAGGAACAGAAAACCAAATACCACATGGTCTCACTTATAAATGGGAGCTAAATGAAGAGAACACATGGACACAAAGAGGGTAACAGCAGACACTGGGGTCTACTTGAAAAGGGAGGGTGGGAAGAGGGGAGAGAAGCAGATAAGATAACTACTGGGTACTAGATCTAATAGCTGGGTGACCAAATAATCCGTACAATAAACCTTGTGACACGAGTTCACCTATGTAACCTTCACATATACCCCCACACCTAAAATAAAAATTTTAAAAAGAAGAAGAAAAAGAGCTTGTTGTCTAAGCAGTCCACTCCTTTAGGGTTGCCTGAGGTATGGAAAGACCTCACCCAATATCATAGACTTCTGGTGCAGTCTACATAGAATGACTGAACAAGAGGACCAGCTATTTCAGAATTGCAGTGCTGAAGGGTCATGGTCACTCTAGAGCTCTCCACTTCTAGGTTGGCAGAGGTGCTATCAGGCCTTTACCATGGGTGGGTACCTCCTTCCTCAGCCTACTTCTCTCTGCCCTACTTTTCTTCATTAGACATTGTTTCCTGTTGATATGCTGCACACCAAACTCCATCTCTATGTCTGCTTCAGAGAACCTAGGTTTTGTATCTTCCTTCAGCTGGCAAGAAACAATATTGGCCCAGATATAAAGCTGATAAAATATCCAGGGAGAGAAAATATCCTAAAATCCAGGCCCTTGTAACTTGAGTCCAGAAGGATGACATGCAATGAGATGTGAAGGAAGGGCTTAAGTGTTTGTAATAAAAAGCTCCAGCCCAGTCCATGGACAGATGTGTGGTCCCATTGACTTAAAATGCAAAGAAAGAATCTCCAATGAAATAACACTAAAATGCAAGGGTTTATCTTCCCTGCAGGGTTCAGAAAGAGTCCCTCTGTTATCTGTAGAATCAAATCTGTAAGACCAGATAACAGTATTTTAAAGCAATGAGTGATAAGAACATTGGAACTTGATATTTCAAATTCAATGGATCAATTCCAAAAAACACACATGCATGGCTATGAAAAGCCTATTCAAAAAAAATGGCATTTTAGATTCTCAAAGTCATTGAGAAAAAGATTTTGAAAGTCTTGGGATGTGTGCAAAAACCCCATGGCTGACAAGTAATTATTTCCTGTGTATACATATTCACATGTCCACTTAAGGTCAAGATCAAAAGAAGCTTAGAACAGAGAGAAAGGACTAAATTGTTCCTTGAGATTTTTGAGCTGCTTAAAAATTTACAGAGAAAAGAATTCATTCCAAACATTCACCTCAGAACTCCCACGTGAAGGGAGCCGGTACTTTAGCGCTAAACTCTGCCTTTGAAGAGATCTGATTATCCCTTATCAGGAACCATTAGTATCTGATAGTAGCAACCAATTCCCTGTTCGGCTTTAATTTCTTTAAATAAAAATATCCTGCTTTGACATGCAGCTCCTCCCCTTGTTCACCCCATGGACTATCCAAAGAATAAAGACACACTGTAACAGCTGGCACCAAAAAGTCAAGTCACTTCCTGCCAACTCTAACACGCCATTCCATACTCCCGCCACAAAACAACACCGTCTTCCTGCCCCAAGCTTTGCTGAGCAACAGAAAGGCAAAATGGCATGCAATGTTTAACATGACAATTACCAAATGTGTAGCATGCCAGAGTCAATGAGACTGTGAGAGCTTTCAGCCCTGCCTCTTCAGTTTACGGATCAGGAACCAGAAACCCGCAGTCACATGGGGCAGTAGAGGTCAAGTCTAGATTTCCGATTTCAAAGCAGGCTTATTTCCACTCACCGCCCACATCGTATTTTTCTCCCACAGCATGACTTAAGGAGAAAACAAATCCTTTAGGCTGATTTGCTCTAGGAATGTCATCTCTCCTTTGTTATTATATGCATTGTGGCATTATAGACATTTTAAAGATAATTCTCAAAAACCAAGATCCATCACCAAAGAATAATGGCTAGGGAAGAAGACTCCACTTAGAAATTAAAATCCTGTGCATATTGGCCTCATTTTAAAATGTGATCTCTCCCTAGTTTCCACTAAGGGGAAAAAAAGACATAGAAAAGAAGATACAGAAAAAGGAGGAACCCTACAAGAAGAGTGAAACCATGACTGGCAGGCAAACTTACCAGAAAGTGGAAGGAGATGCCACTAATTACGAAGACCAATCCAACGGTGGCCCCTCTGGAGCTGATTCTCATCTGTCACCATGCTCAGAATCCCAGGTCTATACACACAGAAAAACAGCTCGGCCATCCCCATGGGGTGTGGGTGTGGGTTTGTCAGTAGTTAGAATCTCTTCGAGCCTGACTTCTACTTTTATCTCAAGGAGGAGACTAACTAAATGACATAGTGGCTGGGAGAAAGAGGTGGACGAGGAGGGTGCTGCAGGGTTGGGAGTGGCTTCAAGCTCTTGAGTGAGCCCAGAGCCTCAGGAGGTGGAGAGGTGATGCAGGGGCAGGAGGGCTCACCTTGTCATGCGTGCCATCAGTTCAGGATCAGGAAAGTAAATGGCAAAGGGAGAATCAGGGGTCAGACGTAAATTAAGTGGTTGAAATGTAAAGGGTTGCTGGTGAGACCAGGAAGGATGGCAAGCAAACATTTGTCATTTTAAAGTATGTATCTGCTTTATGACTGGTTAAGGGGGAAAGAAAACCCAAAAAACACAGATGTTATTATAGAGAAAACAAACCAGGAACTTCTAGGAAAAGTTAGGTGTTCAGGATGAATGGGAGGAGATATGGAGGTAAAAACGAAGACCAACAAAATAACAGATACCCAGAACGACTTAAATACTGTGAATTCTTGAGGTGGAAACAAGAGAGGCTGAAAAGAGAGCTTTGATTTAAAATCATTCATGAGGCCAGGCATGGTGGCTCACAGCTGTAATCCCAGCACTTTGGGAGGCCTAGGCTGGCGAATCACCTGAGGCCAGGAGTTTGAGATCAGCCTGGCCAACATGGTGAAACCCCACCTCTACTAAAAATACAAAAATTAGTTGGACATGGTGGTCCATGCTTGTAATCCCAGCTACTCGGGAGGCTGAGACAAGAGAATTGCTTGAACCCAGGAGGCAGAGGTTGCACTGAGCCCAGATTGCGCCACTGCACTCCAGCCTGGGAATGAGACTCCATCTCCAAAAATTAAAAAGTAAATTAAATCATTCATGAAAACTTTAGAGAGTTTAAAAAAAAAAACACCAAGTATGTGGTGGAAAAGGTTTATTCACCATGTTCCAACCTAAAGTGATGAGAGAAGCCCCCACCGCAATGTGCTTTAACAACTCCTAAGTCATGTGAATAGATTCAAAAGGCATATAAGTAAGTATTCAACCAGAGGAAAAAAGACAACAGATGCTGGAGAGGATGTGGAGAAATAGGAACGCTTTTACACTGTTGGTGGGAGTGTAAATTAGTTCAACCATTGTGGAAGACGGTGTGGCGATTCCTCAAGGACCTAGAAATAGAAATTCCATTTGATCCAGCAATCCCATTACTGGGTATATATCCAAAAGACTATAAATCGTTCTACTATAAGGACACATGCACACGAATGTTCATTGCAGCACAGTTTACAATAGCAAAGACCTGGAACCAACCCAAATGCCCATCGATGATAGACTGGACAGGGAAAATGTGGCACATATACACCATGGAATATTATGCAGCCATCAAAAACGATGAGTTCGTGTCCTTTGTAGGGACATGGATGAACCTGGAAACCATCATTCTCAGCAAACTGACACAAGAAGAGAAAATCAAACACCGCATGTTCTCACTCATAGGTAGGTGTTGAACAATGGGAACACATGGACACAGGGAGGGGAGTATCACACACTGGGGTCTGTCGGGGGGGAAAAGGGGAGGGATAGTGGGGGGGTGGGGAGTTGGGGAGGGATAGCATGGGGAGAAATGCCAGATATAGGTGATGGGGAGGAAGGCAGCAAATCACACTGCCATGTGTGCACCTATGCAACAATCTTCCGTGTTCTTCACATGTACCCCCAAACCTAAAATGCAATAAAAAAATAAAAAAATAAAAAAAAAAAAAAGAAGCTACCTACAACAAAACAAAAAAAAAACACCTTCAGTTGTTCCTTTGATAACACTGAAAACTAAGGGAAAATGCAACTACAATTTTGGCTAAATTTAAACTTAAGAAAGATTATTAAGAGATATACGCCAGGATAAGTTCACGTCTTTTACTGGGACATGGATGAAGCTGGAAACCATCATTCTCTGCAAACTAACACAAGAACAGAAAACCAAACACCACATGTTCTCACTCATAAGTGGGTGCTGAACAATGAGAATACATGGACCCAGGGAGGGGAACATCACACACCAGGGTCTGTCAGAGGCTGGGGGACTAGGGGAGGGATAGCATTAGGAGAAATTCCTAATGTAGACGACGGGTTGATGGGTGCAGCAAATCACCATGGCACGTGTATACCTATGTAACAAACCTGCACATTCTGCACATGTACCCCAGAACTTCAAGTATAATAAAAAGAGAGAGAGAGAGAGAGATACACCTAATGATCAAAAGATGACTTAAAAACAATAGGCCTTCGTGGTATAAAAGGACTAGTGATAAACATTAAAATTTGTTAAACAAGGTCTAAATAAACATTATAAAAATGCTGACCATATTAAATATAAATGTAAAACACCTCCTAAAACAATGTATTAAAAAATTATTTAAATGGCAATAATCTGAATCCTGAAGCCTAGTTTATATTTTTAAAATCTTAGAGATAATTGTATAACTGTATCAGAACAGCTCATGTACTCCATAAACATATACACCTACTATGTATCCACAAAAATTAAAAATTATGTTAAAAAATGTTAGAAATAGGAGGTAGAGTTAAAACACATTAAACTGCTTGACATAGAAAACTCTTAAAAATTATCTCATTCTTCATTTTATTATAGAAATACGTATTTTAATTGTTTTTATAAATTTAAAGAGCCACTAGTAAAGTTAAAACTCAAGTACATGACTCAATCTCAGGAGACTGTAAAGGTTAAAAATAAGTACATATTTTTTAAAAACTGGAAACATTAGAAAGAGGAAGAAAACATTTTTAAAAAGTAGAAACTTTGTGGCAAAAATACAAATATTAAAAGATGATCAGATTGGATTTTTTTAAATCAAACATATTTTGCTCTCAAGAGATATTTTGAAACTAAAATGACCAGGAGAAGTTTTTTAATGAACAAAGATTTGCTAGACAAATTTTTTAAGTGGATTTAAAAATTGGAAAGTGTAGCAATGTTTATTTCTGACAAAATCGAATTCCAGGTAAAATACTGAACAGTATAGCGACTGAAATTTTATATCAATAAAGATAGAATTTTAAATGCATACATAATAATAAACCTTTGCTGAATAGCACATCAAATATATGAAGCAAAAATTATTTCAGATAAATAATATTTAAAAGATAGAAACCATTACATAGAAATTAATAGACGTTCCTCAATAACCTTTGATTTAAAAATTACAACAAACCAAGAAGCAAAGTATTTTTAAATGTGTAAAATTTTTAAATATATGATCAAAACTTTTGAGACAGGATCAAATAGCTTTCATAGGAAAGTTTACATTTCAATTCTCTCAGTATTAAAAAGAAAACAAAAAAAATGAATTAAGCCCACAATCCAAAAAGGAAACAAATCTAAAGAAGTTAGAAAATACTTTTTTATAAAATTATTGTCATTCAACAAATTATATAATTAACTAAGTCCTGGAGCTGATTCTTTGGAAAACAGGTACATAAATACACACACGTTTCTAGTGCTCAAATTAAGAAAATAAAATCGGAAAATAAAAATATGCCAATATAAATGAAGTAGAAATGATCACAAATCAAAAGATTATAAGTTATAAAACATATTTTTGTAGATCTATGCTCATAATATATTCTCAAAATGACAGATTCCTCTAATAAAATGTTCATTATCAAAACAGCAGGAAAAGAATCTCATGTGGACAAGCCAAAAACCATGGAAAAATTTTCAAAAGTTATCCAAAATTCATCTCGCAGAAACTACAGACCATAACACATTTTTAGGTAAACTCTTTTTTAAAAGGAACAGATTACTTTTATAATATATGAGTCATATCAGAGCATAGAAAATACAGAAAGCCTACTAGAAAAAAATCCTATTGTAGACCAATCTCATAAGAATAGACGCAAAAATTCTACATAAAATATCCCAAAGTGAATTTCATATTATTTTAGAAGAATGGCCCACCATAATCAGATTTGCACAAGGAATGCTGGACCCTTTAATATTAGTCATTGTATTCATATAATATGACAATTAGGGCCAATTAGGGAAACAGCGTGACACACTTCAGCTAGATGAAAAGAGTTGCTAAAGTCAGCTGTTCACATACTAAATAGACATCAGAGAAAAACTAAGGTTCCAGATATCCAGATAATTCTTTAAGAAGAAAAGGATCAGAGTCTAAATTATCTAGATGTCTGAGATAAAAATATTCATTAGTTCAAATGGAATATCCTCTGAGAAAGAGAAATAGAACACTACAAGCCATTTCCTTCTTATTACAAGCAATAGGAATGCCGCATTCCTAAAGAAGGCCATCCAGAGTGCCAACCTTACTGCCAGTCGGCGCAGGCCATTGGCCCTCTGTTAGGCCATGGATTCTCTTTTGTCCCGCTCAGTGTCTAGCCTCAGCTCGATTCTCACTTTATCCCCCTCCAGGAAGTTCCTGCTAACACCCTCTTCTCCTCCTTCCCTCCTGGCCTCCAGACAAAGCTCTTTGGGAACACTCTGTCCTGTTCACTATTTCCTTGTCTGTCACTCCTGAGACCACAAACTCCTGCAGGCCCTGGTTTGTGTCATATAATTTCATTATCCAACCCTACAACTAACTCATGGTAAGCACTCCATTAGTGTTGATTCTTTGTTTGATTAATCAATATACCAAAAATTTTCAAGTGCATATCTGCATTAATTTCTGTACAGCAAAACAATTCTAAATTAATAATTGAGATACGTTTTCCTCCAACAAATCAGTCCAAAACCCTAATGCAGGCATGCACATAGGTACACACTGAGCAAGTTTTAAGTTATTTCCTGATTCCAGCCCGGGCACTTGAGCTTTTAGGGCTTGCCACATGAATCTAGGGAACAAAAGCTAAAAAGCATTCCGCTGTCATTTTTCTTCCTGGTTCCGTTTCATCTGTGTAGACAGTGAGAAAACACAAGTCCAATCCAGGTTTCCCATTTCAGTTACCCGCTAGTAAAGGGTAGTCTTCAAATGAAACTTTAACCCAAAGAATTTACCTTACTCAGCTAATGGTCTAAATGTCTCCGTTGGCAAAACCCAAGAGAATCTCCCCCTCTTTAAAAGGCAACTTTTTGTTTTTTCACATGGCTTGTACCAAGTTACACTAACCAAGACCACACTAACACGGCCACCTTCCACCCCTTAACCAATTGGCCAAGATTCATCGGAATAAAAATTGCTCCAAAAACTGAAAATCAGACATACTCCACGTATTAATCGGGGTGGGGAGAGACTGTTTTGCTTCATTACTCCCACACTGAAAACATAGATTAAAAAAAAAACCTAGAATCCACCAAGAAATTGACTGAAATTAATATTTGAGGAAATGGCAATGGAAAGTCACTCAATTTTTGTGTGCCTTGTTGTATTCTGGGCTTAGAGTTGTAAAGGGTTGGCTGCTTTATTTTCTGATTAGGTCTTGAAATGGATTTCTTTTCAACAGACAGGATCTTGCACTATTTCCCAGGCCGGAGTGCAGTGGCACAATCACAGCTCACTGCAGCCTCAAACTCCTGGGCTCGAATAGTCCTGCCACTTCAGCCTCCTGAGTAGCTGGGATTCTAGGCACATGCCACCACACCTGCCTAATTTTTTTTTCAAATTATCTTTGTGGAGATAGGGTCTCAATATGTTGCCCAGGCTTCAAGTAGTTTTTTTGTTTGTTTGTCCTTTGTTTTTTTGAGATGGCATTTCGCTCTTGTTGCTCAGGCTGGAGTGCAATGGAGCAATCTCAGTTCACTGTAACTTCCACCTCCCGGTTCAAGCAATTCTCCTGCCTCAGCCACCCAAGCAGCTGGGATTACAGCCACCTGCCACCACACCCAGCTAATTTTGTATTTTTAGCAGAAACAGAGTTTCGCCATGTTGGTCAGGCTGGTCTCGAACTCCTAACCTTAGGTGTTTCGCCTGCCTCCTCCTCCCAAAGTGCTGGGATTACAGGCATAAGGCACCACGCCCAGCTCCAAGTAGTATTTTTTAAAGAATCAGGACAGTATTAAACGTTCAATTAAATAGAAGGGAGGGAAGGTACAGCCTAGGAGGGTGCTAGTGGATTGTCTGAAGAAAGCAAACAGCAGACAGACAAGATTAGCATTAACAGCAAGACCACATCTGCATCATGCAAAAGGAAGAGGACGTTGGCAGGAATCCAGGAAACCTGAGCTATGAAGTCAACAAATCCAAATTATTCCATAAAGTCCCCATTTTCAAAAGATGGGCCAGGTACATAAATATATCCACAAGTCCGTCGGCTAAACTTGTAGACGCCTACCTAAATATTTCAGATGTGGAAGTAGAGCGTTGACTGTGTTAAAAAGCCATTTTTACCCATCTCTTTACATCACAAAGCAATTATTGCTCACTCGCCACTTTAATTTGTACTGACAACCTAATGTCAGATACTACCAAAGAAAACAAATGAAAAATAGAAAGAATAGTTAGTCTCCTATATGACATATGTTTATGCCAAAAAAAGATTAGTTAAAAATCCATCTTCCTCCACCTGAATTCAGAGGATGTTTGAGGGAACTGTCAGGAAAATCATTACTAATGAAGTATCAGACTATGTGAAACAATAGTTCCAAAGGAAATTTAAAAGACAAATGCAATTGCAGATGTCAGAGATTTTTCATTAGCAAAGGAAGATGCTGGGAAACTTCATGTTTTTGGAGGAGGCTGTGATAATTACAAGAGTGCTATATCTTATCCAATCCTCTATTCAGACTCCTCCTACTGTGTCTGGGTACTTGACCTCTCCTATGCAAACTGGAAAGGAAATTGTTGTGATCCTCCATCCCTGCCAACCAAACGCCAGACCTACTTTTCGGCTAGCACTGTCTATAATATGAATAAGCCATCCATCCTTGAATTACCCATTCAAAGTGACCTATAAATGTGCAAACCATCATAACTCATCCAGTTCCTTGAGGCATCCCAGTATCCCACCCCAGGAGCCCACAGGAAGATAGCTTTGCCTGTGAAAGGGATGGAACTTAGTCTAAAGGTATACACCCAACTACGCCATTGGCCACTAGGTTTTGGCATGGGGAGTACAGAGCAGTGAAAATCACAAAGAGGGGAAGGGAAAGACAAAAGAGTGGGAGTGGGGGCCCAAGGGTGGTAATTTGCAAAGTGGGCTCAAATGATTCATCTCTGCACATAGACAGGCCTTCCACGCCGTTTGTCTAGTCACTTGATCTTTTTAATGCAAAAGCCTGGCTGTTCATCCAAGGAATAATGGGAAGATATCTCAGCAAGAAGAAAAGAGCAAGAATTCACCATTCTCAGACTTCTCCGAGAACATTTTCATCTCAGTTTCTTTTTATTGCCCATGTCAACTTGAGAAACCAGACTTCCAGTGGCTTGGTCCATCCTAGACTTTTCCTCCTCTTGAAGTTCAGGCATTGCCCAGCACTGTCCTTGCCCATTTGCTTGGTGCCAGTAAGAGAGCAAGCGTATCTCACACTTGCATTGACAAATGAATGAGGGACCGGGAATTTGGCTCCATGACTTCTATTTCTATAAAATTTGTTAAAAAAAAAATTCAACAAAAATACTAATAAAAACCTTTATGATGAGGGACTATAAACCTATGAACTAGTTCAGAGTCTAATTTTCCTTTTTTACATATACCAAATGCCAAGAATCAGACTAACAACAGTTGTGAGATGGCTTAGAGACCCCAAAGATGTACCAGTCCCACAGGTGGGGATTCACCTCTGAATGCACACAAATCATATTCCTGTTGTATCCAGTGTGTTTTTAGTTAGAAGAACTATAATTCTTGTATCAGGGATGGAAAATTAGGATTATTTTTCTTTGAGCAAAACCCATGAAGCTGAAAAGTCAACTCACTTGTGCAGAGGGGGAGGGAACTCTGCCAAGTCCTGAGAAGTAAACCTGGACCCAGACCTGAGTCTGTGCAGGAGATAGGAGGACAGCCAAGGCTTTTGACTCTACACTCCTCCAGGAATCCAGCCTGTGCAGTGGCAGGGGCCTGAGAGCCCACAGAGACTGAAGGATGCAACAATCAGGGTGACAGCATCCTAGCCTAGCCAGGGGCAGGGCAGGGCTCCAATCCCTGTGGGAAATTAGTGTGCAGACTCAGGGCTGAGGAAAAAGTCTCTCCTATGGACTGCTCACCCAAGGTCTCAGAAGAGATGAGGGTAAAACAGGACTGAAGTTTTCAGATGGGGTAGGCAGGACATCTGGGGCTCAGCAGACTTAGAGGAGAAGAGAATGCAAGTCACTGCAGATCCCATCGCTGGTGGAAATGGGCTGCTCTATACACCAGTTAGGATAGGCTGAAGGACTGAGCAGGACTGAACCTGCAGGCAGATGGGCTTTCTACCCACAACTGGGCCAGGCTGGGATGGACATAACCATTGTGAAAAAGATACCTAGAGGCAAGGTGGACAGCAGCCCAGGTTTACATCAGTGAGTGAAGCAGCACTTTAATTACAGGCACTGCTGATGGGCTGAGTCGAGTGTTAAATGATGCTTTTGCTGTTGAATAGACATCATTCCTGAGGCCTGCACACTGTGCATTTCTCAAACATTTACTGAGCATGTGCAAGATGTTGGCATCTGAAGATGAGCAAGTGGTAAAAGTGAACACATCAATCCTTACCAGGTATTAAGGGACCAGAGAACGTGTTGGACCCCACTCATAAGCTACTTCTTGGTATTTTATTTTGTTTGTTTTGTTTTTGAGACACAATCTTGCTCTGTCACCCAGCCTGGAGTGCAATGGCACGATTTCGGCTCACTATAACCTCCGACTCCTGGGTTCAAGCTGTCTCAGCCTACCAAGTAGCTGGGATTACAGGCACGTACCACCACGCCCGGCTAATTTTTATATTTTTAGCAAAGATGGGGTTTCGCAATGTTGGCCAGGCTGGTCTTGAGCGCCTAACCTCAGGTGATCCACCTGCCTCAGCCTCCCAAAGTGCTGAGATTACAGGTGTGAGCCACCACGCCTGGCTACTGCTTCTTCACTTTGTATTGAGCAAGGGAATCTCTGCTTAGTTGTCAAGTTTTACACTGACAACAGCCTCTCTGAGTTTTGTTATTTGTTTGCTTTTTCTTTTTAACCAAGTTTTAGCTCCACAGCTCTTTAAAAAATATTAAATTCACTTTTCATGTTTTTTCTAAGTAGATTTTATAATGTATATAATACTGATAGCATTAAGAATATGTAGCAGGTTTCAGGATCTAATGCTTTTCTTAATTCAGGACTTTGGAAACTATAGAATTAGTCAGAACTTTTTGTTTTTTACTTAACACTTGGTGCCATTTTCACATCGTCAATATATGGCACACAAACGCAGCTGAGGAAGACACTTCGCACTTTCTCATTGTTTCTATGAATAGTATGAGCAGTTGTCCATTTAGTTGAGTAATACATGGACCCTTTTTATAAGAAACCAATTTCTCACTTTTACCTCTACTCATCTTTAGATCCTACATGCTCAATAAGTTCGAGGATGTGCCTGTGATGGTTTATTTCACGTATCAACCTGACCAGCCATGGGATGCCCAGATTATTATTTTTGGGGTGTGTCTGAGAGGGTGTTTCAGATGAGAGCAGCCTTTGAATTGGTAGGCTTTATAAAGAGTAGATGGCTCTCCCCAGTGTGGGTGGGCACCTGTTGAGAGCCTGCACGGAACAAAAGGCAGGAGAAGGAGGAGTTGATCCTTTTTGTTTTCTGCCCACGCACTGAGTGGGGACAGCTCATCTAATATCCTGCCCTTAAACTGGGAGCTACACCATCAGCTTCCCTGGTTCTCAGGCCTTCAAACTTCTCCTAAATTACACCACTGGCTTTCTTGGGTAGAAGCAAGGTGGGCAGCTTGCAGAAGGCACAGCATGGACTTCTCCTCTGTAATGGAGTGAGCCAATTTCTGGCAATAGGTCTCCAGGTATGTGTGTGTGTGAGTGTAAGCATATATACGTAAAGGGTTTGTTTTACTGGTTCTGTTTCTCTGGAGAACCCTAATAGGGTGCTCCTAGAGTGATTTCTGTTCAATACCAAATGTATCAGACCATCCGCATGGGCAACTTGTTTTAAATCATAATATTTCTTAAACATGAACCATCAAAAACTAGAAATAAACTCCCTCTGATTAGAGCACTGCTGCAACTATAAAATTAAAATAATATTTAAAATAAACACAATCAAAACAGTAAAAAGCCTCACAATTTCAAGTTAATATACCTATGTTAACCTGGCAGGTGGGGACGGGACTCTACCTGTGACTGCTGAGGCACCTGTGGCCTGGGTCTGGCCTATGGCATGACCATGTGTGCCATGAGCTATGTGTTTTCCCAACACTTCTCTCCACTGACACTGTGGTGCATCTTTGCTTACACAGCACTTAGGTGATAATCTAGATGCTTCACATGGAGAGAAATCTCACTGTTTATATCCTGGGTCTTCCTCGATTCCTTTTTGCATTGGCATGTGACAACAAATATTAACGTCTCTGCTGCTTTGCTACGCCAGCGTCTCTTTACCACAGCGTCCCTACGGAGTGCTTATCACTATCTGCTTAGTCAATTTCACAATGGAGCATCTCCCCCACTGTCTTTAACTTCAGTCCCTCTTCTTTTCAGAGGCAGGGTACTGAAATGCCTCCCAAAATCAGACTTGGAATGACAGTCCCAGATTGTGCCAGGTTCCAAGAATCCACGTAGAGTTTAGGTTCTAAAACAAGCACCCGAGGCAAAAATATTAAAGTCCAAATTACCCTTGAAATTTTCCTAAATTGCTAAGCAAGTATAAAATACATAGCTTTATCTATATAGCCCTGCACAGTAATTATTATGCCTGCTTAAGTTTGAGAATCACTGAAACAGACTGCGATAGACTGAATGTTTGCATCCCCCTCAAAATGTGTATGTTGATGGGCTGGGCACAGAGGCTCACACCTGTAATTCCAACATTTTAGAAGGTAAAGACTGAAGGATCACTTGAGACCAGGAGTTCAGACTAACCTGGGAAATATAGCAAGACCTCATCTCTACAAAAAAATTTAAAAATTAGTCACGTATGGTGGCACATGCCTGTAGTACCAGCTACTCAGGAAGCTAAGGCTGGATGATCACTGGAGCCCAGGAGTTCAAGGCAGCAGTGAGCTATGATCGTTCCCACTGCACTCCAGCCTGAGTGGTAGAATGAGACCCAGTCTCTTTATATATATATATATATATATATATATGTGTGTGTGTGTGTGTGTGTGTGTGTATAATATATACATATATATGTAATTTATCACATAGATATTTTGCATATGCAATGCAATTCTGTAAATTCAGTGTTGCATTGAGAATTAATTGTCCTTCCATATACATATGGAAATCCTAACCCCTAATGTGATGGTATTTTGGTATTTGAAGGTGGGGGACTTTGAAAGGTAATCAGATCACCTCATGAATGGGATTAGTGACCTTATAAAAGAGACCTCACAGAGCTCCCTCACCCTCTCTGCCATATGAGATCTCAGTGAAGACAGTATTCTATGAACCAAAAAGCAGGCCCTCACCAGACATCAAATCTGCCAGCTCCTTGATTTTGGACTTCCCAGTCTCCAGAACCATGAGAAATAAATTTGTTTATAAGCCACCCAGGCTATGATACTTTGCTATAGCAGCCCAAACTGACTAAGCCACAGTCTTAAAAAATGAACAAAAGGACAGTTTCTCCATAGACCACTGGGCATCTAAGCCATCCCACACGTTAGACAACTGTAGTCCCTGAGTTGAATGGGACAGCAGTAGAGAATTCTAAAGCATTCTTGCTTGCCAGAATTTACTCCCTTATTTTCCGATATTGAGCATCTAAATTTAACATATGTTAGCAGATGTAGACATGTTGTGAAATCCAAACAAGAAAATTATGGAGTCTCATCCCAGCACAAGCATATAAAGTAAGCTGTTAAGTTAGAAGTGCATGCAGTGCAATTCTATAAATTCAATGTTGCATTGATAATTGATTGTCCTTCCTTGTTTAGTCCTATAATTAATTCATCAAAATATATTTCCCTAAAATCTTTTTGCAAATAAGGTTAATTTTGCTGAAATATCCAATTCTATATATACATACTGAAGAAAAATTGAATCTCATTAAAAATCAAGGACAGTAAACTGTGTCCAAAATATCAGATTTTCATTGGGCTGAGAATCAGGAGAAATACATGTGGCATATAATACAAGGTGCCATAGGTGAAGAAGCAAAAGGAATGCTTGGTTATCAAGACAGAGAGACTGAAATATAATGATAGATCTAGTACCCTAAATCAAACCAAACCCACAATCAGAATATCTGGCTTGCACATTTTTCCCAAAAACATGTCAACATGGTGCATTTGGGCCCTCCTAAAGCAATGCAGTCTCTATAAATATTCCATTAAAAGAATCGAAATGATTAGGATAATTTTTTAAATTGTTTAAATGTAAAAATAACATTTAAAATTTAATAAATACATAAAAATAATCCACATGATTGATTCTGTTAAATTTTTCCCTGGTTCTTCCCACTTAACTGGACTCATATCACCAAGAGGAATTTTTTTTCCCATATTAATTGCTTTTGTTCCTTCTATAGCCACTTGGCTCCTATCATATCACTCCCCACCCCTCTGGTTATCCCACTAAGAAACCTGGAAGTCACTGTCACTGCTTTCCCTCTCTCCCTTACCTCCACATTTAAGCAATTGCCAACCCCTGATAGTTACCCAGGGTAAACCCCAAATTGTCCCCCTCTTCACCTGTGCTGTCGCATCCAGTCCAGACAATCAGTATTTCCCACCTGCAGTATTGGAGCATTCTCCTAAGTTTGCATCCACTTTTGCTTCCTGCTGAGCTTTTCTCCACCCAGCAGCCAGAATGACCTTCTAAACATGCAAATCTATCATGTACTTGACCCTTTTACTGACTGCCCATTTCTCCTGGAATCATGGCTGAATTCCTCCCAACCTGCCAGGCATGTTCCCCATGATCTGGCCCCTGCCACCATTTCCAGCCTCAGCAGGGGCGGGTCTCCCCCGCTCACTCTATCAGGTCTCTGTGGCCCATACTCTGTGACCTTACAAGGGCTTCATGCATCCTCAGCCTGGGATGCCTGCTCCTCCCCATCCATCTGGCCAACTCCACCACCCTCAATGTCCTTTCATCCTAGGAAGCCTGAACCCCCTGCTTCTCTAGATCACTCCCCTTGTTACAGGTTCTAGGGATGAGGTAGGCTCAATGGCCCCCCCCAATGATGTCCACTCCCTGATCCTTAAAACCTGTGAATAGATTACTTCACACGAGAAAACGTGTGGTGTCGGTCTTCTAACACTGGGGAAAAATCTGTGGCGTCGGTCATGTCGGCGTTCTTGTTCGGGCGCCAGCTGTGACGAGTGTCACATTGGGGTCACCACATGAGTGCATATGTGATTCAGCTAAGAGTCTTGATTATCCTTGGATTATCATACCTTGGATTATCCAGGTGGGCCCAGTGTCATTAAAAGAGTCCTTAAAAGCAGAGAACCTTCCTCACCTGCCATCGGAAGGAGATAGGAAGACAGAAGACAGAGGGCAGGTCAGAGAAGTGACATCTGGCTTTGCAGATGGAGGAAGGGACCATGAGTCAAGGAATGTGGGTGCCTCCAGAAGGGGGAAATGTCAAGGACATGGGTTTCCTCCTAGAGCCTCTAGAAGGAGCACAGTCATGGCTACAGTTTAGTGTTAGCCTGATGAGATCCATGGTGGATCTGACTCACAGAACTGTAAGAAAAGAAATCAGTGTTTTTTTAAGCCACTAAGTTTGTGGTGATTTGTTATACAGCAACAGGAAGCCAGCACACGTGGCATTTGTGGTATCTGTCATCACTGTAATGTTGGTAATTACTGAAATCATGTGATGGTTAAAAGACACAGACCCTGGAGCCAGACTTGGTCAACCTCCCATCATCCCACTCATTAGCCAGGCTCCTTGGGACAAGTTAACTAAGCTTCCATCCCCTGATCTGTAAGAAGGTGATCATCTTGCTTACGCCAGGGTTGTATTGAGAATAACATGAAATAATATGCGGAAAGTATTTGGCACAGGCGCTGGCACACAGCGGGCCTTCAGAACAGGTGAGCCCCAATGAGTATTATCATTGTTATTTGTGAGATTACCTGTTTTCCCCATGAGGTTATAAGCTCCATGAAGACAGACACCATGACTTTATTGTTCATGGCTATATTTCCAGGAACAATCACAGAGCTTATCAGAGTAAGTATTCAAGGAATAAATGAATAAATGGGTGTATCTGTGAACTACTGACCCAGTGTGCCCCATGAACTATGCTGAGCAGCTGCTACATATGCAGGCATTATGCCAAGTGCTGACCAACAGAAAAGGAGAAGGGAACCTCCTGTATTTTTTATGAGCTTTCAGCAGCCCAGTGTTTCCAACAGCTGTATACAGGGTGACAGCACCAGACACCATGGACCAAATGGCACAAGAATGTCAAAGCAGGGAATACTTTAGAGGTAAGAAGAAGAAATGGTCCCATTATCTTGGATGGTCCAGGAAGCTTTCCTGGAGATGTGAGTGGGTCTTTGGGTCTACGTGAAGTTTCTACTGGATGGGAACAAAGAAGACAAAACATTCTGGGGATCAGTAAGTGACATTAACAAAGGTACTGAGGTGCTCAAAAGGGTCATTTTGACTCAGATAAAGAATTAATGCCAAAGTCTAGGGGACATGAGCCTGCAAGAGTACATTTGGGCTGGTTTTTAGATGACCCTGGATGCCAGCGAAAGACTATGGATTGCCCCCTAAACAGAAAAGAGGATCAGAAAGAGATATCTGATCCAGAGCATAACAAACAGCAACAAGTCTACAGGGTAATGGCAGGACTGGGCTGGACAAAGAGCTGTCTGTGACGTTAATATTGTCAACTTGATTGGATTGAAGGATGCAAAGCACTGTTCCTGTGTGTGTCTGTGAGGGTGCTGCCAAAGGAGATTAACATTTGAGTCAGCGGGCTGGGAAAGATAGACCCACCCTCAATCTAGGTGGGCACCATGTAATCAGCTGCCAGTGCGGCCAGAATAAAAGCAGGCAGGAGAAGGTGGAAAGAAGAGACGGACTTAGTCTTCTGGCCTCCATCTTTCTCCCGTGCTGGATGCTTCCTGCCATTGAACATCAGACTCCAAGTTCTTAAGCTTTAAGACTTGGACTGGCTTCCTTTCTCCTCAGCTTACAGACAGCCTATTGTGGGACCTCACCTTGTGATTGTGTGAGTCAATACTCCTTAATAAATTCCCTCCTAACACATCATACACTGATTATTCTTCATTTAAAAAAAAAAAATGGAGGAGAACAAAATGATCAGATGCTGATCCTTGTTTTGAAAACCTCTTTCAAATGTGTTGCTTCCCCAGTGTGATCTGGATGCTTGCTGGGGGTGGTCTGGAGACCTCTGTTTGCTCTTCCTGGGAAAAAGACCTCCTCTTTTCTCACAAATGGAAGACAAAGTAGCTCTTCTGTTGTAGGTTTCATAAGGAATTTATTTATCTCCCTACCAGGGCTGTTAGCAATTCAGTCTTGTGCTCAGCCATCTTGCAGTATTGAGAGTGGAATACAGGGTAAGTCATATCCTCAGCAGTCCTTGCCAAGAACACCAAAATCTTAGCCAGTGGGTGATAACCCTGTCCATCTAAACATAATACCAGCCTCTCTAAAAAAGGGCAAGCTGGCCGAGTACAGTGGCTCATGCCAGTAATCCCAACATTTCACGAGGCTGAGGTGGGCAGATCACCTGAGACCAGGAGTTCAAGACCAGCCTGGCCAATATGGTGAAACCCCATCTCTACTGAAAATACAAAAAATTAGCTGGGTGCCATGGTGGGCATCTGTAATCTTAGTTACTTGGGAGGCTAAGGCAAGAGAATTACTTGAACCCAGGAGGTGGATGTTACAGTGAGCTGAGATCATGCCGCTGCACTCCAGCCTGGGAACAAGAGCAATACTCAGTCTCCGAAAAAAAAAAGGCCGGGCATGGTGACTCATGCCTATAATCCCAGCACTTTGAGTGGATGGATCACGAGGTCAGGAGATCAAGACCATCCTGGCTCACATGGTGAAATCCCATCTCTACTAAAAAATACAAAAAATTAGCCAGCCATGGTGGCGTGTTCCTGTAGTCCCAGCTACTCGGGAGGCTGAGGCAGGAGAATCGCTTGAACCCGAGAGGCAGAGGTTGCAGTGAGCTGAGATCGCACCACTGTACTCCAGCCTGGGCAAGAGAGTGAGATGCCGTCTCAAAAAAAAAAAAAAAAAAAAAAAAAAGGCAAGATTTATCCCACTGGGGCTGACAAAGACACGGGGGCCAAAGCCCAGCCAACTCCTGGACTCTCTGCTATCAAACAGGCAGGTGCAGAGCGTTCTCCACCCGTGCTCTGCGATGCCAAACTCTACTATAAAACATTTACGGGGGGAAAGGTACCAAACTGAAATTTATGTCTATCACAAATAGCACTCAAATATTTCCCAGATACTTTCTGCAATCAGTCGTGTGCACTTTTTCTCAAAGTTTGAAATGTTTCCAAACTTTTTTGAAATGTGTAGTGATTGATACAGGCCCTTAAGTTTAGTATTACTGCTCATGCCACATTTTCACCTGATTTCCAGTCTTTTGTGGTACGCTTAATTCGTAAGTCCTTTGATTTTATCTTTTATTGAGGAGCTTTGAATTTAGCACAATGTTGAAATGATTCATCAATCATAATAAAAGACTTCAAAGGGATCCAGGTTAAACTTTAGGATTCTGAAGAGCATACCGGACATTCAACTTCTTGTATTTCAACTTCAGGACGATGAGCCTAGTGGAGGATTTGGCTATGAAGACATAATGCGTATGTCAGTATATCTAATAATCATCTGCTGTCCACATGTTCAGATTCATATATGTATATGAATATATATATACACATATGTGTGTGTGTACGTATCATCTGACATTCATTTATTCTGTAGCAAGGTATGTTTTAGGCTATTCTTTTCCACTGATCCATTCCCTGAGCAGCAGAGGTCACTGTAAAAGAAAAATAAGGTGAATTCCCTAGGGTGGGAGCCATGCTTGGCCAAATCCAGAGAAACTCTGTGGTGCTCAATTCCAGCTTAGTTTATAGGCTCTAGTTTGAAACATAAAATTGAAATCCATCAAGCAATTGTTTTCAAATCAACAATGCAGAAACATTTTTCAGTCATACTTATATGAATTCACAACGTTTTCAAAGTATTGAGTATTTTGCTGAATTAAATTTGTAAAAAGGCAAAAGATAATCAGTGCATGTCGATAATGTTAACAGAGATTTTAGAAGTGATGATAATGAAAGTTAAAAAAAAGGAACACCAACCAAACATAAAGAACTCTCTTTTCAAAATATGAATTTAAAATACAAGATCTCCCATGGCTTACAATGGATTCAGTAGTGAGGTGCACGAACAGGCAGCAGTAAAACGCATCCCTAAGTCATCCAGAGGAAAATAGATAACTAAGTATCCACAATGCTGGCCAGACTATGATACATAGCAAAATACAAGTATTGATTATGTAGCAAGAAATGGAGGCTGCAAAGGAAAAAGTGCTCTGTTCTCACTAGGAAATCTGGAGGCTCTGTGCATGGTACTTCTAATTTGTCTTTTCTTTTTTTCTTTTTTTTTTTTTTTTTTTTCAGACAAGTTCTCACTGTCACCTAGGCTGGAGTGTAGTGGTACAATCATGGCTCACTGCAGCCTCAACCTCCAGGGCTCAAGCGATTCTGTCATCTCAGCCCCTCAAGCAGCTGAGGTTATAGGCGCACACCACCACACCTGGTTAGTTTTTGCATTTTAGCAGACTTGGGGTTTTACCACGCTGCCCAGGCTGGTCTTGGACTCCTGTGCTCAAGTGACCCACCTGTATTTGATTTCATGTTTTATTGAGAGCCTTTGAATTTAGCACAATGTTGAAAACACTCATCAATCATAACAAAAGACTTTTAAAAGATCCAAGGTAAACTTTGGGATTCTGAAAAGCATGCCGGACAATTTCTGGTATTAGGTTCCATTTCCAGCCTCCCGAAGTGCTGGGATTACAGGCGTAAGCCACCAGGCCTGGCCAGTAGTTCTACTTAAATTAGCTCAGAAAAGGTAAGTAAGATTTCAACAACCAGGGAAGAAGACCTCAGTCAAGAACAACATGGCCATAGACTAATGGCATGGGACGGGATGGCACAGCTCTGAGGCAGGGTGTCTGGGGACTGAGAGCACCTGTTGCTAAGGTGATAAATTAAGATGAGATTGTAAAGGGCTCCAAATGCCATGCTAGAAAGTTAGGACATTTCTCTGCAGGACATGGATTCAGAGAAGGTTTTGAACAAAGCACTTTAGAAAGATGAATCTGAGGGTAAGCCTACAGACAACATGGAAGTCGAAGAAAGAGGAGGAAAGATTCTCTACGAGATAAGTTCACCAGCTTACACAAAAATCAGGTGGGCTTGCACCTGCAAGGTTATGATGGAAATAAAGCAGAACAATCAAAATTCAGTAGTAAGTCAGTATTCGGTAACTGATGCCATCTGGGATGAGAGGAAATGATAATTCAAGACTTTCCAACTGGGAGAAGTGGAGAGAAAGGGGTGTAATCTAGGAAGATGGAAAAATCTCAAGAAGAAAATCAGATTCTAAAAACAAGTAATTCCTGATTCCTTTAAAATAAAAGGTGAGGCCTGATGTGAGTCTTAAAGTTCACTGGTTAAAGAGAAAAGAGTGGGGGGAGGGAAGCGCAGTCCAGCAGGATGAGAACAGGTGGAAAAGCCTCAGGTTAGAACATGGAGGCTGTCAAGGAAGCAGGAAAAGTGGACGGGGGCATAAAGCTGACCACGTGGCAGGACCAGCGAGAGGGTGACCATGAAAAATCAATAGCAAGATCGGTGACCACTTAGATGTAGAGGATAGCGGAGTGGGGGCAGGGTGGACCAAGAAAGTCTCTCAGGTTTCAAGCCTAAGTGACTCCTGGGCTTTTGTGCCCAGATTTAAAATGGAGAATAGATGTGAACAATCAAGGAAAAACGACTGATGCTGAGTTTAAGGCACCTGGGAGACAGGGGGAATAATTGCTTCCCAGAGACAGAGGTGCAGCTCCAAACCTGGGGAAAGGAAGACCCAGTTTAAAGATAAAAGGGTTTTTACTATTCAGACCGTAAATAAAACCATGCATGTAGATGGTATCGCTTTGAAAAAGGAAAGAAAAGGAAAACCCACAGTATCTCTCTACAGACAAGACAAAGACTGAACACCATTTAGATTAGAAGAAAAGAAATAATCTTACAGTGGTGTCATAAAGACGTGTCGATATCAAAAGACTAAACAGAACTAACATCAATGGCAGCAAAGGACAATTCACAGCCTTATTCATTAGCACACTGCTTACTGTTCCACTATTTTAATCAACTGGTTAAGCAAAATCTTTGCCTTTCATTAAAGTCATGAATTTCCTGCCATCAATGGAAATGTCTTTTGATGACCATATGGATATCGGGAGCAATGCATCCTGCTTTCTGTCCCCATGTTCCATTTGAGTGGAGTACGGTGACCTGAGTGGCAACACCACTTGCAGAACAAAGTAGAAAACATTCATCTAATGCTCTCTCCAAAGATAAGCAAGGTCTTGATCCTACAATTCTGTTAAATAAAATTTAAGAGTATGGGTGTCCCTTATTAACAAAATCCTTACCTTTGGGAAATTATCTTTTTTTCTTTTTGACAGACCTGGTGAAACACACCAGGCTAACTCCTTGTCACCAGGATTCCCCCCATAAAATTTTTGTGGGTTCCCCCTGAGCAGCCCTTGGAGGTCTCTTCTTGAGACTTACATAAATGTAGAAAGTGTTCTCATTGTTCAACTCCCACTTATGAGTGAGAACATGCAGGGTTTGGTTTTCTGTTACTGTGTTAGTTTGCTGAGGATGACATATACACCATGGGATACTATGGTATTCCATAGTCCCTGCAAAGCACATGATCTCATTCCTTTTTATGGCTACATAGTATTCCATGTGCATATGTACCACATTTTCTTAATCCAGTCTATCACTGATGGGCATTTGGGTTGGTTCCATGTCTTTGCTATTATGAAAAGTGTTGCGATGAGAGCATCAGGACAAATAGTTAATGCATGTGGGGCTTATAACCTAGGTGGCAGGTTGATAGGTGCAGCAAACCACCATGGTACACGTATGCCTGTGTAACAAACCTGCACGTTCTCCACATGTATCCGAAACTTAAAATAAGAAAATGGTAAAAGAAAAAAAAGTGGGGCTGGACACGGTGGCTCACACCTGTAATCCTAGCACTTTGGGAGGCCAAGGCAGGCAGATCACGAGGTCAGGAGTTCAAGACCAACCTGGCCAACATGGTGAAACCCCGTCTCTACTAAAAATACAAAAATTAGTCAGACGTGGTGGTGAGGAGTGCTTGTAATATCAACTACTCATGAGGCTGAGACAGGAGAATCACTTGAACCCGGAAAGTGGAGATTGCAGTGAGCCGAGACCGTGCCATTGCACCCCAGCCTAGCCAACAGAGCGAGACTAGAAAGAAAGAAAAAGAGAGAGAGAGAGAAGAGAGAGAGAGAGAGGAAAAAAAGACACCACCTTAAATGTATGTTCTCTGAGGAGCAAAAACCACATTTAGCAGAAGCCTGAGACATGCAGCACCTAGTCAACTCCAAGAAGCACAGCAGCCCAGCAAGACCTGCCAGGAGCTCTCCCTTCTGGAGCTCCATGCAACAATGCACATCTAGAAACTTTTGGCCTTCAATTATCAAATGGAGCAACCAATGTGACCAAAGTCAAATAACCTCAGGCATGCTGACCACCTTCATGAAAGACACACCCAGTGGTCCAGATCAGTCACACGGATGCGGCTCAAAGGCAGGCAAGGGTCCCAGCCTGGATTAACCCTTCACACCGGGCGAGAGCAGCTCACTCACGACTTCTCACCCCGAGTTTTTCTACCTCCTCTCTCTCTCTGCCCGCCTGCTGCCCTTCCCCCCGACCCCGGTCCCTAGAGAGGCTGTGTCCTTCTTTCATTTCTTGTGTCAGGTTTCAGGCTGACACGTGATAATTGATTCCGTGGCTGGTTAGACGGGTGTTAAGTGGGAGGGATGAAGTTTCACTGAAAACAAATAGCACTTCACGGGTCTGACCTTTCCTCTTGGAAGCTTTTGTTGTGGTCGACTCTGGGCTGTGCAGTTCCAACCTGTGTGAGCTAGTTGTGTCTATGTCTGCAGTTCCCTAATTCACCTTCACCAGCTCCCAGGGTGCAGTGACAGCTAGATTGCCTCACTGTCACTTCTAGCATGATGACAGCCCAGTGTCAGGTGGAGGCACTGATTCACACCTGAGAACTGGTGTCCCAGGGACTGAGACGGCCGAGTATGGCCTGAGCCTTCAGAATAGCACAACTTCATGGAAAAGACTTGCATTCAGAGAAAAAAAAAAAACAATCCCATCAAAAAGTGGGCTAAGGACATGCACAGACAATTCTCAAAAGAAAATATACAAATGGCCGACAAACATATGGAAAAATGCTCAGCATCGCTAATGATCAGGGAAATGCAAATAAAAACCGCAATGTGATACCACCTTATTCCTGCAAGAATAGCCATAATCAAAAAATAATAGATGTTGGCAGGGATGCAGTGAAAAGGTAACACTTTTACACTGTTGGTGGGAGTGAAAACTAGTGTAGAGATTCCTTAAAGAAGTAAAAATGATCTACTGTTTGATCCAGCAATCTCACTACTGGAAAAGAAGTCGTTATACGAAAAAGAAACTTGCACATGAATGTTTATAGCAGCACAATTTACAAAAATATGAAACCAGCCCAAATGCCCATCAATCAGTGGATAAGGAAAATGTGGTGTGTGTATATATATATATATCATATACATATATATACCCCATATATATATATGAAGTGAAATAACCCAGGAATGGGAAACCAAACATCATATGTTCTCACTGATATGTGGGAGCTAAGCCATGGAGGTGCAAAGGCATAAGAATGATATATTGGACTTTGTGAACTCAGGGTGGGGGTGGTGAGGGATAAAAGACTACACATTGCGTAGAGTGTATACTGCTCAGGTGATGGGTACACCAAAATCTCAGAAGTTACCACTAAAGAACTTATTCATGTAACCAAACACCACCTGTTTCCCAAAAACCTACTGAAATAAGAAAACAAAAAATTGGGGGAAAAAAAGGATTTACATTCAAGAAATAAGAAGGATAAATCCTGAAATGATAATACATTTGGTCCAAGTGTGACTTCCAGTTTATGGCACAATTTCAGTTCCAGCCACCCAAAGAGGCAGCAAGCAGCACTAAGCTTTGCCCACATGAAGTTCAAATTTCCCCAATGAAACCTCTGGGTTACAGACATGCATGTTCTCTGCATTCCCCACATCCTCCTTCAGGACTAAAGGATGCCCTTCACCAGGGATGGCAGTGGCAGCTTTCAGCTGTCCATCCTCTGCAGATGCTGCCTTTGGCTGAAGGAAGTCACCTTACCCAAGATTACACCCTCTTCCTGTGACAGCCAGTGTCCAATGAGTGATAGACCAGGATCATGATGGCCTGAGCCTCTGACCCCAGCTCAGCAGGACTCTTAAGGCCATGACAGCTTCCCACAGGATGACAGTGGTACTATCAAATTGTTACCTGTCACATCTTGCTTTCTCTTCTCCTTGATCGCAGGAGTGCCCCCAAACAAACT
The DNA here is from genome assembly GCA_036589455.1 of Ateles fusciceps. NCBI lineage: Eukaryota > Metazoa > Chordata > Mammalia > Primates > Atelidae > Ateles > Ateles fusciceps. Next base: position 18,086,510 of record JAZHEH010000222.1, read on the forward strand.
TCCAGCAGTCCAGTCTCCCCCAGGGGTCTGCCTCCTGGGATTTTGGAGACATATTGCCCACTGCCTAGCCAGCAATGAGGACCCCATCTCATAGCCCCCCCACTCAAAGTAGCAGTGAACACTTTGGGAGGCCAAGGTGAAAGGATCACTCAAGGCCAGGAGTTCAAGACCATTCTGAGCAACATAGTGACAGGCCATCTCTACCAAAAAACTTTAAAATTAGCCACATGTGGTGGCACATGTCCATAGTTCCAACTACTTTGGAGACTGAGGCAGGAGGATCGCTTAAGCCCAGTAGATCAAGGCTGTAGTAAATTGTGATTGTGTCACTGCACTCCAGACTGGGTGAGACCTTGTCTCTAAAATAAATAAAATTAAATAAAAAAGTAATAGTGGAATTATTAAGACTTTCACCAGAGTGGACTGAGGGGGAGGGTTACCAGGAACAGGAAATGCAAGAGCCTGAGTTGAGCATCAGCTGTTTGAGAAATACATACAGGAAAAAGGAGTGATAAAGTCAGTGAGATTGCCTGGCTGTTGCTGAGGACAAGTAATGTTAGGGGGACTGACAAGAAAAGGCTTAGGACACTGACCATGAATTAAAGGCTATGAGTGAAAGCCAGGGACCTTCTGGCCATCATGTGAAGGGACTCTGTCACTCATACTCAAGAGGCAGAAAAAGCTAAGGATGGGGCTTAGAGCTTAGTTACAAACACAGCAGAGCATCACAGAACTTTAACCCCCAACTAGACAAGTCTGCTATGACCAAAATCAGAGCTCCCACTGGGAAGCAATACAGGGGAATACAGGGGATCCTGAATCCCTGGAACCCCTGAACTCTCTGAGGCTCCAGAACAGAGTTGTTTTTTTTTATTTCACTAGGTTTTTGGAAAACAGGTGGTGTTTGGTTACATGAATAAGTTCTTTAGTGGCTCACACCTCCTTCTTGCTGGAAGACACTCTGCAGACACCTCTGCCTGCAAGACAGCACATACCCAGGATCCGTCCTCTCTTCCTCTTCTACCTCCACCCATAAGACATTACACACCCAGGATCCAACTCCTCTTCCTCTTCTACCTCTACCTGCAAGACATCATATGTGACCCGATCACGCCGGGGTCACCACCTTAGATGTCGACCACCACCTGCGGAAGTCTGTCCTGAAGACCCTGACTCAGCAATGGATGAATGAGTGCACTCTCACACCATTACATTACAGTGATTCAAGTGGGCTAGGGATGGTCATCGGCTACTTTATTTTGCTAATATTTTGCCAGCCACCCTGAGTGAATTCCAACAATCATATACTCAGGATCCATCTCCTCTTCCTCTTCCAGCCCCAGGCCAATGTCAAGAGGATAGATGCTGAGGGGAGCTGCAAGCCCCACATAACATGTGCTGGTGTGAGCCAGGAGAGGGTGGCGGGACTCAGTCCTCAGGGCTCTGGGTCAAGGGGGCAGAACACAGAGTCAGATAAGGAAGAGTTTTTTAACACTGGAACATTCTCTCGTGATACAGGATTTAATACCTGCATTCGTCTCCTAGGGCTGCCATAACAAAGTACCACAGACTCTGGAGCTTAAAACAACAGAGTTTGATTGTCTCATGGTCCGGGAAGCTAGATGTCTGAGTTAAAGGTTATTAGCCAGGGTTCTCCAGAGACACAGAACCAGACAGATAACTAATTAACTAATATATAGATAGGTGATAGATAGATAATAGATTAGATACATAGATGATTGATACATAGATAGATAATACATAGATGATAGATAAATAGAAGAAAGATAGATGATAGATACAAGAGAGAGAAAAAAGGACATTTATTGAGGGGAAAACTCACATGATTATGGAGGCTGAGAAGTCCCACAATCTGCCGTCTGCAAGCTAGAGACCCAGAAGAGCTGTTGGTGTAACTCAGTCCAAATCCAAAGGTCTGAGAACCAGGGGATGTGCTGGTGTAAGACCCCAGGTTCAAAGCACTGAGATCCAATAGGTTCAATGTCCAAGGTCAGGAGAAGATGAATGTCCCGTTCAAGAAGAAGGAGAGAATTCTCTCTTCTTCAGCTTTTTGTTCCACTCAGGCCCTCAGTGCCTTCCTGGTGGGATACTGCCTGCTCACCACTGAGGGCAGATCTCTTTCACTCAGTCTTCTGATTCAAATGCTGATCTCTTCCAGAAACACCCTCACAGGCACACCCAGAAATAATATGTTACCAGATATCTGGACATCCCTTAGCCCAAGCCAGTTGGCACATACAACTAACCATCACAGAAGGTGCCAGCAAGGTTGGTGTTTTCTGTTTTTGGTTTTGTTTTTGTTTTTTTTAAGAAGGAGTCTCACTCTATCGCCCAGGCTGGTGTGCACTGGCACAATTTTGGCTCAATGCAACCTGCCTCCCAGGTTCAAGTGATTCTGCCTCAGCCTCCTGAGTAGCTGGGATTACAGACATGTATCACCACGCCCAGCTAATTTTTGTATTTTTAGTAGAGACGGGATTTCATCATGTTGGCCAGGCTGGTCTCTGGTCTCGAATTCCTGACCTCAGATGATCCGTCCACTTCAGCTTGTCAAAGTGCTGGGATTACAGGCATCCACCACACCTGGCCAGGGTTGGTGTTTTCTCAGGCCTCTCTCTTTGGCTTAGAGGTGGTCACCTTCTCCCTGTGTCCTCACATGGTCATCCCCCCTGTAACTACGTCCAAATTTTTTCTTCTTATAAGGATACCAGTCATTGGATTACAGCCCACCCCTATGAGTTCATTCAACCTTAACTACCTCTTTAAAGACCTATTTCCAAATATAGTCACACTCTAAGCTACTGAGGGTTAGGACTTCAACATATAAAAGGAGGCTGGGAGCGTGGAGAGGATGCAACTTCCCAACAAAAATTATGAGGCTACGGTATCAGCTTGATGATGGGATGGCTATTGGAAGCCTGGAGCAAGAAATCACCATGCTAAGTGAAGCAGGAATGCCAGAATTATCATGGCAGACACGGGGAAAGAGTCAAAACACTCACAGAGTGGACAGCTACAGTGGGCGCACCATTTAAGGCCAGAGAACATACCAGAGGCTGTTCTGTTGGAGGGTCCAGCAGGTATGTCATTTACCAAAGTACAAAGAAATGTGCCAATAAGAGGTGCCAGCATTATTGAAAACTTCAGTGGCTGCCATTCTCTGTAGGCCAGGAATGATGGTAGGAGACACCTAACAATGGGGGTGACAGGATCTCAAAATATCAGAGACCAGGTGTGATGGCTTACGCCTGTAATCCTAGCACTTTGAGAGGCCAAGGCGGGTGAATCACAAGGTCAGGGGTTCAAGACCAGCCTGGCCAAGATGGTGAAACCCCAGTTCTACTAAAACTACAACAATTAGCCAGGCACGGTAGCATGTGCCTGTAGACCCAGCTACTCAGGAGACTGAGGCAGGAGAATCACTTGAACCTGGGTGGCAGAGGTTGCAGTGAGCCAAGATCGCACCATTGCACTCCAGCCTCGACCACATCCCTTAGAGGCCAGGCAGAGCAGCTACCCAACTATCACCCAATCTACAGCATCAGAAGAATTCATGTTTAGCTATCAGGAAGCTGAAGACCACTGGCCCAATAATAAATCAGGGCCCTCAGCCTAGTTTCCAGACCTGAATGAATTTCAGAACCAGAATGGCTGACATTAATACATGGAGACTTGAAGCGCCCTCATGACCTCCCTGTTATATGCCTTTACCTCCCAGGTAGTAACATCCAGAACTGGTTCTGGTTCATAGCAGGGCACTGGGGCACTGCCTAGTGGAGCTATGAGAAGAGGCTCACCATCCTCCAGACCCCAGAATGGTAGATCCACCAACAGCTTACACCATGCACCTGGTAAAGCAGCAGACACTCAACACCAGCCAATGAAAGCAGCATGGGAGAGAGGCCGTACCCTGCAAAGCCATAGGAGCAGAGCTGCCCAAGACCACAGGAACCCACCGTTTGCATCCGCATGACTTGGTTGTGAGACATGGAGTCAAAAAAGATCATTTTGGAGCTTTAAGATTTGACTGCCCTGCTGGATTTCGGACTTGCATGGGGCCCATAGCCTCTTTGTTTTGGCTAATTTCTCCCATTTGGAATGGCTGTATTTGTCCAATGCCTGTACTCCATTGTATCTAGGAAGTAACTAACTTACTTTTATTTTACAGGCTCATAGGCAGAAGGGACTTGACTTTGTCTCAGACAAGACTTTGGACTTGGACTTTTGGGTTAATGTTGGAATGAGTTAAGACTTTGGGGGACTGTTGGGAAGGCATGATTGGTTTTAAAATATGAGAACTTGAGATTTGGGAGGGGCCAGGGGCAGAATGATGCAGTTTGTCTGTGTCCCCACCCAAATCTCACCTTGAATTGCAATAGCCCCCAGGTGTCAATGGCAAGACCAGGTGGAGATAATTGAATCACGGGAGTGGTTTTCCCTACACCGTTCTCATGGAAGTGAGTGAATTCTCATGAGGTATGATGGTTTTATAAGCGTCTGGCATTTCCTCTGCTGGCACTTCTTCTCTTACTTGCCACCATGTAAGACATGCCTTTCGCCTTCCACCATGATTGTGAGGCCTCCCCAGCCACATGGAACTGTGGGTCCATTAAGTCCCTTTTTTCTTTATAAATTACCCAGTCTCAGGTATGTCTTTATCAACAGCACGAAAACAGACTAATACAGGGTGTTTTGGCAACTATCTACCTGCACAGATTTCTTAGTGTATGAAGTAAGAGCTATCAGTGATAAAGGCCAAGGGAAAGTTTCTAAAATTGTCCATCCCAGTCAAAATAGTATACCAAAAATAGTAGGACATTACGGGGTAGGGGTTAGGGGAGGTTTGGATCTTAGAGCTTAGAACTATCCTTAAAGATCTCAAGAATGCAGGGATATGCCCCCCCTCATATCACCATATAATTAATTTGGTCCCTGCAGAAACCAGACAGGTCCTGGAGAATGATAGACTCCTGCAAACTCAAACAAGTAGCAGCCCACAGCTGGCTCTGAAGCTTCCTTGCCATATGTTGTATCTTCACTAAAGCACAGGCCCAGGTACATGCTGTGCAGCCTTTGATCTGGGGGCTGTGTTCTTTTCATCTCTATCAGAAAGGAGGATCAGAAATGGTTCACATTCACTCAGAACAGACAACAGTATTCACTTAGAGCACTGACCCAGGGCTATGTTAACTCTCCCCTCTATGTCATCATATAGTCTGAGGATACCTGGGCCAGCTGGACCTCTGCAGAACATCACCGTGGTGATGACAACATGTGAACCAGACCCAGTGAACAGGAAGTGGCAAGTGTGCTGGGACCTTTGTAAGTCAGACTCATGCAATAAAGAAAGTGGGAGGAAAAATCCTATGAAGCTTCAGGGTCCTGCCACATTAGTATACTTTTAAAAGTCCAGGATCTGCGGCATGCCAGGACATCTTGGCCGAAGTGAAGAACAGAATTTTACATCTCACTCCTCCTAAAACAAAGAATGTAACACAACACTCTTTGGATTCTGGAAATATTAATTTCACAGTTGGGAATACTGATCACATGTACATAGCAAGGGACCCAAAAGGCTGCCAGTTTTATTGGAAACCAAAACAGCAAAAGGTCCAGACTTCGAGGCAAGTGGCCCCATAGCTTGGTCATATGACCCAGCAGTACTGGTGATGGAAAAGATAGCCTGTCATGCTCGGCAATCCACATTTGGCATATCACAGCTTAGACACTCAGAGTTCTAGAGCAACACCATGCCAGCTATAGCAAGAACAATGTAACTTTGGAAAGAACAGCTCCTAGCCTGCTGTTGGACCCAGAAGACATGGTATACCTGACCATGGGACACCAAGTATCAGTCATTCATGATGAGCGAGGTCCTGTCACACCCACAAAGCCACACAGTTGGGCAAGCGCAACAGTAACTGATGGAACAATGGAAGCAGTATATCCAGATCAAGGGCATAGCAAGCTCTGCAAGCAGGCAGCTCATACCTCATATTAATCATCATTATTGCATTAGTGCCTCTCTTGGACTCACACCTATGGCCACATGGGAGGTCCCTTATGACCAGCCTATGGAGGAGGAAAATACCCAAGATTAAATCAATAGTCAGCATATTATTGACCCATAATTCAGCTGAGTTTGAGGATACAAGCCCAAAATAGCTGCAGTACAGCCTCATTCAGGAGCTGGCCTTGAATGGCAGTGGTGAGAGGAAATCCAGGAGACGGAGCTTTGGACGGTGCACCCTATATATCAAAGGGGAATTGGAAATTTCCAGTGTGTAAATATTGTTAACTTCACACACTTTGAACTAGGGTAGAAACGTTATCCCCAAATCTAGCTGAGCCTTAGAATCAACTGAGGAGCTTTTAAAGAATGCACCTGCCTAAGCCTTAACCCAAAATGACTGAAGTAGATGCTCCAGATATAGATCTCAGAAACTGACATCTTAAATAAGATCCTTAGGTGATTCTGATTTTGCTGGTCTTTGGACTGGTATTAGGAAACATTTGTCTAAGTCATTAACGATGCATAACAAAAAACAAAAACATTAACAAAAGATGCAAACACATATAACACTATATGCTTAATATACATTTACTTTGTAATTCTCACAACCACTCCAGGAGGTATGTATTATTATTAATCCCATTTCAGATAAGAAAATTGAAGTTAAGTGACTTACCCAAGGTCACAGAGCAAGTGGATGACGGAGGCAGTGTTTGAACTTAGTCTCATTCTAGAGTCATTCTGCTTGACCATAATGCCATAGTGGAAAAGGCAGTCAATGAATGAGAAGGAAGCTGAAAGATCTGTAATCCAAAAAGCACATACAGTGCATAGGGTCAATTTCTGCATTTACCTAAAATGAAGACAAAATGTTTTTCCAAATAATTTAACTTCAAGACCTGAATCCATTTACAATAGCATATGAGCACCACCTAGTGGCTGCGTGGGGCTGCTTGAATAGTAACTGCTCTCTTACCTTAAGTAAAATCAGCTCAGAAGAGTTATTAAAATATAAGATGCATGTTTCCAATTGCAGAAGGACAAATTCTATGACTTCAAAAATGTTTAAAAACATAGACTATACAAATTAATGAAAAGATCAAAACAGGTGAAGTCAAAAATAGCAATAGAACTGATTACATATTAGGGGATTTTTTAAGTGAAAACACAAACATAAAAGAGAAAAAGCCATATGCAAATCGCTTTTAAGTTTAAATTCTGATAATGAATTTACTTCAGGAATACACTAAAAACCTTTTTTGTGTGTGTGAGACAGGATCTCGCTGTGTCGCCCAGGCTGGAGTGCAGTGGCACAATCTTGACTCACTGCAACCTCTGCCTCCTGGGTTAAAGCGATTCTTGTGCCTCAGCCTCCCGAGTAGCTGGGAGTACAGGCGTGTGCCATCACACCCAGCTAATTTTTTTATTTTTATTTATTTATTTGTAGGGTTTTGCCAAGTTGCCCAGGTCTCAACTCCTGAGCTCAAGTGATCCACCCGCTTCAGCCTCCCAAAGTGCTGGTAATCACCTCTTCTAGGAGTGATCGTAATTCAGCATCTTCTTCCTGCCCAGGTATTGAGACACCATCTGCTCCTGCCTCTCTCCCACAAGACCTCACGGCAACCCAACAAGATAAAAAGTGCTGGAGATTTAGGAGCCCACTTTTTCTTCTCTCTGATTTCTGTGAGGTTCATTTTCTCTGTTGAATCCAAATATACAGAGGCAAGGCAGGGTAACCTCACTGACAAGCAGCATCAGTTCTAAGTATGCACCGTGGGACCAATCAGGGAGGTGAGAAGCAAGGGTGGAAAGAAAGTAGCAAGGGCCAGGAGCAAGAGATGATGTTGAGGCCCCAGAGAGCTAATTCAGGGCCAACGCCAGGATACAGCAGAGTGAGAAGACAAGCGTGCTTCCGTGAACAGAGCCTGGCTTCCATAGCCTCTGGTGATCTTTCCAGGGCTTACAAAGCATCAGCGTTTCGTTTTGTTTTTTTCTGACTCTGTCTCCCAGGCTGGAGTGTAGTGGTACCATCTCGGCTCACAGCAGCCTCTGCCTCCTGGGTTCAAGCCATTCTCCTGGGTTCAGGCCTCCCAAGTAGCTGGGACCATAAGGGTGCACGACTACACCCAGCTAATTTTTGCATTTTTAGTAGACAGGGTTTCGCCATGTTGGCCAGGCTGGTCTTGAACTCCTGACCTCAGGTGATCTGCCCACCTTGGTCTCCCAAAGTGATGGGGTTACAGGCGTGAGCCACCACACCTGGCCATCAACATTTCTTAAACATCCTACTCAAACTGATATGATTTGGCTGTGTCCCCACCCAAATCTCATCTCGAACTGTAGGTCCCATAATCCCCACGTGTGGAGGGGAGGAACCAGGTAGGAAGAAATTGAATCCTGGGGGCGGGTTTTTCCTGTGGTGTTCTCACGACAGTGAAACAGTCTCACAAGATCTAACAGTTTTATAAAGGGCAGTTCTTATGAGATCTGATGGTTTTATAAAGGGCAGTTCCCCCTGCACACGCTCTCTTGCCCACCACCGTGTAAGAAGCCCCTTTGCTCTTCCTTCATCTTCCGCCATGACTGTGAGGCCTCCCCCAGCCACGTGAAACTGTGAGTCCATTAAACCTTTTTTTCTTTATGAATTACCCAGTCTTGGGTATTTCTTCATAGCTGTATGAAAATGGACTAATACCTCAGCATTAAGCAGAAGAAAGAAAAGCGATTCCACAGGGTTTCCATGTGGCTGAACCCCGAAAACATGACACTAAGTGAATGAAGTTGGACACGAAAAGCTACACATTGTATGGCTCCATTTATATTAGCTCTCCAGAAATCCACAGAGACAGAAAACAGAATGGTAACTGCAGGGGCTGAGGGGGAGGAGGGAATGGGGAGAAACTGCCTGATGCATCTGGGATTTTTCTTTGGAGTGATGGAAATGTTTCAAACAAGATAGAAGTGTCGGCCGTACAACAATGTGAATGCAACCAATGCCACGGGCTTGTGCATTTAAGATGGTTAATTCTATGTTGTTTGAATTTCACCTCAATTAAAATATGTATCTATATACACACTTCCTTCCGTGGCCAATGCCAGAAATACTACAAATAAAAAATTCTGCCTTTTGTCTTAGGGTTTTAGATCAGGGCATTTTAATGTGTGACTACTGTGATGGTTGATTTTGAGTGTCAACCCTCTTCTGCTGACTAGGAAACCCAGGTGGTTTGGCATTTGATTAGAATAACTGGGCTTCCCCAGTTGTATCTGTGAGCTGTTTCCAGAGGAGACTGGCATTTGAGTCCATGGACTGATGGGGAAGACCCCTTTGGTGTGGGTGGGCACTATCTGATCAGCTGGGGATTCTGATGGAATGGAAGGCAGAGGAAGGGCAAATTTCAGCTTTCGTCTGAAGCCAGGACATCCTTCTTCTCCCTCCCATGGATATAACAACTTTCATGTTCTCCAGCCTTAGGACTCCAGGACTTGCACCAGCGTCCCCCAGTCTCTTAAGCCTTCATCCTGGAATTGAGACTTACACCATCGGCTTCCCTGCTTGTGAGATCAAGAAACTTGAACTGAGCCACGTCACTGGCTTGCCTGGTTCCCCAGCTTGCAGACGGCCTATCATGGGACTCTGCAACCTCCATGATCAAGTGAGCCAATTCCCCCTAATAAATCCCTTCTCATATCTCTCTATGGATGGATGGATGGATGGATGGATGGATGGATATAGATAGATAGATAGATAGATAGGATAAATAAGAGAGAGGTAGGCAGACAGAATAGATAGACAAATGGATGGATATGTAGATGGATGGATGGATGGATGGATAGATAGATGGATGCACCAGAGCCAGCTGTGAGCTGCTATTTATTTGAGTTTGCAGGAGTCTATCATTCTCCAGGACCTGTCTGGTTTCTTCGGGGACCAAATTAATTAAATGGTGATATGACAGAGGCCATATTCCTGTATCTTTTAGGTCTTTAAGGATAGCCCTAAGCTTTAAGATACAAAAGATAGATGGATGGATAGATGGATAGGTAGATGAATAGATGGATAGATGGATGGATAAAGATAGATTAGATAGATAGATAGGTAGATCCATCTTTCTGGAGAACTCTGACTAAAACCAATACTTTGTGAGAATCCTTTATAAAATGTAGGTAGTTATCTCAGGCTACCTTCTAAGGTAAGAAGGTCATCAGAGCCTTCTCTGCAAATAGGTTTTGACAGTGAGAAAAGAAAGAAAATAGTGACACCTGGCCTGGGGAGGGAAAAGAAAACTCGTTTTAACAATGAAATTGCTAAAAGAAGCAACTAGAAAACAAGCTACTCCAGCTTCAGATCTTTGCTTGGTAAAGCCTCTACCTTCCGGTGAGTAGGGTAGGTTTCCTGGTGGGGAATCAAGCAGGCCAGACCCTCTCTGGGAAGCTCCCAGCTTCGTGATCCTGTGGCACAAGAACTCAAGTCTGGAAGAATCCAGGGCCTCATCTGAGCCTTTCTCTCCAGCATCAGAAGGAAATTCACAATTGGCTGACAAGCACTCATTCCAAACACACCCAGTTAATGAAAACCACATACACACACACAAACGAGAGAGGTTCTACCTGCCTGTGACAATCTGGAGCAGAAAAAGCAGATGGAAAATAGCCTCGGGACTTTATTCTGAATAGTCTGCATCTAAGGGGGAATTGAGTTTCTCAAAAATAAAGGCTTTCTGTTTACAAACATGCTGTTTTTGCCAAAGAGAATTCTTTATTTTAGGTGCTTTGGGAAAACTGCAGAGTCCTTGGATTTGAAGCCAAAGACGCCCAAATGTTGCAATCCTAAACCTTTGGCAGCGACAAAAACATGTTGGCAAGTGGAAAGTTTTCAGCGTGGGGCCTTTTGTGTTGTTTTGTTTGGGGGTGTGTTTATTTGCTTGGTGCCAAAGGGTTTCCTCCACAACTTCCCAGAACCGGAGAGCAGGTAGGAGCTCCACTTGGGATGTTGGCCCCAAACCACCTGCACTCCTCTTATACATCCTGTATGGTTTCAGGCCCCCCCAAAAACACCCTTTGAGCTCAGGAAGACACCTCTTTCTACCTCCAAATCCTAAGTGAAGCCTCGAACAATCAGAGGGGGTGACATGAAGCATTTGGCCTCCATGACTGGATTTCATGAGGGCTGAGTACACTTCTGAATTTAGGTCTCTGATCAACCCACAGTTCTGGTGCTCCCTATATCTCATCCTAGCAGGCCACATTTCTATCTCTTTACATCTCTCCGGCTACTACCTATGCTGGGGTAGCTGTTTGGTATATGAACTATAGCTTCCCCCCCTATTAAACATAGACATTCGAAGACCAGCCCAGCAGAATGTGAACACGAAGAGCCTGGAATTCCCAGATAGATCTTTACATTGCAGCAGAGCAGGGGATGATCGGCTTGAAAATCGAGGCTTTTGATTAACAAGACTTGGGCACTTTGTCACTCATGAGGCTAAGCCTAGTCCTGGGTTATAAAGTTCCGGCCATGGGAGAATAGAGGAGGGTCCCGAGTGCCCCCTTCAGACCCTAAACAGGCCAAAGAGGGAGGAAATGCTGGAGAGAGGGCCTGAGCTGCATGCAGGACCTAGAGGGACAGTGTGGAAGAGGGCGATGAGTGCTCAACCCTGTCTGTCACCACCTCCAGATGGGGAGCTGAGAGGGAACAGAACCTGCACCCCCATTCCGTCCTGTGGATGGTCCAGGTAGCCAGGATGGCCCTGTGAGCTTGGGGCTGTTGGGGTCTCACCTGCTAACAGTGCTGCCTGAGGCCCGTCCCAGCTCTGGGTGTGTCCCATCAGCACCTGGCACTCAGGAAACCCACAACTGGGGGCCACCACCTCTCTCCCCCTCCTCCACCTCCCCCTCCTCCAACCCAGGCCCCTTCCTACTGGCTTTTTATGAGCGCTGCACCTTCTGAGTCATCAGAGATTCTTGGCATTGGCTTTGCAGTCTCCATCCCTTCTGAGGCGCACTGATTGTCAGATGCTGAGCCTGGTGCCTTTTCCATCCACCCCCTGGTGCTACCGCCTGGCTCAAGAATCTCATTTTATGTCTCCATAAATGAAAACGATTTAATACTCCCCTAACTGATACTTCACCCTCTGTCTCCCCACATGAATCCTTATAACCTCCTCTCCTTGTCTGTAGTCTGGCTCCTGTTTCTGTCTGCTGGCCCTTTTCCTCTCTATTCTTCCTTCTCCTTTCCCATTTCCACATTGTTGCCAGCCCCATGTAGTGCCAGACAGGCTACATTTTTTCAGTGTCTCAAATGCAAGGGTGATAGTCTCACTCCTTCAAGCCTTCACAGATGCTGTTTCTCTCTGCCTAGAACACATTAACCCCTTTTCTCCTACTCATCTTTCAGATGTTCTGGGTGCCACTTCCTCGAGGAAGGCCATCATGCTTTTCACCAACGGGTGGCAGAAGGACTGATTCCCACAGGCTGAAACTATAAGGAAACATACTCATGTCATTTAACAGAAGCCCAGAAGCAGCAAGGGCATCAATGGTGCCATGCTGTCATCAAGGACCCTGTCTCTTTCCCTCGTTTGACATCCCCAGTGCTGGCTGCATCTTCAAGCTATAGCGAGATGTCTGCCCCAGTTCTAGACACCACATTCAGACACTATGATATCTGGAGGATGAAGGGAGTTTCTCTTTCTATACCTACTGTCAGGCATGAGGAGATAGTTCCAAGAGAATGCCCTCCTTCCTCACGCCAACCAGAACTCCCCTTACATTTTCTTGGCTAAAATTTAGTTCACAGTGAGGGAAGTGGCAATAATCTTGTGAATACTTCGCTGTTGGGCCACTTCTCAGGCAGAGTGGGGTCAGCTTTCCCCAAGGCACCGGCTATGCTCAAAGTGTGGGGACCTGATCAAAACCCAGTTTCTGGCTCACACCTGGAATCCCAGTGCTTTGGGAGGGCGAAGTGAGAGGATTGCTTGAGGTCAGGAGTTTGAGAGCAGCCTGGGCAACATAGCAAGACCCTGTTGCTACCAAAAAAAAAAAAATTAATAACCCAGATTCTATTTGGAAAGAAGTGGAAGGCAACAGGTCATCCCCACAGCATCTGTTCTCCTTTGCATCTGGCTCTAAGTTCCTTTCAGAGTCTCCTCTTCCTCCTGCACACTCTAACTTGAAGGTGAGAACGCACCACCCCCACCCCTATCCCCTGCCTGGCCCCTTCTCTCCACCATCTCTTCACACTGAAACCCCATCTCTTAAAGCCCAACCTTGAAGTCCAATTCCAGAATGAGCCTTTTCTGATCCTTCCACCCACCCATGCTCGTCCTGAGTATGTAGGCTGATGCTCTCCAGTGACACCACCAAGCACCCTTACCCATTCTTTTCTGAGTATCTGATTTCTTTGGAAGTTCCGTCACAGCCAAGCTGATGTGACTGACAGCTGCTCTTCCTCTTGCACCTGGCCCCCCGACTCACACATGTTGGATGTTGTGTTGGCTAATACTGAGTGTCAACTTAATTGGATCAAAACATGCAAAGTACAGTCCCTGGCTGTGTCTGTGAGGGTGTTGCCAAAGGAGATTAACATTTGAGTCAGTGGACTGGGAAAGACAGACCCACCCTCAATCTGAGTGGGCACCATCGAATCAGCTGCCAGCACGGCCAGAATAAAAGCAGACGGAAGAACGTGGAAAGACTACACTGGCTGAGTCTCTGGCCTTCCTCTTTCTCCTGTGCTGGATGCTTCCTGTCCTCAAACATCCCACTTCAAGTTCTTCAGCTTTGGGAATTAGACTGGCTCCCTTGCTCCTCGGCTTGCAGATGGCCTATTGTGGAACCTCACCTTAGGACAGTGAGAGTCAATACTCCTTAATAAACTCCCCCTTTATGTCTACATCTATCCTATTACTTCTGTCCCTCCAGAGAACCCTGACTACTACAGATGTGCTATAAATGGTTGTGAGTTGGTAGGCAGAGCAGTGAGCTCAGAGTCCACAGCCAAGCAGTTTAGCCTCTGCTCAGCTGTGTACCTACTGTGTGTACTTGGGCAAGTCACTAGGCCTTTCAAATATAAAATGAGGCTCTTGGATGAGATGTTTTCAAGATCCCTGACAATTCCGTGTTTGTTACTTAGGGCTGCAGCTGCCATAAATTACCACAAACTGAGCAGCTTAAAACACTAGAAATCTACCCTCTCCCTCATTCCAAAGGCCAGAAGTCAGGTGTCAACAGATGTGGTCCCTCCTGGAGGCTCTGAGGGAGAATGTGCTCCATGCCTCTCTCCTGGCTTCTGGGGGCAGCTGGCAACCCTTGGTATTCAGGGCTTGGAGATGCATTGCTCCACTCCCTGGCTTCATTTTTTTACATTGCCTTCTCTGCTGTGTGTCTCTGGGTCTCAAATTTCCTTCTAATTTCTCTTATAAGGACACCAGTTACTGGATTTAGGGGTCACCATAAATCCAGGATGATCTCATCCTGTGATCTTTAAATTGCTACTGTCTGCAAAGATGCTATTTCCAAATAAAAGCACATTCACAGGTACCAGGTCTTACACCTTCAGCACATCATTTGGGAGAACATAATTCTACCCACTATAAGCTTTAAACATCTGTCAATTACTCAGGCCTGTCTAGATATCATACAGAAGACACAACTAAGGACTACTCCAGACTGAAATGATTCTCTTTTTTTTTTTTTTTTTTTTTTTTTTTTTTTTTTTGAGACAGTCTTACTCTGTCACCTAGGATGGAGTACAGTGGCATGATCTCCGCTAACTGCAACCTCCACCTCCCAGGTTCAAGCGACTCTCCTGGCTCAGCCTCCCAAATAGCTGGTACTACAGGTATGCGCCATCACACCTGGCTAATTTTGTGTGTGTATGTGTATTTTTACTAAAGATAGGGTATCACCAAGTTGGCCAGGCTAGTCTTGAACTCCTGACCTCAGGTGATCCACCAGTCTTGGCCTCCCAAAGTGCTGGGATTATAGGAATAACCCATGGCACCCAACTGTTTCTTTCTTTTTTTTTTTTAATTACCTGTAGATCCATTTGTGGATTATTCAACTACCCCGTAAGTTAAAAGTTGAGTGATCTTTTTTAACATTTTTCTGTTTTCATTTCTTTTTTTTTTTTTTTATTGCATTTTAGGTTTGGGGGTACATGTGAAGAACATGCAAGATTGTTGCATAGGTATACACATGGCAGTGTGCTTTGCTGCCTTCCTCCCCCATCACCTATATCTGGCATTTCTCCCCATGCTATCCCTCCCCAACTCCCCCACCCCCCACTATCCCTCCCCTTTCCCCCCCCCCGACAGACCCCAGTGTGTGATACTCCCCCTCCCTGTGTCCATGTGTTCCCATTGTTCAACACCCGCCTATGAGTGAGAACATGCGGTGTTTGATTTTCTGTTCTTGTGTCAGTCTCTAAATTTCAGATACTAATATTGAACGCTACCTCCATGCTATGGGATCATTTATGTTGGTTTCTGTTACTGATTCCCAGCCTCCAAGTCCCTAGAAGCACAGCCACAGAGGCTGTGTATGGGGTTCCAGGTGGTTTTCACTTCCCAATGTCTTAAGTCCTGATGATGAAGGCAAAGACCCTTAGAAGAATCACACAGAGGCCTCCACGTTTCCTGAGTTCTGTTTAGAGAGAATCATCAGATCAGTCTCATACAGGCCACAAGGAGACCAGCAGCATCATGGTAACCTCAGACATGACACAAAGTGTCCCCAGCACATCCCATGCAAGCATTATTTTTTAAATGCATTTGCAATGGGGAAAAGTACTTCTGATACTGCTCTACCTACTTGTACCAAATAATGCATTTGTGCAGTTAATGGATGAGGTGGTTCATTCATCAACGAACAAAAGCAATCATTTTTCTTCCTTGATGAATGTAGCTCTGCAGGCTTCACGGCTGGCAAGCCAATCCTATAGAATCCAATGCTCAGAGACAGAGCTCCACCAGGAAACAAGGCCAAGCTGTGTTCTGCTCTTACGTTATGTCTATTTTAGAAGTTGACTTTGGCAGGGGTGTTGACCACTGACACAATCTATCTACTTCCAGAAAAGATAAGGGGGGAGGGAATCAAACACCGAATTGTCTTTAAATTCTCACTTGGAAACAGATGCCTTGGCCTGAAAAGGGGAGTAGAATACTAACTTCAATGATGATGAACAAGTTGGAACAAATTATAAAGAAAATATTGAAGCTGTAAATAATTTATTTTTAAAGAACCTGTGTGCTAATATATCTCTTGACTAGGAAATTCTAAAGGATGTAAATCTCCAGATTATATTCTATCTGAGGCAATGTTTTTCCAGAACTATTGGAATGTGTCTACATAATGAAATAAACTCAATAATCTTTTGAAGAGTTCACTGGCAAGAGGACTCCTAGGACACGAGGAGCAACTGGATGATCACACACTCACGGTTGTGCCTTCAAGTAAAGGAAAATGAGAACTTTAAATCATCCAGGATGAGGAAGCTCTGTAGCCAGCCTGCTCTCATTCAAATCACCAGGAATGTTTCAATCCAATGCCAGCTTTCTCCCTTACAATAGTGAATGGATAAAAAAGGGAAAATTCAAAAGAGACCTTCAAAGCCCCTTCTAGTTCCCACCTTGGTCCTATCTCAAAATACCTGAAAATTCTGCCACAGCCCTTTTTCCTTTACTCTAGAACAAAATGACAAAATGAAACTTTATAAAAGTTTATGAAACAAAACCTTACAAAACCTGTTATTGAGGTTCAACGATATATTTTTAAACTAATAACATGAATTTTTCCATGTGAAGAGTCATGTAATGGGGTCATCAAATAAAAAGAGACAGTGCTGTAATAGAAACCATTTTGAGGAAAAGAAAAGTCCTGACTAATCACAAAGTGATGCAAATTCAAAAGGAAATACTTAGATTGTATTTTTACCCAGCTGAGTAGTCAGATGTTTGGAAATGCCCTGGATTTTTCTAAATATTTCCTGCTGTTAATGGCAAAACGGCTCAGATACTTCAGAAACAAAGAACACACACTGAAACTTTCTTTTTCTGTGTACTTTTCTTAATTACAGCTGTTCCCTTCCAATTGCAAGAAGGGATCTAAGAGTAAAGATTTTAAAGCTTAGATGTTTACCCTGAGCTCCACACGGATTTATTTTTATGAAAATTACTAAGAAGTGCAAGTCTGGAAATATGCAGAGAACTTCAAACAAGAGGCTGGAAAAAGTAGGAGGTGATGAAGGAGTTAGCACATTTTCAGTTTGTTTCTCTCACAACCTGTGAGAGAACCCAGACAGTTGATCGGCTCCCGGAGAAAACTTGGGGTGGCTGCACTCCAGGGAGTTTGGCGAGGCCCCGGCCAGCACCAGAGGCCTGTGGTGAGCTGGCTTCCAGGAGAAGGTGGTGACAGCAGCAGCCGAGTTACGTGGCACCAGAGCCCAGAGGACTAGCTCTGGCAACCACCTGCACAGTCCCCTGTGGACTTTTCTTCAAAAGTGAAGATGGGGAGGAGTCTGATCAACCACAGGTGAGGTGGCAACTCAGGGGGAAGTCTGCACACTGTCAGCTCTGCCAACCCTAATGAGGACCAGACACCCAGAAATATTTGTAGACTCGGCAAGGGCGGGAGTGAGAAATGGAGTTGGCTGGCCTCAAACCACCACCGGCTGAGCAGGGCTCCTCGGCCAGGGTGTGTGTTTGGGACTCGCAGGGCGAAAGGTGGCATTACAGATGTAAATTCAAAACAGACGGGGGACTCTGAGGCCAGGTTTTGTCCTGGGGTGACTGCTTGGCACTTTCCCAAAATACCACATAGGACCTGTGAAAAATGTGCTCTGGCCTCCTTTCGACCTCAACCCTGAGGATGTGAGGGTGGGAACTGGGGTGGATTTGCTCAAAGTCATTATCACCACTCACTGGCATGTGTTCCCTGGCTCAGAGCCTGTGCCTAAGAAATGGGAACAACACACACAGCTCCCGAGGAGCTCCCAGCAGTGAACCCAGAGAGTTCCACGCTGGGACCCTCTGAGGCCAGCCTCTCTGGGGACAGCACATGCAGAGGAAACCATGAGAAGACTTAACTTTCTGAAGATGTCATGCTCAGCTCTTCTTAGGTAAAGACTTATTTTTTTTATTTTTTATTGTACTTTAGATTCTGGGGTACATGTGCAGATCACGCAGGATTGTTGCATAGGTACACACATGGCAATGTGGTTTGCTGCTTCCATCTCCCCATCACCTACATCCAGCATTTCTCCCCATGTTATCCCTCTCCAACCTCCCCCACACCCCTGCTGTCCCTCCCTTAGCCACCCCAACAGACCTGAGTGTATGATGCTCCTCTCCCTGTGTCCATATGTTCTCATTGTTCATCACCCGCCTATGAGTGAGAACATGCAGTGTTTGATTTTCTGTCCTTGTGTCAGTTTGCTGAGAATTACGGTTTCCAGGTTCATCCATGTCCCTACAAAGGACACAAACTCATCATTTTCTATGGCTGCATAGTATTCCATAGTGTATATGTGCCACATTTTCCTTGTCCAGTCTATCATCGATGGGCATTTGGGTTGGTTCCAGGTCTTTGCTATTGTAAACAGTGCCACTATGAACACACGTGTGCATATGTCTTTATGATATAATGATTTATAATCCTTTGGATATATACCCAGTAATGGGATTGCTGGGTCAAATGGAATTTCTATTTCTAGGTCCTTGAGGAAGCACCACACTGTCTTCCACAATGGTTGAACTAGTTTACACTCCCTCCAACAGTGTAAAAGTGTTCCTATTTCTCCACACCCTCTCCAGCATCTGTTGTCTCCAGATTTTTTAATTATCACCATTCTAACTGGCATGAGGTGGTATCTCAATGTGGTTTGGATTTGCATTTCTCTAATAATCAGTGATGATGAGCATTTATTCATGTTTGTTGGCCTCATGTATGTCTTCTTTGGAAAAGTGTCTGTTCATATCCTTTGCCCACTTTTGGGTGGGTTCATTTGTTTTTTTCTGGTAAATCTGTTTTAGTTCTTTGTAGATTCTGGATGTTAGCCCTTTGTCAGATGGGTAGAGTGCAAAAAATTTTTCACATTCTGTTTGCTGCTGGTTCACTCTAATGGTTGTTTCTTTTGCTGTACAGAAGCGCTGGAGTTTAATTAGGCCCCATTTATCTATTTTGGCTTTTGTTGCCAATGCTTTTGGTGCTTTAGTCATGAAGTCCTTGCCTCCGCCTATGTCCTGAATGGTTTTGCCTAGGTTTTCTTCTAGGGTTTTTACGGTGTTAGGTCTTATGTTTAAATATTTAATCCATCTGGAGTTAATTTTAGTGTAAGGTGTCAGGAAAGGGTCTAGTTTCTGCTTTCTGCACACTGCTAGCCAGTTTTCCCAGCAACATTTATTAAACAGGGAATCCTTTCCCCATTGCTTTTTTTTGTCAGGTTTGTCAAAGATCAGATGATTGTAGAAGTGTGGCATTGCCTCCAGGGCCTTTGTTCTGTTCCATTGGTCTATATCTCTGTTTTGGTACCAGTACCATGCTGTTTTGATTAATGTAGCCTTGTAGTACAGTTTGAAATCAGGTAGCATGATGCCTCCAGCTTTGTTCTTTTTGCTTAGGATCGTCTAGGCTATGCGGGCTCTCTTTGGTTCCATATGAAGTTTAAGGTGGTTTTTTCCAGCTCTGTGAAGAAGGTCATTGGTAGCTTGATGGGGATAGCTTTGAACCTATAAATTACTTTGGGCAGTATGGCCATTTTCACGATACTGATTCTTCCTAACCACGAGCATGGAATGTTTCTCCATCTCTTTGTGTCCTCTCTTATTTCCTTGAGCAGTGGTTTGCAGTTCTCCTTGAAGAGGTCCTTTACATCCTTTGTTAGTTGTATTCCTAGGTATTTTATTCTCTTTGTAGCAATTGTGAGTGGGAGTTTGCTCATGATTTGGCTCTCTGTTAGTCTGTTATTGGTGTATGGAAATGCTTTGTGATTTCTGCACACTGATTTTGTATCCTGAGACTTTGCTGAAGTTGCTTATCAGTTTCAGGAGATTTGGGGCTGAGATGATAGGGTCTTCTAAATATACAATCATGTTGTCTGCAAATAGAGGCAATTTGACTTCCTCTTTTCCTAATTGAATACCCCCCTTTTTTTTTTTCTTGCCTATTGCTCTGGCTAGAACTTCCAATACTATATTGAATAGGAGAGGTGAGAGAGGGCATCCTTGTCTAGTGCCAGATTTCAAAGGGAATTCTTCCAGTTTTTGCCCATTCAGTATGATACTGGCTGTGGGTTTGTCGTAAATAGCTTTTATTGTTTTGGGATATGTTCCTTCAACACCTAGTTTATTGAGAGTTTTTAACATAAAGGGCTGTTGAATTTTGTCAAAGGCCTTCTCTGCATCTATTGAGATAATCATGTGGTTTTTGTCTTTGGTTCTGTTTATGTGGTGAATTACGTTTATAGACTTGTGTATGTTGAACCAGCCTTGCAGCCCTGGAATGAAGCCTACTTGATCGTGATCGATAAGCTTTTATGATGTGCTGTTGCAATCGGTTTGCCAGTATTTTATTGAAGATTTTTGCATCTATGTTCATCATGGATATTGGCCTGAAGTTTTCTTTTTTTGTGGAGTCTCTGCTGGGTCTTGGTATCAGGATGATGTTGGTCTCATAAAACAATTTGGGATAGATTCCCTCTTTTTGTATTGTTTGGAATAGTTTCAGAAGGAATGGTACCAGCTCCTCTTTATAAATCTGGTAGAATTCAGCTGTGAACCCGTCTGGACCTGGACTTTTTTTAGTTGGTAGGCTATTAATTGCTGCCTCAACTTCAGCCCTTGTTATTGGTCTATTCAAGGTTTCAGCTTCTTCCTGGTTGAGGTTTGGGAGGGTGCAAGTGTCAGGAATTTATTTCTTCCATGTTTACCAGTTTATGTGCATAGAGTTGTTTGTAGTAATCTCTCATGGTAGTTTGTATTTCTGTGGAATCGGTGGTGATATCCCCTTTTTCATTTTTTATTGCATCTATTTCATTCTTCTCCCTTTTCTTTTTTTATTAATCTGGTTAGCAGTCTATTTTGTTGATCTTTTCAAAAAACCAGCTCCTGGATTTACTGATTTTTTTGAAGGGTTTTTTGTGTCTCTATCTCCTTCAGCTCTGCTCCGATCTTAGTTATTTCTTGTCTTCTGCTAGCTTTTGAGTTTTTCTGATCTTGCTCCTCTAGCTCTTTCAATTTTGACAATAGGGTGTCGATTTTAGATCTTTCCTCACTTCTCATGTGGGCATTTAGTCCTATAAATTTCCCTCTAGACACTGCTTTAAATGTGTCCCAGAGATTCTGGTATGTTGTATCTTTGTTCTTGTTGGTTTCAAAGAACATCTTTATTTCTGCCTTCATTTCATTGTTTATCCAGTCAACATCCAGGAGCCATTTGTTCAGTCCATGAAGTTGTACGGTTCTGAGTTAGTTTCTTAATTCTGAGTTCTAATTTGATTGCCCTGTGGTCTGAGAGACTGTTACTATTTCCGTTCTTTTGCATTTGCTGAGGAGTGATTTACTTCCAATTATGTGGTCAATTTTAGAGTAGTTGTAATGTGGTGCTGAGAAGAATGTATATTCTCTGGATTTGGGGTGATTTCTGTAGATGTCTATTAGGTCCGCTTGGTCCAGATCTGAGTTCAAGTTCTGGATATCCTTGTTAATTTTCTGTCATTGATCTAATATTGACAGTGGAATGTTAAAGTGTCCCACTATTATTGTGTGGGAGTCTAAGACTCTTTGTAGGTCGTTAAGAGCTTGCTTTATGTACCTGGGTGCTCCTGTATTGGGTGTGTATATATTTAGGATTGTTAGCTCTTTTTGATGCATTGATCCTTTTATGTAATGCCCTTCTTTGTCTCTTTTGATCTTTGTTGGTTTAAAGTCCATCTTATCAGACTAGGATTGCAACTCCTGCTTTTCTTTGCTATCCATTTGCTTGATAAATCTTCCTCCATCCCTTTATTTTGAGCCTATCTGTGTCCTTGCACATGAGATGTGTTTGCTGAATACAGCACACCGATGAGTCTTGACCTTTATCCAACTTGCCAGTCTATGTCTTTTGATTGGGGCACTTAGCCCATTTACATTTAAGGTTAATATTGTTATGTGTGAATTTGATCCTGCCATTTTTATGCTAGCTGGATGTTTTGCCCGTCAGTTGATGCATTTTTTTCATTGTGTCGATGGTCTTTACCATTTGGTACATTTTTAGAGTGGCTGGTACTGGTTGTTCCTTTCTATGTTTAGTGCTTCTTTCAGGAGCTCTTGTAAGGCAGGCCTGGTGGTGATGAAATCTCTCAGCAATTGCTTGTCCATAAAGGATTTTCTTTCTCCTTCACTTATGAAGCTTAGTTTGGCTGGATATGAAATTCTAGGTTGAAAGTTCTTTTCTTTAAGGATGTTGAATATTGGCCCCCACTCTCTTCTGGTTTGTAGGGTTTCTGCCGAGAGATCTGCTGTGAGTCTGATGTGCTTCCCTTTGTGGGTAACCCGACCTTTCTCTCTGGCTGCCCTTAGCATTTTTTCCTTCATTTCAACCCTGGTGAATCTGACGATTATGTGCCTTGGGGTTGCTCTTCTTGAGGAATATCTTTGCAGTGTTCTCTGAATTTCCTGGACTTGAATGGTGACCTGGTTTGCTAGGTTGGGGTAGTTCTCCTGGATAATATCCTGAAGAGTGTTTTCCAGCTTGGACTTATTCTCTCCATCACATTCAGGTACACCTATCAAACATAGATTAGGTCTTTTCACATAATCCCATATTTCTTGGAGATTTGTTCATTTCTTTTCACTCTTTTTTCTCTATTCTTGCCTTCTCGTTTTATTTCATTGAGTTGATCTTCAATCTCTGATATCCTTTCTTCTGCTTGGTTGATTCGGCTATTGAAACTTGTGCATGCTTTGCGAAGTTCTCGTGCTGTGTTTTTCAACTCCATCAAGTCATTTATATTCTTCTCTAAGCTGTTTATTCTAGTTAGCATCTCATCCAACCTTTTTTCTGGATTCTTAGTTTCTTTGCATTGGGTTAGCACATGTTCTTTTAGCTCTGAGAAGTTTGTTATTACCCACCTTCTGAAGCCTGTTTCTGTCAATTCATCAGATTCATTCTCCATCCATCTTTTAACCCTAGCTGGTGAGGAGTTGTGATCCTTTGGAGGAGGAGAGGCATTCTGGTGTTTGGTGTTTTCATTCTTTTTGCGCTGGTTTCTTCCCATCTTAGTGGCTTTATCTACCTGTGGTCTTTGTAGTTAGTGACTTTCAGATGAGGTCTCTGAGTGGACATCCTTTTTGTTGATGATGAAGTTATTTCTTTCTGTTTCTTAGTTTTCTTTCTAACAGTCAGGCCCCTCTGCTGCAGGACTGCTGGAGGTCCACTCCAGACCCTGCTTGCCTGGGGGATCACCTGCAGGGGCTGCAGAACAGTAAGGGTTACTGTTGGTTTCTTCCTCTCAGAAGGGTACCTGCCAGATGTCGGCCTGAGCTCTCCTTTATGAGGTGTCTCTTTGGGTATATGGGGGTCAGAGAGCTGCTTGAGGAGACAGTCTATCCATTACAGGAGCTCAAGTGCTGTGCTGGGAGCTCCATTGTTCCATGTAGAGATGCTGGGCAGGTACTTTTAAGTCTGCTGCAGCAGAACTCATAACCAGCTCTTTTCCCAGGTGCTCTGTCCTAGGAAGGTCGGCTTTATTTATAAGTTTGTCAGGCTGCTGCCTTTTTCATAGATGCCCTGTCCTGAACGGAGTAGTCTAGTCACAGTCTGCCAGCAGAGGCATTGCTGAGCTGCCGCAGGCTCTGCCCAGCTGCTGTGTGAACTGCCTCGGTACTGGTGGTCGCCCTTCCCCAGCTGAGCTGGGCCATCCTGGGTCCAGCTGCGCTTGCTGTGAAACTCTCAATCCAGAGTGTTTCAGATTGCTTGTTTTGTGGGGGTGGTGCCTGCTGAGCCAGATCACCTGGCTCCCTGTCTCTGCCCGCTCCCTTTCAGTTGAATGGGCAGCTCTGTCTCCCAGGCACTGCAGGAGCAAGTTGAAATGGCCGCCCAGATTTGTGTGAGTTTCTGTGCACCAACCCAGCACCAGCTGAAACTGCCATGCTGAAAACTCATGGCGCTTTTTGGCCTGGGAATCTCCTGGTCTGTGGGCAGTGAGAATTTGTTTGGAAACGTGGTGGGCACTCACCCTCTGCATTGTTCTTGCTGGGAACTGCACTCCAGAGCTGTTCCTATTCGGCCTATTTTTTAGGATCCTCCCAATTTTTTTTTTTTTTTTTTTTTTTTTTTTTTTTTTTTTAGACAGTCTTGTTCTGTTGCCCAAGCTGGAGTGCAGCAGCACAATCTCTGCCCACTGCAACCTCTGCCTCCTGGGTTCAAGCAATTCTCCTGCCTCAGCCTCCCGAGCAACTGGCATTACAGCCATGCACCACCATGCCCAGCTAATTTTTGTATTTTTAGGAGAGATGGGGTTTCACCATGTTAGCCAGGCTTACCTTGAACTCCTAGCCTCAAGTGATCCACATGCCTCAGCTTCCCAAAGCACTGGAATCACAGGCATGAGCCACTGTGCCTGGCCAAGATTACGTTTTTAGATTGCTAATCTGGCCATCTTTGAGTAGAAGTGAGGTCAATAAATAAAATGTTCCAATCAAATTATGTAACATAATTTTTCAGTGACCTTATGGTAACCCTACCCATTAGCAAAACTGGCAACAAGGGCAATTGGTCATTTTTTTTATTTATTTTGGGAGGAGGGGGGAGAAGTGAGGGGACTTGTTCCTACAGAGAACCATGAGCTACATGACTCCCTTATTGTTTCCACTTCAAGACCAGCCCACTGGTTACAAAGACGGAGAGAGGCAGGGGCACTCCCAGGGGCCCAGGGCCACTGTTATAGGCTGAATTCCTCCCCACCACCATTAAATTCATTGCTGAAATCCTAACCCCCAAGACCTCAGAACGTGAGCTTATTTGGAAATAGGGTTGTCGCAGTGTAATGAGTTAAGAAGAGGTCATACTGACACAGGGTGGTCCCCTACCCCAATATGACTGGACTTTTTATAAAAAAGAATGCTATGTGAAAAGACAAACACATAGACAGAGAGAAGGTGATGTGAAGACACAGGGAAGAGGTGGCCATCTGCAGACCAAGGGGTGCCTTCTTGAGACCACCAGCTGCTGGGAGAGAGGCCTGGAACAGATTTCCTCTCATGACCTGCAGAAGGAACCCACCCTACTGACACCTTAATCTTGGACTTCCGGCCCCAGAACAATAAGACAATAAATATCTGTTGTTTAAGCCACTCAGTCTTTGGAACTTTGTCCTGGCAGTCCCAGGAAACTAAGGCAGCCCCATAGGACTTTCACGAGCCCCAGGCACTTTTGTCTTTGTGGGTCCCATTCTCCATAAAAAACATCCAGAATGGCTCCGCAACCGTGTTGGTATAGAGGCAAATAAAATCCAGGCTGGAGCATATTCATTTTTACTTCTGATTTTAAAATAAATGAAAACCTGTTCAGGGGTCTCTAAAAGTCGCACAGGCCCTTGACTCTGTGCCTCCCACACCTCACAGAGAAGTCCACCCCATAGGAACAGTCACTGAGGTCTCCAGACTGGCCAGGCACCTCCCCGGCCTTCCTCTGTCTTGGCACCACATGGAAATTACCTGTTACCATGTCTAACAGCTCTCTCTCCCCGCCCCTGGCTCACACTCCAGCAAAGAAACATGTCTCATTTATCTTTGCAGCCCTGGCACACCTTAAATACTCAATAAATAGCTGCTGCACCAACTTGAACTGAACAGATAGAGACCTAAAGTTACTCAAGGTCATTACTGAAACATGAAGCAAGAAAAGAGGAAAAGAAGGATGTTTTGGCAAGAACACAGCTTTAATAGCCGGAGCCTCAGCTCCTGGTAGCAGGGTGAGGATCTGGGAGCTCAGCCCAGGAACGTTTCTGAAACTGCAGTAAAAGGAGTGTTTTATAACCATCCATTCTGTTCCATTTTTTTTTTCTCTCTCTCTCTCTGTCTTCATCTTTAAATTTTGTTTTTCACAGACAAGAGTTTTGTGGGGTTAATTAATACTGATATCAGTTATACTTTGTCTTTCTTCAAATGAGGGTTTCTCAAATTCTGACTTTTCCATTGAGATTTTCTAACAGTAGATTTGGCCTTTCTAGACCCAGCCTCACTTATGGTTCATGACAAGTTTATAACTCATTCTCATTTTGAGACAATTTCTACTTTTCCTGCTGACCATGCTTTATCTTTGCCATATCTCAGCATGAAAAAAGCTCATTTCTCCACCAGAAATTCACATGAGTGAACAGGAAAACCTTTGTTAGCTCTTCTGCCACCACATAAAATTTTTAAAAAGAAAGAAACAGTCATTCTGCTGGACTCTGGGGGAGAGATAAAGAAACACAAAAATGTACGGAAAGATAAGCCTTCTACATTTCTAATCATGTGTCAGAAACTTTCAGAAGAACATTCCACAAAAACCATTCAGTGGGACACTAAAAGTGTCACACAAGTGGAAGATTCTAAGAACATAAATTTGGGAGGTGCAGGATTAAAAAGGTGAAGCCAGTTTCTATAATGCAGAACTTCTCAGATCCTTGAAAGTGCTAATATGCTAGATGAATCTCCGTGAGGCAGATCAAATAGCAGGCACTTCCTGAGACTGACTTGACCATGGAATCCTCCTAGGGAGAATGGGGTACAGAGAGAGGTGTGCTGGAAGAGAGACACACGTTCTAAAACTACTCTGAAAAACACTAGCCTAGCAATGATCTGTCAAGTTTCAAAGATGAAACATTCTATTTGCACAAGAGCATTTTGGCATAAGCATCATTCACTGTGACTATTTGCATGGGGAATATTCGCTGTGGGCTGAAGCCATCGGAGAGGGTGTCTTAATAGTAGTGTGATTCGTATTCAGGCTCAAAACACAGCCAGATGAGCCTTTCTTAGAGCGAGAGAGAGGGGAGTGTGAGGAGAGTGTATTGGCTGGGAAAATCGCTTCAGCAAAGGAAAAAATTTACAAGCTGTGTTTGAAGAGCACCGGAAGACTGGTGCAGAAGGGTTACCATGGATGACGCCAGAAAGAGGAGGAGATATGAGTGGGAAGGAGTGTTCGAACCTGACCGTGAGTGAGATTCTCATCCTGTGGGGATTCGTGGGAAACAAAGACTCAGCCTCAAGGGAAAGCACAGCCCGTAGGTACTAGAAGAGCATCACCGAATTAGGCTCCAGTGGGTAAAAATGCTGCTTCCTGTCTGCTCGGCAGGGAGGGAAGGTGGCGCCAGTGAGCAGGGGTGGTGCATCTGGCGGTACATCTGGCATCTGGTGGTGGACCATAGCATAGGGGCAAGAGCCCCGGGCACATCAGGAAACTCACATTCAACACCTAGTGCTCCCATGACTTGGGATAAGCAATTTAACCTCCCAGGGGACCCAATGGCCTCACCTGTATAATAAAAGAAAATGACACCCTAAGGTTTTCCCACTCTAACACCCTGTCGGTCAATGATGATGTATGTGAACTTCACATCTATCCAGGGCCAGGCAGAGGTACAGGGAATGGGCATTTTGAGGCCAGACACGACACTCCATTCTCTCACTGTCAGCTTCACACAGACAGTGCTGGACACACAAACCGTCTCTCACAGAGATGTGGAAGGCAGCCATCCCCACCTGAGCAGCTGTGCAGCCAAATACAGCTGCCTGTACAAGGGTGGGGGTCTCCTTTGCACCCAAGAGGCACAAATTCTGCAAAAACTAAGGGACAGTATATTGGGGAACAAGAGGAATTTCAGGGGGTGTCCTCTCCCCCTTTTGAAAGCAGGCACGATCATGGCCATGCTGTCTTGAATCTTAAACAACAGAATCAATCAGGTTTATGTTTTCTAATTCCTTAGCTACTTCCCGAACCACAGAGAATCAATTAACAGTCCCTGGGTCTATAAAATTAAGAAATTAGTGATAGCTTCATAGAGCATCAGAGTGGATTAAATGGCATAGGTAATATAAAACACAAAACTCCATGCCCAGCCCAGAGTGACAAGTCAATCAAAATTCCTTGGGGTCTATGTGTGTTGTGCTCAAACCTAATCATTCCCCAGGGTGCATCGCTGACATCCTGCACCCTCTGTCTCCCACCACCTGTCTCACATCTAATGCCAGTGGGACTTGGCCACAGCCACTCAGGGTTTCAGGGTTCCCTATTCCAGTCCAAAATGGACATCAGGAGGACTAAGAAAATTTAAGTCCATTTAAGCATCTTAAACTCTTAAACTTATAGCTGACACTGTAATTTTAGCTGAAATGTTGGAAAAATTTTGTTTTCCATTATTAGCATGATTCTTACTTATCGAGATGAAATATGATTTCCTTTGGTTAAAAAAATATATACCCAATATGTTTAAAAAGTGAAGTAATGCTTAGTAACCTGGATTGTTTTTAAAACTCCTTCCTATTAACTGCTCAAGGGACAGGTTGTAATGTTGATCCATGCCACAGTGTATTTGCTTCACTTCCGGCTTCTGGCTGACCCTTTAATAGGAAAATTAATCGGGTAACATGAGTCAATTAATCAGACTGTATAGTTATTTTTATGAACTCTACTGCCAGTGCATTAATTCATGACATGTGTTTCAAAAATGGGAAGAATGGCAAAAATATAAGCATAGATTGTTTATGATACATGATTCCAAAAGTCAGTCACTGTGAGTCATTCATCCATTCATTCATTCACTCAAGAAGTATTCATTAAGTACCGACTAAGAGCCAGTCACCATTCCAAGCATTGGAGGTGATTGATGAATCAAGTCAAAGAGGCACAATAGGCAGGAAACAAACCCTTATGCCTAGATTTATGATGGAGATGTGAACGGGGGGGTGGTGCATGAACTAGGGGCCACACCAGAGGTCCAGCCAAGGTTTTAGAGGCACCAAGTTGCAGCTAGAAGGCTGATCAGGGACCCCCTTGATGGACAGATGGGAAGAGAGGATATAGTGACAGAAAGGCACTCAAGGTAGTAGAAATTTCCTATGAAAACAGTCTATGGCTCCAGGGAGCAGAGTGACTGAGAATAGCTAGAATATAAAGCAGGGGACGAGAGCAAGGGTTAGATGGAGGAACAGCAGAAACTTAGACGACCTGAGTGCCACACAAAGGGGTTGGGCTTCATCCTCAGGCAGTGCAGAATTTCTGAAGGGGCACTGTGGTCACATGTCTGAAATGTCACTCTGCAGACAGTGAGGCTGATGGGGAGGGCAAGGCTAGTGGGAAGGAGACTCACTTGGAAGCTGCTATCAAGGCTCAGGAGAGAAACAATGAGAATCTGGGGTGAGACAGTGGCACCAGGGAGAACAAGCAGAGCACATTTCAGGGGTATTTGGCAGCACATGTCAGCAGGGTTTGTTCATGGATAGAGGTGGAGTGGGAAGAAAGGCCTGGAGTGGTCACTGGAGGAAAGGCAGCTCCATTGCAGGATATTATGTTAAGGGAAATAAGCCAGGCACAGAAAGGCAAACATCATATGTTCTCACTTATTTGTGGGGGCTAAAAATTAAAACACTTGAACTCATAGAGATGGAGGGTAGAAGGAAGGCTGGGAAGGGAAGTGGGGAGGTCAGGGGCAAGTAGGGATGGTTAACGGGTACAAACAGAATTAGAACAAATGAATAAGACCCTGTTGTGTTTGCAAGCCACAACAGGGTGAACATAGCAAAAAAAAAGAAACCTCAATTGTACATTTTAAAATAACTAAAAGAGTATAATTGGATTATTTGTAACACAAAGGATAAATCCTTGGGGGAATGGAAATCCCATTTACCCTGATGTGATTATTACACATTGCATGCCTGTATCAAAATATCTCATGTAACCCATACATATAGACACCTACTATGTACCCACAAAAATTAAAAATTAATTTAAAATAAATAAATAAAAGAGAGGCAACTCCACCAACTCAAGTACAAGAGGGAGGACGAGAACCAACAGATTCTGGAGAAAGACCAAGAGCTCCATTAAGCCATGTGGATTTCAGGGGTCCGTGTGGAACTCACAAGGTGGGTGCTTGATAGGCTGCTGTGTATGTGGGTCTGAAACTCAGGAAGTAAGTCTGGGCTGGTGAAAGACATTTGGGAATCATCACTACTATCACCATGGAAAACAAGAGAGGTCATGCAACTGATTATCCAGGGGGGCCAGTGGAAAGAGGAGTCCAGGAAAGAGATAAGGAGCAGCCCAAGAATGATGCAGGGAGACAGAGTATAAAGAGAAAGGGCTTTGTAAGTCATTAAGAACTTGCCTTATGTATCTGGGTGCTCCTGTATTAGGTGCGTATGTATTTAGGATCATTAGCTCTCTTGTTGCATTGATCCTTTTACCATTATGTAATGTCCTTCTTTGTCTCTCTTGATCTTTGTTGGTTTAAAGTCTATTTTATTAGAGATGAGAATTACAACTCCTGGTTTTTTTGCTCTCCCTTTGCTTGGTAAATCGTCCTCCATCCCTTTATTTTGAGCCTTTGTGTATCCTTGCATGTCAGATGGGTTTCCTGGATACAGCACACCGATGGGTTTTGGCTTTTATCCAATTTGCCAGTCTGTGTCTTTTGATTGGGGCATTTAGCCCATTTACACTTAGACTCCCACACAATAATAGTGGGAGACTTTAACACCCCATTGTCAATATTAGACAGATCAACGAGACAGAAAATTAACAAGGATACCCAGGACTTGAACTCAGACCTGGACCAAGCAAACTTAATAGACATTTACAGAACTCTCCACCCCAAATCCACAGAATATACATTCTTCTCAGCACCACATTACACCTACTCTAAAATTGACCACATAATTGGAAGTAAATCACTCCTCAGCAAATGTAAAAGAACGGAAATAGTAACAAACAGTCTCTCAGACCACAGTGCAATCAAGTTAGAACTCCGAATTCAGAAACTAACTCAGAACCACACAGCTTCATGGAAACTGAACAACTGGCTCTTGAATGCTGACTGGATAAACAATGAAATGAAGGCAGAAATAAAGATGTTCTTCGAAACCAACAAGAACGAAGACACAACATACCAGAATCTCTGGGACACATTTAAAGCAGTCTCTAGAGGAAAATATATAGCAATAAATGCTCATATGAGAAGCAAGGAGAGATCTAAAATTGACACCCTATCATCAAAGAACTAGAGGAGCAAGATCAAGACAAACTCAAAACCTAGCAGAAGACAAGAAATAACTAAGATCAGAGCAGAACTGAAGGAGATAGAGACACAAAAAAACGCTTCAAAAAATCAGTAAATCCAGGAGCTGGTTTTTTGAAAAGATCAACAAAATAGACCACTAGCCAGATTAATAAAAAAGAAAAGAGAATAATCAAATAGATGCAATAAAAAATGATAAAAGGGATATCACCACAGATTCCATGAAATTCAAACCATCATCAGAGATTATTACAAACAACTCTATGCACATCAACTAGTAAACCTGGAAGAAATGGATAAATTCCTGGACACTTGCATCCTCCTAAGCCTAAACCAGGAAGAAGTCGAAACCCTGAATAGACCAATAACAAGGTCTGAAGTTGAGGCAGCAATTAAGAGCTTACCACCCAAAAAAAGCCCAGGTCCAGATGGGTTCACAGCCAAATTCTACCAGACATACAAAGAGGAGCTGGTACCATTCCTTCTGAAACTATTCCAAACAATCCTAAAAGAGGGGAATCCTTCCCATATCATTTTATGAGACCAACATCATCCTGATACCAAAACCCGGCAGAGACTCAGCAAGAAAAGAAAACTTCAGGCCAATATCCATGATGAACATAGATGCAGAAATCTTCAATAAAATACTGGCAAACCGATTGCAACAGCACACTGAAAAGCTTATCCACCATGATCAAGTAGGATTCATCCCAGGGATGCAAGGCTGGTTCAACATATGCAAGTCTATAAACATAATTCACCACATAAACAGAACCAAAGACAAAAATCACATGACTATCTCAATAGATGCAGAGAAGGCCTTTGACAAAATTCAACAGCCGTTTATGCAAAAAACTCTCAATAAACTAGGTATTGACACAACATATCTCAAAACAATAAAAGCTATTTACGACAAACCAACAGCCAGTATCATACTGAATGAGCAAAAACTGGAAGCATCCCCTTTGAAACCTGGCACTCGACAAGGATGCCCTCTCTCACCACTCCTATTCAATATAGTATTGGAAGTTCTAGCCACAGCAATCAGGCAAGAAAAATAGATAAAGGGTATTCAAATAGGAAAGGAGGAAGTCAAATTGTCCCTATTTGCAGACGACATGATTGTATATCTAGAAAACCCCATCATCTCAGCCCAAAATCTCCTGAAACTGATAAGCAACTTCAGCAAAGTCTCAGGATACAAAATCAATGTGCAAAAATCACAAGCATTCCTATACACCAATAACAGACTTAAAGAGAGCCAAATCATGAGTCAATTCCCATTCCCAATTGCTACAAAGAGAATAAAATAGCTAGGAATACAACTAACAAGGAACGTAAAGGACCTCTTCAAGGAGAACTACAAACCACTGCTCAAGGAAATAAGAGAGGACACAAAGAGATGGAGAAACATTCCATGCTCATGGTTAGGAAGAATCTAAATCGTGAAAATGGCCATACTGCCCAAAGTAATTTACATATTCAACGCTATCCCCATCAAGCTACCAATGACCTTCTTCACAGAACTGGAAAAAACCACCTTAAACTTCATATGGAACCAAAAGAGAGTCCGCATAGCCAAGTCAATTCTAAGCAAAAAGAACAAAGTTGGAGGCATCATGCTACCTGATTTCAAACTGTACTACAAGGCTACGTTAATCAAAACAGCATGGTACTGGTACCAAAACAGAGATATAGACCAATGGAACAGAACAGAGGCCTCAGAGGCAACACAACACATCTACAACCATCCAATCTTTGGCAAAACTGACAAAAACAAGCAATGGGGAAAGGATTTCCTGTTTAATAAATGGTGTTAGGAAAACTGGCTAGCCATGTGCAGAAAGCAGAAACTGGACCCCTTCCTGACACATTACACTAAAATTAACTCCAGATGGATTAAATATTTAAACATAAGACCTAACACCATAAAAACCATAGAAGAAAATCTAGGCAAAACCATTCAGGACATAGGCATAGGCAAGGACTTCATGACCAAAACACCAAAAGCATTGGTAACAAAAGCCAAAATAGACAAATGGAACCTAATCAAACTCCACAGCTTCTGCACGGCAAAAGAAACAGTCATTAGAGTGAATCGGCAACCAACAGAATGGGAAAAAATTTTGCAGTCTACCCATCTGACAAAGGGCTGATAACCAGAATGTACAAAGAACTAAAACAAATTTACAAGAAAAAAACAAACAAGCCCATTCAAAAGTGGGCGAAGGATATGAACAGACACTTTAAAAAAGAAGATATACATGAAGCCAACAAACATATGGAAAAAATGCTCATCATCGCTGGTCATTAGGGAAATGCAAATCAAAACTACATTGAGATACCATCTCACACCAGTTAGAATGGCGATCATTAAAAAATCTGGAGACAACAGATGCTGGAGAGGATGTGGAGAAATAGGAACACTTTTACATTGTTGGTGGGAGTGTAAATAAGTTCAACCATTGTGGAAGATAGTGTGGCGATTCCTCAAGGACCTAGAAATAGAAATTCCATTTGACCCAGCAATCCCATTACTGGGTACATATCCAAAGGATTATAAATCGTTCTACTGTAAGGACACATGCACATGAATGTTCATTGCAGCACAGTTTACAATAGCAAAGACCTGGAACCAACCCAAATGCCCATGGATGATAGACTGGACAGGGAAAATGTGGCACATATACACCATGGAATACTATGCAGCCATGAAAAACAAAGAGTTCGTGTCCTTTGTAGGGACATGGATGAACCTGGAAACCATCATTCTCAGCAAACTGACACAAGAACAGAAAATCAAACAGAGCATGTTCTCACTAATGGGCGGATGTTGAACAATGAGAACACATGGACACAGCGAGGGGGAGCATCACACAATGGGGTCTGTTGGGGGGAAACGGGAGGGACAGTGGGGGGGTGGGGAGTTGGGGAGAGATAGCATGGGGAGAAATGCCAGATATAGGTGATAGGGAGGAAAGCAGCAAATCACACTGCCATGTGTGTACCTATGCAACAATTTTGCATGTTCTTCACATGTACCCCAAAACCTAAAATGCAATAAAATTTAAAAAATAGAGGAAGGGCTTTGCACATGGAAAGCACCAGAGTACAGCAATTTCAGAATGGAAGCCCACACTGTTAAATGAAGTAAGGAGGGTGTCAGGGTGAGCCCTGAAGCATCAGTGCTTGCAAATTTCAGCTCTGATGAGCTCAACATATGGCACTGAGTATCCACCATGAACAAGGAGGTGCCAGCTGATATAAGGTGCCAGGCACAGTGGCTCATGCCTATAATCCCAGTATTTTGGGAGGCTGAGGTGGGAAGATCGCTTGAGGCCAGGAGTTTAAGACCAGCCTGGGTAATATAGCAAGACCCTGTGTCGACAAAAAATTTAAAAATTATCCAGATGTGATGGCATGCACCAGTAACGCCACTCAGAAGTCTAAAGTGGGAGGGTCCTTTGAGCCTAGGAGTTTGAGGCTACAGTGACATGTTCATGCCACTGCACTCCAGCCTGGGTGACAGAGTGAGACCCAACTCAAAAGAAGAAAAGAGAGAGAGAAAACCCAGTGACTCTCAAACTTGAATGTGTGTCAGAAATACCTGAAGGGTTTATTTAAGTACAGATTCGTGGGTCCACCTCAGAGATTTCAATACAGTCGGAGATCCCAGGAAGCTGCACACTTCACAGGCACCCAAGGGTTTCTCTGAGGACGGTTAGGAAATCCACACTTAGAAACACTGTGAAAGTGCTGCCCTTATGTCAAAACTGGGGACTTTTCTTAAAAGTATGTCTCAGAAGTCCCTAGTATCAGATGCTCTTCCACTCAGAAAAATCTAGGAGACTTTGGGATTGATTTAATCTTCCAAGTGACTTCAACCTTGCAGCCTTCAGTGTCCTCAAAATGCAATCAGCAGTTCTCATTGCTAGAAGAACAACCTGGGTGTTTAAGAAAATATATCTGCAATTTTCTGCCAAATCAGGCCCCCAGAGATGGAGCCCAGCAATTCAGAAATTTCTGGTCTTCCCAGTAGAGTCTATGGTTCACCCAGTTTTGGGAAACAACTGAATAGATCATCTCTAATCCAATGTCAATCCCTAAGAGTCCATGCCTTCAATGAGCATCTGCAAGAGGAATTGTTTGGGTTGCCAAAATAAGGCCCTAATAAACCTCCCTTTCAAAAAGGAAGTTTAAGATTCCTTGATGTCAGCAGAGCCTGCAATAGAAACTTTAGTCCAACTGCGAGTTTTCAGAGTAAATATTATTACAATGATGTCGAATTTTAGCTGGCCTGATTAATTATTCAGTGGCAGCACTTCAATAGGTTGTGGGCCTAATATAAGCACTTCATTCTTGTCATTGTTACTCTCAAGTTCAACAGCCTCCTCAAATCAGTCAGTGAGGATTTAGCATTGTTGTTACAACAACAAGAGGAACCCAGGGAAGAAGGAGTCCTTTCGTCAGCTCTAAAGTACAAAACTTCAGTAAGCATATATTTAAGTCAGTGCCAAACGATAGATTATCTGGCTAATAAGGATTATTGAGGGAAGTGAGATGCCTAATAAGTAGCATAAATGAGACTATCATTTTAAAAGTCCCATTTCATCAGAGGTAAAGGTGACAGATGGTTGCAGATGTACAGGTTGCACCCCCCTACCCTTTGCTTCCCTCTTGCTGTGGTGATCTCCATCCAGTGCTAGCAATGGCCTGTGCCCTCAGCCCAGGCTTTGCTGAAGAAGAAGAGGAATGGAGAGGCAGGGGGCACCTGGCAGATGTTGCTTCCTCTTATGATAGCCCCAGGGAGTCTACATGGTAGTACACATTAGCAGAGTTTGTTCATGGATAGAGGTGGAGTGAGAATAAAGGCCTGGGGTGGTCACTAGAGGAAAGGCAGCTCCTTCGGAGGACATTAAGTGAAATAAGCCAGGCACAGAAAGGCAAACATCGCATGTTCTCACTTATTTGTGGGAACTAAACATTGAAACGCTTGAACTCATGAAGATGGAGAGTAGAAGGATGGTTACCAGAGGCCGGGAAGGGCAATAGGGAGGCTGGGGGGGAAGTGGGTATGGTGAATGGGTACAAAAATAGTTAG
Source organism: Ateles fusciceps (assembly GCA_036589455.1). Taxonomy (NCBI): domain Eukaryota; kingdom Metazoa; phylum Chordata; class Mammalia; order Primates; family Atelidae; genus Ateles; species Ateles fusciceps. The sequence continues at coordinate 18,122,906 of JAZHEH010000222.1, forward strand.
AATGAATGAATAAGACCTAGTATTTGCAAACACAATAGGGTGAATATAGTCAAAAATGACTTAATTGTACTTTTTAAATAGCTAAAAGAGCATAATTGGATTATTTGTGACACAAAGATAAATCCTTGAGGGAATGGATACCCCATCTACCCTGATGCGATTATTACACATTGCATGCCTGTATCAATATATCTCATATAACCCATAAATATAGACACCTACAGCTTCCTACAAAACAGAGGAGAATTCCTCTGTTTAAAATCTCAGCAGGATTCCCAGTACCTACATAATAACCCCAAATTGTTTAGAGAGGTCAGCAAAAGCATTTTCCATCCAGCCTCCTACCCACCCTTTCCTTCCCCTGTCTCCCCCACACCCCTACACACCCTCCATTCCATGAACAGTCAAATTCCACTTTTCACAACTCAGGGCCTTTCTCTGCATGTTCTGATGCCTCCAGAGCAGCACGCTTCCTGCTCCCTTTCCTCACCTGGCAAACATCTCTCAGGTGGGGAGGCCATCCTGGATGACTCTAAACATAGTTGATCCACCCTTGGTGCTCTGGAGCTCTTTGTTTAAACTCTTTTAATGTTAAATACTGTTCTAAACTATTATTTCTCTAACTACCCATTCAACTCTTCCACTGGGGCACGACTTGCTCAAGGCCAAGCCCATGATAGATTCTCAAAAACATCTGTTGGATGGATAGAAAGGAAGGAAGGAAGAGAGGGAGGAAAGGAAGAGGGGAGGAAAAAAGGATGGAAGGAGGGGAGGGAGGGGAAGGCAGAAGGATAGGTGGAAGAAAAGACGGAAAATGGAAAGGAAAGGGAGGAGGAGAAAGATGAACTGGACTGGTGTCAGGAGACTTATATTTCTCCGTCTACTGATACAACAAGCATTCATTGGAAGTAACTATTAAGTTCAAGGCAATGTGCTAGGCATACTGAGATAAATAAGACACACCTTTGACCCCCCACTTAAGAGCTGAGATAAATAAGAGCTCATAAAGAAGAAATTTGATAAGCAAGCAGATAATTACATTAAAGACTATAAAGTCCAATAGAGGTACCTGCGAGGTGCTATGATATCACAAAGAAGAATTAGCCACACAGTCCAGGAGAGTTGAATTGAAAGCTGAATCCTAAAGCACAAATGGGATTGAATGCAATTTACATTTCCAGTAGAGGGTCAGAGTGTGCAAAGGCATGAAAATAAAGAAAACCCTGGACAAATCATCAAAAAAAGAATGCTGAAGGTACATGTTAGCTGGCAGGTAGGAGAGAGGAGGCTGGGGGAGAGAGCAGACTATGGCCATGAAGGTATCTAGAGGAATGTGGACCTGAGCATAGCCAGAGAGGAGCTCTAGCTGAACCCCAGGCCTTTGCATGCACCATTCCTTTTTGGAACATTCTCAGACTCCCCCAGCCTGATCCTGACACCCTTGTTATAGGTTCCAGGCACACTACCCTTTCCCATCATGATACTCATGAAAATTCATTGAACAATTCTAATATCTAGCTGCTCCAGCAAACTGGAAGATTTACCAGGGCAGGTATTGTATCTGTCTTGTTTATCACTGTATCCTAAACACCTAGAAAGTACCTGCCATAGAGTGAGCCTTCCATAGATATTGGTTAAATGAATGGAATAAACACATGCTTTTCTTGGCCAAACCTTTTCATCATGGAATCTGTGAAATAATAGAGTCCCACTGGAGGTGGAAAGCTGGTTCTCAGTCAGCCTCTGACACCCAGACACGACGTGCTTCCAGCAAGACATGTCAGCTCACCAAGCCTTGGTTTCTTATTTATCAAATGGAGATATTGGCCTGAATGAATTCTAAGGATGCCTCTAACTCCTAAAGTCGATGATTTTTACCTGATAGTAGCTCCAGCTCCATAGTGTTCTACGGAGAGCAGTTCTTTGGTGATAGAAGATGGAGAAAAGAACTCAGTGCCCTTCACTTCTAGGACTGTGTCCCCATTGAGTTTGTCCTGAGAAAAACAGATGTCAAGTCCCCTCTTGACTTTATTAGATGTGAAAACATAGTCAGAGATGAAAGGAAAGGTCACCTGTCCTGGGCAAATAAGCTTTCTTTCAGTAAGTCCCCCAGGAGATGGATGTGAAGAGCCCAAGGTTTTCCACTTTCAAGTTTTAAATACCCGGAAAGCGACACTATCCCTAAAGCCAAACCCAGGAGATGGGCGCAAGGTGCCTCTGAAGGCAAAGGCCAGGTGGTCTTCTCCATGCCCAGGAGATTCAGGGGCTGGAAACAAATGAAAGCCATGATTAAAGTAATTTCATCTATATGTTTCCAGAGATTAATTATATTTATTGCATCTGACACCAGTCAGGGATAGCAAATATCTTTTCTGAGCCTTACAACAAAAGTTAAAAAGCACTACTCGTATAGGCTGATTTTGTTTTATTATATCTGACTCAAAGCCAAAGGTAGACAGCACTTAGGGCTGTCTGCGGACATTCATGTTTGAATGCAACACAGACAGCTTCCCTCTCTGGCTTCCCACCGGCACCCACACACGCTGCCCCTCCTCCTCTCAGTATGTATGCGAGTGGTTGTGGAATAGAGAGGCAGTTAAACAGCTCCAGAATTTCTTGTGCAGCCACCATATCCCAAGCACATTGCTAGGCACTGGCACTGCTGGATCCTCACGGGTGGGTAACACAAGAGCCTTTGCCCTTTAGGGATGCACAGGGCTCGAAGGCAGCCCACCAAGCATTACCCTGTAAAGGCAGTATTACGTGCCGTAAGACAGGTCACTCCAGCCAGGGTGAGAGAACAAGACCCCCTGTCTCAAAAAAAAAAAAAAATGCCCAGCAGCCACTGGGCAAAGTTGCTCAACCTGAACATCGCCCTCTGGTCAAAGATGGGGCAATGTGAACTCTCATAAACAGGAGAATTGCAATGGATTAAAACTGATCAAATAAGTTTAAATCCATGAGTTCACAAAGATATTTTTTCAAACCTAATTGATAAGCTTTTGAAAATCAACAGCATTATCTTGAAAACTTAGTAATACAAGGAAAATGTAAATGTAACTTTACCCTGTAAAGGCAGTATTATGCGCCAAAAGACAGGTAACATAAGAGTGGGGATGGGGATATCAAGAAGGAAAAAGTGAGCTCTAATTGGGAAAAATCAGAAAAGAAGGGTGGCATGTGAAATGAGCCAGCAAAGAAGAGGTTATGTCTTAGGCAGCCACAAATGGGAATTAAATTCTTGGTGCCAAGGACAGCCAGCAAAGGTGGGAAACTGAGGAGGGTAGGGCATGTTCAGGTAGGGCTTAAGATGGCACGTGCTCACGTGGGGGAAATAGCATACAGTGGGGCAGGAACAATGAAGCATGTGGCTGATGCCCTTGAATAGCACCCGAAGAGTGAGCATCTGTTTGATAGTAAGGAGCATTCATGACCTTGAGCACAGGAGTAAGGTGCAAAAAGCCACACTCTAAGTGGGTTAGTGCAGGAGTGGTGTGAGGTACCCAGGCCAGCAGGACTTTTAAGAAATTCCCTTCAATGGCCTGGTTGAGAAGCACTGCTCCAGAACACAGTCACACCTGGTGCTAGGGTCTGTAGTATTGCTTCAGTGCTATCAAAATTAATATGGTGGGCTTGGTAAGTGTTAATCAGCTGCCCTGAGGACCTATCACATGTCCATAGATAAATGCACTTCCAAGCCAGTGCCTTATAAACAACCTTTGAAGACAGCCCATTTGTGAGTTATATACTGCCTTCCAAATGATGAAGATTTGCTTCATATCTTTAAGGGGTGTTTCCACTTTTAAAGAGAACTTGCAATCCATTAGAAAACACAGAAAAATTTTAGACAAAGGATCCAGAAATTCCATGCATGGAAGTGTTTATATCCTCTTGTTACCATGACATCAGGACAAGAACATAACTCACCACGGAGGTCCCCCCCAGCTACACAGCAGCCTGACTATAGGAGCCTTACACATGTACACACACAAAATGGTGTGTCTTTAAAATCCCTAAAGTCTTCACAGAGTTAATTTTACTGGAAATTGTTCTCTCTTTTAGAACATTAGTCCCCAAGGACAGACTACAGGGAGAAAAAACTGTTTTTATAAACTTGCCTAAGAAAATTATTACACCCCAAAGTCCATCATGGTTATGAAATTCCATTGCATCTGTCTCTTGTTTATTTACTTTGAAACCAACATTCTAAATCTATTTCGGATACTCAATGCAAAATAATAATAGTTATGTTTATTTTTATTTGGCTTTTAAGTAAAAAAGTAGTGGAAGAAGAGGGATGAGGTCTCAGTTAACGGTCAAGAAAATATGGCAGAAGTTGACATCTCCCCCGAGATAAATTAAGACCGAATCTTTGTATCCCTTCATTGTCAATGAATCCTCTCCTCTTCCCAAATAAGACATGTATGTCTTTCCAGATTCATAATTAGTATCCCATATTAATTAGGCTCATGCCTGTAATCCCAGCAGATTGGGAGGCTGAGGCAGGAGGATCACTTGAGCTCAGAAGTTTGGGATGAGTCTAGGCAACACAGGGAGACCCTGGATCTACAAAAAATAAAAAATAAAAAATTAACTAGCCATGGTGGTGCACACCTGTAGTCCTACCTACTCAGGAGGCTGAGGCAGGAGGATTGCTTGAGCCCAGGAGATCAATGCTACAATGAGCCAAAATCATGCCACTACACTCTAGCCAGGGTGAGAGAACAAGACCCTCTGTCTCCAAAAAAAAAAAAAAAAAAAGAAGAAGAAGGAGGCCCAACAGCCACTGGTCAAAGTGGCTCAACCTGAACATTGCCCTCTGGTCAAAGATGGGGCAATGTGAACTCTCATAAAGAGGAGAATTGCAATGGATTAAAACTGATCAAATAAATTTAAATCAATGAGTTCACAAAGATATTTTTTCAAACCTACTTGATAAGCTTTTGAAAATCAACAGCATTATCTTGAAAACTTAGTAAATATAACGAAAATGTAAAACATTTATTTTAGATTCCTCTATGAACTGGTAAATGAAAGGAAGAATTTTCTGATCAAATCATTACAGCTAATAAATGAAAGCAGAGTTGCAGAATCAGAACACCGCCATTCTGCACTCTACAGTGAGAGAATGGATCTAGGCAATGCACATCACATCTGCCAGTATCAAAAATAAGGGGCCATCAGGCATGTGACAGAACACAGCCCACCTACAATCCACCGGCCCAGGGGACTGAACCTGAGGCCGCTGAAGCTTCTGGATCTAGCTACCAACTTCTAGGAGGACAGAAAACAGAGGAGCATGTCAGCCTGACCATGAGTGCCCAGTCAGCAAAATCCAGATTGAGAAACACTCAGATGGCCCAGGTTCTTCAATACATAAACTGTAAGAAAAATAAATGGAGGAAAGCCTGTAAGAGAGAGCAGATAGACAGCAAGGTACATATAAAATTATATATTAAAATTTTATACACACACATATAGGCTTTTTTAGTGGGAAAAACTACAGCATTTAGAGCTACATGTTTTTAATTAATCCAAAAAGATGAAAAGGATTTATTAACTTAATAGCCAGGGTAATGATTACTTTGGGCAAAAGCAAGGACATTTCTAGAGTAACTGGAAAAATTCTAGTATAATAAAATGGCTTAGAAATAGGGGAGAAATGTCAGATGTAGGTGACAGAGGGATGGAGGCAGTAAACCACATTGCCATGTGTCTACCTATGCAACAATCCTGCATGATCTGCACATGGACCCCAGAACCTAAAGTACAATTTTAAAAAAGTAAAAAATAGTTATTTTTAAAAGATTTTCAGAAGAGGAAATCCATTACAATTAGGGATACAACATGGCGAAACCCTTATGACAGACATCTTGAAAAGAAACATCTAGAAGTCTTGAAACTTTCCTGCCAAACCACCAATGCTGAATGGTGGGTGGCATTGAGGGGTCGGCCGGGAGTAAGGGGGAGGGAACCAGGAGATCAGTACAGGAGCAGGTTCACATTTTGCTCAATGTATCTTTGTTCTGTTTGCATTTTCACAAGCAAATTTTCATGTATTATTCATATAAATTAAACAATTCAATCAATCTAGGAGTGAGTGAGCTATCAAATGCCCAAGCAAGCGAGTGAGTGAGCGAGAAAATGAATGGAGAAAGAAAAAAGTATCCCAGTATCATAGACAGGTCCTAATAGTAAAGTCTTCATAAAATCATGTACAATAAACTGCAGAGAAAAAAACAGATCATGCAAAATCTGATCAACCCAGATATTTTAGAGCCTGCATATTTGAAGACACTGAAGTCCCTAGTCACAGAGTCAATGAGATTATGTGCTAAAATGTTCTAAATGAAAATTTTACAAGGTAACTTGTTGATCAACCACTCAAATATGAATCAGAACTAGAAGCCATCTTAAATGATCCCGGTGCTCACCCTAATACCATCCTGCCTGCCCTCCAGGGAGCCTCCAATCATGAGATCCTAACTAGAAGTCTCGCTGCCCAGGTTGGTCACAGGGACTCCCACCTATAATCTCTGCACTTTGGGAGGCCTTCAAAGGAGAATCCCTTGAAAGCAAAAGTTAAGACCAGCCCTGGCAACATCAGGAGACCCTGTTACTGTAAAAAATATCAAAATTAGCCAGATGTGGTGGTATGTACCTGTGGTCCCAGCTACTCGGGAAGCTGAGGTGGGAGGATCGAGCTGAGCCCAGGAGATTGAACCTTCAGTAAGCTGTGATCATGCCACTACTCTCTGGCCTGGGTGACACAGCAAGACCCATCTAGATTAAAAAAAAAAAAAAAAAAAAGTCTTGCTGACCCTTTAAATTTCATAATCCCCAGAGTATTTGAAAGCACATCTCTGAATCCACCCAGAATTACTTCTTTGCAAACATTCCTTAAGAAAAAAAAAAAAAAAAAAAAAAAAGGCCGGGTGTGGTAGCTAAGGCATGTAATCCCAGCACTTAGAGAGGCTGAGGTGGGCAGATCACCTGAGGTCAGGAGTTCGAGACTAGCCTGGCCAACATGATGAAACCCCCGTCTATACAATAAATACAAAAATTCGCCAGGCATGTGGCAGTTGCCTATAATCCCAGCTACTCAGGAGGCTGAGGCAGGAGAATCTTTTGAACCCAGGATGCAGAGGTTGCAGTGAGACAAGATCGCTCCATTGCACTCCAGCCTGGGCAACAAGAGCAAAACTCCATCTCAAAAAAAAAAAAAAACAGAACCAAAGCCTCTAACTCATTTATCACCCAGTGTCCAAATTCAGAGTAGAGCAGCATTCTTTCAAAACTGAAGCATCAAAAACAAAACAAAAACAGAAGCAACTCTACCCTCCCGCCAAAAATCATATGTAACTCTGAGAATCCAAGTTTTCAGATGCTTGTCAGAGGGAGAATGTGTTGCTTAACTTCTCTCAGCCTTAGTCAGGCTCCTCGTCTATAAAATGGGAGGATAAGCATCCCCTGCCTCACCAAGAAGTTATGAGGACTTCACAAAATCCTGGGAAACCCTTAGTACATTGCTAGGCACACGGCAAATGCTCAGGAGATGTTTGCTGTGTGTTTATTATTATTATTATTATTGAGGCATGTTTTAACTGTATTATTTTGGGTAAAGCCTAGTGAGGTCAGATACAGAACAGGAGGGGATAAACTGGAAAGAATTTTACAGATTTGCTACTCACACTCCTGTGGGGAGAATGTAGTAGGTAACGCTAGGCCACTCGGGAAGTGTCGGCCACCAGGGTGTATCAGGAGGCAGAAGGAGAGAGCAGGAACAGGGAAAGCACCTTCATTGAGAAGGAACAGGGAGGTGGGCGGAGGCTGGGTAAGCAGGCTTAGCATTGGCTAGTCTGAATCATGGCAATGGACTCCAGGCCATAGGGGCTGTCCTGAGTCACCTGGTACCTGCCCCGGGTTGATTACAGCAGGTGGATAATGGCTCCAACTGTGAGAGCCTAATTGTATTAGTCCATTTTCACACTGCTCATAAAGACAAACCTGAGACTGGGCAATTTATAAACAAAAAGACTGGGTAATTTATAAACAAACAGTTCCACGTGGCTGGGAGGCCTCACAATCATGGCGGAAGGTGAAAGGCACATCTAACATGGCTGCAGCAAGAGAGAATAAGAACCAAGTGAAAGGAGTTTCCCCTTATGAAACCATCAGATCTAATGAGACTGATTCACTACCCCAAGAGCAGTATGAGGGAAACTGCCCCCATGATTCAATCATCTCCCACCACATGAGAATTATGGGAGCTGCAATTCAAAATGAGATTTGGGTGGGGACACAGAGCCAAACCATATCACTAATACAAGAGGTAGCTGGGAATACTGACATCATCAGCTGCTCAAAAACGGGAACTGATGGCTTCTAGGCAAGTCCTCAAAACTGGGTCAAAGCAGCATTGTAAAAATTATATTACAAGGTGAAAGTCACACTACATAAAATAAACCATTTTAAAATTAAAAATTCAATGACATTTACTATGTTCACAATGTTGTGCAACCAACCACCACCTCTGTCTAGTTCCAAAGCATTGTCATCATCCCAAAAGAAACTCTGGACTCATTAATCAGTGACTCTCCATTCTCCCCCCTGCTACACCTCCTTTCCAGCCCTGCCAGATCCTGGCAATGACCAGACTGCCTTCTGTCTCTATGGGCTTACCTATTCCAGATATATGATATAAATTCAATCATACAAAATGTGACTATCATGGGCTAAATTACGCCTCCCCAAAATTCACATGCTGAAGCTCTCCAATTCCCAATGTGACCATATTGGGAGATGGAGCTTTTTAAGAGGTAACTAAGGTTACATGAGATCATAAGGGTGAGGCCCTCACCCAACAGAATTGGTGTCCTTATCAGAAGAGGAACACACACCAGGGATGTGAGTGCACAGAGGAAAGGCCATGTGAGATCACAACAAGAAAGCAGCCATCTGCACACCAAGGAGAGAGGCCTTGGGAGAAAACTAACCTGCCAACACCTTGATCTTAAATTTCTAACTTCTAGAACTGGGAGAAATCAATTTCTCTTCTTCAAGCTGCCCAGTCTGTGATATTTCATTATGGCAGCCTGAGCAGATTAACACAGTGGCCTTTTGTGTCACATAGCATAAAGTTTTTAATGCATTCTAGGAGGTGTCAGTACTTTGTGCCTTTTTTGTGGCTGAATAATATTCCATTATATGTATATACCACAATTTTTTTTACCTATTCATCCATTAATGGATATTTGGGTTATTTCTGCCTTTTGAGTATTGTGAATAATGCTGCCATGAACATTCATTTCATCCATTTGTTTTAGTAACTCTTGTCAATTCTTTTAAGTACATAGGAATAAATTTGCTGGGCCATATGGTAATTCTATATTTAACTTTTCAGGAACCAGAAAACTTGTTATTTTTAGAGCATTCGCTTCAGTGTCTATCACGTACAGGCCCTCTTTCAGGGTGGGTGGAAATATCTATGAGCCATCATCCCTGCCATACTGCCCCTGTAGGTTCTCACTGTCTATGAGAACCATTCCTCCAAAAGAAAAGCAGTAGCTATAACTTTCCATGGGGTCTTAGTTGTATTCAAAACAAGTACCTAGGCAAACTCATGACAATTGAAGCTCAAATGTCAAAGTAGCCTTTAAATATTTATATTTCAAATGTTTATGGATAAATACACCTATTTGCTTAATTAATGCTGATATTCTCCAAGAAGGCCAAACTTGATCTTCTATAGCATCAAATTAACGAAATATATTTCTAGGCCTCCAATCACACGCATCCATGCATGAACGGATACAAAATGACAGAAAGGTCAGAGAGACAAAGAGTGGCAAGCTGGAGGGGATCGATTAGCAGAGTCCACAGAAACACGGACAGGAAGAAAACATAGTAGACATCAGAGAACCTCAGCCAGGGCAGAGATTCAAAGAGGAGAACAACACAAGAATGCCAGGATGCAGAGAGGATCTACCAGTTACGGAAGGAGGCCGGGTTAAGAGATGAGAGAGGAATGTTAGTTTCATGCCCTTGCCAATATCTTTCATGGCTAATTATACCCTGACAGCCTATAAATTCCTCTAATAGTTTTCACTGGAGAAATTGTTCTTCTACCCACTCCTACAAATATGAAGCAGCATAGCTGGTCCAGACTAGCCTCCAGAATCACCCAAGTGGCGCTGATTACCAATGGTGGGTGTGGACAATGGAGAAAACAAGAAGGCATTCTTCTGAGAGCCCTTTTGCCAAAAATCGCCATGTATGGTAAATACCAGACTCCACACATTAAGTGTCCTTATTTTCTAACTGAAAGAAATAACCAAGGAGTTTCTCTCTTTCTCACTCTCTTTTCTTCTCTCTCTCTCTCTCTCCTCACTCTCCCCACTCTCCCCACTCTCCCCAACCCCTGACATCAGGATCCATGCAACAGCTAACCTCGCTAACCAATCAACTCTCAAAGTCTATTTTTCAGAGATATGGGATTTCTCTTTCTCACGATGGAAGGGTTCTGATTCCACATGTCAGCTAGAGGCAAAAATTGAGTGTTTCAGAGAAGACAAGCTCACTTGTCTCTAACCAGCACTTTCTCTCATGGCTCCAGATGAAGAACATAATATTTCTACGGTACCTTTCATCTTCAGGTACTTTCCACACACAGTTCGGGAAAGGAGGGAGTGGCAGTATGCTGAAATATCACCTCCAAAACCCTAGACCACTGTTTTTCAGGTGGCTAGTCTACACCATGACTGTTTAAATTAAGCAGAAACCAGATAAGAGCTCATTCAAAGGGACTCATTATAGAAAGACAGTGAACTATTAATGGGGCAAAAGAAAATAATGAGATGTATATCGAGTCCCCAAACATAAGGCTCATCTCTGCTAAGGGTGACTGACTGTGGAGTCAGGCACACCTTTCAAATTCTTATCCTGCCTCTTACTACTTCCATATCCTCTGAAAGCATTAATATTCTCAATGGGAGAAATTACCTACCAAATAGGTTTAAGTGAATTAATGCCTAGCATACTGGTCAGTAATGGTGGGTGGAATAATAATATGCCATGCATCAATGACCCAAGTTTAGAACATAATAGTTCTATTATATATAGAACTAAATCTTTCTAAAATATTAAAGTTTGGAGACCCTTGAAAGTGTTGAAAAAGCAATGTGTTTTCACTTTTGAGCAATTTGCAGGTTGGTTTTTGAACGGTTTTGAAGCCTCTGCAGCTGACAGCAGAGTATTAATTATGTCGCACAGGAGGGTAAGCCGAGGCCCTTCCATGCTTGTGTAAGGCTATCTGGGTGCCAGAGACGTGCCATCCTATAACCATACATCACCATGTCCACCACCACTATGTCCTTTCTGGGCATAGTGGTGTCATTTGTAGCAGGAATTTCTCCAAGACACAGAAAGTCTTCCCAAGAAGTACTGATTTAAGGCTAAAAGTTATTTGTTACTTTTATGAGTAAAGACAGGAGTGAAGAAGGTAGAGGCTTACAATTGCTTTCTCATCAGCAGAGAACTTAGACATGCGAAATAATGTTTTTATCTTGTAGATTTAGGACAACACCTCCCCTTGAATACAATTAGTCAAACCGGGCCTGGTAAGAGAATTTTGAACGTTCAACTGCATGTTCACTCATGACTTTAAAATCTCTATCTCCGGCACAGATCTTCCTATGAATTTCCAAACCATCAATTCCACCTGGGTATCTCAAATTCCACATGTCCAAGTCTGACTTTATCATCTTCTTCTCAAACCTTGGCCTTTCTTCCTCACCTCCTTTGAATCTCTCTCAATGCATCTTCCTGGATCTGGTCTTGCTGGGCAGAAACTGGGTGGGGCCATCTTTGGCACCATGAATCAGTCCCCCAGCATCTGCCTTGGCCCTGTCCTAATTTCTTCCTCACAGTGACCAGAATAATCTCAAAACTCACAGTTCTACCTTAAAACCCATCTGGACTTCCCATTGTCCTAGAGTAAAGGAGAAGATCTGAGCATGGCCTAGAACACTCACCATGCTCTGACCTCACATACTTCCCTACCCTGAGCCCCAGCCAGAGAACTTCAATTATACACCTGGTCATGCCAAAGGGCCTTTACCCATCCATATTCTTCCCCCTCTCAGAGGCTTTCTTTCCCCTAACTCCCTTTTCCATCTGAACAAATCCTACTTGCCCTTCAAATCTTCATGCAAAAATCACTTCCCAAAAAAACTACCTTGGTCAGGTTTACTGGTTCAGTATGGTCCCATGTGCTCATGGACTGTATCTCTTTCTTTTATTGCTCTCCTTTCAGTCTGCCTTGATTCCCTTACTGTTGTGCCCATGTGTCACTGTGTGTCCCCTGCTATACTGTAAGGTCAGGGAGAGCAGGGACTACATCTGGTTTGCCCACCATTATAGCCTCACCGCCAAGCCCAGTGCCTGGTAAAAAGTAGGCACTTAGTGAAAACAGATGTTGAATGAATGAATGAGTTAACAAATGTAAAGAGGTTTATGACACATCTAATAGAAGGATGGGGGAAATTTGAGTGTAACCTTAAAAAGAGCTTCTATAAGTCCAAGTACAGTGGCATGCAGCTATAGTCACTGCTCAGGAAACTGAGGCAGGAGATGGCTTGAGCCCAGGAGACCCAGGCTGTGGTGTGCTATGATCATGCCCATGGGTAGGACTATACTCCAACCTGGGCAACACAGCCAGTTCCCAACTATTTTTTTAAAAAGTTTCTGTAGGACAAAATTTCACAGCATGGCAAAGGAAGGGTAGAGAGGATACTGTTTCCCAGAAAACTATTACAGCAAATTTGTAGGAAGAAAGGGTGCAAACACTTGGGTATCTTCCCTTCATGTCAACCCTTGGAATCTCAGCTTTCCGATGGAGGGTCAACAGTAGAGATGGAAGTGCCTGGAAGAAAGGAGGAAAATGTTGCAAAACATTCTAAAGCTATCAGGACAAAATGTAAACGTGCCAGAGAATATGAGGTAGTCATTGTACTTGTCTATAGTTTTAGAAAATGAGCAAGGAGGCCGGGTGCAGTGGCTCGCATCTGTAATCCCAGCACTTTGCGAGGCCGAGGCAGATTGCTTGAGGTCAGGAGTTCAAGACCAGCCTGGCCAACATGGTGAAACCCTGTATCTATAAAAATATAAAAAAGTAGCCAGACGTGGTGGTGCACCCTTGTAGTCCCAGCTACTCAGGAGGCTGCGGCAGGAGAAACCCTTGAACTGGGAGGTGGAGGCTGCAGCAAGCTGAGATCGCACCATTGCACTCCAGTTTGGACAACAGAGACTCCATCTCAAAAAAAAAAGAAAGAAAATGAGCAAGGAGATTTCAAAAAAAAAAATTAATGCATTTTATATCCCTTATGAATCATATAGCTCCATCCCCCATCTTAAAACCCTCTGAAAATTTTTAATGAATGAGGAGAAATAGTCCTCAGTCCTCCTTCAAGGTATCCAAGGGAGTGAGACCAGCCAAAGGTTCTATAGGTCACAAAAGCCACATCGTGTTCCAAAAGGAAGATGAGTAGAGACCTATCCCACCCAGCACCAAAGAATTCCTCAGCAGAGAGCAGAACCAGGTTCGCCTCCAGCCTGACACTGCAGGAGGATGTTTGCCCAAATGCTGCAGTGACTTCCACTCATGCATTTGTTGGTTTTGGTAATTACTTGTTCATTTAAAAAGAAAAAGAAATATCTGAAAATGCACATTTCTCTTACATGTGTGCCTATGTTTCAAATAAAAGTTTCATGGGGCATCTTGGAGAAACTGAAACTCTAGTAACAAGAGGAGAAAATCATCCTGCAGAAAAACTGGCACCTTACCAAACAGCTATCATTCAGTTCTTCCCAGCACAAAAAGGGAAAGTTTATTTCTTTGTTTACCTTTAAAATTTCAACTCTAAAGTAATGTCTACAATAATCTGACATTACATTTCAAGCAGAACAACAGCATTCCAAACTCCAGCGTTATAGAAGAAGTGAAAAATGGATATGTGGGTGCTTTCTCTTGCCCCAGCTCATAAGATTGAGAAAATGTTTGAAAAGTAAATCCCATGAATTACAGGTGGTGTTGTCGCACATCCAGCCTTCTCCTATCCCACCTGTATTACTCCAGCTTCTCTACCTGAGCTACCTCCAAGCCAACACAGAGCCCTTTTCTTCTAAATTTGCTAAACGTTCATCTTTACCTCTCTGACATTTTCTTGCCTTGGCAGAATTCCTAAAGCTTTCAGGGTGGTTAACAAACAGTAGGTGTCAGCCTACGGGTTAAGAATTCATGCTCCCAGATGATAATCATCAGTAGATTGTTCTGGAAAATTAAATACACCTGGGCCAAGTTTCTTAAGGCTGTACTCTTTGGAGATGTTTCAATTTATTTTTTTGTAGAAGAAACAGTCCAAGAATGTGAACTTCATTTCTCACATATATTTTCCTAAGCTTCTTTTCTTCCTTTTTTTTTTTTTTTTTTTTTTGGTATTTCACTATGTGTTTTGGCTTTTCCCCAGATTTTTACCTACGCTTGTCCTCTCCATCATATGAAAAATGTTCTTGCATTTTTCCATCTTAGCAAGGGCATCGAATGACAAAAGAAACTGTTCATTCCAGAAGTCCTGATGGCACTATCATTAGATTCAGACTTATCTATCTACACAGACTTCCAGAGGCAAGGACAAACAGCACACAGCTCACTTGGTTTGTGGGGCATTCACTCAGAGACGCTCCCTTAGTGCCTACTATGCACCAAACATTGTGCTTGTAGTGAAGCTCCAAGAAATTAATGAGAATATTCTAGTTCTCCAGGAATTCCCCTCTGTTGTGAATGATGGACTAGTATAGACGTAGCCACAGCCTGTACCAGAAGAGCAGACACTTGTTATAGAAGGAAAGTCGGGAACACTGCTTGTGATGTGGCTACTGCTTCACCGGATGGTGAAGGTGTCTAACAACCATTCCAGAGAGAAAGACATGAGAGACAAAGGCACAGAAGCATAAAAGTACAGAGGGTGATGGAGACACAGGTGTTTCTAGGTGGCCAGATGAGCCCACAGGAAGAGTGGCAAAAATGAAGCCCAGAAATGTCTGTTGAAAATAGATTATAATGGGAGAAAAATGTTGCCATCTATCCATCTGACAAAGGTCTAATATCCAGAATCTACAAGTAACTTAAACAAGTTTACAAGAAAAAAACAACCCCATCAAAAAGTGGGTGAAGGATATCAACAGACACTTCTCAAAAGAACACATTTATGCAGGCAGCAAACGTACGGAAAAAAAGTTCATCATCACTGGTCATTAGAGAAATGCAAATCAAAACCACAGTGAGATACTATCTCATGCCAGTTAGAATGGCGATCATTAAAAAGCCAGGAAACAACAGATGCTGGTGAGGATGTGGAGAAATAGGAACACTTTTATACTGTTGCTAGGAGTGTAAATTAGTTCAACCACTGTGGAAGACAGTGTGGCGATTCCTCAAGGATCTAGAACCAGAAATCCCATTTGACCCAGCAATCCCGTTACTGGGTATATACTCAAAAGATTAAAAATCATTTTATTATAAAAACACATGCACATGTATGTTTATTGCAGTACTATTTACAATAGCAAAGACTTGAAACCAACCCAAATGCCCATCAATGATAGACTGGATAAAGAAAATGTGGCACATATACACCATGGAATATTATGCAGCCATAAAAAAGAATGAGTTCATGTCCTTTGCAGGGACGTGAATGAAGATAGAATCCATCATCCTCAGCAAACAAACACCAGAACAGAAAACCAAATACTGCATGTTCTCACTCATAAGTGGGAGTTGAACAATGAAAACACATGGATACAGGGGAGGGGAACATCACACACGAGGCCCTGTTGGATGGTGAGGGGGAAAGGGGAGGGAGAGCATTACAACAAATACCTAATGCATGTGGGGCTTAAAACCTAGATGATGGATTGATAGGTACAGCAAACCACCATGGCACATATATACCTATGTAACAAAATAGCATGTTCAGCACATGTATCCCAGAACTTAAAGTAAAATTTAAAAAAAGAAAATAGATTATGAGAGTTTTGGGGTGTCATGCTAAGGAGGTTGGATTTCTCCTGCATTAAGAGGGCAAACACAAGGTGAGTTTTCCATCTAGCAAGGGGTTCAACCAGGAGCTCTACTAGAAAACATAATGTACTGTTCTTCCCCTGTGGCTAGAGTAGAAGTGTGGATTGGGAGAGCAGAGAGAGGGGGAGAAATCTCTTCCAACTGATGACAGTTTGGGGAAGATTTCATAAAGAAGGTGGCCTTTGAGCAGCACCTTGAAGGACGAGCAGAGCTGAGCCCATGAGAGACAGTGGTGAGGAAGGGTGCTCAGCTGAGAGCAGAGGCACAGGTTGGTGAGTGGGCATGGCTTACTCAGGAAGGAGCCTGTGGTCTTTTAGGGTTGGCCCATAGCTGTTGGAGGTTTGGAGCAAGAGAAAAGCTGGAAAGTTACCTGAGATCCCACCGCGGAGGCCTTTGAGTGCCTTGTTAAGGATGTTGTCCCAAAGGTAACAGGAAATCTCCAGGATTCGGATTTAGAAGTTAACTCTGGCAACATGGATTGGATAAGGAATGAGACTGGGCAAGGACACCAGCCCAGAGGCCACTGCAAAAAAAAAAAACAGGCAAGGGCCTTGTGGCTGAGGCTGGGTGTGCTGGTGGGTCATGCCGCCCAGCCTCCCTTGCAGCTGGGTGTGGCCGTGTGGTGGAAGGTGAGCACGAGGGGCGTGACTCATTGCCAGACTACCCATCAAAGCTCCCAGAGAGCCTCTTCATTACCTTTTTCCTTCCAGCTGGCAGGCATAAAGCTGACCTCAGGGTGGCCCTGGAAGCCCAATACACACAGCTCAGCCTTCAGCAGCCTGAATCCCTGAACGACTGCATGGACAGGGCCACACTTGTGACCAGCTGACTCACCCAGTACTGTTACACGACCAAAACCTAACCTTCTATTGGGGTGTGCCATTTTTTACTTTGGGATCTATTTATTGTACCAGCAACATATACCCTTCCTAACAATGACCTCAGTTAGACGGTGGCAGTGGAAATGGAAAGAGACTGACAAAAGACATTGTACAGGTTACTCCTCAAGACTTGGCTACTGATTTTAAGTGCAAGGTGACAGTAAAGAGTCAAATATAGCACCAACATTTCCACCCTGGATGAAGGGGCAGGTGGTGAGGCCATTAATCTGAAAGAGTGACCATGGAGGAGAAGGCTTAGAGGAAGGCAATGAGATTCACCTGGGACCTGCAGAGTTGGGGCATCTGTGGGGAGACTAGGGTGGGGCTGTGCAGTGGGCAGTTAGGACTACAGGCATGAAGCCTAATCATGGAGGCCATTAAAGCTGCCCAGTCACCTCCAGAACAGCCCAGGCTGCCAGGAAAGCCTCCCTTTGTACTTCCCTCACACTACAAGAAAATGTAGCAAATGTCAAAGACACACAGATTATTTTAATTAATTATTTAAAATATCATTAGCAACAATAGGCGAACTCTGAATGAGTTACAGGTGATGAATTATTCTGGGTTTTAAAAGTCCCCACTCTGCCCCTCACTAGCATAGCAGGAAACTTGGTCTCTCAGGGCCTCTGTTTTCTCCCTGTATAAAATGAATGCCTCTGTCCTTGCTGTGTGGCTGGGAGGAATAAATGGGGTAATATAGGCACCAGCCCATTACACATGGCTCAGATAGTCACCGGTGTGTGTGATTACCATAAGCCATTCTTCTAATGATGATAACAACAGCTGACATTGATTGAATTATTCTTAGTATTCTACCTGACCTACCCAATTAATCTTGATAACTCCTGTAGGTAAGTACCCCCATTTTCCCCACTCTATAGATGAGGAAATAGACTAGAGAGGTTAGGTAGCTTTCTCCGGGTGACTGCTAACAGCAAAGCTGGGCTATGGCCCCAGCAGGCAGAGTCTCACTCACGGGCTCTTCCCTGCCACATAACATATCCATGGCAGGAGGAACACTTCTCTCGGGATCACGGTGTCTCCTTCCTCCTCAGCCCTGACCTAGGATCATCTCCAATGGCTGCAAAAACTGGTTCAACATTTTTACGGAGCATTCAGCAGCAGAGCTGGCAGTTCTCAGGAGGTTCTAAGTGGTTATGAGACCCTTGACTCATTCTTGAGAGCAGTTTCACAATAATGGGAAAAAGTCAAGAATTCCAGGGAAATGGATGCCGGTTGGGCAAAATAACCCCGGGGCTTATACAATGCTCTTAATTTTTCAAAGCATGTCCATAGGCTACATCTCATTTCAAAGGGTATTGGACACAAGCCCTTCAAAGGTCCAGGGCAAAAGCCCTTCCATGTTCTGGCAGAGAACATGGAAGCTTGGTTGTGCCGGAAAGAGGCTGTTCACTGCACCTGGCCCTCCCTCTGTCTCATGGTGAACCTTCATGAGCCAGGAGGATGAGTACAATGGGAGAGAGGACAGAGACGGGTCATTGCGGCTGCTCTGGCCCTCGAGTCAATTGCAGGACCTGTCCCATTTGGAAATAGCACTGCTGGGAAGAACCCTCTGAAAGGCTGCTGCCACTGTCATTGCCATTGGTCCCTCTCTTTTAGGCGGTCCTATTACTTGTTTCAGTCTGGGGACAAGGGCAGACTGGAGCACAGACTCTGCTACTACGTACTGAATGTTAAAGTCCCAAAAGGCTAAAACCAGAGCAGCAGGATGATGCTTGGGAACACTCCAGGGCTTGGGGCAGCTCAGCCCCCAGTGCTCTGATTGGTGGAGTGTAAGTTCCCCCATGAGAGACCCCGAATGCTGTGCTGCCTCCATGTTATCAGTAGATGCCCAGGCAGTTTCAGAACTGAAATGTGTGGAGCCCTTCTGTGGGGGAGAGGGTCTCTGACCCTGTCTGCGGGACCCTCTCCAGGACTCAAGCTGCCACGAGCATCGTGACTGGTCCTCAGCCACCTCCCCAGCTCTCACCACCGGCGTGCAAGGGGAGCTGTGTGTGCTAAGGCCTTTTCTCCACGCACAGATGGCCTCAGGCCCCTCTCAGGATTCTGCAGAGCTGGTAGACGTCCCTCTCTCTCCCAGCCAGGACCCTAATTCCCAGGCTTCAGCGCCGATGAAACCCCACCCTCATCTTCCTCATGCAGACCAAGAATTGCATTCACAGCGGGTTTACCCATTCACAGGTCTAACAGAGCACTTCTACCACGGACATTTTTAAAAGCTGCCCAGGGGGTCTAATAGGCAACAGCCTAATTGAGAAGATCCACTGATACAAGATCTTCTGTTTGCTGATGAGGAAGGCAGGCCCAGGATGTGAAAGGGTTTTCCTAAAGTCACATAACTATGAGGGACACCCGGTCACCTTCCAGCATGACACAGATGCCGAAACAACTTTAATATTATCTCTAGGTCTAGAGGAGGGACAGCACCTTTTTCAAGGGGAGGGGTAAATTGTCTTTATTTACTTACATATAATATACCTTTTAATGCTGAACATTCTATGGGATCTATAAGCTACTAGAAGTAATAAATGAGTTACCAAGATTACAGGATAAAAAAAAATAACATACAAAATACTGTTGTATTTCTAAATGCTAGCAACAAGCATCAAAAATGAACATTTTAAAAACAATACCACTTACAATAGCATTAAATTTTTTGATATGGATAAATCTGATAAAAAGAATGTTCATCTGTACACTAAAAACTATAAAACATTGCTGACAGAAATTTTAAAATCTGTTAAATGGGGAGAAATACCATGTCTATGAGTTGAAAGATTCAGGATTGTTAAAATGTCAAGTTATAGATTCAATGCAATCTCAAACAAAATGCCAGCAATATATTTGTAGATATTTACAAGTTGATTCTAAAATCAGTATGAAGAGCAAAGGGCCTATTATAGCAAGAACAATTTTGAAACAGAAATAACGTGAAGAACTACATCTTATTTAACTGTGTTTGGGGCTTATGGCTTTTTACATATTTTAATTAACAGATAATCATTGTATATGTTCATGGGGTACAATGTGATGTTTAATATATATATACATTGTGGAATGATTACATCAATCTAATTAATATATCCATCACCTCATCTATTTCTCACTTTTTGTGATGACAACTTTTAAAATATACTCTTCACAATTTTGAAATATGTACTACATTATTAGTGACTATAGTTAGTTAGCATTGTGAGTCCAATGCTGTTCAGTACATCACTAAACTTTATTTCTCTTTTTTTTTTTTTTTTTTTTTGAGACAGAGTCTCGCTCTGTTGCCCAGGCTGGAGTGCAGTGACACAATCTCAGCTCACTGCAACCTCCACCTCCCAGGTCCAAGCAATTCTCATGCCTCCGCCTCCCTAATAGCTGGGACTACAGGCATGCACCACCATGCCCAGCTAATTTTTGTATTTTTAGTAGAGACAGGGCTTCACCATGTTAGCCAGACTGGTCTCAAACTCCTGACCTCAAATGATCTGCCCGCCTTGGCTTCTTCTTCTGTCTATTAATAATTGAAATTGTATATCCTTTGACAAACATCTTCCCTTACCCTCTCTTCTCCACCAGACTCTTTCTCTGCTTTTCCTGTTTCACTGTGAGTATTTTTCTCAGTTCAGTATACGGGAGTCTTTCAACTAGTTTCTGCTTTCTCTCAGCGAGTATTGATCCATAGTCAGTTGTTTATTAGGTGCATCTGTTAGAAAAGGGTTAGTCAGGGCCCTCCTATTCCACCATGTTGCTGATGTGACATCACCTCTTAATTTTAATCCTCCTTAATGAACAATCACCTAGCTCTCACTGGTAACAGCTACTTCTCCCCTTAGCAAAGCAGACTTCATGGCAGGGAGTAATGAGGCTTGAAGAAGGAGCAGCATTTGGTGATGAACAGGTACTGGAGAATATTCAGAGCAGCAAGAGTAGAGGTGTGGATGCAGGGCCTCCTGAGACCCATAACAGGGACCTGGAGTAAATCATCCCATGGACTGGAGCATAAGGCAGTGAAACAGAAAGGTGAGAGGCAGATTTAAATGATGGATATCCTTGTAACTATTCTTTGAAACTAACTCCCAATTCTATTAATATGCTGTATGGTAAATGCACCTGAGAGCAATAACGTAGACTCCCTGAGACTGACCCTGTATGGCAGACACATCTAAATGTGTGCTCTGAGCTAGGAAACCTGGGAGTGCCAACCCCAGAGATTCCTTCCTTTTCTATGAGGAACATCTGAGCTCCAAGCCTGGGCCACAGAACACAGGCCATACTGGGGACCGAGGCCCTTTGTTTTGGGTTAAGTGAAGGTTAACCCACTGAAGACTGTTAGAGGGAGGGTGATAAGTGAAAATGTGATGTGAACCACATGCTTTTTGCAAGCAGCCTGCCACCACGGGGCTGGCCACACAGTTCTCCTGTCTAGCCTGCTACCACTGGACTCTCTCCCCTATATGTAAGTGCCCAGTAAAACCCATGTCTCATTTGCTGGCTCTGGGTCTCTTCTTCAGCCTCTTACATCTAGTGCCATCCCCACTGCAGTCGATAGGGATTCAACACAACACATGCATACAGAGATTTAAGTCCCACCATGTGTAATTCTATCTTTTGGCAGTTTCAAGAAGCCTGTACCCCAGGAACACTGAACAAATCTTACCAATGGTAGAAAATAGCTTCATCTAAAGAAGAATTTCCCAACTGTTGGAGCTTTTCTTAAAAGGTATAGGCTGCTGACAAGGTAATGAGCTCCCCTGTTGCTCAATGCATTCAAGCAACTGGATGCATTCAAGATGGGCTGGGTGACCATCTGTCTGGAAAGTCAAAGAGATTTTTACCTTTGTAGGAAGTTGGTGGGATGACTTTTAAGAAGGCTTCCAATCATGACAGACTGTAGTCTTCTGGGTAAGAACTAAGGCTTCACCTGGGTTTGAACCGAATCTCTGCCTCTTACCAGCTGGGTGACCTGAGCAAAGCATCTAACCTGTTTGTCCCAGCTTCTTCCATAGTGAAATGGAGACACATATCAGTGTCTACCTCATAGGGTGATGGTGAGGATGAAACAAGTTGTTCCATATCAAGGGTCATGGACATAATGTTGAATAAATGTTGGTCACTGTTCTTATGATGGCATTGTTATTACGGATTGTGACCCCCCGTCTTTCACTCAAGGAGATGCCCCTGAAATGGGCTCCACAACACAAGACATTCCTTCAAGCACAGATCAGGCACGAGCTACCCGGTGTCCTTCTGACCGCTCTTCTTTTCCTTTATCAAAATGAAGCATAAGATGAATGGGAAAAAGATGAGACACAGACTTTAAAAATCAATATCCTTGTAACTATTCTTCAAAATAATCACTAATTATATTAATTATATTCATACTTATACAGAAGTGTAAGTCTCATCTATCTTATTAGACGAGATAATGTGAATCCACCTTCAACCCTTGGAACAGCACTTCTGGTGAGGGAGGGTGGAAATTCACACAGGGGACCCTTCCTGCATTTCCACCCTGGCTCCCAGATGCTTCATTTTTCAGAGAAGTTTGCCTTGAACTTCCATGCATCTCCTCCCACTCCCTGAAAATGTATACATAGAGCACCTTTGTGAGCTGAAGACTGGGCAGGGGCAGAGCACAGAGAGGGCTTGTCAAAGTAAACGAGTTGATTCATGTGCAAAAATCCCCTGACTGCATTTACAGATTAAATTGGAAAAGCTTTCAGCTGCTTTTGGTTGAAAATTCCACTCAAATATTTCACTGGATGCCCATGCCTTCAGCACAAGGAGTTCCGGTGCTTGCACAATAGTCTGCACGTGCAAACACACAGCTTGGTGGTCTGTGAGTGGCATGTGGCTTCAAAAGGTCTGTGCCATCTGATGGCCAATGGTTTCCTGCATATTTGCTGTATAAACACATCCCTGTCCATGGATGTGCTGAATTAGTGATAAGCCCACAAAGCTTAATAAGGTTCAGGTGGAGGTCTCATGAATTTTGAACTTCACACACTAGATGCTTGAATGAATCTAGCAACAGTGAATTCATTACTTTGTTGGCAGCTTGTGCCTTTTAATAAAGAGCTCCACTGATTAGGAAGAGACAGCTGTAGATCTGCACTGCTCCATATAACAGCCACCAACCACTGTGGCCTTTGAACATTTAAAATGTGGCGAATCCAAATCAAGATGTGCTGTATGGGACCTGAACTCAGCTCTGGATCAAGTGGAGCTGATAGATATGTACAGAACTCTGGACCCAAAACAACAGAATTCCTCTTATTGGCACATGACAGTTATTCTAAAATTGATTACATAATCAGAAGCAAAGCACTCCTCAGCAAATGAAAAAAAAAAAAAAAATCGTAACAGTCTCTCAGACCACAGTGCAATCAAATTAGAACTCAAGATTAAGAAATTCACTCAAAACCACACAACTACATGGAAATTGAACAACCTGCTCCTGAATGACTCCTGGGTAAATAATGAAAGTAAGGCAGAAATCAAGAAGTTATTTGAAACTCATGAGAATGAAGAGAGAACATATCAGAATCTCTGGAACACAGCTAAAGCAGTGTTAAGAGGGAAATTTATAGCACTAAATCTCCATATCAAAAAGCTAGAAAGATCTCAAATTAACAACCTAACAACAAAACTAAAAGAACTAGAGAACCAAGAGCAAACAAACCCCAAAGCTAGCAGAAGACAAGAAATAACCAAGATTAGAGTGGAACTGAAGGAGCTAGAGACACAAAAAAAAATTTCAAAAATATCAATGAACCCAGAAGCTGGTTTTTTGAAAAAAGTAATAAAATAGGTAGACTGATAGATAGACTAAAAAGAGAGAGAGAATAAAATAGACACAATCAGAAATGATAAGGGGGATATCTCCGCTCACCCCACAGAAATACAGCCATCCATCAAAGAATACTATAAACACCTCTATCCACATAAACAAGAAAATCTAGAGTAAATGGATTAGTTCCTAGACACATACACCCTGCCAAGACTGAACCAGGAAGAAATTAAATCCCTGAATAGACCAATAACAAGTTCTGAAATTGAGGCAGTAATAAATAGCAACAAGAAAAGTCCAGGACCAAATGGATTTAGAGCTGAATTCTACCAGAGGTACAAAGAAGAGCTGGTATCATTTATTTCTACTGAAACTATTCCAAAAAATTGAAAAGGTGACAATCCTCCCTAACTCATTTTATGAGACCAGTATCATCATGATACTAAAACCTCACAGAGATACAACAACAAAAAAAACCTCAGGCCAATATCCCTGATGAACATGGATTGCAAAAATCCTCAATAAAAAACCAAACCCAGCCGCACATCAAAAAGCTTATCCACAATTGAGTCAGCTTCATTCCTGGGTTGCAAGGTTGGTTCAACATATGCATTTCAATAAATATGATTCATCACATAAACAGAACTAAAGACAAAGCCACATGATTATCTCAACAGATGTAGAAAAGGCCTTTGATAAAATTCAACATCCCTTCAAGCTAAAAATTCTCAAGAAACTAGGTATTGAAGGAACATACCTCAAAATAGTAAGAGCCATATATGACAAACCCACAGTCAATATCATACTGAATGGGCAAAAGCTGGAAGCATTCCCTTTGAAAATCGGCACAAGACAAGGATGCCCTCTCTCACCACTCCTATTCAATACAGTATTGGAAGTTCTGGCCAGGGCAATCAAGCAAGAGAGAGAAATAAAGGGTATCCAAACAGAAAAAGAAGCCAAATTGTCTTTGACAATCATATGACATGATCCTATATCTAGAAAACCCCATCACCTCAGCCCAAAAGTTTCTTAAGCTGATAAGCAACTTCAGCAAAGTTTCAGGATACAAAATCAATATGCAAAAATGACTAGCATTCTTATACACCAACAACAGGCAAGCAGAAAGCCAAATCAGGAATGAACTCCTATTCACAATTGTTACAAATAGAATAAAATACCTAAGAATACAACTAACAAAGGAAATGAAGGACCTCTTCAAGGAGAACTACTGCTCAAGGAAATCAGAGAGGACACAAACAAATGGAAAAACATCCATGCTCATGGGTAGGAAGAATCAATATTGTGGAAATGGCCATGCTGCCAAAAGTAATTTATAGATTCAATGTTAGTTCCATTATGCTACCATTGACATTCTCTGCAGAATTAGAAGAAACTATTTTAAAATTCAGATGAAGCCAAAAAAGAGCCTGAACCATTGTGGAAGACAGTGTGGCAATTACTCAAAGATCTGGAGGCAGAACACCATTTGACCCTTGCAATCCCATTACTGGGTATATACCTAAAGGGATATAAATCATTCTATTATAAAGATACATATGGACTAGACTCCCTCCTTGCTGGGCAGGGCATCTCTGAAAAAAAGGCAGCAGCCCATCAGGGACTTATAAATAAAGCCCCCTCCTTCCCAGGACAGAGCACCTGGGGGAAAGGGATGGTTGTGAGTTCCACTTCAGCAAACTTAAACATCCCTGCCCAGCAGCTCTAAAGGGAGCAACAGAGCTCCCAGCACAGCACTTGAGCTCTGATAAGGGACAGACTGCCTCCTCGAGTGGCTCCCTAACCCCCAATAATCCTAGACACCTCATACAGGAGAGCTGTGCTGACATCTGGCAGGTACCCTTCTGGGACGAAGCTACCAAAAGAAGGAACAGGCAGCAATCCTTGCCTGATCTGCAGCCTCTGTGGGTGATTTCCAGGCAAGCAGGGTCTGGAGCAGACCTCCAGCAGTCCTGCAGCAGAGGGTCCTCACTGTTAGAAGGAAAACTAAAAAACAAAAAGAAATAGCTTCAACATCAACAGAAAGGATGTCCACTCAGTGACCCCATGAAAAAGTCACCAACTTCAAAGACCAAAGGTAGATAAATCCATGAAGATGGGAAGAAACCAGCACAAAAAGGCTGAATTCACCAAAAACTGGAATGCCTCTTCTCCTCCAAGGGATCACAACCCCTCACCAAAAAGGGAACAAAACTGGATGGAGAATGAGTTTGACAAATTGATGGAAGCAGGTTTCAGAAGGTGGGTAATAACAAACTTCTCTAAGCTAAAAGAGCATGTTCTAACCCAATGCAAAGAAACTAAGAACCTTGAAAAAAGGTTAGACAAAATGCTAACTAGAATAACCAGCTCAGAGAAGAACATAAACAACTTGATGGAGCTGAAAAACACAGCACGAGAACTTCGCAAAGCATACACAAGTTTCAATAGCTGAATCGATCAAGCAGAGGAAAGGATATCAGAGACTTGAAGATCAACTCAATGAAATAAAACAAGAAGACAAGATTAAATTAAAAACAGTGAAAAGAAATGAACACATTCTCCAAGAAATATGGGATTACGTGAAAAGACTAAATCTACGTTGTATCAGTGTACCTGAATGTGACAGGGAGAATGAAACCAAGTTGGAAAACACTCTTCAGGATATAATCCAGGAGAACTTTCCCAATGTAGCAAGGCAGGCCAACATTCAAATTCAGGAAATACAGAGAACTCCACAAAGACATTCCTCAAGAAGAGCAACCCCAAAGCACATAATCATCAAATTCAGGGTTGAAATGAAGGAAAAAATGCTAAGGGCAGCCAGAGAGAAAGGTCGGATCACCCACAAAGGGAAGCACATCAGACTCACAGCGGATCTCTGGCAGAAACCCTACAAGCCAGAAGAGATTGGGGGCCAATATTCAACATCCTTAAAGAAAAGGACTTTCAACCCAGAATTTCATATCTAGCCAAACTAAGCTTCATAAGTGAAAGAGAAATAAAATCCTTTATGGACAAGCAATTGCTGAGAGATTTCATCACCACCAGGCCTGCCTTACAAGAGCTCCTGAAGGAAGCACTAAACATGGAAAGGAACAACCAGTACCAGCCATTGCAAAACATACCAAATGGTAAAGACCATTGACACAATGAAGAAACGGCTTCCACTAACAGGCAAAACCACCTGCTAGTATCAAAATGGCAGGATCAAACTCACACATAACAATATTAACCTTAAATGTAAATGGGCTAAATGCCCCAGTTAAAAGACACACACTGGCAAATTGGATAAAAAGTCAAGACCCATCAGTGTGCTGTATTCAGGAGACCCATCTCACATGCAAAGACACACAAAGGCTCAAAATAAAGGGATGGAGGAGATTTACCAAGCAAATGGAGAGAAAAAAAAAAAAAAATAGCAGGGGTTGCAATCCTAGTCTCTGATAAACAGACTTTAAACCAACAAAGATCAAAAGAGACAAAGAAGGGCTTTACATAATGGTAAAGGGATCAATGCAACAAGAAGAGCTAACTATCCTAATTATATATGCACCTAATACAGGAGCACCCAGATACATAAAGCAAGTTCTTAATGACCTACAAAGAGACTTAGACTCCCACACAATAGTAGTGGGAGACTTTAACACTCCACTGTCAATATTAGACAGATCAATGAAACAGAAAATTAACAAGGATATCCAGGACTTGAACTCAGATCTGGATCTAATAGACATCTACAGAACTCTCCACCCCAAATCCACAGAATATACATTCTTCTCAGCACCACATCACACTTACTCTAAAATTGACCACATAATTGGAAATAAATCACTCCTCAGCAAAACCAATGAGAACAAAGACAAAACGTACCACAATCTCTGGGACACATTTAAAGCAGTGTCTAGAGGGAAATTTGTAGCACTAAATTCCCACATGAGAAGTGAGGAAAGATCTAAAATCAACACCCTAATATCAAAATTAAAAGAACTAGAGGAGCAAGATCAAACAAATTCAGAAGCTAGCAGAAGACAAGAAATAACTAAGATCAGAGCAGAACTGAAAGAGATAAGAGACACAAAAAATCCTTCAAAAAATCAATAAATCCAGGAGGTGGTTTTTTGAAAAGATCAACAAAATAGATAGACTGCTAGCCAGACTAATAAAAAAGAAAAGAGAGAAGAATCTAATAGATGCTATTTAAAAATGATAAAGGGGATATCACCACCGATTTCACAGAAATACAAACTACTATCAGGGATTACTACAAACATCTTTATGCACATAAACCAGTAGATCTAGAAGAAATGAATAAATTCCTGGACACTTACACACTTTACACTCCCAAGACTAAACCAGGAAGAAGCTGAATCCCTGAATAGACCAATAACAAGTTCTGAAGTTAGGCAGCAATTAATAGCCTACCAACCAAAAAAAGTCCATGACCAGACGGGTTCACAGCCCAATTCTGCCAAATGTACAAAGAGGAGCTAGTACCATTCCTCCGAAAATATTCCAAACAATACAAAAAGAGGGGAATCCTCTGTAACTCATTTTACGAGACCAACATCATCCTGATACAAAAACCAGGCAGAGACACAACTAAAAAAGAAAATTTCAGGCCAATATCCATGATGAACATTGATGTGAAATCTTCAATAAAATACTGGCAAACTGAATCCAACCTTATCCATCAAAATCAAGTCAGCTTCATCCTGGGGATGCAAGGCTGCTTTAATATACACAAATCTATAAACGTAATCCATCACATAAATAGAACCAAAGACAAAAACCACACGATTATCTCAACAGATACAGAGAAGGCCTTCGACAAAATTCAACAGCCCTTTATGCTAAAAACTCTCAATAAATTAGGTATCAATGGGATGTATCTCAAAATAATAAAAGCTATTTATGACAAACCCACAGCCAATATTATACTAAATGGGCAAAAACTGAAAGCACTCCCTTTGAAAACTGGCACAAAACAAGGATGCCCTCTGTCACCACTCGCATTCAACATAGTATTGGAAGTTCTGGCCAGAGCAATCTGGCAAGAAAAAGAAATAAAAAGTATTCAATTAGGAAAACAGGAAGTCAAACTGTCTCTATTTGAAGACGACATGATTGTATATTTAGCAGACCCCATCATCTCAGCCCAAAATCTTCTTAAGATGATAAGCAACTTCAGCAAAGTCTCAGGACATAAAATCAATGTGCAAAAATCACAAGTATTCCTATACACCAATAATAGACCAACAGCCAAATCATGAGCAAACTCCCATTCACAATTGCTACAAAGAGAATAAAATACCTAGGAATACAACTAACAAAGGATGTAAAGGACCTCTTCAAGGAGAACTACAAACCACTGCTCAACAAAATAAGAGAGGACGCAAACAGATGGAAAAACATTCCATGCTCATGGTTAGGAAGAATCAATATCGTGAAAATGGCCATACTGCCCAAGGTAATTTATAGATTCAATGCTATCCCTATCAAGCTACCAATGACCTTCTTCACAGAACTGGAAAAAAACAATCTTAAACTTCATATGGAACCAAAAAAGAGCCTGCATACCCAAGGCAATCCTAAGCAAAAAAAACAAAAACAAAGCTGGAGGCATCACGCTACCTAACTTCAAACTATACCACAAGTAATCAAAACAGCATGATACTGTTACCAAAACAGAGATACAGACCAATGGAACAGAACAGAGGCCTCAGAAGTAACGCCACACATCTACAACCATCTGATCTTTGACAAACCTGACAAAAACAAGCAATGGGGAAAGGATTCCCTGTTTAATAAATGGTGTTAGGAAAACTGGCTAGCCATGTACAGAAAGCTGAAACTGGACCCCTTCCTTACACCTTATACAAAAAATAACTCCAGATTGATTAAAGATTTAAACATGTCATGTAGGTGACAGGTGGAAAGATGCAGTAAACCACCATGGCATGTGTATACCTATGTAACAATCCTGCATGATCTGCACGTGTACCCCATATCTTAAAGTATAATAAAATAAAGATACATGCACGTGTATGTTCATTGTATGTTTATTGCAGCACTATTCACAATAAGAAAGACATGGAATCAACCCAAATGTCCATCAATGATAGACTGGATAAAGAAAATGTGGTACATATACACCATGGAATACTATACAGCCATAAAAAGGAACAAGATCATGTCCTTTGCAGGGACATGGATAAAGCTGGAAGGCATTATCCCCAGCAAACTAACACAGGAACAGAAAACCAAACACTACATGTTCTTACCTATAAGCGGGAGCTGAACAATGAGAACACGTGGACACAGGGGAGGGGAACAACACATATTAGGGCCTGTCAGAGGACAGCTGGTGGGAGAGCATTAGGGAAAAGAGCTAATGTATGCTGGGCTTAATAGCTAGGTGATGGGTTGACAGGTGCAGCACAGCACTATGGCACATGTTTACCTATGTAACAAACCCGCACATCCTGTACATGTACCCCCACACTTTAAAAAAAATATATTATTAAAAAAATAAAATAAAATTCATGTTAAATTTTAAACACAAATACTCTATATATTCACAGACAATAACAGAATTAGGGTAACTCAAGTCTTGTTTCTTCATCTTTACAATCACCGTGCTAATGTTGTTTGTTTGGAATCTACTGTCTAAAGGCAGCAATGTGTACTACTATGGGTTTGGAAGCACAAACTAAACCCCAAGTGAGCTCAAACGGTTCTAAATAATTTTGAACTTAATTTCAATAGAACACTGAGTCCACATGTTGAGGGGCAGGGAGGGAACTGCCTGTATAACAGAACTGTAATTGTGACTTCCATGTGAAATAGTTTATCTATGAGCCTTGCAGTCAAATATCACCATTGTCTCTATGTTCTAGTGATCACCCAGGCCAGCTGCTTCAATGTGGATACACAGGACATGAACATCATGAGAAGGTGAAGATCACTGAGGACCATCTTGGAGGCTGGCTACCACATTTAAATTTCAAGATGCTCTTCAGTTTGGAATTCACTGTAGGTCATAATTTGCTTAGTGGGGACCTACTACACAATACCAAGTGAAATCTTTGTTTCTCTGCTCTAATGGAGGGCATAAATAATGCACCAAAAGGACTTTCTTATTACAGCACTGAATGTTTTCAGTGCCTTGTTCATATTCCTTTTGCTTCATTCACGGCCAGCTCTGTTCTCACAAGAGAGCAAGCTGAGCTGCCAAGCCGGCCAAGCACAGTTATTATGGACAATATATTACGACCATCTTGGACAGCTCCAATTAGCAAAAAATATGAGCAGTAACTGGTTCTGAATTGGAGCAAACACTTAGAGGGAAGCATTATTTTGATAAATGATCAAGATCTTTCAAACCTCAAATTCACTGCCTGAAATAACTCAGTACCACATTATGCCACGTCTGCTCCAATTCAGTCACTCATTCAATCATTTTACCTTCTCCCTTTGCATCCAGTACTTAAGAAGTTCACAAATATTCACTGAATAAACAATACTATCAACAAGTAAAGACTTGTAATAATTTGACATTTTCATTCTAAATTTAGCACAGAAAAAACCATTAAATACTAAAACATCCACTCAACAAAATATTATGTAAGCTCAAAGTCATATATTATCATCCTAAATGTTGATGAAGATTAAATAACCTGAAGAAATAACTGTAACAAAGCAGAAAATAAAAAATTGTTTTGATAGTATTTTTCAAACTGAAAAAAGCAGGGGGCCCTCTTAGCACAGCCAGCAGCACATCAGTCTCATAAATTGAAAAAACCGGCTATCATAGAAAATATATTCTGGATGAATATATAATAAATTTACATATTAGTTGTGTTTTAATGTTAGAACTAAATTGATATATTTTCTTTTTTCTACTTTTTTGAATTTCTATTTTCCCATAATGTTTTTAGCACTACTATTTTATAGGGCATGATCTTTAGTTAACACTGTACTATTATGTAACGCAAGAAGTAAAATAGCCTAGGAGAAAACATAGTAGAAAGAATGCTGGCCAGATGAGAAATCCCAGGAATCAGTGCCAGCCATTGCTAATGAGCAGGATGACACCTCTTCACTTCTCAACCTCTTTATCTGTAAAAGGTAAGAACAGGGAATACTACTCACTTTATGCCAGCTAAATACAAAAATTTATTTTATTTTATTTTATTTTATTTTATTTTATTTTATTTTATTTGAGACAGAGTCTAGCTCGTCATTCAGGCTGGAGTGCAGTGGCACTATCTTGGCTCACTGAAACCTCTGCCTCCTGGATTCAAGTGATTCTCCTGCCTCAGCCTCCTGAGTAGCTGGGATTACAGGTGCGCACCACTACGCCCAGCTAATTTTTGTATTTTTCATAGAGATGGGGTTTCACTGTGTTGGCCAGGCTGGTCTCGATCTCTTGACTTCATGATCCACCCACCTCGGCCTCCCAAAGTGCTGGGATTACAGGCGTGAGCCACTGCGCCTGGCCCACACTGACTTTTTTTTATTGCTTAGCTGGAGAGATTACACCCTGATCATTTCTGTTTAAAGATAAATGTTTTCTTTAAGAGTATCATTCTGACCATTTTGCCTCCCGCCATGCCTACAGTAGGCTTGTTAATACATCAGACACCTCAGGTGATAGCCCGTCACAGTCACCTACAGCTCAGGACCCGGGGTGAACACCAAAACGAACAACAGAATGTGTAGAGAAAACTCCCGACGAAGCAGGAATCCATCTCTCTTCCCATCTAATCTATTCTTGGGGTGTGTGTGTGTGTGTGTGTGTGTGTGTGTGTGTGTGTGTGTGTTTGTTCATGTATGTGCACATGTCTATGTGTGTGTTTCTCCCAAGTTACGTCAAGAAAACTTAATCACCAACAACTCTAGCAGGCTAGACTTCTTGCTGCAGAGAAACAACTCTGGTGGGTAGATTTTCTTTGCTTTCCTACAAGGGAAGAATGAAGATGGCGGGGCTCAGGAATGTATTCATATAGGATGTCATCGTTTAAAAGAGAAAAAAGGGTCTAGGGCTCTCTGTTTCAGGAAATGGAGGAATAACAAGATGAAAGCGATAGGAAAAATGAAATGGCACAGAAAAGTTGCCTTCAGGAAGCTCTCCTATCCCTCTTCAACTCTAGAACCAGAAAGGTAAAACTGGAGAGCCCCTGAAGCATGGAGGGCAGGTTTCCGAGTTGCACACTTAGAGCCGCACATGACTTTCGCAAAAGAGTAAAGGTGGAGGTCCTAGAAGACACGGTGAGGACTCCAGGATTGGAAGAAGAGGATGAACACTCAGGAGCAAAAGCATCAAAGGCAGTCACAAAAGAAGAACAAATTCCCATCAAAGCAGGAGGGTGTTTTGAGAAAGAACGGGTGGTCATCTGTGCTAAATGTTGGAAAGAGATTACAGAAGAAAGCAAGAGGACTGAGACAAAGCTTTGTTAATAACGTAGCCGTTGGTATCTTTGGGTGACATATTTATAACAGAATGATGGGGACAATCACCAATAATTACACTTCGCATTACCTCACCAGTAAGGAGAGACCGCACATGAGGAGACAGACCAGCAAAACTAGGACAGAGAAAGTATATGGTAGGAAGATTGAACACAACCAAGTGTGAGATTTGGGCATAGGAAATGTACGGACAGTAGCTGGGTAACAGCAATAGGATGGAAGAGATGTGAAAAGGCCCAACCTAGAACATGAAGGACTCAGTGGGGTGGAGATAGGGCGGACCAGCCTTGGAATCATTTCAGCAAGCAGAGCCTGATGTGCAAAGGGGTTGCCAGCAACTAAGCAGCAGTCACCCAGGGAGCCAGACAGCTGGGGCTGGCAAGGGAGGAGAGCACATTTGCAGCATGGTGAGCCACACATGATGTTTTCCAACAAGTAAACTGAATCAGGAACAGGAAGAAAGCTGGAACAAGAACTATTCTAGGAAGTCAGCTGAAAGGCACACAAGCCGCATTAGAGAATTGGTGGCAATAACTGGGCTCCCATCAACAGACTGTGATTCAGGGGCAAGACTCCAGTCCCTGGGGGAGAGCTGGCAAGGGCAGCAGAAAGGGTCAGATCCATGAAGGAGTGGAGAGATGGAGGGCCAGGAGGGTTCCCAGAGAAGGATCAGGCTCTGGAGACTTTGTGAGCCAGTGAGCAGACCTGGGTGCAAAGCAGGACTGAAAGGGCCAGAAGAGTGACTCATCGCAGCCCAGAGCACTGAGCCAGAACTCCTCAGCCCTTTGCTCGAGCAGGGCAGAGAGAGCCTGAGCAGTAGTGTGTTTGGCTCAAAGACTCCCAGCAGAAGAGGACTGCAAAGGCTGAGGATCAGGCAGGAGTCAAAGAAGGGGTGGTTTAAGGTAAGGGGGTGGTTTAAACAGAAAGACAGAAGGCAGGATAAGAAAGAGTTCAGAGATAAGTATTTTGTAAGGCGAAGGCCAAGGAAGAAGTAGGAAGGCCTAAAATACCCAGCGAATGCTTGGCCTTGCTCTCCTCAGATCTAACCTGTTGCAGACCCAGAGATACTCTAGAATAATTGTTGATTGAATGTGACCCACCCTGAAATGCACCCAGTCAGAAGATTTGAGATTGATCTGCTGTGTGAGGGCCAAGGAAGAATTTCTCAATTGTGAGGGCTGACAAACACCCATACAAGTCCCTACAAGAGGTTATGAACATTTTTTTCTTTTGAAATTACTTCTTCACGGTGCAGATTCTCATATTCTGAGATACTTGGTGAGTATGGTTCTAACCGAAGGCCAAGAAACCAGTTCAATAACCTCACAGGGAACTCGGCAGCCCCCTCCTCGTCTTCCAAAGCTGCCCAACGCCTTCCAGTGGCTGGTTTCCAGTTTCGCAACTCTTGAAATTCAGATTCATAACTTGGGCTCCCTTTTCATGGAGATGGCTGAAAAAGTATATTTCTTCTTAGCCAAACAAAGGCTTCAAAATCATCTCTTACAATTTTCAGCTTTTCAAATGGCTTCAAAATTCATGAGTACAAATAATAATTTTTTAAAACTTTGTGACTTTAGATCACAACCCAAAAAATTGTATGCTGGGTTTTCCCTTGAGTATAGTACATTTTGGATTTGCTTTTGTTAGTTTTGAAAATGAATGGCCCCATCCTTGGGTTAATACCTTAACCAAAAGAATGAACGGGTTGTGCTACTTCAGCTGGGGAGTCCAGGAACCCAAGGATGCTATGGAGCCATTCAGAGGGATCTTTCAGAGAAGGAGCTAGTCTTGGCAGTCTTCTGCTTCTTTCTAGAGGTTAACTCACAAGTGCCCCCAGACAACCAGACTGATCTTGATAAAGATCTTAGTAAAGAAATGAGGAGACCCTGACCCAGAAAACCCCAGGCCCACATTTCAGGGTTAAGGAGAGGAAAAGTGGAGCACAAGGTTGGACAAAGTCCAAGTGATAAGGTCCTTCCCTCTGAATCCAGTTCCTACCCCCAAAGAATCAGGAACTTCAACTAGATAACAACAACAATTCAGCTTTAAACTATGATTCATTTTCAAATCCAGTAAAAGGTAGAACATGCATCATTTTCAAATTCTAGCTTAAAAAAGAAAAAATCCAACCTGAAGTTCCTGGGCATTTGGTACCAAATCATGGCTCGTGTATGGTTTTGAAAGCTTCTGTTTATTCTGCTCATACTGTGTATGGTAAGATGCCTTCATATGGGTGAAAAACCACCTACAGAAATAAAATAGGCTATTTCCAAGGTTAATAATACACACACACACACACACACACACACACACACACACACACACACACAAAGAATCATTCCCTCTGTTCTTTCCTCTTCCCACATCACCCTACAGACTGTCCCTGCAAAAGACCGAGGAGGGCAGATGACAGCAGGGAAAAGACACAACCAAACCACAGTTGTTCTGGCACCACCAATGCTAGATGCCAGATTTCAGCAGGCTCTGCTTGATGAAATGATTCCAAGGCTGGTCTGCCCTATCCCCACCCCAGAGAGTCCTTCATGTTCTAGGTTGGGCCCTTTCCCATCTCTTCCTACCAACGTAGCCTACCACTGCCAATGTAGGTTAATTCCACCGGCCCCAGCATCAGTTTCACAACACTGCCTGGCACCACACCAGCACAGTGCATGTGATCTCCTCCTTCCTCTGTCTTCCCTACTCCCTTCTGTTAATGGCCTCCAGAGGAATCCTCTCTCCATGATCCCAGAAGCACAAAGGAATTTGTGGTGAGATAGCCCTGGGTTCAAATCCTAACTCCAAAACATAAGAACTGTGTGATCCTATGGCCATCAACCAGCCTCTGAGTCTCAAGTTTCTTGTTATAAAATGGGCTCTGATATGGTTTTGCTATTTTTAAGCCCTAGGTAACCTATCAATACAACATGCTTGCTATGCAGGATGCAGGTGAAGCTTAGCCACAAGCCCCTCTCTACCCATCCCTCCATTTGGGTGCTATGAAAAGAAAAGGAGATCTTGCCTAGAAAGAATTGGCTGAGGTGGTGCTCCAATAACCTATGGTCCTTTCCTTCTTTACTCCTCAATTTACTTATAAAGCTAACTGAACACTCATGAAACAATTTTAAAAGAGCTTAAGGTCATTCTCATCCCCCATGAAATATACAGTAAGTTACAGGATATCCAAAGAAGGATACAGAAAATGATTCAAGAGGCTGAAGAGGTTCCCATGAGAGAAATAAAGGGGGAACATTGACTTCCAATCTGGAAAGATAAAGGGAGATACAGATCTGGATGCTCCCAAATCTGCAAAGACTTGGCTCTGAGTAAATACAAGGGCATTCATATCAAGCCCCAGTTTATTGCAACTTTCTCCAAGCTATTTGATCTCTCTAAATCTGTTTCCTCTTCTACATAATGAAGATAGTACTATCCACCTCAAACATGGTGGAGAAGATTAACTTTAGATGATGTGGGTAAAAAATAACACAACATCTGTGTATTCATCTTCTATTGCTGGTATAACAAATCATCACAAATTTAGTAGCTTAAACAACATAGAGATATTATATTATCCTGGCACCACTGTGTACATTATTTCCTTCATTTGTGAGGGAAGATTATTATTATTACAAATAGAAATTGCTAATATTTATTGAGCACTGACGTTCTGCACTGCACCAATCTTGCATATATTCTCAGCAGTCTACTGGGGGTTTACTATTTTGCATCCTAGATAACTATGGGACACAGAGGTTAAATTCCTCACTCAAAATCTTATAGGTGGCAGAACAAAGATTCAATCCCAAGCACTCTGGGTCCTGGGCCTGAACTCTTAACCACCCCTCTCTTTTCCTCTGAACAATTAACAGATTCACTCATAGTGGGCCTACTTACATTTTTAGGTGTAAACATTTTTGTCCTCAGATATTTTGACCCTCATACGTTAACCAGGCTTGGATTTCTTGTTTCATCTTTCAGAGCAAGGACACAGGCTCATTTGATGTTTCAGTACGCTGCTACCTAAAAATCAAAGAAAGAAGATCTTATTTGTTCCAACAAAAGACCTGCTTCACAATAGAAATAAAAATGATCTCTTTGCTCATTTACTGAATCACTGCCTTGTGCATCTGTTGGCATCAGCAACGCATGGGCCTTCAGCCATAATGTGGTTACCTAAGAGGACAAAGACAGCGTCTACCTCCTACATGTCATTCCAAAATTCTACCAGCATTCAAAACATAGCAGGCTAGACGACTTCTCCAAAATATGTATGTTATACATTTTTGAGATACCTCCTGTGTTATATACCTGGTGAAAAAAGGGAGCTTCGATCATAGCACATGCCTCAACAAAAAAATTTCTCTCTAAACCTCAGTTCGAATATGAAAAAGAAAATTGTAAAGAGTTT
Organism: Ateles fusciceps; assembly: GCA_036589455.1. Lineage (NCBI taxonomy): Eukaryota > Metazoa > Chordata > Mammalia > Primates > Atelidae > Ateles > Ateles fusciceps. The sequence goes on from JAZHEH010000222.1 coordinate 18,160,612, forward strand.
CCTGCCCAATGTTAACCAAATAGAGGTTGTTGGAAAAACAATCCTGGGAACTGTGTGTGAGTCTGGGTCCTGAAACTAGGTTGGACTACCACCAATTTGCATGAAGGACTGCATAAATCTTTGGACATGGTACTGAGCAATTTTGCCAGTTTCAACTGTCCAGCATCTTAACCTCATTTCTGCATTTGGGGACTTCTGATACATACTACCCACCATGAAAGCCTATCACTACAGAAGCTGAAATGCCAGGACCGTGGGTAGAAGGTTGGTCACATGACCTCTCATGGCCAATCAGGCTCCCTGGCTGGGACTTTGACTCTGGGTTGAGAGCCCCAGCTTTAATTTTCACTACACTTATCAGTTCATCTATTGTGTTTCCTCCCCCAGATGAATGTAAGGCTCCATGAGGGCAGACAACTTTGTTCACTGCTGTATTCCTAGTCCCTAAAATAATGTCTGACTCATAACAAGATATAAAAATATATATTTCTTGAATGAATAAAATATGTCTTGTTATCTGAATCAAATTTTAAAATTTCTAAGAGCTCCAATTCTCTGTATAATAGCTGATTCCTAATTTATAGATATGATCACCACTCTTATTTCCAAAACATGACACTTACATTAATCATCTATTAGCTTTATGATCTCTGATGTGGTTTGGCTCTGTCCCCACCCAAATCTCATCTTGAATTATACCTCTCATAATCCCCAAGTGTCTTGGGAGGGAGCCAGTGGGAGGTAACTGAATCATGGGAGCAGTTTCCCCCATACTGTTCTCGTGTTAGTGAACAAGTCTCATGGTTCTGATGAGAGCTGATGGTTTTATAAAGGGGACTTCCCCTGCACATGCTATCTTGCTTGCCACCATGTGAGATGTGCCTCTGCTCCTGCTTCACCTTCCACCATGATTGTGAGGCCTTCCCAGTCATGTCAAACTGTGAGTCCATTAACTTTCTTTTTCTTTATAAATTACCCAATCTTGGGCATGTCTTTATTAGCAGTGTGAGAACAGACTAATATCAGCTCTGTTTCCTTGGGTATTATTTCTTCTTCACTGTGACTCTGTGCCTCTCTTTCCTAAAATCTTTGCTTCTTTGTTGTCAGAGAATGGATAGATGGATGCATGTGCAAAGCAAGGCTAGTTGACTATAACCTTTTCCCCAGCATTATACATAATAAAGAAGTTCATGCGTTCTTTCTTTCATCCAACCATTGTTATTATGATAAAGACACAATGGAGCAAAACAAGATTATTTTATTGTTTTGTGGGAGAATGTGTTTGCCCCTTCCATTTTGTAACTTGTTCTCCTGAGCAAAACTCTACATACTCTTTTCCATGACATAACTTAAAAGGATATTTTTCAAAGAGTAGATTATCACCATTCTGAAGATGGAAAATTCCAAACTCCAAGACAAAGAAAACAGTACAAAATTTTCCAGATATATAGAAGTATCAACCACTGCCAATCACCTTACAGAACAAGAAGTGTTCAGGAGACCCAGCATGGTGGCTCATGCCTGTAATCCCAGCACTTTGGGAGGCCGAGGCAGGCAGATCACAAGGTCAAGAGACCGAGACCAGCCTGGCCAACATGGTGAAACTCCATCTCTACTAAAAATACAAAAATTAGCTGTGTGTGATGGTGCACGTCTGTAGTCCCAGCTACTCGGGAGGCTGAGGCAGGAGAATCACTTGAACCTGGGAGGCGGAGATTGCAGTGAGCCAAGATAGCACCACTGCACTCTAGCCAGGGTGACAGAGAAAGACTCGGTCTCAAAAAAAAAAAAAAAAAAAAAAAAAAGAAGTGTTCAGGAACAAAGTTAGGCAAATATTGCCCAAATATTTAAAATGGGTGGGGAGACTCATAGAATAGGACACAATGCTTAATATTAAGCCCCTAAAATCCAGAGCAAATTAACAAAGATCTATTATAAAGTCTGGATATTTTGACACATATACACCCATATCCCACTTTACATTTTACTCTTTAGGCAGAAAATCCCTGGTTGCTTCTACAATAACCCTTGACATCACCATCATAGATGTCCTCCACTTGAAACTCTAGTCTGTCTGCCTGTCTGTCTGTTATAAATTGCAATATCCAGAACGAGAAATAGTATTCCAGACAACAGGAGAGTAGGGAACCACTAACCATTATTTTGGTATCAACATGTGTCTACCAAAACAGACTGTGATTTCATTTCTCTTTACCAACCTCTACACACTGCACATTGGAACTGCTCCTGAGTCAATCATTCCATATTCTTTCCACATAATTCATGAAAAGGTAAAGACATATGACCCAGACGACAAAATTTGTGTACTCACCTAGGTCCCTTCCTGCTCCACACCCTTAGAAATGACAGAAGAGATGTTTTATTACATACTGAAACCATAAGAGCTGTGCCAAACAAGGAACAGTACCCAACATCAATCAGAAGTTTTGAGACAAAAAGCAGAAAGATATAAGGCAGGCTGGATCAACTTGTTGGAGAAAATAACAACTAAACATTTGTGTACTTGTAGCAGGAGAGGCCTGCTAGAGAGAGAAGTGGTTACAGAGTACTCCAAGCTCTCAGGGGATGGGTCCAAGAAGCAAGAAGGCAAATGGGGGAAAAACAATAGGAAATTAACAGGGTACTGCATTTAGAGCAGCTACATCTCTTGGCTCCTCCTTCCTCCCGCTCTTGAATTGAGTGGTGACCAATAGCAGCGTGTTGCGCAGGCTAATGTGATGAGTGGGGCACTTAAGTCTAAGAGGCATCGTTCTACCTGAACCTATGAAACCTGTGGCAGAAAGTGGCTCGATGCTCACCAGGCCTATTTTCCTTTCCCTGGGCACACAGGAAGACTATATTTGCCAGTTTGCTTTCAGTCATGTTGAGATCATCTAACTAGTTTCCAGCCAATGGATAGCAGAGAAATGTACCCCTTCCAGGACTGGCCATACAATCCCCCATTGTATGCTCCTTGTTCTTCCCTCTCTAAAAGCAAAGGATCTGTATCAGTTTCTTCTTGCATTGCTATAAAGAAATACCTGAGACTGGGTAATTTTATAAGGAAAGAGGTTTAACTGGCTCACGGTTCTGCAGGCTGTAGAGGAAGTACATCTGCTTCTGTACAGGAAGCGGCATCTACTTCTAGGGAGGCCTCCGGGAGCTTTTACTCATGGTAGAAGGTAAAATGGGAACAGGTACTTCACAGAGCGAAAACAGGAGTGGGGGGTTGGGGGAGAGCCGCCACACTTTTTTAACAACCAGATCTCCCAAGAACCCATCCGATATCACAGAAACAGTGCCAAGAGGATGGTACTAAACTATTCATGAGAAATCCACCTTTCTCCCTCATAAGCATACTCCAAAACAAATTCCAGATGGATTGAGAAGGTAAAAAAAATTTTTTTTAATTATAAATATTGGGAGAAAATACACCAAATTTATAACCTATGAACAAGTATTCCTAACAACATCAAAACCAGAAGCTCCAAAAGCAAAAATTGAAAGACGTTCTCATGAAATTTTAAAGCCTTCATAGGAAAAGACTCCTTAAGCAAAATTAAATACAAGCAACAGCCTTGAAGAAAGTATTTGCAACAATTAACAGGAGTGATATGTAGAATATTTAAAGATTTCATGCAAATTCATAGGAAAAAATATATATTTTTTTGACATAGGGCCTCACTCCATCACCCAGGTTGGAGTGCAGTGGCACACTCCTGGCTCACTGCAACTTCTGCCTCCCAGGTTCAAGTAATCCTCCCACCTCAGCCTACCAAGCAGCTGGGACTACAGGTGCACACCACCATGTCCAACTACTTTTTCTATGTTTTGTAGAGACAGGGTTTCATCATGTTACCCAGGCTGGTCTTGAAATCCTGGGCTCAAGCTGTCTGGCCTCTCAAAGTGCTGAGATTACAGATGTAAGCCATTGTGCCCAGCCAAAAAATTTTAAAAATTAAACAGGAAAAAATATTTACTGGAAATTCTCAAAACTATATATGTATAAAATACACACACACACAAATATATATACCCACCCATACACACATACACACACAGACATATATATACATATATACACACACACACACACACACACACAGACATATATATACATATACACACACACACACACACACACACACACACACATACACACTCATAGGGCCAAAAGCAAATGAAATGATCTGATAAACAGGAAATTGAAAATTAAAACAGCAATAATACAATATTCTCCCATCAATATGGCAAAAACTTAACAGACTGACAAAAAAGCAGTGTTCACAGGGATGAAGGAGGAGAGAAATTGACCCTTTTCATGCATTCTTAGTGAAAGTACAAATTGGTAAAGCTTTTCTGACAATTTTTTAAATCACAATCATAACCTTTGAGTCAATAATTTCTAAAGAAATACACCCATCTGTGTGCTGTTCGTATAAAGATACTGATACAACATTGTGAGAAATAGAAAAAAATTAAAAACATCTAATAGAAGAGCAGTTTAATACATTGTGGTCATCAATTTAAAATACTGGGGCTCTATATATGATGGAAAAAATAAATAATAGACTAAGTACACTATCACTTGTTTATCAAAACATGTATATAAGTACAATCTATATATCTTTGCAGGTACAAAATCTGCATAGAAAGAACTGGAAATGCAGTCATATCTTTTCACTTTGGCTGTCAGGAAAGTAATATACAACTGTTTTAGCACATGTCAAAATGAACTGTATTTATTTGTTTTCATGTCTGTTCCCCCCTCTAAGCTACCACTTTTTGACAGACTATATTTTATTCTTTTCTCCACAGGCAGTGCTTGGTAGATGTCCAATAAATGGCTGCATGGCTTTCTTGCCCTTGGACCTGTCCTACTCAACATTTTAGAGGTTCCAAGAATAATACAATGTCAAGTTTGAAAACCATTATTGCCATTTACTATTTGTATGGCCTTGGGCTGTTAGTTAAACTCATTGAGCCTTAGTTTTCCCATCTATTAGGAGAAGAAAATAATGCCAATGTCATAGCATCACTTGAAGGATTAAATAATCAAATATATAAAAAGTTGCTAGCACAGTGCCTGGCACTGCTATGGATTCAAAACAAACCCTTCCAAACTTAGTGGCTTAAAACTATGACTATGATTTACTATGCATCTAAATCTGACTCTGGGCAGGGCTCATCAGGGACAGCTCATCTCGGCTCTACTGCTCTAAGCTGGGACAGCTGGACTGGGACTGAAGGATCACTCCTAAGGTGGCTCCCTCACATGGCTGGCAAGTTGTTCTGGGCTTGGGCCCTCTCCATGAGAGCCCCTCCACAAAACAGCTTGGGCTTCCTCTCAACATAGTGTCTGGATTCCAAGAACAAACCTCTCAAGGGATATTAATAAAGTAGATGCTACCAGTTTCTTAAAGCTAAGGCCTGGAAAGTGGCACAATGTCACTTCACCATATGCTATTAGTCAAGTAGTTACAGAGCCCAGATCCAATCTCCCTCTGGACACCAATTATTGATATCCCTCTAGCGTGCAAAATGCATTTATCAGTCCCAGGATCCTGCAAATATTTCAGTCCTCTAAATCCTATCCAAGTGGAAATGAAGCTCCCTGAGAGTGGCTCTTTGGGTACAACACACTGAGTACTGTTCATCACCATCTGACTATTAGGAACTAAAGAAGCAAGTCATCTTTTCTGACCATCACCCCCACACACACACAAACACACACATACTCCACATACAATAATGGAACATGCACAGGATAACCACAAGAGACACTCCCATTAAAAGGGGGAAACAGAAGGCACACAGCTGGCAATGGTCCCCAAAGCACTTCAGCAATCCAGTTCCATAGCTGTTGCAAATTCCTTTCTAGAGCCCAGTACTCTCCAGTGCTCTTAGTTGTACCCTCTGGTCTCTTGTTTCTGCTACTGAGTATCTTCCTCTTCTATAAAAATACTGAGTTAGTGATTTTGTAGTCTTCTCAGTCTACTTCCTGCTTCTAGACGTTGGGGCTCCATCTCTGACTCTTTCAATCCAATCAGGTGGTGCCTGCAGTCAATAAATAGAGGCCATTACTACTGTTACCAATAACATGAATAAAAATATAAAGATGCCTTACCCAATAGGTAATACTTACCAACTTTTGGAGGACAGAATTAAATAGGTTAAACCCAATAAGATGAAATTTGGTAAGAGTAAATAAAAGTCCTGCATTTAGACTTTAAAAATCAATTTCATAATTACAGGATGAGGAGGCTTTGGCTTACTGGCATGCTTACCTCCCAGACTAAGCTGTAAGCTTTTAGTGGGAGAAAATTGGGGGGATTTAGCTGACAGCAATCTCACAAGGAAACAAAAGCATGGAGAGACACACAACTGTAAGTGGCATCCTGACAAAGCTGCTTGTGCTCAGGATGGTGAAGGAAATAAAACCACATCATAGAAGTAACTGTGAACAAAATGAGTGGCTTCAACTGGAGAAGAAAAAGCCTCAGGGAAGTGGTAGAGCAGGTTATCAACTTCACATGTGTGAAAGGCTGTCACATAAAAGAGGAAATGGACTTGCTCCAGCGGACAGAATCAGCATGGCTAGGTGGTGGTTTCAGGAAAGCTGACTTTCATCATAATAAAAAAGCATTTCCTAACACCCAGAATCATAGTGCTCAGCCTCAGTTGTCCTATTGGCATCACCTGAAGAATTCTTTTTTTTCTTTTGAAACGGATTATCACTCTGTGGCCCAGGCTGGAGTGCAATGGCTCTCAGCTCACTGCAACCTCTGCCTCCTGGGTTCAAGTGATTCTCCTGCCTCAATCTCCCAAGTAGGTGCCCACCACCAAGCCCAGCTAATTTTTGTATTTTTAGTAGAGACGAAGTTTCACCATTTTGTCCAGGCTGGTGTCGAACTCCTGACCTCAGGTGATCCACCCGCCTCAGACTCCCAAAGTGCTGGGATTATAGGTGTGAGCTACCATGCCCAGCCTCACCTGATGAATTTTAAATAATATTGATGGTCAAAGACCTAAAGACAGAAATACCATTTGACCCAGCAATCTCATTACTTGGTATATACCCCAAGGGATATAAATTGTTCTATTATAAAGACACATGCACACACATGTTTACTGCAGCACTATTCACAATAGCAAAGACTTGGAACCAACCCAACTGCCCATCAGCAATAGACTGGATAAAGAAAATTTGGTACAGGAGGAGACAAGATGGCTGAATAGACACAACTCCGGTGCACAACACCCAGCAAGAGAGATGCAGAAATTGACAGATCTCCTAGCTCCAACCGAGGTACCAGGTGCATTACAACGGGTCTGGTCAGATGCTGAGCAAAGCCCAGGCAGGGCAGACCAAGGCAGGGAGGGGTGCTGCTTCACCCGGAAAGTGCATCTGACCAGTGAGTTGGAGGCTCCCCCCTCCAGCACCCCAGTCTAGATACAGTGCTTCCCCCAAAGCCTCAGCAATACACAGAACAGGGGATCTTTGCCAGTCAAGCACCAGGAATTACAAGCGCAGAGTTAATAATCCAGGACGGTGTCCCGGATTGTCACACAGATCTAAGCAAACGCATAAGCCCATAAGCTGGCCAGGAGAGCCTGCGGACTGATCTATTGCCCCCTCCCCCTGCCCGGAGAGACAGGGAGCTGAAAAGCAGGAAGACAGATGGAGCAGCTAGGTGGGCCCCTCCCCCCATGACCAGAGAGAGAGGGAGCTGAAAGCCGGAAGACAGTGTGGCTGGGCAGGTCCCTACCCTCCCACACAAACCCCAGAGGGCTGAAGCACTAACTCTAGCAGGTTAGGCAGACAGTGCCTCAGTCTGAGCTGAATGCTGAATGATCCAGCTCCGTGAAGGGAAGATGAAACCCACCATAAAAGAGGTGGGACTAGGCTTCATGTTTTAACAAAAAACACAGGAAGCCTAAGTAGCAATAGGATGGTATTCTTGACCACCCAGCAGCACCTCCAGGTCAGCGGAAGAGGCGGGCCTAACCTCCCAGTGTAAACAAAAAAGACACAGCAAGCCTACCTAGCAACCTGAAGGAGTCCCTGGAAACCCAGTAGTGCCTCGACAGGCAGACAAGCGACCTCATCAACCACCTCCCTGAGATCACAGCCAAGTAAATCCATGAAGATGGGGAAAAAACCAGCACAAAAAAGATGAAACCATCAAAGACAAGAACACCTCTTCTCCTTCAAGGGATCACAACATGACTGAGAAAGAGTACAATGAATTGACAGAAACAGGCTTCAGAAGGTGGATAATAACAAACTTTCCTGAGCTAAAGGAACACATTCTAAACCAATGCAAAGAAACTAAAAACGTTGAAAAAAGATTAGACGAAATGCTAACTAGAAAAACCAGCTTAGAGAAGAACATAAAAGACTTTATGGAGTTGAAAAACACAGCATGAGAACTACATGAAGCAAACACAAGTTTTAATAGCCGAATCAATCAAGCAGAAGAAAGGATATCAGAGATTGAAGATCAACTCAATGAAATAAAAAGAGAAGGCAAGACAAGAGAAGAAAGAGTGAAAAGAAATGAACAAAACCTCCAAGAATTATGGGATTATGTGAAAAGACCTAATCTACGCTTGGTTGGTGTACCTGAATGTGTCAGGGAGAATGAATCCAAGCTGGAAAATACGCTCCAGGGTATTATCCAGAAGAACTTCCTAAGCCTAGCAAGGCAGTCCAACATTCAAATCCAAGAAATACAGAGAACTCCACAAAGATATTCCTCAAGAGAGCAACCCCAAGGCACACAATCGTCAGATTCACCAGGGTTGAAATGAAGGAAAAAATGCTAAGGGCAGCCAGAGAGAAAGGTCAGGTCGCCCACAGAGGGAAGCCAATCAGACTCACGGTGGATCTCTCAGCAGAAACCCTACAAGCCAGAAGAGAGTGGGGCCAATATTCAACATCCTTAAAGAAAAAAACTTTCAACCCAGAATCTCATAATTAGCCAAACTAAGCTTCATAAGTGAAGTAGAAATAAAATCATTTACAGACAAGCAATTACTGAGAGACTTCATCACCACCAGACCTGCCTTACAAGAGCTCCTGAAAGAAACACTAACACAAAAAGGAACAAGTACCAGCCACTGCAAAAGCACACCAAATGGCAAAGACCAAAAATGCAATGAAGAAACTGAGTCAAGTAATGGGCAAGAAAACCAGCCAGTAACAAAATGGCAGGATCAAATTTACACATAACAATATTAACATTGAATGTAAATGGCCTAAATGCCCCAATCAAAAGACATAGAATGGCAAACTGGATAAAAAGTCAACACCCATCTGTGTGCTGTATTCAGGAAACTCATCTCATGTACAAAGACACACATAGACTCAAAATAAAGGGATGGAAGAAGATTTGCCAAGCAAATGGAGAACAAAACAAAGCAGGGGTTGCAATCCTAGTCTCTGATAAAACAGACTTCAAACCAACAAAGATCAAAAGAGACAAAGAAGGGAATTACATAATGGTAAAAGGATCAATCCAACAAGAAGAGCTAACAATTCTAAATATATATACACCCAACACAGGAGCACCCAGATACACAAAGCAAGTTCTTAATGACCCATAACGAGATTTAGACTCCCACACAATAATAATGGGAGACTTCAACACTCCACTGTCAATATTAGACAGATCAACGAGACAGAAAATTAACAAGGATATCCAGGACTTGAATGCAGAGCTGGACCAAGCAGACCTAATGGACATATACAGAATGCTCCAACCCAAATCCACAGAATAGACATTCTTCTCAGTACCACATCACACTTACTCTAAAATTGACCACATAATTGGAAGCAAATCACTCCTCAGCAAATGCAGAAGAACATAAATCATAGCAAACAGTCAATCAGACCACAGTGCAATCAGATTAGAACTCAGGATTAAGAAACGTACTCAAATCCACACAACTACTTGGAAACTGAACAACCCTTGCTTCTGAGTGCCGACTGGATGAACAATGAAATGAAGGCAGAAATAAAAATGTTCTTCAAAACCAATCACGATGAAGACACAACTTACCAGAATCTCTGGAACACATTTAAAGCAATGTCTAGGGGGAAATTTATAGCAATAAATGCCCACATGAGAAACAAGGAGAGATCTAAAATCGACACCCTATCATCAAAATTGAAAGAGCTAGAGGAGCAAGATCAAAAAAACTCAAAAGCTAACAGAAGACAAGAAATAACTAAGATCAGAGCCAAACTGAAGGAGACAGAGAAACAAAAAAACCTTCAAAAAATCAATAAATCCAGGAGCTGGTTTTTTGAAAAGATCAACAAAATAGACTGCTAGCCAGACTAATAAAAGAGAAAAGAGAGAAGAATTAAATAGATGCAATAAAAAATGATAAAGGGGGATATCACCACTGATTCCACAGAAATACAAACTACCATCAGAGATTACTAGAAACACCTCTATGCACATAAACCAGTAAATCTGGAAGAAATGGATAAATTCCTGGACACTTGCACTCTACCAAGACTAAACCAGGAAGAAGTTGAAACCCTGAATAGACCAATAACAAGGGCTGAAGTTGAGACAGCAATCAATAACCTACCAACCAAAAAAGTCCAGGTCCAGATGGGTTCACAGCCAAATTTTACCAGACATACAAAGAGGAGCCGGTTCCATTCCTTCTGAAACTATGCCAAACAACACAAAAAGAAGGAATCCTCCCTAACTCATTTTATGAGACCAACATCATCCTGATACCAAAACACGGCAGAGACTCAACTGAAAAAGAAAACTTCAGGGCAATATCCATGATGAATATACATGCAAAAATATTCAATAAAATACCGGCAAACCAAATGCAACAGCACATCAAAAAGCTTATTCATCACGATCAAGTAGGCTTCATCCTGGGGGATGCAAGGCTGCTTCAACATACGCAAGTCCATAAACATAATCCATCACATAAACAGAACCAAAGACAAAAACAACATGATTTTCTCAATAGATGCAGAAAAGGCCTTCGATAAAATTTGACAGCGCTTCATGCTAAAAACTCTCAATAAACTAGGTATCAATTGAATGTATCATAAAATAATAAAAGCTATTTATGATAAATCCACAGCCAATATCATACTGAATGGGCAAAAGCTGGAAGCATTCCCTTTGAAATCTGGCACTAGACAAGGATGTCTCTCACCACTCCTATTCAATATAGTATTGGAAGTTCTAGCCAGAGTAATCAGGCAAGAAAAAGAAATAAAGCATATTCAATTATGAAAGAAGGAAGTCAAACTGTTTCTATTTGCAGACAACATGATTGTATATTTAGAAGACCCCACTGTCTTAGCCCAGAATCTCCTCACACTGATCAACAACTTCAGCAGAGTCTCAGGATACAAAATCAATGTGCAAAAATCACAACCATTCCTATATACCAATAACAGGCAAACAAAGAACCAAATCAAGAGCGAACTCCCATTCGCAATTGCTACAATGAGAATAAAATACCTAGGAATACAACTAACAAAGGATGTAAAGGACCTCTTCAAGGAGAACTACAAACCACTGCTCAAGGAAATAAGAGAGGACACAAAGAGATGGAGAAACATTCCATGCTCATGGTTAGAAAAATCAGTATTGTGAAAATGGCCATACTGCCCAAAGTAATTTATAGATTCAACACTATCCCCATCAAGCTATCATTGAACTTCTTCACAGAACTGGAAAAAAAAACACTTTAAACTTCATATGGAACCAAAAGAGAGCCCACATAGCCAAGACAATCCTAAGCAAAAAGAACAAAGCCAGAGGCATCACGCTGCCAGACTTCAAACTATACTACAAGGCTACAGTAATCACAACAGCATGGTACTGGTACCAAAACAGAGACATAGACCAATGGAACAGAATAAGGCCTCAAAAGCAACACCACATGTCTACAACCATCTGATCTTTGACAAACCTGACAAAAACAAGCAATGGGGAAAGGACTCTGTGTTTAATAAATGGTGTTGGGAAAACTGGGTAGCAATGTGCAGAAAGCAGAAATCTGGACCCCTTCCTGTCACCTTACACTAAAATTAACTCCAGATAGATTAAAGATTTAAACATAAAACTTAACACACCATAAAAACACTAGAAAAAAACATAGGCAAAACCATCCAGGGCGTAGGCATAGGCAAGGACTTCATGACTCAAACACCAAAAGCATTGGCAACAAAAGCCAAAATAGACAAATGGGATCTAATTAAACTTCAGAGCTTCTGCACAGCAAAAGAAACAATCATTAGAGTGTACTGGCAACCAACAGAATGTGAAAAATTTTTTGCACTCTTCCCATCTGACAAAGGGCTAACATCCAGAATCTATAAAGAACTATAACAGATTTACAAGATAAAAACAAACAAACCCATTCTAAAGTGGGCAAAGGATATGAACAGACACTTCTCAAAAGAAGACATATATGAGGCCAACAAACATATGAAAAAATGCTCATCATCACTGGTCATTAGAGAAATGCAAATCAAAAGCACATTGAGGTACCATCTCACGCCAGTTAGAATGGCGATCATTAAAAAATCTGGAGACAACAGATGCCGGAGAGGATGTGGAGAAATAGGAACACTCTTACACAGTTAGTGGGAGTGTAAATTAGTTCAACCATTGTGGAAGACAGTGTGGCAATTCCTCAAGGATCCAGAAATAGAAATTCCATTTGACCCAGCAATCCCATTACTGGGTATATACCAAAAGGATTATAAGTCATTCTATTATAAAGACACATGCATACGTATGTTCATTGCGGCCCAGTGTACAATAGCAAGACTTGGAACCAACCCAAATGCCCATCAATGATAGACTGGACAAAAAAAATGTGGCACATATGCATCATGGAATACTATGCAGCCATAAAAAACGATGAGTTCGTGTCGTTTGTAGGGACTTGGATGAATCTGGAAACCATCATTCTCAGCAAACTGACACAAGAATAGAAAACCAGACACCGCATGTTCTCACTCATAGGTGGGTGTTGAACACGTGGACTCAGGGAGAGGAGCATCACAGGCAGTTTGGTGGGGGGGCTAGGAGGGACAGTGGGGGGTTGGAGAGATTGGGGAGGGGATAACATAGGGAGAAATGCTGGATATAGATGAAGGGGGAGATAGGGGCAGCAAACCACCTGGTTACGTATGCACCTATGCAACAACCCTGCATGACCTGCACATGTACTCCAGAACCTAAAGTAAAATAAAATAAAAATAAAATGTGGTACACATACACCATGGAATACTATGCAGCCATAAAAAAGAATGAGATCATGTCCTTTGCAGGGACATGGATAGAGCTTGGAGGCCATTATCCTTAGCAAACTAAGGGAACAGAAAACCAAATATCACATATTCTCACTTATAAGTGGGAGCTACATGATGAGAACGCATGGATACATGAGGGGGAACAAATACACACGAGGGCCTACAGGAGGGTGGGGGGTGAGAGGAGGGAGAGGATCAGGAAAAATAACTAATGAGTACAACGCTTAATACCTGGGTGATGAAATAATCTGCATAACAAACCCCCGTGACACAAGTTTATCTATGTAACAAACCTGCACATAATAACAGTAAACTTAAAACAAAAGTTTAATAATAATATTGATGCCAGCACTTTCCACAGAACCATTCTATCAAAGTTACTTAGGATGGGTTGCAAGCAGTAAAGATTTTATAAAATGGATCAGGTGATGACATTGCACTGCCATGATTATCTACATTGAAAGGACCTAAAGCAAATATCAATAAATGATCTGCTTACAAAGAACTGACTTAGCCATCCTCAAAAAGGTTTAAGCACGTCTGAGTGGCTGTCAGTTTTATTATTATAGAGAAGTCCCACATCAAGTGATAGGGCAAATGAGCTTTAGATTCAAGGGTAGAGAATGATTAAATTCCACTGAACAACAGAAACAGGCCAGAGATTCCTAATGCAGAGGGGAGCTGTGCCATGTTCAGACCATGTTTCTTTTCCCCCCACCCCACGCCAACTCAATCTCCAGGAATAAGCAGCTGGATCCAGTCTTCAGAGTGGACTCTTTTTCCAAATGGACAGTTTGAATCAGGAAACCATTTGTTTAGAATGGCTATGAACACTTGAAAATTTAGGGTACAGCGAGGGGGAAAAGGAGGTACTCAAAGCCCATTACATGGGTATTTTCATTTGAAGTTCTATGCCCTTATTTCTGCAAGGAGGCTCCTCTATCTCCCTGACTTCTACCCAATGAGTCCCCAACCCAACTCTAGCTCTTCATATCAAGGCAAATTATTCGATTTCTCATCACGTTCTGTTCAACTGTGTGCAGATGGCTCATGCTTCCCACCATTTGCTGTTGCTAAGTCAAAGTCCACATGAGGAATTTAGTCCTTATGAGTATACATCAGAGCCTCCAGCATCAAATACCAGATTCTCTGCCCTTCTCTGATCTCTCTCCAGTTTTGTTTCTACACCTTTCTATTATTGAAGTCCCACAAACGTGTTAAAATATCCTAGCTGTATTACCAGCAGCCCAGAACAAGGAATAAACCATACTGATCTAACTCTTGAAAAAATTGTATTTCACAAACAGAATTCTTCATCATTGTCTTATATAGTAACTCTAACTATGAAAGAAGACACCACTGCAGCCCCATATCCCATGAACCAAGGGCAGATACCTAGCACATATCAGGTAAATATCTTTTTCTCCATGTGAAATTGTGTTTAATTGTTTTTCTATTTGCAAACACAGGTCTCCTTCATACTTGGCATTGACCATGATGGGGTGGCCAGAAAGAGAGAAGATTTTCTTGAATATGAATACAGATTAAAGAGGGAGAAATTGTCATAAATCATGGCACTGTCTTCCAAAGGCTGAGTGCACATCATAAAACTTTCCCAGTTCATTTCAAGCCACTCTTGAGTTCATCAATGCTTTATTTGTGAAAGTAAATGCTTAGCCTTACAAAACATCTATTCAAACACCAATGACTCAGAATTCTGGGACTTTCCTGCTAGTCTGGAAATCATGTTTATGATACAAGTGCCTAGTTAATAAAAGCCTGCCTTCCATGCGTCAAAGACCTTTATGATCTTAAAGAAAGAAAGAAAAAGGGGGGACACTGCATTTGTCCAAACCCACAGAATGTACAACGCGGAGAGTGAACCCTAAAGTAAACCATGGGCTCTACGTGATGGTGACGTAGAAGTGCAGGTTCATCAGCTGGAATAAATGCACCACTCTGGTGAGGGACGTTCCTAGTTAGGGAAGCCGTACGTGTGTGGGGCCTGAGGTGTGTGGGAAGTCTCTGTACCTTCCTCTCAGTTTTGCTGTGTACTTAAACTGGTCTAAAAATAAGGTATATTAATAAATAGGTAAGTAATCAATCCTGTTAGAAGTTGGCCTTCCTGCTGTACTCACAGGCTCTTAAAAATTTTGGGGAGAATGTTTCCCTTCAAAACACAGGAAAAGTGCAGGTAGGAGCATCGTGGAAGGCCGCCTGTGTACGCTGGGGACTTCTGGAGAGGTTGCCCCTCCCTTAGGATGTTTACACCTGCTGTTCTCCTTACCTGGAAATCTTTCCTCAGGTTTTGAGTGGCTGAATCTTTCCTGTCATGCAGAACTCAACTTATTCATGCATTCATTCATTCATTTTATTATTTTTGAGACAGAGTCTTACTCTGTCACCCAGGCTGGAGTGCAGTGGCTCAATCTCGGCTCACTGCAACCTCCACTTCCCAGGTTCAAGCCATTCTCCTGCCTCAACCTCCTGAGTAGCTGGGATTACAGGCACCACCACACTGGGCTAATTTTTGTATTTCTAGTAGAGACTGGGTTTCACCATGTTGGTCAGACTGATTTCAAACTCCTGACCTCAAGTGATCCACCCACCTCAGCCTCCCAAAGTTCTGGATTGACAGATGCGAGCCACCGCGCCCCACCAGAACTCAATTTAAATGTCATCTCCTCACAGATCATCTCCTCATAGACATCATCCTTGAGGATGGTAAGGTGATGTATCTGCCAAAATGAGCCAGGAGAGAGAGAATGTAGCCTGAATGATCGGCCCCCGTCTCAGACTCTCTCTGTGTCCATACCATTGCCCAGCCTCATCGTGCCGATAATGCATTTTCTTTTCCCTTGACTTTCGGCTTGGCCGCGTGACCTGCTTCAGCTGACAGCGTGTGGGCAGAAGGAGAGTTTGCCAGGGCAGCCCAGACCTGAAGCAGTTTTTTGTTTTCCCATTTCCCTCATCAACCTCTCCACCAGAAGAGCATGTCATGGCTAACCCCATGGTTAACCTCCAACCCCAGACGGAGAATGAGAGATGCCTGGAGCAGGACCACCCAGCCACATCCACCCATGGGTGAGCAACCACAGTGAATTCTTGTTTGCAGTCACTGAGTTTTGGGGTACTACTATGTGGCATTATGTGACAAATGATGTACCGGGGGTGTGGAGTTCTCTTCATGAAGAGAACTTTATGGCACCCACCAAGCATTTGTTGGCCATTTATCACTCTCCACACCAGTCTTGCAACCCCTTTTGCATTTTGAAATTACAGATGAGAACAAAGAATAATTAACAAGTGCCCATATTGCTTATTATCTTGACATCTGTCATATTTATATTGAATTCTTCACAGTGTGCATAATATGTAATATTACCCAAAGATTAAAATATGCCCTGAGAACAGAAACTCCACTGTAACCCACTAAAGATGAGCCAGCAAAGTCCATCAAGGCTGCCTACTCGGCTCTCTATGCTTTCCCCAACTTGGCGCCATGTCGCCCCTGGCATTGATCTTGGAGGAGGTTGGTAGAGGGTGGAAGAGGAATGAAGAGGGGCAAAGAACAAGAGAGAAGTTAAGAAACCGCACTGCCACCTGGTTAGAACCAACGGAATCTACCCCTCACAGGGACATCATGTCCTGAGATATTTACGAAGATTGCACAAGAGATCAGACGTCATCACCTTCTTCGAGAAATGGCTTCAAAACCCAATGAGGCAGTTTATAAGCTCCTGAAATATCCTAACCAATGAGTGGAAAACTTCTCTGAAGGTTCCATGATTTGTCTGCCAACTCCCAAGAATACGCACACACAGGCGCGCACACAGCTGCATCCAGACCTTCCACCTCTTGCTGCTATCAACCTTGTTAGCAGAGACAGGCCAAGACCTACTCACTAGCCCCTTGCTGAGATGTGACTCACCCCTCATATCTTCTTTCCCAACATCGTCATCAATGCCACCTCCCCTTCTCACATGCTACTCCTCACCACCAAACCACCAGAAGGTGCACGGTGGCCACAGCCATGGTGAGACACCAGCAGACTCGCACACTCCTTGCAGATTTATTTGGTTTCATCGATGTACTAGACCACACGTGGGAAAAGAAATGAGCAAGGGCAAGAGAAAGGTTTCTTTGATCCTAAATCTGGAAATGAAATATATTGACAGAAAGCAATGAAAAGCCAGAAATGGCCAATGAGAAACCACAGCTTGACTCTCAGAGTTCAACTCCATTATAACGTTTTTGTATGTCCTTAATGGCTCCTAAAAACTCCATTTAAAAACAAACCAAAACTATGGCCAGAGCTGAAGAGGCTCTTATAATAAGTGAGCCCTGGGCCTGGGTGAGATCTGCCAAGCTGTAAACCTCTTATTCCCCCCCCCTCACCCCTTCCCTCACCCAGTGGCATTAACACCCGTGAGCTTCACCCATACCTAACTTAGCTCCGCCACTCTTATTATCTTGGCAGCTGCTGGGAGCCTTTCGCCAAGGTTCTGGGCTCCTTCAGTCAACATGACCAATTCCACATCCTTTATTAATTACTAACCATTTCCCCTTGTAGTCAGCCCTGAAATCCCTGCTTTGATCTGCCTGACAGGTCACATGGTGTGTGCTTCTGAACACAGCCCATCCCATGGCCAACTTAGAACTGGCAAGCCTGGCAGACATACACACAAGCAAGAAAGACATTTCCTGTAGACACAAGAAAAAGAGGGAATTCTCCCAGGAAATCAATGGCCATAAGCAGAGAATTCACTGTGTGAATTCATTCTGTATTTATTTATTAATAGCCTGTTGGTATGTATTTAAGAGCAAAATAACAGTGGCTGTCATAAACACCCTACATCCTGTCCAATTAGAGAGACCATAACTTATTTAGATCACAGAAAGACCACGATTCTGAAACACGAAAAGTCTAATGAGCTGAATTATGTGCTTAATGGAGAAGACTCACGGATAAGCCCTCTGGCAGCTTCTGTTAACCTTTTCTGAAGGCACTGGGTCCTCCACAGATCAGATCCTGACTGCAGGCAGAATGGCTGCAATGATGAGAGAGGCTTTTCTTGTAACCAAGACAAGGATGTGAGCAGGATGCCTTTCATCCAGACCCACTTTCTTCCTTGGACCACTGTCTATGTAAACAGCCTTTCTGTTATCTCAAATGTGGCATTACAACAAACCAGACACATTTTTCAGGGCACGTTGAGGCTATCCCAAGGGTGTAGGTCTGCTATCTCCTTTGAGGCTGACAGTGGATACTCCAGGGAAATCTGAAGGCAAACACACTGCTAAATTTAATGAAAATTACTGAATTTTTTTTGGTCCACCCAAAGTATCAAAAAAGAAAACAGACCAGGCACAGTGGCTCACACCCAGTGGTTAAGTAAAAAATCCCAGAGCTTTGGGAAGCTAAGGCGGGAGGATAGCTTGAGCCCAATAGTTTGAGACCAGCCTAGGCAACGTAGTGAGACCCATCTCTACTACAAAAAAAATTAATTAGCTGGGCATGGTGACGCTTGCCTGCAGTCCCAGCTACTCGGGAAGGTTGAGGTGGGAGGATCACTTGAGCCCAGCTGTGACTGTACTACTGCACTTCAGCCTGGGCAGTACTGTCTCTGTAAAAACATAAAATAACAAATATTTTTTAAAAAACAGTCATTAATAGATTCAAGTTGGCTGGCAAGCATCAGATCTCATGTGAGCTGAAATTGCCACATGATTTAAAGCATTAAATAATAAATGTTTACCTTTATTAAATATTCAGACCATTTCTGGTTAAGAAAAACCTGAACCTTTTTCACCACGTGGCTTAAGACGCAGGTAAGCTAAGCATCATATTTCCTTTTCTCTTGGCGATGCCTACGCATGCAGATTGGTGAAGCCCACGCATGCAGATTGGTGAAGCCCATCCCACTGCAATAAAAAATACCACATCGGCTCTACTTCTGCAATTACCGTCTGGTGTCAAGATCAAAGGGGCCTTTTCCCTGGCAGATTACTCGTCTACAGCTCCCTGGCCTGTCAGTGTGGTCTCAGCTGCTCCCACTTGTCCCATTGCTGCTCAGGAATAAGCAGCCGCCTAGATCTGCCAGCTATGTGACTGGGCTTGTAGTAACAGTAATTGCCAGTCTGTTAAGTCACCTCCAACCAAAAAGGAAAATGCCTTCCAGACACACTTCTCAGGCCTGTGTGAAGAGATAGGAATGAACTCATAAAAGAAAAGTATCCAGCCCTGTTTACACAATGCCACTCTGACCAACAGGCTTTTCTTTTAATGACTTAAATTGCTGGGCTACACAGTGGAACAAAATGCTTAGGTGTCCACCCCTTGAGACGGTTAAGTCCTTGACTTGCTCTGACCACCATGAAGCCCAAAGGGAGGTGTAGGTCTATTCGTGTACCATTTCCTTTCTCCCCAAGGTATTTTTGGGGCTGGGGTTGCCTTTGGGATTACACCTACCCAGAAAAGGGACCATCTGTGTTCTTTATCTGCAATGGGAGCTACTTGAGATTTAAGCTGAGTTTCTTCCCATTTCCTCACTACCTTTCTGTTTAAGTTTGATCCCTGTTGGCTATTGTAGGAAGACACAATTGGTATGGGAAAGGGATAGGTATGACAGTTTCAGTCTTATTTTCCCTGTACAATAAGCCAGTTGGATAATTCGTTCAAATAAATGTGAACATGAACATTTTTAATATAAAGCCCATTTTAGCATCCACACAACTTTGGAGTTGTATGTATATGTTAGATTATACTTTCATAGAGTTGGATTTAAAAAGGTGAAATCTTGGCTGCAATAAAAGATTCATTCATTAATGCAATCAGATAATGTACACCTACTTTAAGTGCATATGGAACATATCCTTGGAAACACTTGGGTGCTGCCTCAAGTCTCTTTTTGTCTCAGCTCCACTCTCTCTCTCCTTTCTCCTCCTCTCCGACCCAGGAGCAGAAAGCCTGGAAACCACATTTCCCAGATCCCTCTTGCCAATCAGCCTCTTGTTAGCTTCTACAGTAGGAGGCACTAGTAGCAAATTGGAGATGGAAGTAAGGGGAGATGCTATTTTTTCCATCTTCTGGTAGTACCTCTAGAGATGGTGGTGGCAGCAGCAAAGGCTGACAAGGGTGGCTTCTGGGTTTCCGCTGGGTCGGCTCAGTTTTAATAGCAACAATCTTGGTGGCTCAGCAAGCATCATGTTCCCTTTGGCTTTCAAGCCTAGGGGGAGAGCCATTTCCTGCAGTTACTAATCTGTAAGTAAACTTGCCTCCTGTATTTGCTCCTTCATTCCTGTCAAATCATGCTATACTAATGATCTGTATTAAATTCCTTCTCTGAAATACTTGCAGTGGTTACTAGACAGAATAATTCATTGATTCAACACTGACTGATAATTTAACATGCAAATAATTTATCCCCCATACACTGTATTTGCTATGAAGCAAATGTTAATCAGATGGTTTAAAGATGACACAGTAGCAATAAGGTCATTTCATTCAGTCTCTAAATTCATGGCAGATGGGCATCATGGTACATGCCAGCTACCCAGGAGGCTGAGGTGGGAGGATCGCTTGAGCCCAAGAGGTAGAGGTTGCAATGAGCCATGATTGTACCACCACACTCCAGCCTGGGCAACAGAATGAGGCTGTGTCTTAAAATAAAAATAAAAATAAAAATAGGGCTGGGCGCAGTGGCTCACGTCTGTAATCCCTGCCTTTGGGAGGCCAAGGCAGGTGGATCACCTGAGGTAGGGAGCTCGAGACCAGCCTGACCAGCATGGTGAAACCCCATCTCTACTAAAAATACAAAATTAGCTAGGCGTGATGGTGCATGCCTGTAATCCCAGCTACTTGGGAGGCTGAGGCAGGAGAATCGCTTAAAACTCGGAAGGTGGAGATTGTGGTAAGCCAAGATCACGCCACTGCACTCCAGCCTGGGCAACAAGAGCAAAACTCCATCTCAAAAATAATAATAAATAAAAATAAATAAATTCATGGCAGATTTAGGAAAGAAAATTTAATTATATAAATTCTCTAAGACTCTATAAAATAGCCAGATAAGTGGTCCAATCCCTTCTCTAAGTAGCTGTGGTTTCAGTTTTATGTTTGTTGGCTTGGGGTCTGTCCATCTGGGTCATCACATGTAGGGCTGGTGTGGGATCTCAGGCATTGTCACTGAGTTCGCACGGCTGTTCCCCTGACCTAACATGGCAGCATTCAATGCCAGCACTTTGATCCATGCACACGCACAGGATATAGACATAAGAGCTTCCCAAACCAACTGGAAAGAGTCCCAGTGGGAATACTCCACGACATATTCATCAAAGTCAAATGCAGAGCAAATTGCACCGGCTCATTAATTATGAAAAGTCTCTCACAAAGTGACATGTTGTTAACTATGTGGAAGCGTAGCACATTTTCACATGGTCCTTTTTGTCTACTTGGAGCTAAACTGTCACATTTAGTAATGCATTGAGATTTTCTTTTCCTTACTTAGGAAGAAAAAGCTATTCTATGCCTAATCCACATCTAAATATAAATACTCGTGTGTTTACATATGCCCACGATGTGGATAGAGGTAGCCTGTTGGTAAGAAGGAAGTTTGCTCTGCCAGAATTTGTTTGACAAAGACATATAGAAGGAATTTGAAAAAGAAATGTTGACTGTTTTAAAACCTTTGAATCCATGTGGAGTGCCTGCACCCCCCTGGACTAAGTGGGCAAATTCAGACATTGTATGGAAACCTGGCCTTATTTCTCTACATTTGCCAGCTAAAGCAGTGAAAAAAGTGTGCCTCTCTCCACCATCACTGAAAGGAACTTCAGGTCCTTGGGTCTTCGATTTCTTCTCCCAAAATGTGGGAGTGAGAACTTTCAGAAGCTCACAAAAGTTACCCTTCTATATTCAGGACTTTTATCTAAACTGAGATGCTCATTATGTACTGCTTGACTTTTAAAAGCTCCTAAATGTGCCTATTCAATCTTATGACAATGCTTGATCATTGAAAATCCTTTCTGGATCAGTTAGGTTACTGGTTTGGCTGTCACAAAAAAAGGTCAAAGTAACAGTGGCTTAAATCGATAATAGTTTATTTATTTTAAAGATGATCTAAATATTCAAAGTGTAGTAGCACTCCATAGTATCAGAGTTCCAGCTCTTTCTGTCTTGCTGTTCTGCCATCCAAAACACATGGCTTCATTTTGCTGGCTACTTACATGTGCATACCTGTGATTACCTTAGCCTGTGCATAGAGGTCCCATAGCAACTCTGCACGTAGCCCTCACGGTCACATCCCATGGGCTCCATGACACTTCGTGCTGCAAAGGAAGCTGGGAAACATAGCCTTTGTTCTGGGTTGCACTGGACTCAACACTACTAAAGGAAAGGGGCGGGTGATGAGTCACGTCTGCCACACCTTCTTTTCATTAAGGTGAAGCGTTCCCTAAGTATTGATACACAGAAGGCACAAAATAGATATTTGCTCGATCAACAAATAAACAAATGAATAAATAAAATTCTTCAGGGAATGCTTATCTAAAAACAGACATGAGGACGGTTTGCTAGGATATTCACGGTTGGTTGTTTTCATCAATTTCTTGGAAGAGAAATTTAGTTTTTATGAGATCATTAAGTCAATTTAAACATACATATATTTGCATATCAGCATCAGGAAGAGCAATGTAAATGTCCTATGGGTGACACCATCATGTTCTTCCTCAGTATTTCTCAAACCCATCTAGCCATGGAATCCTTTACCAGAGAACATTTACTAATGATTTACAAAACATTCATGAAAAATATTCTCCTGCCTGAAATGTTAGCAGAAAAATAGAATTCAGCCATTGATCCACTTAGGATAGGACCATAAAGAAGCCAATGTCCATGCTGATAAACTACATTTTCTAAAGAAACAAGAGAGAAGTCTTTTCAGCACATACTATTAACAGTCCCATAGTATCTTCCCATGGCTGTGAATAACTAGTAGGTTGACGTGCCACCTTACATAGTGTCTTCCTTTCCTCAGTAATTTCCCAGTAATCCTGGGATACTGAAAATGTCAGACACCTTGAAATGGTATCAAAGCCATTTGCCTGCCTTCAGATCCTAGTGTCACTAAACTAACTGAGGGGAAACCAACATCAGAGCAAAACCTCATGACATGAGCTCATTCCTACACAGGGTCTGGATAACATCACTTCCGCTTTAAGTATACACTAAAAAAGGATGATGATCTAGACAGGCAATTTTAGATGCACTACATGGGTGGATAGGGGATCTAACCAGCCATCCAGGAAATCTGGCATCTGTCCAGAAAACAAGTCTAAATTTTGAAAGGGCTCTGCCTCACACATTTGGTTTATGTCCGCAGGTCTCTCAGGAAGTGCACTTATAAAGAGGAGATGACTGCGTTAGAAATTATGACTGAGGCAGCTTTTGTGCTGTAACTCTTGCTTAAAAGGGAAGTACGCCAGTCCCCTTTGAAACAGATCCTCAGCAGCAGGTGGCTACCACCAGGAAGCCAGGCACACGACGCAGCAGTCTTGAAATCTGGCTGTGTTGCAAAGATCTTCCCTTTATCCATTACAAGGATGTGAGAGCAACGGCAGAGAGGGGAGAATTTTTTTTTAATGGAGTTTCGCTCTTCTTGCCCAGGCTGGAGTACAATGGCATGATCTCAGCTCACCGCAACCTCCGCCTCCCAAGTTCAAGAAATTCTCCTGCCTCAGCCTCCCGGATAGCTAGGATTACAGGCATGTGCCACCACACCCAGCTAATTTTATATATTCAGTAGAAACAGGGTTCTCCATGTGGCCAGGCTGGTCTCAAACTCCTGACCTCAGGTGATCCACCTGCCTCAGCCACCCAAAGTGCTAATATTACAGGCATGAGCCAGCACACCCAGCCAAGAGGGGTAGAATTTTTAGTTGGTAATGGTCTCTTTTAATCAAAGAACTCAATAAATTACAAAGAGACTGAGTTACTTGCCCTAGCTCAAAGAAATGTCATAAGAAGAGCTCAGGGCAGTAAAGAAAGTTTAATTAACACAGCTGGGGTGCTGTGGCTCACACCTGTAATCCCAGCACTTTGGGAGGCCAAGGCAGGCAGGTCACCTAAAGTCAGGAGTTCAAGACCAGCCTGGCCAACATGGCAGAATCCCATCTCTACTAAAAATAAAAATAAAAAAAATTAGCAGAGCATGGTGGCACATGCCTATAATCCCAGCTACTAGGGAGGCTGAAGCAGGAGAATCACCTAAACCTGGGAGGCGGAGGTTGCAGTGAGCCAAGATCATGCCACTGCACTCCAGTCTGGGTGACAGAGCAAGACTCCACCTCAAAAAAAAAAAAAAAAAAAAAAAAAGAGCTTAATATATGGACCGTATTGGAGAACGTCGTATAAGTAGCTTGGTTTAGGGGAGGACAAATGAGGAGAAAAGCTGATCTAAAATAGTTTGGAACACTCTATCAACCAACTATCTACACTCTCCCACCATAGTTTTAATTATTCCATTAATGAATGCTGAGTCTCCAGAAATTAAAAAGGACTGTTACTCAACCTACCTAGACCGCAATCCATTTTAATAAAGCCAAGTATGGAGACCTAGATAATAACAGAAATAACTGTGCTGATGTTTACAAGGAAAAAAGAATGAGGCTAAGGTTAATCGCAGTAAATAATAATCAAAAATGTGTGTCATTCAATGTAGTCACTAGAAGAATGGAAATATTTTCAAATGTGACTAATTCTAATTGAAACAGGGAAGGGAAGTGAAAAGCATCAACATCTGACAAGACAGTAAACTCCCTAAGTCAGAGCAGTGCTGCCCCTGTGGGGGAGGAAACTGTCCCTCCTCCCAGTGGCACTGAACCAGCTCACTCAAGGCAGGGCGCCTCTGGAGAAAGTCACTGAATCGCATGTGTGTGTGCACACAGACATGACAATAGCCAGCCAGAGAGTGAGAAAGAGAGAGGGCATGCTGACCCCTAAAGGACCAAGGCAGACTGTAGACATCTTTTAAGAAGGAAAGGAATCAAGAAAAAAAAAGCGATAGATAACTTAGCTCAAAATCATGTTGGGTGAGGATTGACCAGTTCTTGGGACCGCGGATCTTGAGAGAAAGAGTACATGAGCCCACATGTCCTCAGTAGGCACCTGAGGTAAGGAGCCAACAGCTGACTTAGAAGGAGAGGGGAAGGAAGACCCACAGGAATAATAAACCAAGGAGAGCACTTAAATACACCACATGTCTTCAAATTTGCAGGCCCTGGGGGATTTGCAACTTGAAGAAAATGACCAAAAGTTATTTCTGAAGGCTAGAAAAATGTACAGAAAACACATGCTGCTTTAAAAGTGGGAGCAGAGAGAGTGGGAGAAAGGGATGACCTTGGCTTCTATGAATAAATGTTTCTATTGTCATTCCTTAACTGGCAAAGTACTTATGCATAAATGATACTTTTAAATCCATGGGCAGAAACCTAGCTGAGAAATAATTAGCACAATTTGACAGAGTACAAACGTGTCTGTATTTATGCAACTTTCTTGATTTTTTTTAAAAAAAAACACATTAAATTTCACATTGCAGAAGAATGAAAGGAGTGTCGTTTTCATTTTTTAAGATTTTGATTTAATCTGATCAGGATTTTGGTGTGAGAGAAATTAACTACCCTAGGAAGGCAGATAGAATTAGAGTCTTGAGATGCAACTCAAATCTAGATGTTTCCTCCTGCCTTGCGCCCAGCTCAGCCTCCTCCTCCAGCCACTGGACCCTCCACCTTCCCAGATTCAACTCATACTTCCCCTTCCTTCACTCTATTTCCTCCTCCATGTTCATTTCTCCTTCTCCTCTCAACCCCCTTGCACTCTTTTCTAGATCTCGGTAAATGAAGTCAGCATGCATCCAAACTCCAATGCAAGAAATGTTTTGAAAAATCCCTGCTTGAAATAACTGCCACCTCCTTCACCTAGAGAATAAAATCCAAACTCCCCCAGCATAATAGAGAGAAAGTCCTTCACATATAAGCGCCCATCTGCCTTTCAAACATGCCTCCCCCTCCTTACCCTATGGCTCCCAACACATCCAAGCAGCCTCCAAGCCCCTGAACCCAATCACATTCCCTTCATCAGGGGCGCCCTCCTGGTCTTCCTCAGGGAAATGCTATCCACTCCTAGACTCAGCTGAAACACCACCCTCTCTGTGAAGACCTACCTAACTCCCAGGGAGTTAGTCTACAGGTCTCTCTTTTACCCCTCTATCACCTTGGGTTCATATAACAGCACTTCCCCCTGTTTCCAGTAATTGATCCATTTTTAAGTCTCTCTTCCCCCGTGGAAAGCAAAAAGATACTGCCTTCATCTTTGCGTGTGAGCACTAAGCACCTCGGTCACCCTACCTAAAGGAAACACACTTCCTGCTGTGTTTTTCTCCCTAGCGCTACCATATACTTGCATGTTTATTTGTTTATTACCTGTCTCCCTCCACTGGAATATGAACTACATGAAAGCAGGTATTTTTGTTTATTCGGGTCTCTCCTGTAGCACCAGTTCCCTGAATAATGCCTGGAACGTGGTAGGCACTTAATAAATATTTGAATGAACGTGGATCCAAATGGCTTAGAACAGTGTCTAGCACATTCAACATAAAAGTTCCTCCTGCTCCCTAGAACTTTTCTCAGTATTCTTCCACTTCTCCCTCCACCTCCCCTGAATTCCTACCATAACTACATGAGGTTCCACAGTACTTGGTATTTCATCCATTAATGTATTTTAATCTTGTCTCTCTAAGATTATAAAAACCCCAAGGACAGGTGCCACGTCTTTTAAGAAAGTCAATGTTAAATATCACTAGGGCCAGGCACTTCATGCTTATTGGATCACTTAACTTTTTCCCAAACATCCTGCAAAATTATTTTATTATTCCAGTTTGACAAATAAACTAACAGAAGTACAGACCTACCCAAGCCGATATGGCCTTTAAGTAGCTATTCAAATCAGCTTTGACTCTAATTTTTATGTTCTTTCCAGTTCTTCACACTGCATCTGTTAATTTAGCTCCGGCCAGGCACAGTGGCTAATGCCTGTAATCCCAGCACTCTGGGAGGCTGAGGCGGGAGGATCATCTGAGGTCAGGAGTTTGAGACCAGCCTGGCCAACATGGTGAAATCCTGTCTCTACTAAAAATACAAAAATTAGCTGGGCGTGGTGGCAGGCACCTGTAATTCCAGCTACCTGGGAGGCTGAGGCAGGAGAATCACTTGAACCCGGGAGGCATAGGTTGCAGTGAGCTGAGATCATGCCAGTGCACACCAACCTGGACAATGAACGTGAAATCCCATCTCAAAAAAACATAGCTCTGTTAGAGATTGAACGGTGTCCCTGTAAAATTTATATGCTGAAGCCCTAACCTATAATATGGCTGTTAGATAGGGTCTTTAAGGAGATAATGTTAATATTTTAACCTTCAAGGTGAAATGAACTCATAAGGGTGGGCCCCTGATCCAATAGGACTAGTATCTTTGCAAGAAGAGAAAGAGACACCAGGAACACGTGTGTACAGAGAAAAGGCAGCCACCTGAGAGTCACAAGGAGAGGCCCCAGAAGAAACCAGCCCTGTCAACACCTTGATCTTGGACTTCTAATCTTCAGAACTGTGAAAAAATAAATATCTGTCGTTTAACCACCCAGTCTGTGATATTCTGTTACGACAATCCTAGAAGACGAATGCAAGCCCATCGTTAAATTTTTCCAAAGCTATAGAAAAGCCAAAGGGAGAAAAACAGTCACCCACAAACTCATCATCCAAAAGCAATCGCTGTTAACATTTATTCTATAATCTGGTCTTTTTTAACTTCACATATTTTTTAAATAATTGTAATTACACTGTAAATACACATTGGTTAAACCAACTTTTCAATTAATATTTTTAAGTTTGTGTACCATTTTTAAATTATTATTATAATGACACGACAATTACTATTTATCCATAAGGATAAACTTTTTCAGGTATTTTTCAAAATGTTTTCCCTTGTATAAAGAAGAAAATACGTTTTCCCTTGAGAATTGTCTATTCTTTGCCTACTCATCTATTTCCTTGCACATTATATAAACAATATTCTTTCTTATCCCTTTTTTGGAATGATTTTCCAGCTGTTTCTCAATTATCTCACCCAACAAGTACCTACTATTGTGCTGACTACAAAATGAGTGTGACCTAATATTGTTGATTAATCATTAAAAATCATTCATCAGTATTTAAAATTAATCACCAGTATTAAGTTATTTTGATATCACATACACCTGCCATTGCAAACAAAAAACACTTCATCTTCATGGTAGCCTTTCCAAAAACCCAAAACAAAACCCTGGTCTAATCATGAGAAAACTTCGGACACATGCAAATAGGGAACATTCTACAGAATATCTGACCAGTCATCTTCAGAAATGTCAAGGTTATGAAAAACAACAAAAGACTGAGAAACTCACAGATTGGAGAAGGCTAAGGAGATGTGTTGACTAAATGCAGCGTCATATCCTGGATTAGATTCTGGAAAAGAAAAAAGCCATTGGGGGAAAAACTAATCAGAATAAAGTCTATAGTCTAATTTACAGTATTGTATCAACGTGAAGTTCTTAGTTTTTATAAATGTGCCACTGCGATGTAAGAGGTTAACATTAAGGAAAACGGGTGAAGAGTTCACAAAAAGCTCTCTGTACTGCCTTTGCAACTCTTCCATAAATCTAAAATTATTCCAACATTAAAAGGTGGGTTTTGTTTTTAATGATTCACTCTGGATGCATAACCAGTTGCATTTCACGGACGATAACACGTGTATCCAACACAACCTTAACTCTTTCATCAACAATCTTGAATTACAAAATAAAAGAAATATTTATTGAGTTCATAATAAATTAGAAGATAGCTAAGACCCAGAAACAGAGATTACATATTGGGTGTCAGTTTGCTGAGCTGAAAAGGAGATTGACAACAACAAAATTAGGTCCATAAGACAGGTCAAAATCATGCTCTTTAAGCAGAAAAAGTGGACCACACAAACTAAAGAAAGGTTCCCCTAAGGCGGCGTGGTATGTTGGAAACATCCTGGGTCTGAAATTGAGTCAAGTAACTGCCAATTTCCAGTTGGTTAGGAACCTTAGGAAAGTAAATAATCTTCCAGAGTCTTGGTTTCTTCTAATGTAAAACTGAAGTGGTAAGGTTTATTTTACGAAGCTCTAGAGTAGCCGTCAATCAACTTCTTCTGTGAGTTAGGAAATATTTTGAGGCTTTGTAGATCAGATGATCTATGTCCCAGCCATGCAACTCTAGTGCTGTAGCCCAGAAGAAGCCATAGACATTGTGTGAACACATGCCCTGGGCCTTAAAGAAGAGAGTGGCTGGGAAGTAAGAAGAAGAAGGAAGAAATTAATAACTTCCATATGCCACAGAATTCACCCAATGCCATAGCCGGGATCATGCAGGAGGAGGACTGTGGTCAGGGACCTTTATTTCCAAACGTGAATATTGTTCACAGAAACGATAGGCTATCAGCACTTTTGGAACACGACAGCTGTAACACGTGATTGCTGTGTTATTTTAAAATATTTAGCACAACCATAGAAGACAATAAAAATAAATAAGAAGGATGAAACTCAAAGGATATATTACTTACCATAATGACTAATTTTATGCATCAACTTGACTGGGCCACAAGGTGCCCAGACATTTGGTGAAACATTATCCTGGGTGTTTCTGTGAAAATGTTTTTGGAGGAGTTGAACACTCAAATTAGTAGACTAAGTGAAGCAGATTGCCCTCCCTCATGTAGGTGGGCCTCATCCAATCAGTCAAAGGCCCGAAGAGAACAAAAAGGCCAAGAAAAGAAGACTCCCCCTGCCCGACAGGCTTTAAACTATTGTCTTCAATGTTGAACACTGGCTTTTCCTGGGACTCAAGCCTGATGGCCTTCAGACTGCAACTATCCCATCAGCTCTCCCAGTTCTTATGCATTTGGAATCAGACTTAAACTAAACCGTTGGCTCCCTGGGTCTCCAGGTCAACTCACCCTGCAGATCTTGGAACTTGTCAACTTCCACAATTTCATGAGCCAGTTCTCATAGACAGACAGACAAACACATGACAATTAAATAGATAGACAGATGATAGAGAGAGAGAGAGATCCTAATGGTTCTGTTTCTCTGGAACCCTAATACACTTACATAGATAGTAAATAAGCTAGTGACTATGCAATGCAGGCAAAATTCACTGATGTGTTAGATAAACTGTACACTAAGGTCAACTAGTGATTATGCTATGTGCTTACCCACAGACAGTGAGTAAGCATATAGCATAATCCAGAAGATGTGTTATGTAAAAAGAATCAGTTAGTGACATATTAGCTATGTTAAAGATAGCTAGAATAGGCCAGGCACAGTGGCCCATGCCTGTATTCACAGCACTTTGGGAGGCCAAGGCAGGTGGATCACCTGAGGTCTCCTGAGGTAAGAGCTGAGGTTCGAGAAGGGGCTTGGCAGAAGTAACCACAGACACTGTCAAGACTAGCCAAGACTAGCCTGACCAACATGATGAAACCCCATCTCTACAAAAATACAAAAATTAGCTGGGCATGGTGTGGGATTCCTGTAATCAAAGCTACTCAGGAGGCTGAGGCAGAAGAATCCCTTGAAGCTGGGAAGTGGAGGTTGCAGTGAGCTGCAATCCCACCATTACACTCTAGACTGGGCAACAGAGTGAGATGGAGTCTCAAGCTAAAATAAATTGAATTTTATGACTTTAAATGGGTAATGGAACAAACAAGAGTGTTACTTATAGACAGAGTTAGGTACAAAGACCAGGTCCTAAAATACAGACCATGCAATCTCCAGGCTGTCACTTTTCTCACCCTTAAACTGGCCACTCATAAGTGACACATTATGGTCCCATTTCCAGCCCATGTTCTCTGCCCCAAAGAAACATAGGAAAGCTACAGATACTGTATCAGTTTCCTACTGTTTCAGTAACAAAGTACCATAAACAAAGTGACCGAAAGGAGCACACATTTATCATCGTACAGTTTTGGAGGTCAGAAGTCCGACTCAGGTCTCACTGAGCTAAAATCAAGGTGCTTGTGTGGCTGCACTGGACTCGAGTAAGCTCTATGGAAGAGGCTGTCTCCTTGCTATATAACTGTGCTAGGGCTACAATAACAAAATATCACAGGATGGGTGAATCAAACAACAGATTGTATTTTCTCACCATTCTTGAGGCTGGAAGTTCAAGATGAAGGTGTTGGCAGGGGTGGTTCCTTCCGAGACCATGAAGGCGGGATCTGTTCCAGCCTCTCTCCCCAGCTCATAGATGCCATCTTCTCCCCGCTGTGTCTTTACATCATCTCCCTTCTGTCTGCATCTGTGATAAGAGCTTCTGCTTGCTATTCGGACACAAGTCATATTGGATTAGGACCCACCCATAGGACCTTGTTTTAACTTAATTACCTCTGCAAAGCCCCTATCTCCAAACACAGTCACATTCTGACATATTGGAGATTAGGATGTCAACATATGAATTTGGGGACAAAGGAAAGGAAAGGACAGAAGAGACACAATTCAATCCATAACTCTTAGTTTTTCTAGCTTCTAAAGGCCACCTACATTCCTTGGTTCATGGCCCCTTCCTCCATTTTTTTTTTTTTTTTTTAGAGTGTCACTCTTGTCACCCAGGCTAGGGTTCAATAGTGTGTTATCCGTTCACTGCAACTTCCACCTCTCTGGTTCAAGCAATTCTCCTGCCTCAGCCTCCTGAGTAGCTGGGATTACAGGCACCCGCCACACACCTGGCTCATTTTTTTCTATTTTTAGTAGAGACGAGGTTTCACCATGTTGGCCAGGCTGGTCTCAAACTCCTGACCTCAGATGATCCATCCACCTCAGCCTCCCAAGGTGCTGGGATTACAGGCATAAGCCACCGTGCCTGGCCTTTCTTCCATCTTTAAAGTCAGCAATATTATCTTCAAACAGCATCTCTCTCTGACCTCTGCTTCCAGCACCATGTCTTCTCTGACTCTACCTCTCATTTTTCTTAAAGGCCTCTTACTATTACATTATATAACGTCCCTTTCTAAAGATCCTCATCTACATCTACAAAGTCCCTTTTGCTATGTAAGGTACCATAGTCCTAGGTCTAGGAATTAAGACAGAGACATCTTTGAGGAGCCATTGCTCTGCCTCACACAGGCACGCAACAGGTTCATTGGCGAGCTGCGGCTGTTGGCCCATACTTGTTCCTGCATCTCTCCAAGAGGAAGCATGTGCCAGCTGCAGGCATCTTGCATCTGCCGAGTGCCTTCTTGAACCTCTGCTCTTACCTCAGTTCTTGTAACCACACCATCGTCAGGGAAGGCAGATGCAGCAGACAGAGAAAACAGGACATGTGAACATTACCTAACCCAGGATTCTGGAAACCTAGAAGCGTGCTCAGTCCTTTGACTCTCTAGGTGCCCAATCTTGAGTGTGTTCACAACCCCATCTATTTCTCATTGCTTCTCAAGATATGTTTTCAATTGAGTCCATAAACTGGGTGATTTAAGCATCTCAATTCAGTCTGTGAGATTTCCTCTTCCATGACAGCGAGGAGAGCCTCGGGGTATTGAAGGTGGGCTATTGGAAGCTACCACGGCATCAAGGTAATTTTCCACCTGCTATCAGCTTTCATACAGAAGTAGATTTTTGAGTCAACAGAGCATAGTGAAATTTGAGGGGAGGAGGGTGCAATTCAGGACATGCGGCTTGGGCTCAAAGAGGGCAAACTTGGATGAAACCCAGCAATGAGCAGCCCAGAGCCCGGAAGGGGCTTGAGCAACTGAGGCCTCAGGGGTCTGGGGGGATGACAGAGCAGCCAGCAGTGACAGAGAGGATCCTGCTGACCACCTTCTTCCTTCACACCCCACCCGACCAGCCCTGCTTGCACAGTGCCCAAGGCTCAGGGAAGGCAAGATGCCAGGAGCACTGGGTAACCTGCTTTGAGGAGGTTAGACACATCGATGAACTTGGAATAATGTGGGAAAACTGACAGGCAGGACATGAACCAGAGGGCAGGAAAGGAGCCTCAAACAGAACCTTGGTTTCTGTTTTGTGCTGTTTCTGAGCTATCACTTCTATAATTTGTGAAATCCAAAGCAGAAAAGGAACGTTAAAAGGCTCGTGTGTACACAGGTTGAAAAAAAATGTTCTGCCCTTTTCCCAAAACACCGAGAGAGGAAGCATTCCAGATTTTTAGGAAGGAAATGCATATTTAAGTTCAAAACTCCATTTGGAAAAAATTAAGATGTTCCTTTGTATCCCAAAGTACTGATTTTTTTTCTTTACTTTTAGAAATGAATTATTTTTTCAAAAAGACTTTAAAAGTTAAATTAGTATCCTTTCTTTTTTATTGTACTTCAGGTTCTGGGGTACATGTACAGATCAACACCCGCCTATGAGTGAGAACATGTGGTGTTTGATTTTCTGTTCTTGTGTCAGTTTGCTGAGAATTATGGTTTCCAGATTCATCCATGTCCCTACAAAGGACACGAACTCATCATTTTTTATGGCTACATAGTATTCCATAGTGTATATGTGCCACATTTTCCTTCTCCAGTCAATCATCGATGGGCATTTGGGTTGGTTCCAGGTCTTTGCTATTGTAAACAGTGCTGCAATGAACATATGTGTGCATGTGTCTTTATAATAGAATGATTTATAATCCTTTGGGTATATACCCAGTAATGGGATTGCTGGATCAAATGGAATTTCTATTTCTAGGTCCTTGAGGAAGCGCCACACTGTCTTCCACAATGGTTGAACTAGTTTACACTTCCAACAACAGTGTAAAAGTGTTCCTATTTCTTCACATCCTCTCTAGCATCTGTGTCCCCAGATTTTTTAATGATCACCATTCTAACTGGCATGAGGTGATATCTCAATGTGGTTTGGATTTGCATTTCTCTAATAATCAGTGATGATGAGAATTTTTTCATATGTTTGTTAGCCTCATGTATGTCTTCTTTTGAAAAGTGTCTTTTCATATCCTTTGCCCACTTTTGGATGGGTTTGTTTGTTTTTTTCTTGTAAATCTGTTTTAGTTCTTTGTAGATTCTGGATGTTAGCCCTTTGTCAGATGGGTAGATTGCAAAAAATTTTTTCCCATTCAGTTGGCTGCTGGTTCACTCTAATGATGTTTCTGTTGCTGTACAGAAGCTCTGGAGTTTAATTAGTTCCCATTTGTCTATTTTGGCTTTTGTTGCCAATGCTTTTGGTGTTTTAGTCATGAAGTCCTTGCCTATGCCTATGTCCTGAATGGTTTTGCCTAGGTTTTCTTCTAGGGTTTTTATGGTGTTAGGTCTTATGTTTAAGTCTTTAATCCATCTGGAGTTAATTTTAGTGTAAGGTGTCAGGAAGGGGTCTAGTTTCTGCTTTCTGCACACTGCTAGCCAGTTTTCCCAGCAACATTTATTAAACAGGGAATCCTTTCCCCATTGCTTGTTTTTGTCAGGTTTGTCAAAGATCAGATGGTTGTAGATGTCTGCTGTTGCCTCCAGGGCCTCTGTTCTGTTCCACTGGTCTATATCTCTCTTTTGGTGCCAGTACCATGCTATTTTGATTACTGTAGCCTTGTAGTATAGTTTGAAATCAGGTAGCGTGATGCCTTCAGCTTTGATCTTTTTGCTTAGGATTGTCTTGGCTATGTGGGCTCTCTTTTGGTTCCATATGAAGTTTAAGGTGGTTTTTTCCAGCTCTGTGAAGAAGGTCATTGGTAGCTTGATGGGGATAGCTTTGAATCTATAAATTACTTTGGGCAGTATGGCCATTTTCACAATATTGATTCTTCCTAACCATGAGCATGAAATGTTTCTCCATCTCTGTGTCCTCTCTTATTTCCTTGAGCAGTGGTTTGTAGTTCTCCTTGAAGAGGTCCTTCACATCCCTTGTTAGCTGTATTCCTAGGTATTTTATTCTCTTTGTAGCAATTGTGAATGGGAGTTTGCTCATGATTTGGCTCTCTGTTAGTCTGTTATTGGTGTATAGGAATGCTTGTGATTTTTGCACATTGATTTTGTATCCTGAGACTTTGCTGAAGTTGCTTATCAGTGTGAGGGGATTTGGGGCTGAGATGATACGGTCTTCTAAATATACAATCATGTCATCTGCAAATAGACAATTTGACTTCCTCTTTTCCTAATTGAATATCGTTTTATTTTTTTTTCTTGCCTAATTGCTCTGGCTAGAACTTCCAATACTATATTGAATAGGAGTGATAAGAGAGGGCATCCTTGTCTAGTGCCAGATTTCAAAGGGAATGCTTCCAGTTTTTGCCCATTCAATATGATACTGGCTGTTGGTTTGTTGTAAATAGCTTTTATTATTTTGAGATATGTTCCTTTGATACCTAGTTTGTTGAGAGTTTTTAGCATAAATGGCTGTTGAATTTTGTCAAAGGCCTTCTCTGCATCTATTGAGATAATCATGTGGTTTTTGTCTTTGGTTCTGTTTATGTGATGGATTACGTTTATAGATTTGTGTATGTTGAACCAGCCTTGCATCCCAGGATGAAGCCTACTTGATCATGATGGATAAGCTTTTCGATTTGCTGTTCAGTCGGTTTGCCAGTATTTTATTGAAGATTTTTGCATTTATGTTCATCATGGATATTGGTCTGAAGTTTTCTTTTTTTGTTGAGTCTGCCAGGTTTTGGTATCAGGATGATGCTGGTCTCATAAAATGATTTGGGAAGGATTCCCTATTTTTGTATTGTTTGGAATGGTTTCAGAAGGAATGGTACCAGCTCCTTTTTGTACATCTTGTAGAATTCAGCTGTGAACCTGCCTGGACCTGGACTTTTTTTGGTTGGTAGGCTATTAATTGCTGCCTCAACTTCAGCCCTAGTTACTGGTCTATTTAAGGTTTCAACTTCTTCCTGGTTTAGGCCTGGGAGAGTGCAAGTGTCCAGGAATTTATCCATTTCTTCCATGTTTACTGATTTATACACATAGAGTTGTTTGTAGTAATCTCTCATGGTACTTTGTATTTCTGCAGAATCAGTGGTGATATGCAAGGAAAGATCTAAAATCAACACCTTATTGTCAAAATTGAAAGAGCTAGAGGAGCAAGATCAAAAAAACTCAAAAGCTAGCCGAAGACAAGAAATAACTAAGATCAGAGCAGAACTGAAGGAGAGAGAGAGACACAAAAAACCCTTCAAAAAATCAATAAATCCAGGAGCTGGTTTTTTGAAAAGATCAACAAAATAGACCGCTAGCCAGTATCCTTTTAATTCAATGTCAATCTTTTAAAAACTAAGAAAGTAAAAGAGTTTTCTCAATGGCATGGTCACAGAAATGCTCTCAAGCCCCTAAATCCTGGTTCCTTTATTAGAATGGGAATAAAATGTGTCCTTCCTGGTGAAAGAACATAGTTATAAGGACCATGCCAAAAACACCTCCCTTGAGATTCCCCATTGCAAATCAAGTCACCTGCATTAAACCCACGAGTGTTTGGAGAAGAGTGCCACATTGAGAAATGGATGTCTTTAGAAACACACAGGCGGCCTCTCACAGATCTCTCCAAGTGACAGAAGATGCTATAAACATACACAAGGGTATGAAAAGCAGCCAATTATCACAGATAAGCCAATGGTGCTGCTATAAGGCAAGGAGAACTTATTCGCAAATAGAATGATCTAATTTTCTACCACTGACATTGACTTATATGAAAAGATGCTACATGAGAAATGCTTTTGAGAATTCTGATAATATCCTAATTTCAGAGACCCTTGATCCAGCCGTGAGTTTATAACCAAAAGGGTAAAGAACTCTTCCTGAGAAAGGTTGCATTTTGCTTCTACATCAAGAAGCCATTAGCCCTCCCTTTAATTCCAATTACAGAAATTCATGCTAAGAAATGAATCAGAGAAGTGAGAAAAATGCATCTGTGTTTATTTCAGCATCATTTCTGAAAGTAGAAAATTTGAAAGAAAATCTAAGTGTCCACTGATAGGAAAATGATTAAATATTAATATTAAATGATTAAGTATGATTAAAAATGCAGCACAGGTGAAAGGTGGAGTAGTATGTTGCTGTTAAAAATCAGGTTTTTGAAGAGTAATGATCTGGAATACAGTATGTTCATTATACAATATTATGTTAAAAGGAGGAAATAAAGTTATACATACAACATGATTTGTTTGATCTCTAAAATGGTAAGAATCCTTGTTTCATAATACTTTTCTGTATTTTCCAAATTTTCTACAAAGGAAATGCATTACTTTTATAATCGGGGGGAAATTATTATTCAAAGAAATGGATTTGTCCCAAAGAAAACTCCTCCTTTTCAGTGAAAACATAGTTACAATAGCCCAGCACATGGATATGAGAGGTGACTACAATGAAGGTTACCGTGATCCCAACGTCTAAAGCATTTTCTATCCGTGCCTCCTCAGCAAGGTATCCTCCTGCTAAAGGCTGTGTCTACACCCGTAGGGGGAATACTATTACAGACACTCTAGAGAACCCGGCCAGCAAAGACTTTTCAGTTACACTAATGGCTCAAAGTTTGACCACAAAGCAGCGTTAGCAGAGTGGGTTCTGTCTATTCAACAACAGAGGATCCTGCCTCCCAATTATCACAGATAAGCCGTTCAACATATGCACCATCAGCCCAAACAACACTCGCAGGGTTCCAGCACTCTGTGTGATGCGTATTCATGCAAACGGCTAAAGTTGATGCCTGGCTAATTTTAAAAGTTGCTGACTGTAACGTTTTCCCAGTATTTCCAGTATAGGGAAGAGCACCTCTCTCATCTAATTAAATTAAAACAGCTCCTCTGTTCTCTGTTTCTTCGTTCAATGACTTAACATTACCATCGCCAGCTTTGTCTTACGTGTACAACAGCCTACAGTACTTGTAACTGACACCCAGTGAAAGGGAAAACTGAGCTGTTCAAACACTTCATAGCCTGAGCAGTCGTAGCTGCACGCAATAATGAGCATGCGTATTCATGGAAATTGAGCGTGGATACAGAGGGACATCTAGTGACCAGCTGAGTAAAAAACAGTGCAGCCTGCAAACAACATGGAGGCAGCCATGTGTCATTCACGGCTGGTAACGTGAATAAGGTGCCAAAGTTGTGCTTTATTTGACAAATAAGTGTTGAACATCTAATATGTCCGAGGCACTGCACTAAATTTGGGAGTTACAAGAAACAAGACAAAAATCCTTCCATGAAAGACAGGATTTTTCATAATTTAAATCGGATGGAAAAACATCTCATTAGAAGATATTTCTTCTGTTGTCTCTGTTGATGAAAGACAAAATAAAATTTCACACTCAAAACAGAACATCCCTCAAAGGAAATCCAAATTATTTGCTTTTCTACCGTAAGATAATAATTTTCCAAAAGCACTAGAAATAAAGTAATTTCCTATGTCAGCAATTCCAAATTTGCAATACATGCAACAGGTTATTTTTTCTTTTATTTTTGTAACAATTTCCCACATTCCTTCCCCCAAACCCAAAGGGATAAGTATTATAGAAACAGTGCTCTTAAAATGAATTAAAATAAACTTAGTTCTGATAATTTTAGAAATTAACTTTATTGTACTGTTTAAGTTAATCAGTCCTAACATTAGGCTCACAAACTAACCAAAAGTAAATACAAAACTGGAAAACACTGAATTCACACCTCCAAAACTACTATCAAAGTCATGAAAGCAGAAACTTTTCTAACCTAACATCCAAAGGAATGTGTGTGTATGTATGTGTGTGTGTGTATGTATATGTGTGTGTATGTATGTGTGTGTATGTATGTGTGTGTGTGTGTGTGTGTGTGTGTTTTAATCTTCGACGTCCTGTCACCAGTTTCGGAATGTATTGTATTTTCAATATTATGTTTCACATATGTAAAATAGCACATTGCAAACCACACCATCATGCCACACCATCATGCCACACCATCATGCACTTCTTTTCTCTTATAAGAGGAGAAAAACAATTAAATATTGCTGTACACGGAGCATGTCGAGAAGTGTGTGAGAAATCCTAGAGAGGGCTGAGTGCCTTTCTTCTGGGAAGAGCCAGTGACAACCCAAATCATCAGATCCCTTAAGACCCATACAAGTAAAAGCAACTCAACTTAGACTTTATTTCATTTGGGGTTTTTGGTGTATAAGAAATACAGGATATTGCCATCGTTTTCAAAGCAAAGACTAAGAAACATTAAATTATTCAGTAAGCACAGTAAGTAAAAATAAGCTCCAGTTCTACATTATGTAATTTCAGAAAGAAGTGGTGATGAAGGTGGTAATCAGGATAACACAGAGACCATGAGACCAACGTGGACCTTACCGTGAGTCACATGCCCTGAAGGCAGATTGGCTATCTTTGGGAAAATCTCAACCCTTTAGATTAAAAGTGTGAGTGAATATTTCCAGGATTTTTAAATTAAATATGTTTAGCTATGGCCATTGATGCCTTTTTGTCCTCCTTCATTTTCTTCCCCAACCTTCAGTGTGGCTCCCACAGCCCTTTCTAATCCCCCCCCATCTGCCTCTCTCACCCCAGCAGCCCTAGAGCAAGCCCCACAGTCCCACGCAGGCCAGAGGAAGGCAAGGGGGCTCAGCCCATGAAACTTCATGCCTGTCTCAGCTCAGCCTCTTTCTTTCT
Source organism: Ateles fusciceps (assembly GCA_036589455.1). Classification (NCBI taxonomy): domain Eukaryota; kingdom Metazoa; phylum Chordata; class Mammalia; order Primates; family Atelidae; genus Ateles; species Ateles fusciceps. The sequence continues at coordinate 18,200,622 of JAZHEH010000222.1, forward strand.
GGCCTTGTGTATAGTCATGGCTCTGAAATAGCTCACCTGTTATCATCTCCTTCCAACAATCTCTTCCTGATGGCTTTGAATACGAGGACCAGGCCAGGCTGAGCCCACAGAGGGCACCAACCAGACAGGCCCCTGAGATGTGGCTGGGATCAGATCTGTTGGGTCCATGCATGCTCATGCTGCATACACATTGGTGCGTGTATGCGTACACACACACACACACACACACACACACACACAGCATGAGCAAGCATGAACACACACACATTCCTACTTACCTCCTCATTACACATCATACACCTGCGCTACCACACACACACACACACACACACAGCATGAGCAAGCATGAACACACACACATTCCTACTTACCTCCTCATTACACATCATACACCTGCACTCACACACACACACACACACACACACACACAGCATGAGCAAGCATGAACACACACACATTCCTACTTACCTCCTCATTACACATCATACACCTGCACTCACACACACACACACACACACACACACAGCATGAGCAAGCATGAACACACACACATTCCTACTTACCTCCTCATTACACATCATACACCTGCACTCACACACACACACACACACACACACACACAGCATGAGCAAGCATGAACACACACACATTCCTACTTACCTCCTCATTACACATCATACACCTGCACTCACACACACACACACACACACAGCATGAGCAAGCATGAACACACACACATTCCTACTTACCTCCTCATTACACATCATACACCTGCACTCACACACACACACACACACACACAGCATGAGCAAGCATGAACACACACACATTCCTACTTACCTCATTACACATCATACACCTGCACTCACACACACACACACACACACACACAGCATGAGCAAGCATGAACACACACACATTCCTACTTACCTCCTCATTACACATCATACACCTGCACTACACACACACACACACACACACACAGCATGAGCAAGCATGAACACACACACATTCCTACTTACCTCCTCATTACACATCATACACCTGCACTCACACACACACACACACACACACACAGCATGAGCAAGCATGAACACACACACATTCCTACTTACCTCATTACACATCATACACCTGCACTCACACACACACACACACACAGCATGAGCAAGCATGAACACACACACATTCCTACTTACCTCCTCATTACACATCATACACCTGCACTCACACACACACACACACACACACACAGCATGAGCAAGCATGAGCACACACACATTCCTACTTACCTCCTCATTACACATCATACACCTGCACTCACACACACACACACACACACACCACTCCTTACCCCCTCATTATACATCACACATCTGCACACACACACACTACTTACCTCATTACACATCATACACCTGCACTCACACACACACACACACACACAGCATGAGCAAGCATGAACACACACACATTCCTACTTACCTCCTCATTACACATCATACACCTGCACTCACACACACACACACACACACACACAGCATGAGCAAGCATGAACACACACACATTCCTACTTACCTCCTCATTACACATCATACACCTGCACTCACACACACACACACACACACACCACTCCTTACCCCCTCATTATACATCACACATCTGCACACACACACACTACTTACCTCATTACACATCATACACCTGCACTCACACACACACACACAAACACACCACTCCTTACCTCCTCATTATACATCACACATCTGCATATACACACACACCCACACACACACACCACTACTTACCTCATTACACATCACACATCTGCACACACACACACACCCCTACTTACTTCCTCATTACACATATCTGCACACACACTACTTACCTTTTCATTACACAACACACATCTGCTCACACATACCCCTTCCCGCATACTTCCTCATTATAGATCATATACACACACATCCCTACCTGTATACCTCATTACACATCATACACCTACACACTCACACACACCGCCTTAAATAAGAAGAATTTTATGAGATACGTGAACGACTGGTGGCCACTGTCATTAAAGCAAGCTTGCTCACCCCCTGATTTCAACAGTGTTGGCTCCCCCAAAAAGGAGGCCAGCTCAATGCTGCTCCGTCAGCAGACAAGACAGTGTGCTTCCAAATGAAAATACCCAGGGAAATCACAAAGAGACTTACGGTGATTAATCAAATTGGAAGATACAGAATTTACCTTCAAACAGGATTCCTCTCACATCTCCATTCACAACAGCATAAGAATGTACACATAGGGACAGAACAGTGGCCCAACAAGACTTCTATCCAGACAGCTCCAGCTTGCCCCTCTTTTTTTTAGACGGAGTTTCGCTCTCATTGCCCAGGCTGGAGTGCAATGGCGTAATTTTGGCTCATTGCAATCTCTGCCTCCCAGGTTCAAGCAATTCGCCTGCCTCAGCCTCCCTAGTAGCTGGGATTACAGGTGCCCACCTGCCACCACATCTGGCTACTTTTTTGTATTTTTTAATAGAGATGGGATTTCACCATTTTGGCCAAGCTGGTCTCGAACTCCTGACCTCAGGTGATCCACCCATCTTGGCCTCCCAAAGTGCTGAGATTACAGACATTAGCCACCGCACTCAGCCCTAGCCTGCCCTCTTGTCACAGGTCCCAGCAAGGACCTCATACCGCTCCTCCCCACCTCTCCTGGGTCTGCACCCAGTGCTCTGTCAGCCTGGTAGATTGTAGGGGGTGTGGCCATCACCCTATTGGCCAGGACAGTCCCAGTTACTCCTATAGACCTGGCATAATTCTTACTAGCACTCTCTTTTTATTCTGAAAAGAGCTTTGGTCTGGATAACACATTACATGGCAATTCACCTGGTGGAATGTTTTCTCCACCAACACACCTTTCCTACCTGTTCAGTTGCAGCATCAGCATAAGCATGGGATGGTGAACCTTCCATAGCCCCGTGATTATACCTCGGCCCTGTCCGTGGTTCTCAGAGGTCAGTGTGGACACCTTGAAGACCATGTATTGTTGTCCAAGGTAAATGGATCACACGTGCCTTCTATCTTCTGCCTTTCACCTTCAATCATGTTGAACTCGAATCCGCATCAGATACACAGCTGAGTAAATACACAACAAGAGAGAAGAACTCAAATGTATTGAATCCTATTAACGGATGCATATTAGAAATAATTATCTGGGTCAGGTGTAGTGGCTCATGCCTGTAATCCCAGCACTTTGGGAGGCTGAGACAGGCAGATCACAAGCTCAAGAAATCGAGACCATCCTGGCCAGCATGGTGAAACCCCGTCTCTACTAAAAATGCAAAAATTAGCTGGGCCTGGTGGTGTGCACCTGTAGTCTGGCCACTCAGGAGACTGAGACAGGAGAATCACTTGAACCAGGGAAGTGGAGGTTGCAGTGAGCTGAGATCGTGCCACTGCACTCCAGCCTGGGTGACAGAGCAAGACTGTCTCAAAAAATAATAATAATAATAGTAATTATCTGTAAGGTTAGGGAAGATATTCAGCTACTCAGCAGTAAGTAATCACTGAAACCTTTTACAGAAGCTCAATTGAAAATGCAAGTGGGGTGAAATCCACGAACTTCTTTATTTACTCTTAATACTAGTAAATGTGGAGAAGGTGGCAGAGCATAGCACACGTGAATTATTAGAACTGACATTCAAGTGTAAATAAGCCTTTTATTTATAAATGCCATCATTATTCTGTCCAGTGTGTCATGAACCTATCACCTCATGACGGACACTCAGCGAGTATTTGTTGACTCATTTATTAATAGAAGGAAGCCATTTCTCAGGCTCCATTTACAGGCATCATCACAGGTGGTGACGAGGTTAGGTGGGGGATCAGACATGCTTCTCTTAAAGCCTGGTTCTGCCTTAATAGCTCTGGACTTTCAACAGTCACTTCCCCCTCTCTGAGTTTGTTTCCTACTTTTGAGTAGGAATAATGGCAACCAATCCCTTAGCATCATTACAATACCGCATTTAAAGTGCTTACCACAGTGCCTGGCACTGAGAAAGCTTTCAATCTTTATTTTTATCTAAAAAATTCACATTGTGTTTATGATGTGTCAGGCCCTGATCTAAGCACTTAGCATTTATCAATTCATTTAATCCTCTTAACAATCCCATGATATAATCTTTTTAAGACAGAGTCTCACTCTGTTGCCCAGGCTAGAATGCAGTGGCACAATCTTGGCTCACTGCAACCTCTGTCTCTCAGGTTCACACGATTCTCCTGCCTCAGCCTCCCGAGTAGCTGGGATTACAGGTGCATGCCACCACACTCAGCTAATTTTTGTATTTTTAGTAGAAACAAGGTTTACCATGTTGGCCAGGCTGGTCTCGAACTCCCAACCTCAGGTGATCCACCTGCCTCAGCCTCCCAAAGTGCTAGGACTACAGGCACGAGCCACCGTACCCAGCCATGATATAAGTACTAGATATTAGTATTGTTCCCATTTTACAGCTGCAGAGCTGACACATACAGAGTGTAAGTCCCTGTTCAGATGCCCCACAGCTGGTTACCACCCAGTTAGTCTGGCTCCAGACTCCACTCTCTTCATGCTGGGCTAGGCTGCCACTGTGGTTTACACATGTTCCCTCCAAAATGCAGGTGTTGAAATCTAACGGTCAGTGGAATGGTATTTGGAGATGGGGCTTTTAAGAGGTGATTAAGCCATGGGAACTCCTTTTTCATGAATGGGTTTAAGGCCCCAGAGGCTTCACATAGCAGTGTTCATAGCTTGCTCTTCTGCCTTCCACCAAGTGAGGACACATGTTCCTCCCCCAACAGAGGGTGCAGCCTCCAACCTACCAGCGCCTTGATCTTGGACTTCCCAGTCTCTAGAACTGTGAGGAAATAAATTGCTGTTCTTTATAAATTGCCCAGTCTCAGGTACTCTGTTTTAGCAGTACAACATGGACTAAGATAGCTGCCATTCCACTTTTCAACATTGCCCGTGGTAATTTACCATTGCCACATAGTAAATTACTAGAGCTCATGGAGGCCAAAAGCCCAGGAGCTGAGTTAGAAGCTCCACAGGTACCATCTGGCACAGACTCGGACAGCACCGTTTTTGCTACCGTGACACCCAGCACGGTGATCCACAGACACAACCAGCAGCCAGATCGTTCCAGCTGAAACCCAGACGGATCCTGCATCATCTTCTATTACTTTAAAAAAAAACAGCTTATCTTTATTTTCCCTTTTGCACTGATACAAACAGATGTGGAGAGAAGACGCATGCAACAGCGCCATCTCCAGATAAAGAAGCAACGCTGAATGATTCCTTCAAAGTGAAAGCGTTTCAGAGAACCTGCTGCTTTCACTTTCAGGAGGAATAAATAATTCAATCTTTAGAGATACATTCAGTGGAAAATCATAATTTAGTTAAAGTTTGAAGGACTTCCTGAACTCCTTAGGGTAAGAGCAGGTGGGGAATAGGGGTCTGTTATGGGTTTGTGTCCTCTCAAAAAATACATGTTGGCATTCTAGCCTCCAGTCCTTAATCTAAAATAGGATCTTTATAGGATAATCAAGTTAAAATGATGTCATTAGTGTGAGTTCTAATCCAATACTACTGCTGTCCTTACAAAAAAGGGGGGAATTTGGACACAGAAATAGACAGACATAGAGGGAAGATAATTTGAAGAGACGTAGGGGCCAGGTGCAGTGGCTCACACTTGAAATCCCAGCACTTTGGGAGGCCAAGGTGAGCCCAGGAGTTCGAGAGCAGCCTGGGCAACATAGGGAGACCCCATCTCTACAATACATTAAAAAAATCAGCTGGGTATGGTGGTGTATGCCTATGGCCCCAGCTACTCAAAGGGCTAAGGCAAGCAGATCACTTGAGCCCATGAGGTCAAGGCTGCAGTGAGTCATTTTCATGCCAATACACTCCACCTGCTGACAGAACAAGGCCCTGTCTCAAAAGAGAGAGACAGAGAGAGAAGATGATCATTTACAAGTCAAGTACAGAGGCCCAGAACAGATTCTCCTCACAGCCCTCAGAATGAAACAACCCTGCAAAGAACCCATATGAGCTGTTGGCTAGACAGTGGGTAGAGAGGGAGCTCAATGCCCCCAGGCAAGACCAGCAGATTCCCACTCTTGGCACCAGAGGGTCCACATGTTCTGAGTGGAGGCCTGATGCTGTTCATCAACAGAGCAGCCACTTCAGCCCAGGGTGAGCAGTGCCTAAACTCCCTGCTTCCCACAGAGGAAGGGCCAAGCCACACAGCTCAGCAAACATCCATTTCCCTTCTCCTTTCTTCCTCACATCTGACTTGCTGACTGAGGAGACCCTGAGAGACTCCCCCACTCTCCCACTGGGGTCACTTGCCCATTGAAGCCAAGGAAAGTCCCATCCAGCTCAGCTCCCCCTGGCCGGCCCTGCCCAGGCAAGCAAGCCCCTTGCTCTAGCACTTCTTCTTCTAACCCCTGCCCCCTTGAGATTGACTGTCATCTCCACTGAGGCCTATTGTATCAAAACCTGGGACAGGGGTATGTCAGTACAGGTTTCCTTCCTCTTAGATTAACCCTTCATCTAATTGGCAGAGATGTAGCAAATGAAGACAGTTGAACCTGAGGGTGCTACCCTTAAAAAGCAGAAGTCCTTCCCCTGTATATTCTTTTATTATTATCTTTAAAGACGGGGTCTCACTATGTTGCCCAGGCTGGTCTTGAACTCCTAGCCTCAAGAGAACCTCCTGTTTCAGCCTCTCAAGTAGCTGGGATACAGCTGTGAGTCACCACACCCAGCCTTCCCTGTATACTCTTATCTTTGTCTTTGACCTCAAGCTTTCCCTAGCAGGTAACTATTGGCCTGTGTACCCCAACACTCTGTGCGACCTCTGGTCACTTACCTATGAACACTCCACTTTGCCCTCTTAAATTTCACTTAAATGAATATATACTGCATTTATATTCAACACCAGCTTGAATTAAACCCTCCGCATTTGTAGGAATTACCTTTGTTGCTGAGGTTTAATTACTTCTATGATTTTGATGTATCAGGAGAAAAAAGAAAATGTATAGGATAGAAATTTTAAAAACAGGAAAGGGAGTACCCGATATCCGAAAATATTTTTCTTAATATAGAACATATAGATCCTAATTGCCTTCAAACAGCTCTCACCCTATCTCACCTTTTTGTATTTTTAGTAGAGACAGCTTCAGATGAAATACAGGTATCTCTATTGTTATTTTTAATAAACAATCCTTTATGCAGTGTTTGCACGGAAGCACCAAAACATCTTGCCATATCAAGGATCAAATAACTCTTTTAATTGACCAATTAAAGCCTTAACCATTCCTAGTATAGTCCAGGAATGTTCAATAACGTGGGGAAAATATTTGTACATCAATGGTAAATGGTAAACAGTAGAATTCAGAATTATTTATTACATAATATATGTATAATCACACATGATTCTGTACAGGCATAGAAAAAATGAAACATTTTAAATAATGGTCATTATAGCTGAGTGATGAATTCCAGGTGATTCTGGCACTTTTCTACACTTTCCCAATTTATTAAAATGAGCTTACATTACTTTTTCAATCAGAGATAAATGTTACCTTGTATCCTAACCATTTAATAATTATATATCTACTTTATAAGTATATGAATACCCAATTAATTTTGCATACCAGGCTGCTAGCTCATTCATTAAAATTTTATAACCAACCCCAAAAGTTATTACAAACTGTGTACAGGAACCCACAGAAGCTCAAGATATATACCTGCAAACAAAAAATCAGGAAAATGTATGGAGTGTTATCACTTCAGCAAGGATAGTTTTTAGTAACTGATTCTGTTTTAGTGTGCCACCAGCAATATATCCTCTTCATTTATGTCCTCTCTTGCTTTCTCTCGGTGTATAAAATGACAGCTTATGCGGAAATCAAGTCGAGGTCAAATTACCAATATTCTGTAAAGTGGCTGGAGGTCAGAATTACCTTCTAAAGAGCCCTGAGCCCCAGACTGAGTTTCTATTCATTCAGCAATCTACTTCCCAATCTCAGCTAACCAAAGAAAAGAAGAAGAAAGGGGCAAAATGGCTTCCAAGCTCAGGGTTCAGCCTGTGTTTTTAAAGACCAAGAAAAATAAAGGCATATATAGGCACAACCAGAGTACACATAGACGTCCCTTGTATTTGTAAAGACAAATGTTTGATTAGTTCTATTCAGTTTGAATAATTCCAGTTGTGCGATACAAAAGAAAAAAAATTGTACACTGGCAAACAGCTAAGAAATCCTTAACATGTTTTGAGGGTTCCCTATATTCATTATATTTTTAATTCAATGGGCAGCCACCACGTGCCATCCATAGTGCTAGAAACCTAAGATGCCATGATGAGTGAATGTGGCTCTAGACCCTTGGAAGAGTAGGGCCACTTCTTTCCCAATTGCTGACTCTTTTTTTTTGTCTATTTTTGGTTTTAATACATGTTACGAAGCATAATTGTCCTTCCAAAAATACTTGGTAACCAATATTGGTTTAATTGCATGTAAAATTTATTTTGGCTTTAACAAGGCATCTGGATCACAGATTCCTATAAAGCCTGAAAAGTCAGGCCCTGAGTCATACAGTCCAGGGGACACTGCCTTTCCCATCCCTATCCATTCCTCCTGCTTCTACCCCAGCTGCCCTGTGTGAAAAGGTCAGTTGTACTAGTTTACCCAAGATAACGAATTGTCTCTTTTAATGAGCTTCTATAATACTATTTTTACTGCTTTTGCATGTTCCTTTCTACTTTATCTGATCTTTGAAAGATGCTTCATGACGTCTTTGAAAGATAAGTGGAAAAGGCAATGGGGCATGAGTTGAAATGCACACTATGCTAAAGCTTTGCAACTCAAGACCCTATTCCACTCTGATACTTCCTATTCACTTCTATAGTCCACTTGCCGCTTTCCCTGTCCTCTCCACCCTATCTCGCTCCAACCCATTCACATGAACTTCAAAAATTCAAGTGCGGCAGAGCACGGTAGTTTAGTCCAGTAATTCCAGTGCTTTGAGAGGCCAAGGCAGGAGATCGCTTGAGGCCAGGAGTTCAAGACCAACCTGGGCAGTATAGTAAGACCCTGTCTCTACAAAAAAATATATATAAATGAATAAAAATTTTAAATTAGTTGAGCATGGTGGTGGGCACCTGTAGTCCCAGCTACTCAGGAGGCTGAGGCAAGAGGATCACTTGAGCCTAGGATTTTGAGGTTATAATGAGCTATAACCTCAAAATTGCACCTCAAAACCTAGTGATTACACCACTGCACTCCAGCCTGGGTGACAGAGTGAGACCCTATCTCTAAAATGAATGAATGAATGAGTGAATTAATTTTCTAAAAAACAGTCAAATCTGATCCCTATCTCTAAAATGAATGAATGGATTAATTTTAAAAACACTCAAAACTGATAATGATATTACCCAGCCTAATCCTTTCCAATGGTTTCTTGTCACTTATCAAGGATAGTCAGAACTGCCTGAGCATATTCCAGGCCTTTCCAGTCATCCCCCGCTGGCCCCCTCCCCTTTCCTGCAGCCAGTGTGACAGTCCCACACCTGTGCACATGCATTCCCCCAAATCAACACCATCCTCATCCCACCTCATCACGAGAAGAGCAGCTCCTATATGCATAAGCATCCCATCTTCCATGAAACATATTTCTTGGAAACAGTGTTTAATTAGGAAAGAAGTTTAAATCAGTATCTTCTTTGAAGAAGACCAGAGGGATAGGATTGACCCTGCATAGAAAGTTGTACCCAACCTTAGAGAATCTTACCTCTGCTTTTTCTTCTATGCAATACCCAGTAACTACTGATGAGGTGGACTCTGTACCAGACATTGATTTCACTACTAAAGTCCCAGGAGAACAGACAAGTCCTAGAACCAATCCGAGCTGGCAAGATTTCATGGGAAAATGTGCATAGAAATAAAACATGCAAACAAGGTATTTTGAGTCTTTGTGAAATACACTTCTGCAGAAGTATATCTTCCACTTTCATCACTGTCCCCAAGAACATTTGGGGAATAAGGTGGCCACTCCGAGAGTTAAACTGCAAAACCATCAGATACATAAATGGCAGGTTTAAGAGAAAGAACAGCTCCCAGACCAGCAATTCTCCCATGGAGATGGATTACCATGTCTAAAGACAAAATGTGCTCCTTGTAAACTAGAGTGGCCAGCCATGGAAGCTGCCAAGCCTGTGGGCAAATGTTGGCAGGCCCCACCTAAGCAGTGTGCAGGGAAGGGCTGGCCCAGGGGACTCCTTCCAGCTGCCGGCCCAGGGGCAGCTCTATCTAAATGGAAGAGTGTATTCATTTCCTAAAGCTGCCGTAACAAATTAGCACCAGCTAGGTGGTTAAAAACAACAGAATTGTATGGTTACATGGTTTTGGAGGCCAGAAATCTGCTATCAAGGTGTCATCAGGGTTGGCTCCTTCTCGAGGCTCTGAGGGACAGTGCATTCCATGCCTCTTTCTAGCTTCTGGGGGCTGTCAGGAATCCTTAACACAAGTTATGAAGTTTGTAGCTTTATAACTCCAATCTCTGCCTCTGTCTTTACATGACCTTCTTTGTTTCTATTGTAAGGACATGGAATTTGTAAATTGTCATTGGATTCAGGACTCATCTCATCCAGGACAATTTCATTTTGAAATCCTTAACATGATTACATCTGCCAAGACTCTTTTTCCAAATAAGGTCACATTTACAGGGTTCAGATGGACACACTTTTGAGTGACTCATCATTCAACCCACTGCAGAAAGCATGCATTATTCCGACTGAACCTTTGCCACTGACACCCCCCAGTTCTGAATCCAAGCTGATCGCACTTCTTTCTGATTGTGATTTCATTCCCCAGGTAGCCAGACCTGCCCGCCATTCTTGAGAATCCAGGCTCTCTACGGTTATATTTCTTATGAAAAATCAATGGATTAGAGATCTCGTTTTACACTTGAATCTCATGAGAGAAGTGTGTGTCTGCTCTAGAGAGAGAAAAAGCCATCTCCTAATGTGTTGACCCAATCTTCTCTAAGCCTGCCAGTCTGGGGCCAAACCTAAGCCTGGAAAATTCTCCAAGGTAAGCCATCCTGGGAGGCCCCTAGAGACACTGCCAGTCTACAAAAGACCCTCTGCTATGCCTGGCCAAGTGAGGACAGAGAATCAGCGGGATGTAGAGCTCCTCAATGAGCCAGTAGTTAGTCACCCCAGATCCTTCCTCCCTATGTCTGTGCTGACCAGTGGGGTGCACAGTAGTGTGCACGAATGGTGTGATCCCTTGGACCATTCTTTTGGAAGACGAAGAGTGGAGCCAGTCAAGAGGCAGAAGAAGAGGTAAAGAAGAACCTGAAAGACCATCCTGGCCCCTCATGAACTGTCTCAGACTGAGTGATGCCCACTGTTCAAACACAGGTGTGACCAACCCATGGTCAGGTCGCTGCTGCCTGGAAAGTACTGGCCCTCTGCCCTGGAATTTCACAGGCAGCTTCTCCTCCTCAAATGCACTCTGCCGTGTGTCATTGAGCTGAAATCGTACTTTCCAAGCCTCTCTCAACTACTGTCAAAAAAGCCAAGGAATAGATCTACATTGAGACTTTTTAACCCATTTTGTGTTGCTAGTTTTGTAATTGCTGTTGGTATTTTTGCATGATTTCCAAAAGATCTGGCTTCCTGGAGAAGCTGGCAGTTTTCCAGTGATTAAAACTATTCTCTGTGTTAAGAAAAGGATTGGCTGGGCACAGTAGTTCACCCTTGTAATCTCAGCACTTTGGGAGCCGTAGGTGGGTGGATCACTTGAGGTCAGGAGCTCAAGACCAGAGTGGCCAACAAGGTAAAACCCCATCTCTACTAAAAACACAAAAACTAGCCAGATGAGGTGGCACGTGCCTGTAATCCCAGCTACTTGGGAGGCTGAGGCAGGAGAATCACTTGAACCCAGGAGGCAGAGGTTGCAGTGAGCCGAGATCACACTACTGCACTCCAGCCTGGGCAAAAGAATGAGACCCTATCTCAAAAAAAAAAAAAAAGGATGAGGAATTAAGATTAAAGGTCACAATGACACTATATGTGTGTCCTCAGAAGAGACATTTCAGCAGAGAGATAAAAGCTTCCGGGTGCTTTCATCTATGAGTTTTCAACAAACCTGTGAGCCTCCGGCAGTTGTAGAAATTCTCAGATCAGATACAAACTCTTTTCCAGACCCACGGACATTGAAACAGGGAAGAAGGACCTGGTGTGAAAGGACAGAGGTAAGGGCTGGTTTGTAGGGCTGAAGCCAACAACCGGGAACTTCACAGCTCCAACTGAGTCATTCTGGCTCATGCTTCTGAAGTTAATTTAACTTAAAGAAATACGTTTTCCTCATAGATGAAGCACATGGCTCTGTGCTGAGTGTCCTACCCAGCTTCCCTTCATTTTCTGTGCCAAAATCAGCTGAAATGCTGTGTCTGCCCATCACTTTTGTCCCATCAAGTAGAAATGCAGAAGCTACAAGCTCCAGCACATTCCTGTCCCATTTCCTCCCTGTCCCCTGTGATACTAACATCAGCGGGGAGATTGTCTAAAACTGGCAGTGGTTTCTGGAGGGAAGGAAATGGCTTCCTAGTGGGAAGGATCAGGGCAAGGGCTATGCATGCTTTTGCATTTCATGTGAGACCTAACCCCTCTGTGCCACTGCCCAATAGAAAAGAAAGATTCTGGAGGAGGTAAGGGCTAGAATCATCACATCAACACCTTTAGGAACAATGTGCTAGAGGGCCACCCTATGGCCCTTTGAATAGGAAATAGCAATATCATTTCAGGAAACATCAATGAACTTAGTAACTTAACATCTCCTGTAAAGACAGAAAGGAGAGAATGGCACATTCAGCTGGCACAAACTTTGTTGTCTAACATACGCCAATTCTCCCTTCTCTAAAGCCTTCAAAAGTCAAGGCCCATGTAAACACAGAAACATCACTGATTGAGATGACCACGGTTATTCAATATTCTTCTGCCACAATGAAACTTCTAAATGCTATCTTAGAGTTTTTCTCCAAGGAGTTTGGAATCGCTCATGTAAACCAATTGATATTTTTGTTACATTGAAGGATTTTTTTCCCTAAAGTAAGGATAAGACAAGAGCTTTAGACAATAATTTTTTTTAAAATCTGCCTGCCTTTTTCTTAATGGAATTTTTCTTTTTCAAAGGTAAAGTATGTTGTTTTTCCTGACAGCTTTGTTGCCACCAACAGAAACTCAAAGTAGAGAGCTAAAGGTGAATCAGGTAGGATTACCTACATTGCTGTTCTTGGAACGCAGTTCCACTTACGGGAGAATTGTCAACTATTTTAATATTCTATTTTCCAGGAAAACACAGTCCATGTTCAACAGAAGCCCAGTAAATTCCAAAGCCGACAATCAACAAAGCAGACTCTGTCACCAGGCAAGATACAACTACATCTGGGTCAACAACATGAAGAAATATGTTATCACTGTGTAAATATGAACAGTTCCAGGAAACAAACCTTTGCATTCCTGCCTTTTATTTCACTGAAACCAGGACATGGAGCTCACACTTCCAGACAAGTGTCAAGTCGACTTTGACCCTGGCTTTTGCCAAGTACATGAACGCTGCAATGTAGGCAGATAGTTGCCTGGCTGAAACCAAAAAATCTTCTGGGCACCCCCAAACCTGCCCCTGGCAGTGGCCTATACAAAGTAAGTCTGAGAAATTTAATACATCTTAGGAATGCACCTGGAAGACAGCAATATTATACCCACCCAGGGAAAAGTCTTCCTGGGGATTAGAGTGAGCTCTGAAATCTGAGGCTTCTCAAGCTTTCATAATTGTTATCCCAATTAACGTAACTGCAGATACCATTCTTATATTCCCAGGTACAATAATGTCCCAGACCTTTGAAGCTCATCAAGCCATTTGCTTCAACACTTGAGGAGCCAAGCCCCAAGGTTAACAGCCCTCCCTGTCATCTGCCTGCTGTACAAATGTGTTTTCTTTGCATTTCAATCATGCCCTGACCTTGGAGAGGGTAATGTAAAGGGGAACGCCTGATTAACTTTCCATTTATAAACTAATTATTTTACTATTGGCACCTTCATTCTGCAATCACTGACATAAAATCTTTTACAAAACAAAATGTAATAAATGAGAAATTGATTGGATTTTTTTAAAGTTTGCTTTAAAGTCAGCCATTAATAAGAAATGTCCTTTAATAAGAGAGCTCTGTCTGTAGAAGCTCCTCGATGTCAGAGCCCAGCTGTGTGGCTGCTGGAGGAGATGAAGCCACATTCAATCAAGGCTGAGGAACTCCTCTTCGTTCATCTTTAACTGCAAATGACAGGGGAGTACTATTTTTCAATTTTTTTTTTTTTTTTTTTTGGTAGAGAGAGGGTCTCCCTAGGTAGCCCAGGCTGGTCTCAAACTCCTGGACTCAAGCGATTCTCCTGTCTTGGCTCCCAAAGTGCTAAGTTTACAGGTGTGAGCCATCACACCCAGCCAGCATCAGAAATAGTACTTTTCTACTTACAAAGGAAGGAAAGAATGTTTTCATGTAGACCTTTGCATGCTAAAATCACATCAAAAACTCATGTAAGGTCAATGAAGAACAAAGTTCTCTGCTCCCACTGCAGAATCTTTGCATTGACTGTCACGGTCCCAGACACTCTTTCCCAGGGGTCAGCATGGTGCCCTCCTTTATCTTCTTCAGGTCTTCATCAAGTGGCACCTTCTGCTGAGACCTTCCCTCACCACCCTGACAACCAGCAGCCCCGACATCCGCATTCCTTCTCCACCCTGCTTTCCTCCATAGCATTCCCATGCTTGACATTCTTTACATGGTGTCCACTCCTCCCTTTTGATTATTGCATGCCTCCCCCACCATGAAAATGTAAGCTCCATAAGGGCAAGAAGATCCCAGCAACATCCAGAATAGAAGCCAACATAGAGCCGGCACGCAATAAATATAACGAAACGTATACATAAAGTATTTACAATGGAAAGTCAAAATACCATTGCTCATCATAAACAAGTCAATCCCCTTCTCTCCACAAAGACAGACAGTGTGGTGAAGCCATTGCCCAGGTGAGCCAAGAACAAAGAAGAGGTCGGGCACAGTGGTTCACGCCTGTAATCCCAGCACTTTGGGAGGCCAAGGCAGGTGGATCACAAGGCCAGGAGGTGGAGACCATCCTGGCTAACATGGTGAATCCCCGTCTCTACTAAAAACAAAAAAAATTAGCTGAATGTGGCGGCACGTGCCTGTAGTCCCAGCTACTTGGGAGGCTGAGATGGGAGAATCGCTTTAACCCAGGAGATGGAGGTTGCAGTGAGCCAAAATCATGCCACTGCACTCCACCCTGGTTAACAGAGCAAGACTCCATCTCAAAAAAAAAAGAAAGAAAGAAAAAGAAAAGAAAGAAAAACTGCTCCTGTTTTCCCACATCAGATACAAAGCATCGTGCCTTCCATGTCACCTGGGAGCCCAGATTCAGGCAACAACCGCGATCCCTGCCCACATCTCCACCCAAAACTCTTGAGGGGGAGAGGGGAAATGTTCCCTCTGGCTTCTGGCTTGTGACTCGCTGGAGTCATATCCAGAGCCAACTCCATGGGAACTGCTACAGTCTCACAGGGCCCCACACTCAGAAGAGTCCCAGGCTTGGTTTCATGCTCTGCTGTTGCCATCTGGAAATTCTTACCAATTTTACTTTTAAACTTGGGACGGTGGAGCATGCATGTGACAGAAGAGATTCGTAAAACAAAAGAAAAGCTTTATGTTTTAGTACCTTCAACAACACTTTTTCTCTGCTTTTTCAACAAGCAGCTCCACATTTTCTTTTTGCACTGAGCCCTAAAATTACGTAGTTGGTCCTGGATGCATCCACGTTCTTTGTGGAGGGAAAACTTTCTAAGCTGGAGAAAATTCACTCTGTCTAATGGTTTTGTCCTCCCAACCTGAAAGAGGCGTGGCCATCTCTTTTGGCTAACAACAGCAACAACAAAGCTTAGATTCAATTAAATCTCAAATTATGGAGAATAATTGAGGTGATGAGTTGCTTTGAAAGAAAGAAATAATAGAGAAAATTCTTTTATAAAAATAATTACAGCCAATAAGAGTAGCTGGGAAACTACTTTTGTTGTCTGGAAACTTGAGAAAGTTATTTATTGAAGTCATATGACAATTTCTACTATATATGCACCATGTACCAAAAGGGAATTGTTATTTAATCCACCTCTTCCCAAGGGAAGAGTCAGGATTAGTGGACATAAAACCCAAGGCTTTCCAAATACTAGAGAATTTGGCCATTCAACAATTATGCATATTAATAAAAGGCAAAATGTATTATTTATTCTACAACTTTCTAATTTTGAGAAAACTCTGTAGACTCACAGCTTAAATTAAAATAGAGAAAATTTAAATGAATTGCTAAAAAATAAAACTTAGATGGGTCATTCATATGTTGGATGATAATGATATCCAAATTTGATAACTTTGAAGAGATCAAATAATTTGACTTCATATATCTAGTGATGGTTAATACTGAGAGTCAACTTGATTGGATTGAAGGATACAAAGTATTGATCCTGGGTGTGTCTGTGTGGGTGTTGCCAAAAGAGAGTAACATTTGAGTCAGTGGGCTGGGAAAGGCAGATCCACCTCAATCTGGAGGCACAATCTAATCAGCTGCCAGCAAACATAAAGCAGGCAGAAAAACGTGTAAAGGAGAGACCAGCCCAGCCTGCCAGCCTACATCTTTCTCCCGTGCTGGATGCCTCCTGCCCTAGAAAATCGGACTCTGAGTTCTTCAGTTTTGGACTTGGACTGACTCTCCTTGCTCCTCAGCTTGCGGACAGCCTATTGCAGGACCTTGTGATCATATATATATCCTATTAGTTCTGTCCCTCTAAAGAACCCTGATTAATATACCAACTGAGTCATATATTTCTAATTGGTCAATCCTTCCCTATTTCTACTATTCTATAAAAGATAATACAAGACTTAGGAATAAAATCAGACACCTACAGGAGTCAGACATGTAACGTAAACATGTGAACCAGGCTGAATGCAAGATAGAAGGGGTAAGACAGTGGGACTGCATGTGTACCTTCTAAAACTTCTTTTCTTTTTGAGATAGAATCTTCCTTTGTCATCCAATCTGGAGCACAGTGGTGCAATCTCAGCCCACTGCAACCTCCACCTCCTGGGTTCAAGTGATTCTCCAGCCTCAGCCTCCTGAGTAGCTGGGATTACAGGCATGCACCACCACACACAGCTTTATATTTGTATATTTTTAGTAGAGACAGGGTTTCACCATGTTGGCCAGACTGGTCTCAAACTCCTGACATCAAGTGATCCACCCACCTCAGCCTCCCAAAGTGCTGGGATTACAGGCATGAGCCACCATGCCTGATCACTTTTTTTAATCAAGGGATCTTCTGAATCTTTAATCAAGTCAGGATCTTCTGAAAAGCAGAAACCAGGGCAGGATTCAATGTACAGGCAATTTATTAAGAGAAGTGCCTATGAGTCTCTTATTCAGGCTGCTATAACAAAATATCATAGCTTGGATGACTTATAAACAACTGAACAGTATTTCTCACAGTGCCAGAGGCTGCAAGTTGGACATCAGGGTGCCAGCAGCAGGGTTAGGTTCTGGGGAGGGCTCTCTTCTGGGTTGCAGGTAGCTGACTTCTTGTTACATCTTCATATAGCAAGACAGGACAAAAGAACTCTCTGAAAGTCTTTAAAGGGCACTAATACCATTCATGAGACTCCACCCTCATGACCTAATCACCTCCCAAAGGCCATCACATTGAGATTAGAGTTTCAGCATATGAATCTGTTGGGGGGCAAAGACATTCAGTCCATAACAGAGAGAACATGAGGAGCAGGCTATCAGAGATGTTAGGCCATAGTGTAGGTCTGACCTGCATGAAGGAGAGAGGGAAGGAAGGAAGGTGAATTAGATGCTTCCTCAATAACAGTGCATTTCTCCAGAAAATTCTGCAAGGCCAGTTGGGAGGCCTCAAGCCACAGTCAGAGGCAACTCAACTCTCCCAGAAACAGGCCTGTGTGGGTTTCTCAGTGATGAAAAGCAAGGTCTCAGGCCAATCAGTGATGGATTTCAGAGCACAGCAGCTGGGGCTGTTCGTCAACTATGCCACCTGCATCATAGATCTGAGGCCATTCCCATATCCGCCATAGTACCCAACAGAATACACCTGAAGGTCAGCAATCTCGGACTGTCTAAGCCCTTGTTAAAGTCGCATTCTTTATTCTCTCACCAACTGTCATCTCTCCACACCTATACCTCACTACCGACCAAATGAGAGTTTAGCTATCCATCCCATTCAGAAACATGGAAAGGATTCATTCCTTGAAAAAAGGACCTTACACTGCTAGGAGCAGACACAACTTCCAAGTAAGCTGTCCTTAGAGATATGTTGGAAGTCCGTCACTGGAGTTGCAGCCAGAAAGGTTGGATCAGGTGTTCAGGTTGTTTTGTTTCCCCACAGAGGTCATGATGCCCTTGACTGAATGTGGCTCCATGGTTGGATAAGTTATGCAGGAATAAACCACAATTAAAAAAAAAAAACTAACAAATGTCCATGCCAGCTTTTGGATCATAAAGCAATCTCCCACCCTTTCCTCTTCATACAGAAAAGTGTTCCCCTTAGGAAACTCCCAGTGCTTCTTCCTTGGATGCAAAAAAATAGTGTTAGTGTTGGATTTTCAAGGTTGAGAAAGAAAAAAAAACAAAACAGCACTACCAAACCCAGGACCTGTGAAAATATCAGTAGTAGTAGTGTTGCCACACAGAGGGACTGAAAATATAATGGCTGCATTCTCCAAAGCAGTCTCAAGTTACCAAAATCATTCTGTGGAAGGCCGAGAGAAAATAAAGAAAAAAATCTCTGTAAATATGGAACCAGTGAAGAGAGCAGCAATAGAAGAACAGCCTTTTAAAAACACAAATGAAATATGAAACATGAAGGGAGATTAACAGCTAAGCCTTCACAGGTACCAGAAGGAAACAGGTTACTGCCAGAAAGCCCAGGAACTCTCATACTCAAGTGTTCCCCCAGAAAACACCCTGCCCTAATGTGTGGGGTTTTTCTCAGGAAATGGAAACCCCATTTCTTCCACTGTACTCGTCAGAAACCTACCTATGTTTTACAGCTTCTCTCCTTCACTCCTACACAACACATCACCCAGTCTTCTTGGTTTTCTTTTCTCTTGAATCCTTCTACTTCTCTTAACCCTAACGTCCATCCTGGTCCAAGTAAAGGTCACATTTTGCCTACTCTTTAGCGATGGACCAGTCAACTGGTCTCCTAGAGTCAACTCTTGCTCCACACCAACATCTCTCTCTAAATAGTCCTCAGTGGTCCTCTTAAAACATAGATGGAGGCCAGGCACAGTGGCTCACTACTGCAATCCCAGCACTCTGCAAGGCAAAGGCGGGTAGATCACAAGGTCAGGAGTTCAAGACCAGCCTGGCCAACATGGTGAAACCCCATCTCTACTAAAAATTCAAAAATTAGCCAGGCTTGGTGACAGGTGTCTGTAATCCCAGCTACTCGGGAGGCTGAGGCAGGAGAATTGATTGATCCCAGGAGGCAGAGGTTGCAGTGAGCCCAGATGTGCCATTTACACTCCAGACTGGGCGACAAGAGCGAAACTCCATCTCAAAAAAAAAAAAAAGAGGGCAAGCTGGAGCTGTCTGGATGGAAGTTTTGCCCCAGCTAAGTTTTTGTATTTTTAGTAGAGATGGGGCTTCACCATGTTGGCCAGGCTGGTCTCAAACTCCTGGCCTCAAGTGACCCACCCACCGTGGCCTCCCAAAGTGCTGGGATTACAGGTATGAGCCCGGCCCCGCATCTTTAAATTACAAAATATCCAGAACAAAACCTTCTCAAAGATGCTACTTAAAACTGTATTATTTTCCTGCATTTCCTCTTTACCCAAAGACCAAGATAACTGAGAGTTTTCTCCTATCCCCCCCTTCTCCCTTTACCCTCATTCTCAATTCAGTCACCAACTCCTGATCATTTTTTTCTACCAAATCTTCTGGAATCTGTTTCTTCCATTTATTTCCATTCTGACCCAGAATAGGTGTCCATGGTTTCCAAACCAGACTATTGCAAAAAAAGGGGGCCAGACTAGTCTGACTGACTCTGGTCTCATAACCTTTCAGGACAACCTCTCTAACCAGTCCTAAAGTGATCCTTCTAGAATACAAACCAGGCCTTGTTTCTCATTTGTTTGCCCTCCACCTTCTGTGGGCGGGTGTCTAAATGAACAGCATGTAAACCATATAAACCACAGCTTTCTCCCAGGCTGTACCTCCAGCCCCTCTCCTGGCCTCTGGCCACAGCAAACTTCTGCCTTCCTCTGGGAAACTCTCTCTCCCAAGCCTCCTTCTCTTTGCACAGGAAACTTTTCTATATGCTGTTCATTCGCTCATTCATTCAGTAAATATTTTTAAGAGCCTAATATATGCCAATTATCCTTTAACTTTAAAAAGGATGGTCTGGCATACCCGAGACTACTTAACCCCTAGAAACTTCATTGATGTAACAGATCCCTGAATTTGCATAGGGTTGACCTCCCCACCGCTGGTACACATATGTCTGCTAGGACAGTGTCTCCCAACCTTGACACTACTAGCATTTGGGCCCAGATAATTCTTTGTTGGGGTTGGAGATTGTCCTTTGTGTTGTAGGGTGTACAGAAGCATCCCTGAACTCTACACGATAGATGTCAGTTGCTCATGTCAACCAATTATAACAACCAAAATGTCTCCAGATGTTCCCAAATATCCCCTGGGGGTTAAAATCATCCCAGGTTGATGCTCTGTATTAGGGCATCTATGATACTTGCTACTCCCAGATCAGTAAGTCCAATTAGCATGAAGTCATTAATAGGTGGGCCAGAGCAATGCTCTGCAGAATGTCGGCATGATCAAGATTCCTGCAGACAGTGTATACTGCTGTCCTTGCCACATAGAGGCAAACCACTGCGGAGTTCCCCTATTGATAGAGGTTGAGAAAAAAATCACTTGCCAGATCAGTAGTCACATATAAAGTTTGAGACTGTGTGTTGATCTTCATCAGTAAATCTGGCAAACCCAGCACAACAGCTTCAAGGGAGCTATCACCTAATAGCATCTGCCACAATTTATCTGGTTTTTACAGGGACACAATAGGTAAACTGAATGGAGGTATTGTGGGGACCACCACCTTGCAGCTTTGATGTTCTTGATGATAGCAATCATATCTGCACTTCCTCCTAGAATGCCTTATTATTTCTGATTGCCATCTTGAATCATGGGGAAAGAACCATTTCAGATATTTTACTTGGCCCTTCCCACCATAGTTCCTTACTCCATAAGTGGGAGTTCTGCCAACCACTAAATATATCTATCCCGATTATATATTTTAGAGACCTGACAAATTACCACAGAGTAGTTTTTAGACTCATTGTGAAATGGACTTGGGGTAAAACTTCATTTATCACCCGACTTCCTAAAACTGCCAATCTAACAGGGGACAGGGGCAAGTGGGGAGGTCAATATAAGGCATTTAAGATCCCTTGGTATCATTTCAGATCCCTTGGTATGGAAGCAGCTATGTCGTCTGGGGTAAATACCTGGCGTTCATCATCTCACGCCAGGAAAATTTAGGACACAGACACATATGATGCATTTAGGAGCAGAAGTTTAATAGGCAAAAGAAAGAGAAAGGAAAACAGCTCTCTCTCTAGTAAAAGAGAAGGGACTTCCAAGAGGAAAAGGCCCCATGGCAGCAGATGCGCTGGATTTTACAGTCTGGCTTGAGGAGGCGGTGTCTGATTTACATAGGGCCCACAGATTGGTTGGACATGCTGTCTGATTTACATTGGGCCCACATATTGGTTCGAGATTGTATCTGATTTACATAGGGCCCAGAGATTCGTTTGATCAAGTATGATGTTCACATAGTATTGGGAAAACTTCAAGCTAGTTTTCAAACTGGCTTACATTTGAAAACTGAGTGAGAGTCCACAATTTTTTATTGCAAGGACTGATGTCAACCTTCTATTCTCCAGCTTTCTTTTTTGTTATTATTATACAATCTTAATAACCTTAGTTAGCTGTCCTTCTCTCTCATGTCTAGGAACACCATGATCTCTTAGCCATTGCTACTAATCTCTGAAGGTTGAGGCACCCTAAGTACTATTCTGCAGTGCTTCCAATTATAATCATTTTGGCCACCTTGCCTCTGGTGGTTACAAGCTGCCATCTAGTTTTATAATTCTGAAATTTCTCCATCCCCATTGACATAAAGAAGTTCAGTTCTGGCCAGGCATGGTGGCTCATGCCTGTAATCCCAGCACTTTGGGAGGCCAAAGCAGGAGGATTGAGGTCAGGAGTTCAAGACCAGCCTGGCTATGAAATCTTATATGAAATCTTATCTCTACTAAAAGTAAAAAATTAGCCAGGTATGGTGGTAGCCACCTGTAATCTCAGTTAAGGCAGGAGAATTGCTTGAACCTGGGAGGTGGAGGTTGCAGTAGGCAAAAGAGACAATGAAGGGTATTATATAACGGTAAAAGGATCAATGCAACAAGAAGAGCTAACTATCTTAAATATTTATGCACCCAATGCAGGAGCACCCAGATACATAAAGCAAGTTCTTAAAGACCTACAAAGAGACTTAGACTCCCACACAATAATAGTGAGAGACTTTAACACTCCACTGACAATATTGGACAGATCAACAAGACAGAAAGTCAACAAGGATATCCAGGACTTGAACGCAGATGTGGAACAAGCAGACTTAATAGACATTTACAGGACACTCCACCCCAAATCCACAGAATACAGATTCTTCTCAGCACCACATTGCACTTACTCCAAAACTGACCACATAATTGGAAGTAAATCACTCCTCAGAAAATGCAAAAGAACGGAAATCATAACAAACAGTCTCTCAGACCACAGCACAATCAAATTGGAACTCAGGATTAAGAAAAGCACTCAAAACCGCACAATCGTATGGAAACTGAACAACTTGCTCCTGAATGATGAATAGATAAACAAGGAAATGAAGGCAGAAATAAAAATGTTCTTTGAAACCAACAAGAATGAAGACACAACGTACCAGATCCTATGGGACACATTTAAAGTAGTGTCTAGAGGGAAATTTATAGCAATAAATGCCCACATGAGAAATAAGGAAAGATCTAAAATCGACATCCTATCATCAAAATTGAAAGAACTAGAGGAGCAAGATCAAAAAAACTCAAAAGCAAGCAGAAGACAAGAAATAACTAAGATCAGAGCAGAACTGAAGGAGATAGAGACACAAAAAACCCTTCAAAAAATCAATAAATCCAGGAGCTGGTTTTTTGAAAAGATCAACAAAATAGACAGACCACTAGCTAGACTAATAAAAAAGAAAAGAGAAGAATCAAATAGATGCAATAAAAAACAATAAAGAGGAGATCACCACCGATTCCTCAGAAATACAAACTACAATCAGAGATTACTACAAACAACTCTATGCACATAAACCAGTAAATCTGGAAGAAACGGATAAAATCCTGGATACTTACACACTCCCAAGGCTAAGCCAAGAAGAACTTGAAATCCTGAATAGACCAATAACAAGGTCTGAAGTTGAGGCAGCAATTAACTGCCTACCAACCAAAAAAAATCCAGGTCTAGACAGGTTCACAGCTGAATTCTACCAGACACACAAAGAGGAGCTGGTACCATTCCTATTGAAACTATGCCAAACAATACAAAAAGAGGGAATCCTCCCTTACTCTTTCTATGAGACCAACATCATCCTGATACCAAAATCTGGCAGAGACACAACTAAAAAAGAAAACTACAGGCCAATATCCATGATGAACATTGATGCAAAAATCTTCAATAAAATACTGGCAAACTGAATCCAACAGCACATCAAAAAGCTAATCCACCATGATCAAGTAGGTTTCATCCTGGGGATGCAAGGCTGGTTCAACATATGCAAATCTATAAACATAATTCATCACATAAACAGAACCAAAGACAAAAACCACATGATTATCTCAATAGATGCAGGGAAGGCCTTTGACAAAATTCAACAGCCCTTTATGCTAAAAAACTCTCAATAAACTAGGTATTGATGAAACGTATCTCAAAACAATAAAAGCTATTTACAACAGACCCACAGCCAATATCATACTAAATGTGTAAAAATTACAAGCATTCCCTTTAAAAACTGGCACTAGACAAGGATGCCCTCTGTCACCTCTCCTATTCAATATAGTATTGGAAGTTCTAGTCAGA